>OY728148.1:793937500-794595000 GCA_963277665.1 Viscum album
CCTTTATTTCTTCTTGTATCTGGATTGAAAGTTCCTTTGTCCAACTATCTTGTTCATCCTTTGAGTAATATTTGCTAACTCATTCTCTGAGGATTCACTTCCACTAGATTCTTATTGGATAAAAACTTTCTTAGATTTGGATCTAGTAACTCTCTTAGGAGTCTTGGATTTCATATGATTTGAAGTTGTAGTAAAATCAACACTTCCATTTCCATTTTTCTTCTTTATATTGTCAGCATCTCTCTTCATTCTAGTCTCATGTTGAAGAAGAGTTCCAAACAGCTCATCTAATGAAATCTGAGTAACCTTTCTGTTCTCATCTATAGCTGTCCTCTTGGATTCCCACTCATTCGGAATGATGTCTATGATCTTATCAATAAGAGCTTCATCATCTAATCCTTTATCACCCATGTATTGTAAACTATTCACTATAGTCATGAATCTTTGTTACACCTTACATATGGGTTCTCCATAAGGAAAACAGAAACCATGATATTCAGCTCTGAGCATGACTCTTCTAGTTTCAATAACTTTGGAAGTTCCAAAGTGAGTAACTTCAAGTTTCTTCCATATAGAATTTGCTGCTTCACAAGATTAAATTTGGCAATATATGTTTGTTGTCATGGAGCAAAGAAAAGTATTGCGTACCTTATAATTTAGTTGATATTCATGTTTTTATTGATTGGCAAAGGTACTAACTTTTTTGTCAGGAATTTTATATCCTCCAATAAGCATAACAAAATTATCAACACCAGTATTGATAATAAAAGTATTCATACGATCTCTCTAATATTCTTAATCATTTCCATAAAAGATAGGTGGTCTAGTTGGATTGAGATTTTCTATGGAACCAACATTGTTTCCTGCCATCTTAAAGAAAAAAATTGCATTCCACACAAAACTTGTTAATAGAAAAAGTTGTAAACAAGGGGAATATTCCTAAGAAAGGAAAATATAAAACAAGAGTATCTCTAAGAAAAAATGAATCCGAACTATACGTGTCCAAAAAACTGATTCCAAAAAAGTGTGAATCCAGAAATTCAATTCTGAAAGTAATAAGAAGAAGAATTCTCTTCTAAATCTAATCGTGAGATTAATTCAGATTGAACCAATGCTCTGACACCAATTGTAGGATTGGTATAGGGAACAAGGTAATATATCTTAGAGAAAAAAACTTGAGCAAGGAAAACTTATATGTGGATATAATTATTTCATAAACCTCCTCTGATACCAATTGTTGAGATGGTATGTGAGTATGATATACACTATAATACCAAATGTAGGATCGAATATGTAATAATTAGATTCTCAAATAAAAGAGGGGGGGGGGGGGTGAATTGTATACTTTAAAAATCCATAAGGAAATTTTGCGTAACCAAAATTCACAACACCTATAAGTTCTAATTACTTGTTTGATTCCAGAAAAGTGATTCCAGAAATGAAACTTAACAAAAGTTTACAACAAATAAGATTCTACCTTAAATCATATAGAATATAACTAAATCAGAGTACAAGTATAAGCAAGTATAAGATAGTTATACTTTCCTCAACAATACAAATGCAGTGGAAAACTTGTAACATAGAAAGTAACAAGTAATAAGTCTTTTAACCCAAAGATAAGGGTATACAACAACCTTGGATAAAGGTCCCTTGATTTATACTTCCAAGAAAGTCTGTCTTACCCACACTAGGGTAAGCCCTCGATACGAAGATCGGATTCTGTCTTGCTATCCCCGCAAGCCCTCAACTTCAAGGTAGTTGGTACCTCTGTCTTCCTCAGCAAGGAATCCCTCAACTTCAAGGTAGTCAGCACCTCTGTCTTCCTATCCCCGGAAGCCCTCAATTGTACAAAACAACAATGGGAGTCGCACAAATAAAATCTACACAAAGAAAAGTTTTAACAAGCCATTCAAACTTTATACATGAATCCTGAGAGTTTATAAGAGCCCCTCTCTCTAGAAATCACTTCTGAAAGTTATGAGCTTCAAAAATTCCAAAAGTTCCAAGAGTTGTGAGCTCTTCAAATGAGCTCCTATTTATAGGCACGAGTTCAACGGTCGGATCCCTCCTCCAACGGTTATATTTTCCTTGAATTTCGGAGGGACCTGTACACGTGTCACTCAAACAACGGTTAGTTAGTAACTGAATGCATGACATCATTTTATAAAAAACAAGTGTAAGCAAAATATCGTTACATAACTAGAAATCCAATATTCGGAGTGTAAGTAAATAAAAGTTTGGAGTTTAACCAAAATTGAATTCGGAGTCTATAATACAAGGATATTAAGATTCTATTTTCTAGGAATTCAGAACCTGAATTCTATAGAATTCCGGAGTATGAATTTCAAGGAAATTTGGAATCTGGATTCTCAAGACTTTGGAACCTGAACTCACAAAGTTCAGAGTTAGAGTTCATGAGAATTCGGAATCAGAAATCATGAGAGTTCAGAGCCTGAATTCAGAGAACTCGGAGTCAGAACTCAGAAGAGTTCGTACCCAGAATTCATAATCAGAATTCGTAACCAGAATTCATAGTCGAACTTTACATAAGTTTGTAATTAGAATTCAGAGTCGAACTTCATGAGAGTTTGTAACCAGAATTTGGAGTCAAAATTCATGAATGTTTGTATCCAGAATTAAGAGTTGAACTTCATAAACATTTGTATCCAGAATTCGGAGTTGAACTTCATAAAAATTCATATCCAGAATTCAGAGTTGAACTTCATAAACTTTCGTATCCAGAATTCATAGTCTTAAACAGAATTCTTCATATCTAAGTATTATACTATTCTGAGGATTTAGATATGACACTGATTTTTAGACAAGATAAAGAACAAGGTAAAACAAGGTAAGGATAAATTTCCTTGAGAAAGGAAATTTTTATTTATAGAAGTAAAACAAAGGGTAAAATATGATTTTCCTTGAGATAAGGTGTTTCTGAATTTCAAAACAAGAAGGAATGGTAAAGTCATAAGGAAGCCTTATTGACTTTACAATCTCCCCCAAGTATGAAGGAATGGAAAAGTCATAAGTAAAACCTTATTAACTCAACCCAAGTATGGTTTTATGAGAAAATTACTTAGAAATATTTAAATCCTGAGCATTTTTAGAAACATAAGAATATCATTCAATTTTGGGCAGCATGTGTCACCATTGATGCATGTTAGGGTTTGTTTGACCGACAATATAACCAAGTTTTTATAACAATTTCCCCCTTTTAGTTATTTTTTAGGATGATATTCCCAAGTTAATGATGGTTTAGGTGATACATAATCTTTATGTGGTTTAGGGTTTTAATTTGAAGGTAGAGAGTGTGACGATGTTGGCATTTAATTTCCAAGATAGATATTTGTTGTTTTGGGTTTCCCCTTTTTTTTTCTCAATTATATTCCTGATTTAATATGCATGTTTAGAAAGATTAATTTTTCATTTAATTTTTCCTTATAAATTTGATTTTAATATGCTCTTTTATATTGCATCTTATTTTATGGTTTTAATATGATTTTTTTCATCATCCTATAGTCTTTTTATTGACCCTTATATAGATTGGTTTTACCCCTATGCAACTCTCCTTATCTTTACCTTTACCCACATATAAGTCTTTGTTGAACCTTACGTGGGTTTTGGTCTCCTTTCATTTTCCATTACATGAGGTCCCTATACCCTTACGTATCCCTTTTTTCCTCTCCATTACCCTTATATAAGTCCCTGGGTTCCCTTACATGGTCTATGCTTATTTTTATTACTTATGTATGTCCCATGACACCCTTACGTGACTTTGTGATTCAATGTTCTACCCTTACATGAGTTTGAGTGTACCCTTATGTGGGTGTCCTTTGTGCTTCCTCAGTTGATGGGGAATGTCAAGCTATATATATCATCCAAAAACTCTTTCTTTAATTCAGGATTTTATGGTATACATATTCATGACCCAAATCTCACAAATCTTTCTTCATTAATAATGAACTCCAAGTATTTCCTTTTTATAATAACTCCCACTTTCTTCGAAAATTCCACATCATCTCTTTAAGAATCCATTATCTTTTCGAAATTGTATGGTTGAGAAATCATTTGTGAAAGGATTGATGATTTTCCTTCCTTTATAACTCCCATTTCCATCCTTTTTAAGTCTAAGAAGATCAGATCCTTCTCAATTATAATCAATGATAAAATTTCTGGATCCAATCTACTTAGAGTGTCTAAAAATTTATTTTCTTTCTTGGGAGAATAGTTTATTGAGAATTCATAGTCTTTGATCATCTCTAACCATCTTCATCAGAACATATTTAGCTCTTTCTGTGTGAATATATACTTTATTTTTTTATGATCCATATATATTTTACACTTCTCCCCAAATAAATAACAATTATAGATTTTCAATGTGAAGATCACTTCAACCAACTCTAGATCACGCATTAGGTATTTACATTCATGAACCTTTAATTTCCTTGAAGTGTAGGCTATCACTTTGTCATTCTGTATTAACACACAACCGAATTCCTTCTTCTAAGCATCACTGTATACCACAAAGAGTTCTGCACTTGTGGGTAGTGTGAGTACATGTGTAGTGATAAGCCTCTTATTTAACTCTTTGAATTCCTCTTTTCATTCATCATTCTAAACAAACTTAAATCCCTTTAGATTTAGATTAGTTAGGGGGATTGACAATCATGATAAATTTCTAAAAAATCAATGATAATACCCATCTAATCCAAAGAAACTATAGATATCTATCACAGATGTTGGAATCATCCATCATTCAATTTCTCTTGTCTTTTAAGGGTCTAAATATATCCTATTTCTTATAATAATATTCCCCAATAATGATAATTCCTTCAAAAATAACTCATATGTTTTGTACTTTGCACTAATATCCTCCTTTTTAAGGTTTTTAGCACATTGCTTAGATGCTCCTCATGCTCCTCCTTACTTTTGGAGTATATTAGAATATCATCTATAAATACTACCAAAATTTTTCCGAGGTAATATCTAAAGACTCTATTCATCATTTACATGAATATTTCTGGAGAATTAGTGAGTTTTAATGACATTAATATGAACTCATACTTCTTGTACCTTGTTTGGAAAGCGGTCTTGTGGATATCCACCTTCTTTAACCATACATGATAATATCTTGATTATAGATCCAGATTGAAGAATTATTTTTCTCTATATAGATGATAAAACAATTTATCAATTTGTGGAAGAGGATACTTGTTATTTATCATTATCTTATTGATATCACGATAATCAATGCAAAGACGCATTGACCCCTCCTTCTTCTTGATGAAGAGTAATGGTGCACCCCAAGGTGAAGCACTTGGTTGTATGAACCCTTTATCCATATTCTCCTCTAGCCATTTTTTAGCTCCTCAAGTTCTACAACATCCATTCTATATGGAGTCTTGGATAATTGAAACACCCTAGGTATAAGTTCGATTGAAAATTCAAACTCTCGGCTAAGAGGAAGATAAGGAAATTCTTCAGGAAACACATCAGCGTATTATCTCAAAATGGGCATGTCTTCAAGGATGATCCTTTCCTTAGACTCAATTATTTGAGCTAGATATGATTGCTTATAGGGCCATAATATCTATGATTTATATTTTAGTGCTAAAGAAGATTCATCCACCTCTTTACACTTGCATATAATCCAAGGATGATTTTTGATATGGAGAGTGATTTCCTTCTAACAAAAATTTATGTTGGATCTATATAGGGAATTCCAATCCATTCCTATAATTGCATCAGATTCTACTAAATGGAGTATCACAAGGTTTTATAGAAATTTTAACCAACAAATTTTGATAAGAGAGGAGTTATATAATTGGGATGAAATAATTTTCCCATTTTCTATTTTCACTAACAGAACTACTTCCATGATTTGTGGAGGTGTTTGAATAGTTCTACTAAACTTGAGTGATATGAATGAATGCTTAGAACCAGAATAAAAAATCACATTCACTATTCATGAATAAATAAATAGCATACATGTCACCATTACATTTTTGGGATCCACTTCAACAGTTGTGATAGAAAAATATCACCCTTTCTACCTTGAAGGTTGTTAGTTGTCTCCAAAAACCCTTGGCTTATGCATTGGTTTGTAAAGTGTCTTGGTTTCTTGTAGTTGAAACAATGAACAATGCATCGAGGGTTGACTAGAGCATTACTTTCCTTCATATCACTAGTGTGATTATTCTATCAGCAAATTCTAGATATGTTTCCTTCCTTCCCGCACCTAAATCATTTCCTTGTCTACCTTAGGAAATTTATGGGGTGCTTCCTTCCATAATTTTGACAAGTGGGATATTGAAATTTCTTAGCACAATTAGATTTCTCCATCAAACCACCAAAATCAAACACCACTTTCCACTTCATATCCCCATGATATCATTGAGATTCATCGATCTCTATTTTGAATTTCATGGCATATTAGATAATTTGTTCATAGCTATCAAAGTCTCATATCACCAGGGCTTTTCATAGACTAAGTTTTAGACCACCATAGAAGCGGTCAACTTTACATTTGGGGGTAATGTTTAAATAGGAGGTGTATCATGCGGGTATTTTGAAAATTTCCTTGTAAAATTTGATAGGTTTGTAATATTTTTTCATGAGGGAAAAAAAATCCCTTTCCATTTTAAGTTAGGGAGTGAGAGGAAAATATTTATTGATTTTTTTCTAGAATTCCATCCACCCCATCACTTTGATATCTTCTTTAGGATTCGTATAATTGATCAATGTCCACCACTGATAAAATTATCCCCCTATAAAATAAATAGCTAGTAGAAATTTCTCTAGATCAAAACATTGAAGGATGGAGAAGATATTTTCAATGGAGTTGATCCATTGTTCCTTAATTAAGGGATCAAACGATCCATTGAAATTCGAAGGCCTTTGTCACATAAAACTCTCAATTATAGCTTGTTCCTTATAAGGGGGATCTGAGAACTATTCATGATCTGGGTTTTTATTTAGAACCTGAGTCAGTTGAGAGAGTATCATCATAAAGTTCACTATTCTTACTCCTATTAGGTTGGGTATCTCGTTTGGGTAGTTGTCACATTTCCCTTCACATTGGTTGTTAACCTGATTCCTCATACTTTCAGACATTGTCTAGAATAAAGGGAAATTTAGGGATGAGAATTTATAAACTCTTAATAACATACCTGAGAATCCAATAACATTAAATGGATTACTTATAAATTACATTCATTTCTTAAATTATGAATTTCTAGGCCTCAATCTGTGTTATCCATGATCTATTTTCTAACATATACTATTATGGTAATTTTATGTTCCCTTAAATATGGTTCATAATAAGATTGTGAATTTACCCAAGTATATCTCATGGGAGTGATAAACGAGGTGTGCAGCAAGGAACATTGTAGTGCAGCAGTTCCTGGTTGAGTATAGCTCAATGCGGTGTTTTCGGGTTTTACCCCTATGTACATCTATACCATAGCCATATCCACTCTTAGTATCCAGACAGGGATGTATTTTCTTGATAAACCACTTAATATATAATTTACCAAAATTTAGGGATGTTTTATTATACTTTTTTATCCCTAAGGCCTTCTTTAGTGTTTTCTAATCATAATACCATAATAATTAAACTTTCCTTCGATACCAACTATGAAAACCCTGCACTGCATTACATATTAATTCAATATTTATTACATAAGATTTCACATAATACAACCTAAAATATTGATAAGTCTAGTTCACTTGGTAATTAGGTATACATAATAACATTTTGAACATGATATAAAACATCATTATTGAAAACCTTCCTTAACATGCTTAAAAAATTCCATAGCTTTTAAAATTGCACGGGATAACCTGGGGACATACATAAGAACGGGGTGAGATATAAAGTATATTAAAGGAATAAAAAATGTATAACATGAAGAAAGTAATACCTATTATAAAATAGTAATATAAATGGGGAATAAAAGGAGTGAGAATCATAAACATGAATAATGAGGCATGATATAACATGATAATCATAAAGGCAACATGGGAAATGTGGCAACAACTTAAAACACTGCATCATAAACATAAGTCAAGGATAAATACCAATAAATCATAATAGAAAAAGTCCCATGATAGATTTGTTTCACTCCCTAATCTCTTTCATGATGTCTCATGAGACTAAAACATTACCCAATTCATTGGAGCATAATATAATTCTGGGCACACCCGTCACTTTCATTTCATTCTCATGCTTAAGTGTAACACATAGATCATAAAACATGGAATAATTTATTATAATATTTTATTCTACGATAAATGAGTGTGAAATAAATACATTTAATTCCACAATCAAAGAATTAAAAGTTTATAAAGGTGAATACCCTTGATAGGTAATGGGTATGGGTATTCACTATACATTTGTTTGGCATGGAAAATCGTGGTGAAAATTTGGAAGCATAATGATGTTACTTAAAGATTCATAAAATGTGTTGATGAGAGAGAAAGGGGTATATCATAACTTGGATATAAAATGGATAGTAATAGGGACATGGAAAATCATATCCCAGCATTAGGAATTGGAAATAGAAGGTGTAATATAATAAATAGACATGAATAAAGAGGAGAAGGAATGGATCCCTCACCTTGAGAGGATGATTCCAAATGATTGGGAGGAGTTTATTGAGATCTTGAGGGAACCATTGGAGGAATATATAGAGGGGAGGAAATAGTAGGGACATGATCCAAGGTTTTTAGTTGATATAAATGGTAGTTTGGGTGGGTTTATATAGGAAATTAGTGGGGAATTATTTATTATTTCTCAAACTTAGGTTTTGGACTCTATATAATAAAATAACCAAAAACAAAAACCTTACCATTGTTTTTTCACATGGTTTCTACCAAATAGGGTTGGTTTTCATTAATTTTTAAGTTCCAGGGCTGAAATTATCAAAATATTACCCTTGGTGATCTAGAGGTGAGTCATACTCTTAAAGAAATGATTTTAAAACCTTAAAATATATTATAGGTTTTGGAGGATTCATAAAGGATTTATAAAATTAATCAAATAAAATTAATATTAAATTATTTTAAATTGAAAACGTATATTGGTTCATGGATACCTTTTATATTATTTATTACATCATTTTTGGGTCATCGTGATGTCATAATACACACCATATATTTATACCGTATTTAATTTTTACCCAAAAATTCGGCTGTCTCAGAAATTTATACAAAATTCACCACTGGATAATTTCAATTTTATGATTCAAAAAAAAAATCATTTTATAAAAATAATTTTATAAATAAATGAATTTTCACTTTTCAAATAGAATTGATATTTATTTAGAAATGTTGTGCTTTTTTGACAATAATAGTTTTTGAACCCTTGTAAAAATTACATTTGACTTCATAAAAATTATATAAAAATTTATATTCAATAAAAATTATTTAATTTAAATATAATTTATTTCAATAATACATTAATTAATCAAAATAAATGTCTTAATTGGAATTGAATATTATTTAAAAATAAAGTTTGTGTTTTATTGTATAAAAATAAAAAATCATTTATAAAGTAAAAATAATAAAATGAAAATATATTCATTATTATATACAATATACATATTCATATTATTAGGGTATTGATACATATCCCTTTAATACACCATCATAATACCTAAGAGTAAGGTTCACAATGGTGAGACTTTCATGGGGTGGTTTGACATACATGGTTTGGTCCGTGATCTCGATGAGCTTGAACTTCTCTTGTAAATGGTTTTACTCATGCTTAAGTTGTTGGATCTCAGCTTGGGATTGATCAAGGGAAAATTCCAATGATGCTATCTCCCTTGGATTCTCTGATAAATGGGATTCATATAGTACTATCCTATTGGTTAAGGCCATCACTTCCATTGTCTATGTTAATTAGATCTGTTAAAACCCTATATTTATACTAATCATGTGATCACTATTCAATGACTATATTATCAATGGTAATTATTATTAATGGTATTTTAAATCTAATTGGATAAAATCAAATAATTGAATGTGTTCTCTATATTGATAATATATAATAATACATTTAATTAAATCACAAGGGGAATTTCATTTATAAATGTGCAGGTCATTATAGTATTCCCCAATTTAGAAATTTCTCCCTAGAAATTTTAATTTCCCATAATAAAATAGATAAGGGTAATTTTATTTCATCACTTCCTTTTGTTCCCATATCACTTCTTCAAACTTTTTGTTTCTCCACAACACTTAGACCAGGTAAATTATCTTATTTCGTATAACTTTGTATCTATGATCTAAGATCTTTACCAACTACTGCCCATATGAGAGATCATTATCCAATGGTACCACCTCTAGATTGAGTACATGTGAGGGGTCTAGTATGTACATTTTTAGGAGGGATACATGGAATACATCATGTACTTGAGATAGGTTAGTTGGGAGTGCTAATCTATATGCCACCACTCTAATTAAATCAAGTATCTCAAAGGGACTGATGTATCCTGGACTAAGATTTCCCTTATTCCCAAATCTCATGACTTTATTCCATGGATGTATGTGATGGAATACCATATATCCAACCTCAAACTCTAGGTCTCATCGATGATTTTCAGCATATCTCTTTTATCAACTCTGAGTATCATTGATGTGCCGCTGAATGGTTTTGACTTTTTCCACCATTTCCTCAACCCTTTCAAGACCCAGCTATTTGTATTCCCCAACTTCATCCCAAGATGAAGGTGTTTTTCATATCTTCCCAAAAAGGGCTTCATAGGGATCCATTTGGATGCTTTAGTGGAAACTATTATTTTATAATAACTCTACTAGAGGAAGATGTTAATCCCATCATCCTTTAAAGTCAATTGAGCATGCTCTCAATATGTCCTTGAGTGTCTGGATAGTCTACTCATATTAACTATAAGTTTGAGGGTGATAAGTTGTACTGAAGTTCAACTTAGTATTTAGATCATGTTAAATACTCTTATAGAACATAGAGGTAAATCTTGGGACTCAATCAGATACAATTGATAGTGGTGTTCCATGCATCCTCACCACTTCTCCAATGTATATCCATGCAATTTGATCGAGTGATAAGTCCTATCAAATTAAAATTAAGTGAGAACTCTTTGTAAGATATTCCACCATAACATATATAGAATTATTTTCTCTTGATGTCTTCAGAAGACCAGTGACAAAGTCCATGGTGATGTTTTCCCATTTCCATCTAGGTATGGGTAATGGTTGCATCCCCCCCTTGTATTTTTTTCATTATTCCTTCACTTGTTGACACAAAAAACATCTTTATGTATATTCCACAATATTCTTCTTTATATTGTCCCAATAATATTGATCTTGGAGATATCATTACATATTTTTGTTTTCTAGGTGGACAAATAAGGTCCAGCTATGTGCATCATCCAATAACTCTTTCTTTAATTAAAGATTTGATAGTACACATAGTTGTGACCCAAATCTCACAACTCCTTCTTCATTAACATTGAACTATAAGTATTTACCTTTTCTTATAGCTTCCACTTTTTTCTTAATTCCCATATCATCTCATTAAGCATCCTTTTTCTTTTCTAGAAGGGAAGGTTGAACAATAATTTGTGAAAGGATTGATGATGTTCCTTACTTTATGAATCCCATGTCCATCCTTTTTAATTCTAAGAAGATCATATCCTTCTCAATTCTCATCAATGATAAAATTGTTGTATCCTTTCTACTTAGAAAATCTTCCACTTTATTTTCTTTCCTAGGATAGTAGTGGATTGAGCAGTCATAGTCCTTGATCATCTCTAACCATCTTTTTTGGAATATATTTATCTCTTTTTGTGTGAATATATACTTGAGGCTTTTATGATCTGTATATATTTCACACTTCTCCTCAAATAGATAATGCTGATAGATTTTTAATGTTAAGATCACTGAATCCAAAACCAGATCATGAGTTGGGTAGTTTTATTCTTGAACCTTCAATTTCCTTAAATTATAGGATCTCACTTTATCATTCTTTATTAACACACAACCCAAGACCTTATTCGAAGCATCGCTGTATACCAAAAAAGTTCTCCACTTAAGGGTATGGTGAGTATAGGTGCAATGATAAAACTCTTATTTAACTCCTTTAATATCTCTTCACATTCATAACTCTAAAAAAATGACTCCCTTCTAAGTTATTATGGTTATGGGGTTTGAAAATTGTGAGAAATTTATCACAAATCGATGATAATACCCAGTTAATCCAAAGAAACTACATATATCTATCACAGATGTTGGCCTCATCCATCCTTCAATTGCTTCTATCTTTGAAGGGTATATATATATATATCATTAATGGTGATAATATTTCCTAATAATGAGACTTACTTCAATCAGAACTCATATTTTATATACATTTCATAATGCTTCTCCTTTCGTAAGGTTTTTAGCACAATGCTCAGATGGTCCTCAAAATCCTTCTTGATTTTAGAGTATATTAGAATATCATCTATAAAGACTACCACAAATTTGTCATGTTAATATATAAAGACTATATTCATCAAGTCCATAAATATTTCTGGATCATTAGTGAGTCTGTCAAGAATTACTATGAACTCATAGTGATTGTACCCTATATGGAAAGCGGTCTTGGGGATATCCTTTAGCTTCACACTTACTTGATAATATTTCAACAAAAGATCCAAATTGGAGAAGTATTATGATCCAAAAAGAAAATCAAACAAGTCATCAATTTGTGGTAGAGGATACTTGTTCTTTATCATGATCTTTTTGAGCTCGTGATAATCAATGAAAAGGTACATTGGCCCATCCTTCTTATTGACAAAGAGTACTGGTGCACCCCAATGTGAAGCACTTGGGAATATAAACCATTTATCCAGATTCTTTTGTAGTTGTTTCTTCAGCTCCTCAAGTTCTACAAAATCAATTCTATACAAAGTCATGGATAATGGAAATTCCCAGGTATAATCTTGATTAAAAATTCAACCTCTCATCTAGGAGGAATAAAAGGAAATTATTTGGGAAACACATCAGTGTATTCCCTCATAATGGTAATGTCTTTAAGGATGATCCTTTCCTTAGACTCAATAATTTGAGCTAGATATTCTTCCTCGTAAGGAAATAATATCTATTCTTGGGATGTTGGTTCTAAATAAGATTCATCCTCATCCTTTCACTTTGTAATATCTCATATTTTCAGTGTATAATTTTTTGATATTATATGGATTATTTTCGAGACCAGGTGCTGAGATGACATGCGATTCTAAGACCTGGTGATCCAAGAATAAATGGTTGAAAAATATTAATAATTTAAATAGAACATGCATGCAGTTTTCCTAAAAAAGTGTAATAGATTCTAAATAAGTGCTCAGATTAAAAATATGAGGGCACTATTGAGTTCATAATGTGATGTTTACCCTAGGCACAACTTAACATTAGTTTGTGTAGGTCATTTGTGGAAAATTCATCATAGGAACTGAAATGAATAAAATAATTTGATAAAATTATTTTATTTTGTTTGAGTTGATACAAAAAATAATGATATTTAAATATATCATTATGCTAGAATATTAGGGTTATCCACATAACCCTAGAGATGTTAGAGGGTCATTAGAGAGATCTTTGGAGAATCCTCTCAAGAGAACAATGGCGACAGATCATGGATCGATGATCAATGTACCTTGGATTCGATGGTTCTTTCCAACGACAATTACTACACATAATTATTCATGATAAATAGAACTAAATCAAGTTAGGAAATGTGATTTATTTTATTTATTCATCATTCTTGAATTTTATGGAGAACACGAATCAATCAATGAACTGATTGATTTTTGGTTCAATCATCTTGTGGGATAGGATTATTTTTGGGGGGTTTTGATGTGAGAATTATCTTTACGATTCAATTTATTTTTTTATTTTTATAATGTTAATATATCAAGATCAACACAGTCATCAATCGAGGTCCTTCCCTCTTTATTGATTTGTGCTTTTCTCCCCATGTCCATCATTTATCACATGCATTATTTATTTGTCTAATGGCTTGACAAATATTGATCAATCGATCATTACACACTTGTTTCTTAGCGCAACAATCTAATATTGTAGTTATGGGATTGGAACAACATGATGGAGGTGTGAAGATAGAGATATAGTGATTCGTATGACAGTGGATCCTCGAATTCGCATTCTTCAACATTCTTCAGCACGAAATGAAGAATGATGATTTGATTCATTTTGCAAGAAGATCTTATGAAGAAACATGTTGTTTGATGAAAAAAAGGCTTGGATGAGCTTAGATCTTCGATTTCATGGTGAATCAATCACCAGATCGAATTCCATATGCATTGGATCAAACATGAAGTAGATTTGAGATTTTTCCAAATATCGAACAACATGGCATGTAAATCTGATCAACACACAGTGTGGGGACCCCTTGGTGGATGATAGGGGTTTAAAGGAATTTAAGTATCACATGGTGTGTGAACCCTATCAGATGATGTGTGGTCCCTCTTGGGTGACTTGGCATGTACTTTGGAGAGTACACAGACATGAAGTGTACTACACAACCATACTACACGGCGTATACTCCCCCACACGGACATAGGTTGGACCAAATACATAGCCTAAGACATGTACTAGTACACAAAAATGGGTAAATGGGATGAATCCATGTACTGGAATATGTGTAGATTACATAAGATGCCTACAAAACATGTAGTACTACACGAACATGATTTGAATGACATGGGCCGTTTACACGGGAAGAACCCAGGGTCAAGTGACATGACATGTAACCCCTATACATGTCGTGTAATCTTTTATACATGGTATAAATCTATTATCCTCTATATATTGGACAATATTTGGTAGGTTTTTTTCCACTTATAATTTCCCTAATGGTTGGTATGAATCGTTTCCTACTCCTAGGACTATAATCCTTTCAGTAGGACTTCCTGGATAGAGTTGTTAAAATCCCCCTGAGAGGCTGAGTGGGATCCTCTATTAATATTTATAACCTAATTGGAGTTCTGGGTATCGACATGACCAATCCTACCAGGCACCAGTCCTCTACTTAGTGGGTTAATCTAGATTGAATTGTTTTTATCACCCCATGGCCCTGGCAGTGATACTTATCCATTGTATCATATCTCTTCAGACTATAAACATGTTATTTCTCATGATGAGACCTAACAAGCAATACCTCTCAGACAGACATCATCAGCTCTATCAGACTCAGGAGTGTGTTCTCCCAGATGAGTGCTTTTTGGATCTTCGAGCTAGAATCCTAAGACTGGGTATACTACGGTTGTGGATTACCACTAGACTGTATGTCTTTTTTGAGTGTATCAGTATATTATTTTTATATGTGTTGTAGAAATATACCTATGTAGAGATGAATGTATTTAATTTGTTGTATGATTTGTGGTTTTAGGGTGTTCTACTAAGTATTGTTATACTCACCCCTACACAAGATTTGATCTCATGTGTCATGTATTCTGCATACAATCAAACTTTTGATGGAGTCCTAGGAAGACAAGGACCAAATGGTGCTTAGTGAGACCGAACTAATTGAGGTGTGTTCCTACGACTTTTAGACAGTAGTACCTTTAATTTCACGTTGGAATTGTGTTACATAATCTTTGTGGTGGGATTGTATTTGACCATGTTTACTTTATTTACATCCTATCATACTCGGGTTATAAGATTTAGATATATGCATGCATGGTTGTTCAGTGGTTTTTACATTTGAACATTTATATAGGCTTGGATATGTGTGCATGTGTATAGGTACTTAGGATAAGTCCTCTTATGTTAGTGATATGCCTTCTCAGTGCTAGTCCCCAGCCCCTAGCCTTTTGGAGGTAGGCTTGGGGAGTCATGACATGGGCCCCACTGAGACAGGTTGTGACAAAGTGGTATCAGAGCGGGTCAGTTCCAATTTTTTATAGAGAGTATGTGAGATTGGTTTGGGGGTAGTAGTGTTATGTGTTTTGATTTCGGCTTTCAGGCCATGAACTCTAGTGTTGGTGCGGTGGCCGATGTATTCATACAACTAGGATCTAATCACCTTCTTTTTGACTCAGTACATGATAAAATTGGGTTTAGGGAAAAAATGATACATGCATCATATAGGAATGGGTTGTGGTTCCATTTACTTATTGAGTTATCTCTCTAGATATACTCATTAACCATGACACATATTATTTATTTCAAGATTCCTCCACAATGTACACCAGCTAGTATTCGATATGATGATCATGAGGATGATCCCCTCAGTGATGAAGCTTAAATCTAGGGACCAATTCCCAAGATGTTGCCTCTAGGTGGTGCACCATCCATACCACCTGTAGAGAAGCACATGGTACCCATAGTACTAGAAGATGAGGATCTCAGGATGAGCGCACTTCATGAGTTTCAGTGACAGAGACTGCTTAAGTTTAGAGGCATAACTAATCCACTGGTTTTTGAGGATTGGCTTGAGGTTGTGATTTGAGTTTTCTGTCTAGTCAAGACACCAGCATATCAGATGGTGGTCCTGGAAGAGAGCCTTCACCATGGATTAATAGGGCTATGTTGGGGTTTGGTGACCTTGTCTTACGATGAGGCAACTCTTTCATCAAAATAGTTTGAGAACCTTTTCAAATTGGAGTTCTCACCAGCTACACTAAGGGTTGTACATATCCAAGATCTTCTACAAATTCAACAGGGCATCATGACAATAACTGAGTATTCATTGAGGTTTACCAACCTCTCTAGATAATTGATGGATATGGTTTGATATCAGTTCTCCAGGAATTGGACCTTCGAGCGAGATCTATATAGATACATCCAAGACAATGTTACCTCTATTTGAATTCCTACCTATACTGGGGATCTAGAGTGAGATGTGGTGGTTGAGAGTTTATTGGTTGAGTAGATACAACTAGTGGTTGTTAGCAGTGGGCAAGAAAGAGTAGATACCTCAATATAAGGGAGTTGATGTTATCCCCAAGGACTTAAACATGTCTGAAATTTTAAGAGGAGGTCCCAAAACATAGGATCTATAGTTAAAGGATCACAGGGTGGGTCCAGTCATCCCCGAGAGAGGCGGTGTTACTCACGTGACAGTAGGGGACATCTCGCCTGAGATTGTACGACCTACCATACAACTGATAGAGAAATAGTAGATGGGCCACTGAGGTAGAGGTAGTGGAAGTAGAAGGTAGGTCTGCTGGTTGATGGACATGTTAGAGGATATAGGAGAGCATAAAAAGGTGGTTGACACTTTGATATGTTACCACCACCACCTTCAGGTTTTCCATTCTAGGATCAGAGAGTTGGAGTACATGGGCGGGGATAGTTGTAGGTTGTTGAATCTTATAACCCAGAGGCTCTGGGAATGATTAAAGGTATGATCTACATCTTTTATACCTTATCTGTAGTACTGATAGACATAATTTCCAATCATTAATTTCTTATCACATACCTTGTACAAGAATTAGAGATTCTAGCTGAACCTTTGGATCAACCCTTATTCTTAAAGACTCATACTAGAGATTATACAGTGATCACACACTTATACCGATAGTGTGACTTGACCTTTGGAGGTGAGAGTTTATGTTGGAATCTCTTGGTAGCTACGTTGATGCCTTACAATATCATTCTTGGTATGGATTGGTTATCCACGGTTCATGCCCATATTGACTATTTTAGGCGAAGGGTGTGTTGTGTCTACAGTGATGGAACTGGGTTTTCCTTTGATAGTGAAAAAGGAAACCCAAGAGGTTTAGGATGTACTCATACATATGAGGGTGTAGCTGATTACTCATCAGTTGGCTATCTTGACCCTTGGTGCTATGGATGTTGAGATTTTCCAGTTTCCCACAGTGGTGGCAGAGTATGAGGATGTATTTTCTGAAGATGTTCCAGGTTTACCTCCCCACCAAGAGATAGACTTCTACATTGATCTACTATATGGGATGAAACTGATATCTACACCAATATATTAGATGGATCCCATAGAGAATTGTGAGCTAAGGGTACAGTTGGAGGACTTGTAGAGGAAGGGATTTGTTATACCTAGTGTTTCACCCTAGGAATCCCAAATTTTGTTTTCCAAGAAGGAATATGGGAGTTTGAGGTTGTGTGTGGACTACCGACACTTGAACCAAGTGACCGTGTAGGAGAAGTATCTACTACCGATGATCAGTGACCTTTTTGATCAGTGGAGAGGGTATTGATAGTTCTTGAAGGTTTACCTCAGATCAAGCTATCACTAGGTGTGAGTACGAGATGAGGATATATTAAAAACAACATTCAAATGTTTCTACAGTCACTATGAGTACTTGGTGATTCCCTTTGGTGCGACGAACACCTCAGCAGTGTTCATGGGACTCATGAACTGGATCATCTAACCTTACTTAGACTGATTTGTGGTAGTATTTATCAAAAATATCCTTGTGTACTCAATGTCCAAGGAGGACCACATGAGACACTTAAGGATAGTTCTAGATGTACTCCAAGAGCACTATATTTATGGAAATATCTCAAAGTGTTAGTTCTGGATTCAGGAGGTCCACTTTTTGGGACATGTTATCTTAGCAGATGAAGTGGAAGTGGACCCAGCCAAGGTACAAGGTAGTGTTATCCTGGGATCCACCTAATAATGTGATGTAGGTGTGGAGATTCCTTGGGTAGTTGGGATATTACCAAAGATTCAAACCCAATTTCTCCAGATTATCAACACCCAAGATAGTTTTGAATCAAAAGGGGAAGCCTTTCATGTGGAAAAAAAAGTGACATCATGATTTCTAGTAGTTAAGTCAGAGTTTAACAAGCTCTCTAATATTGAGATTACCATAATAGGGTGTCGAGTACGTAGTGTTCTATGATGCATCATGAACCGATCTTGGTTGTGTTTTTCTGCGAAGGCAAGTGGTGATTGCCTATGTTTCACACTAGTTGAAACCACATGAGCAGAACTACATGACTTACAATCTTGAGTTATCAGCAGAAGTCTTCACCTTGAAGATGTGGTGACAATACTTGATGGGTGAGTGGTTTATCATCTACTCCGATCATAAGAGTATCAAGTGTATCTTCTCTTAGAAATATTTTAACTTGAGATAGAGGAAATGGATAGAGTTCCTCTAGGAGTATAACTTTAAAATTGTCTATACTCTCAGGAAGGGGAATGTGGTATCATATGCTCTTAGTAGGTGATCTTGTTCATAGTTACTGAATGAGGCGTTAGAGAAATTGGCCTCATTATGTTATCTTTTGTGGATAGATATGGAGCATCTTACATCCAATCGATAGTTGTCACCCCTCCAATCTTACAGTGAGTTAGGGAGGCACAACTTGGGGATACAAACTATGAGATCCTACATGATCAGATATCCACAGGGTATGATCTTGATGGATTTTCCAAATGTGGGGAACATATCGTTCTTTTCAAAGGATTCACGATAGTACTAGTGATGTTGTGGGAATAGGTTTTGAGAGAGTTTAACATATCTCCTTTGGCCGTACATCCAGGTGTGTAAAAGATGTACCGGGACCTCTGAAATCATTTTTGATGGATAGGTATGAAGAAATGATTTGCAACATTTTTCTCTCTATGCCTTACTTGTCTTCAAGTTAATTATGAGAATCAAGTTCCAGTAGGATTAAACCAACCCCTTGAGGTTCCATATTGGAAGTGGTATGGGATATCTATAGACTTCATGATGGGATTACCACATACATATAGGGGACAAAATTCCATTTGGGTGATCATAGACTGGATCACCAGGTCGGTCCACTTCCTAGTTATATGAGAGCAGAGTTTAGTAGAGAGCTTGGGGAACCTCTATATTCAAAAGATAGTCAGACTTTATGAAGTTCCATCAATGATTGTTTCTGAACATGATGATCACTTCACATACTAATTGTGGAAGGGATTATAGGAGGTTTTTGGGACTCAGTTATGCTTAATCACAACATTTCACCCCCAAACTATTGTCCAGACTAAGTGGACCATTTAGGTTTTAGAGGAAATGTTGCAAGCTTTCATATTGGATTTTGTTTGTATTTGGGAGGATCACTTACCGCTTTTTAGTTTTAATATAATATTATCTACCATTCCACCATCAGTATGGCACCATTTGAGGCTTTTTATGGGTGTCCCTACAGGTCACCAATTTGTGGGACTGACCTAGGAGAGTCAGCACTTATGGTCTCAAAATTGGTGCGAGCTACAACTGAGAAGGTGCAGATCATCTAGGAATGGATGAAGTTTGCAATGTTCCATCAGGAGTCTTATACTGATGGGCGGTGAAGGCCCTTGGAGTTAGAGGAAGGAGGCTATGTGTTTGTATGGGTTTCACCTTGATGTGGATAATGAACATTTGGCCAAGGTGACAAACTATCTCCGAGGTCCATTGACCCTTTCCAACTACAACATAGAGTTGGCGAGGTGGCATACTTGTAACATCCCAAGTAAGTAATGAATAATAGATATTTTTATCTATGTCTATTAATGATTTAGATAGTGTTTTAGAGGCTTAAAATTAGAATAAATCCAATCCTATGCATGGAATACACTAATATTCTTAAAAGATTGTTTTACTACCTTTTGATGGCAAACCTTTTTTAAATATATCTTTTGACAATTTTATAAGCTATGTTTGTAAAAATAAACATATTATTTATTATTGGGACCTAAAAATTTACTTTGTGTGAATTTTTGGTATTTTTTCGATAAAGTTCATTTTTTAATAAATAGTGAAAAATATTGTATTTTAATTCAAAACCTGTTTTTAATCTAATTTATTTATATGATTAGATTATATTTTGAATTGGTTTTGAAGTGAAATTAGAATATATTTTTACCATTTAATCCAATGGTGGTCATTGGAATCAATTTAACTTTGAAATTGGACTTAAACTGGTGTCAATCTTTTGATACTTATTGTTTCATAAAAACACGCTATTTGTCATGACAACGGGAATTAATTATTAAATTAATTAATGTAACTTATATAATTTGAATTTTTTAAAATATACATCATTTTTGAATTCAGAATATCAAATATATCTTAGGGTGAAGTTTTGGTATTTTTCTGAAAAACTTTAATTTTTGATGAATAGTGAAACCACTAAGTGGTAGTTAAAGAAACTGATTTTTCGTTTAAATGAAACTTTGCCACTTCTGTGATTTGATTTTCAAAAATCCGACATACATGGTTGTCATTAAGAAGTAAAATGTGGTTCAATGGGATTAAAATAATTTTTTGGTGAATAGTAACTTTTATGTTTTTAATCGCGATTAGTGGTAATTAGTGTAGTTTAAGGTAAAAATAATATTTTAATAATATGAAATGACCTAGACACATGTCCTAACCTTATTGGATGTGTCATGGACGACCAAGAAAATCAATGGGTCAACTTGGGGACCCCATGGAGCCACTTTGGTTGGGAAATGACATAAATAACTTTTTATTTAATGTTAAAGTAAAAATGACACAAACATGTGTTATTTTACTAAAAAAAATTTTACATGGGGTTATACAAGTCAGATTTTTGATTATAAATAGTCATTGGAAAGCTAAAACGATTTCCTACATAATAGTAGTTTTTTTATAATTTTTAGATTTTAAATAAATTAAATTATTTATGACATCATGATGATGCAGCGTTTACCTCATTAATAAAGGATTTAAATAAAATGAAATGATAATGTAAAATCTATGACCTAAACATGTACAAAACCTATTGGATGGGTGGATTTAGAACTCTTATCACCTTAACCTCGAATTATATTAATGTGGGACCTTTTGAATCTGAAACTCATTTTAAAATAAAGTAACATTTCTTTACTTTCCAAGAGTGCCCCTCCTCTCCTCTTATAAAAGGCCCCCACCTCTACCTCCTTACCCACACTTCCAAAGCCTTTTCCTCGGCCAACACCTGCCCATTTTGTCTCTCCACATCCCTCTATTACTCCTTGAAGCCTCACTTTGGGCAGAAGTCTTCCCAAGGAAGCCTTTGAGCTCAAACCAAAGGGAGTTACCCGATTTTAAGGTAATGTCTTCACTTGAGTCCTTTTGTTTTATTTTACTTTCCAACCCCCTAAACTCTTTTTATTCATTTCTTTTGTAACAAATACAGTATCTTCAATATACTAGGATGTTGTTATAAGAAGTATTCGAGCTACACTTACACACACCTACATCTAATGGTTAAAGAACATACTATTTCCGTGAATGGCGAATTTCGGCCTCCCGAAACGATGATTGTTCAACATTCTTTAAACACCTTCAAAGGTGTCCATTAAGATGACACTATATTTATATATGATATATAATATGTTTATGTTTTCCTTAAGCTTCTGTATTTTTCATTTTGGTCATACCTTTATGGTTTCCATTATGGGTAAACACGATATCTTCATTTAAGGAAGTGCAGACTACCGCCCGCTCAAAGTGATTTGATTTGTTAATACCATATGTGGGACATATAAAGGATGGAGTTATGATATTATATATGATATTACACTGGAATTATAATATACCTTTATATCACTATGATTCCATTCTATAAAATACGAAATAGAAATGAAAGTAGCGTTCATGCGTACGTACGGCTTACCATCTCCAAGAACGGTGCATTTCATTTCTTACCTCTAAATGATTATGTAATATTATAAATGCATGTATATACTGGATATATATGATATATATGATATATAAATCATTATTATAACTCTGGATATAATGGATACATGAACAACTTGTAATTATAAAGAGCATATTTTGACTCAAGTACCAATGATCGTTAAAACGACCGTTATTAACTTAAATAATTACATGGTGTTAATGACATGGCAATAAGTGATATAAAAGGAATAATGAACTTGAAAAAGGTTCTTAAACAAGTAGAAATTAACTCAAGTTTATTATTCAGGAGATTAAAGAACGACCGAGTCAAGTCGGACCCGAGGTATGGGACTTCGTCTCAATCTCCTTTCATTGATGCATATTTTGTTTTATACACAACCTTCTTGTATACGGTGTATAAACCTCTTTGAATTTTATGTTTATTCAAAATGAATATTTTTTTATACGAAGCTTTTACTAAACAACAAAAGGGAATGTTTTTTTTCATACGTATGCGGCGACAACGTCTTCTCCACCGCCGTGACCATTATTTGAGTTTCAGCTTCCTCTACAAGCCATACCTTTTTTTAAAAGAAAAATAAATACCATGTTTTAATTTTCTTTTATTTTGGTATTGAAAATGGTTTTCATAATGTTTTTATATCAATGTGTTGTATTGATATCTTGTGATTGAAAGGTGGAAATGTTATGTTTCCTTTATGCATGTTTTATGTGATACGATTATGTTGAGGTTCTTGGGAATTATTATGAAGACGGGTGGTTCTGTGATAAACTAAGGGCGAGTGAGCCCGATATAGCTCTCCAATGCATTGGGTAACACGAAGGAGTGAAACGTTAAGGTTTCTCTGAAGAAATTTAGGGAATATACTGTGATGGGTATTCCAAACGTAACCAAGAGGGTTACTCCCTACGTAAGAATGTTATGAATGCCTCAAGTTACCTTTATGTCTTATGATTTCTATGATTTATTCATGATTTGATGAGGTATGTGTTTCGGTGCGGATGTGCGTCGGGTTACGCTGTTCCGCCAGGACGCGTTCGCGCGTGCACCCGTCAACCCGAGGGGATGGGCGCGCGGCTTGTGGTCCCGCAGTCCCGCTTTCCAAGGGCGGGCGGCATCCGTCCCTTATTCAGGGGCGTCTGCTCCTTGATCGAAACCGGGATGATGGGATGTCGGCTCCTCCTTCCTTGGACGTCTCCTCGGAACTCGTCGCCTAATCCGGGTCTCCCTCATAGACTTAAGAATGTTCGTGAATCTCGTTCCCAGCGCCATATCTTCATGGACACCGGTTAATTACGCTGCTTCCGCCCGGACGTTCCAAGGAGTCTGGGCGGGGCAGCAACCTGCGGTGAGAAGGCCGGGTGGCTCTGGGTGCTGGGGGCGTGTCGTAACACTGCGGCTCTGCACGTCTGTCTTCCGTCCCTAATAGGGCTTCTCGAAGGCATGATGGCCTGAGGCATCCCGCACTGGGTGCGGGGAACTGTGTCACCTGAGGTTTTCCTCAGCTTCCCATGTTTAACACGGGGTATGCCGCGAGTTTAACGTCCAGCGGGGACGGCATCGGACCGATCAACACGAAAAGTGGATCAGATGACAGAACCCCTTGCGGGGAACCTCCGACGTTGGGGCCAGCACATGGGCGGCTTCCCAAGTAACATGGAGTGGAGTGAAGTGGCATGACCCCACCGGGATGTGGTGGCCCGGGTAAGGATCAGGATGGATGATGGAGTGAAGAGCTTGGACCCCGGAGGGGCTTCCTACGTACCGCGCGTTAGCACGGATCAAAGTCAACGTAGTTCGGGTATACAGTTTAACGTCATGCTGGACGTCGGCAAGCCGACTCACGAAGAGATCGAGGCCGCCGGGCGGAGGATTGAACCGAACCACCTCGCACAGAGGGGGATGGAACGGCCGGGTGGATCACAGTTTCACGTCATGCTGGACGATGAAAGGAGAAATGGAAAAGGGGGCTGTGGGGAGGCACCGTGGAGATACACACGGGCAGTCTCCCACAGGGGCGGATTCATAGGTGAATCGACGCAAGCGTGAACCCTAGAGGGGTCCACTGATGGACGAACCGACGTAAATACGACCGGGACGACCAGGTGGCGGGCTTGGACCTCAGGGAGGCTTCCTACGTACCCTGTATAGAAGACAGGGATCAAAGTCCACGTAGTTCATTCTGTCAGGACTTACGCACTTGGGGCAGCCCGGATGGCAAAACTCAGTTGGAAGGGACTTGGGCCGAAAGCAGAAGACACCTCGATCCCAGTCATACCCTCTACTGGTTTTAGCCGTGGGGAGGCGCAATGGAGATACACATGTGCAGCCTCCCATGAGAAACTAGGGGGTTTGTAATACCCTGCCCCCGTAGGGAAAAGCCACTCCCATTAAATCGTCCCAAAAGCGGGACAATCCCGACATCCCTGCAGAGACGAGCGGGTGGGGGCCACGTCCAAACCGGGGGAGACCCTGCGTGCGAGGCACGGGATCGAATGATGCGGACGGTTTAACGTCTTGCCAGACGAAGTACAGTTTAACGTCGTGTGTTGAGGACGAGGCGGACGGTTTAGCGTCTTGCCAGACGAAGTACAGTTTAACGTCGTGTGTTGAGGACGAAACACTTGGCAGTTTAACGTCTTGCAGCGCGGACGATGGGGGCTAGGCAGTTTAGCGTCGTGCAGCTTGGACGTATGCTGAACAGTTTAACGTCTTGTAGCTCGGACGAGGTACAGTTTAACGTCGTGCAGGACGTATATGCAGTTTAACGTCATGCTGGACGAATATGCAGTTTAACGTCATGCTGGACGTATGCGCAGTTTAACGTCATGCGGGACGATTGTGAAGTTTAACGTCATGCAGGGCATAGGTTGCCGGACGATGGGTGCATGTCACTTCGTACGAACCTGGAGGGCCGCACGGGAAGACAACGCACGGTGCGGGCACCCAGGATGAGGATCATCGGGCGCCACGCAGGCAGGTGCCCTCAGGGGGTCGAGGGGGGCGACCCTGGCGGATTGCGCGCAAAAGAGGAGCTTTGCGCGCAAAACCGCGGGTCGGCGCGCAAAAATGGCGGGCTGGCGCGCAATCGGGCCAGCCCTCTACGCGCGGAAGGTTGGGATTGCGCGCACCGGGCTTCGGATAGCGCGCGGGGGCAACGGCTCATTCTCTAACGAATGGCCACTTTGAAAATGGGGGGTGCGCGCAATCGGGTCGGATTGCGCGCACCCGGGGGCAATTGCGCGCAAGAAGCTTCTTTTGCGCGCAAAGGCCTTCGGGTTGAAATTTATTCAAAGGAAATGAGCCAAGGGGATTGCGCGTGAAGGCGGACCCCAAGGCTCTATTGCGCGAAAGAAAGGAGGTTACCTGAAGATCGGCATTGCGCGCGGAGGGGGTTGGATTGCGCGAACGAGCGACGCTTCGGATTCTGGCCACCTTCAAAACGTCGGGGGTCGCCTTATATTTATAGGCAACCCCGGGCGTGGAATCCGGTCTCGGGCGCGCAATTCGCTTCGCGGGCGCGGAATCAGGACCCAGCGCGCAAAGGGCGCCGCGCAGGCCGCGGGCGCGCAAAATAGCGCGCCGGCCCAGCGCATTGCGCGCATCCCGGGAGGATTGCGCGCCGCGACTCGACTTTGCGCGCGAGTCTCTGAAATTTCGCGCAAGTCCTCCGGGCCCTCCGGAACGTGCCTCTGACTCCAAATATCACTTCGCTTTCCGCATCCGGAGCTTTGTTTGGGAACAACGGACTTTTCCGGCGTCTACAAAAGCCCCCCCTCGGAATCTGATCGGCGAGAGGTCGCAACGATCGGGTTCCGAGGGAGACGCCGGAATGCCGAAGTCCTGGGCGGCGCGGGACTTAGGCGCGCAAAAAGGGGCGCCGGGCGCGAAATTCGCCGCTGCGGTCGCGCAAAGCGCTTTCCGCGCAGCGCGGACCCCGGCCTCGCCTATAAATAGGGGCGCTGGGTCCCGCGTTCCGTACTCTGGCCTTCCGCGCGATAAGCTCCAACGCTCTCGTGTGCGAAATTGCCTCTTCCGGTCGCGAAATTCGCCCGATCGGCGCGCAAAACCATCCGGATTTCGCCTGTCTTTGCGCGAAAACCCGGGACTTTGCGCGACAGTCTTCCCAATTATGCGCCGTCCTCTTGGATTGCGCGCCAGCCTTCAAACTTCTCTACCGGCCTCGTCCGATCCCGCACGCTTCATCCCTTAACCCGCACGACTCCCGAAACTTCTGAGATGGCCGCGCACAGAGGAAATGAGGGGGATACCGCCACTCGCAGGGATGAGATGGCGACGAACGAGGAGGTTTACGGAGCCAAGGAGATTGTTTCCAACAATCAATCCTTGTTCGACTTATTGACGCCGGCCCAGAAGACATATCCACTGTCAGACAACCTACCGCTCTGGAACTTCGGCATCCTAGATGAGGTTCCGGTGCCGGGGTTCGAGATTGATGCGCCGCGGACCTGGGTGACCCGGGAGGACGAGCTTCTCCGCTATAACATCACCAACAATGGGCATCCTGCCAGGGAGACCAGGCACTTGGACGTCTACGTCCTGAACCCGAGGACGCGAACCATTGACGGGGGTGAGCCTACTGCGGAGAATTCTCCAGCCCTCTACTCGAGCATATATCGCCAGAGCGTCACGGACGACACCAAGGGCTGGCTGAAGGACTGGGACTTGCGGTCTGGGGGCAACTTCACCAGTGAGTGGGCCTGGGCGTTCTGGGTACGCCACACTTGCGATCACTTCGCAGAGGAGCTGCGGTACATCGGCCTGTTCGAGGCGGTGTGGACGTCGCAGTTCCACTTCTACCAGCAGTCCGAGCTCGGGCCGGAGCTGTTCACCCGATGGTCTCCGGATACCAACACCTTCCATCTTCACCATGGGGAGGTCGGCATCGGTCTCTGGGACATCCACTGCATCGGAGGTATCCCGCTGGAGGGCTACCAATACGATGAGTTCCTGCCACCGAAGAACACCTGGGAGGACAGGTCACGGACTCCCATCCTGACCTGGCATCTGCTTGACCTGGCTACGCAGCGGCTCGGGATCAAAGACTTCCAGAAGGACATAGCCTACAAGGAGTGGTTCGGCCAGTTCTTGGAGCATGACCCGGCGGTCAAGATGCCAGGCAGGGGGAAGTGGTGCCCGACCGCAGCTCAGAGGAGCCGGAACGGGTCGTACTGGCGGGTCCTGGAGACGGGTGACTACCGCTCATGGGGGTACCGCGTCATCGAGGCCCGAGACCCAAATGTCAGGTACGCGGCGTTCCTGGCCGCCTTTCTGAGTGGGTGGCTCCTGCCAGTGCGGGACGCGAGAATGGGCGTTCGCCCGGCGACTCTGGCGATGGCGGGCGCTATGGCCGCCAACAAGAGATACAACCTCGGGGTCCCAGTGCTGGCGAGGCTGTATGCCATCCTGGGACGCATCTCACGAGGGGGTCGCCACGAAGGATCTGTGGGCCCTTTCAGTTCTTCCACGGCTGGGTGGCTGCTCACCTCGGTGGGTACACGTTTCCGAACGCCATCATTCCTCCGGGCAACGGCCTGCGACCCTCCCTGCTGAACATCGCGGGGGTCGCTCCGATGACCCTAAGTGAGGAGGGCGTGCGGATCCGGATTGGCAATCATGCCAATTTCAACTTCAGTCCGTTCCCCACTCCCGTCGGCCAGATGATCGACAATGGGCAGGGTCCGCTGGAGCAGCATGAATACTTCCTGAACATGCGGGGCGGGGTGCTCGTGGCTCGGATCGACGGGAAGGTGATCTGCGAGCCTTACGTGCCGACCCGGTTCGCCAGGCAGTTCGGGTGCCTTCAACGGATGCCGAAGAGGGTATTCACTGCTGTCCGGGAGGAGACGAACCCCGGCGTCCTTCGTCAGATGTGGCTGATGTTTGCCGCTTTCGGCTCTGGCGACGTCATCACTCTCCCTCCTACCGGAGTTAACGCAGGCTTGGCAACCGAGTACGCCGAACACTGGGCCATCGCGTACCCCGAGGGGCTCTTGCGGAAGCTAGTTCGGCGGCTCGAGGTTACCCGTGCGGAGACCGGGCGTCAAGGAAGGAGGCGAGGCGCCGCCACACGGGGGAGAACGGAGGCGCGCCAAGCAGCGGAGCCGGCGCGGGCAGGGACTTCGGCGGCGGGCACATCGCGAGCTGCCGCCACAACCTCAGCGCCTAGAGAGGGGGCACATGCGGTGGTCGACGAGCGGCCCGGGAAGCAGGTGAGACGTCTGCTCGAACCTTCCCATGATGTGGTCTTCCCGGCGCTGTGGTCGGCCTGGATGACTCTGCGGCAGTCACTGGGGACCGACGCCATCTGGCGAAAGATACTCAGGGAAGGAATCTATCTGCCAGAGGTCGGGCGCCTCCAGATTGCCGACAGAGTGGACTTCAACCGGCAGTACGCATATCTGACGGCCATGGACGAGTACGCGCGCCAACGTGGTCAGCGCGCAGAGCCATCCCTTCTGGTGAAGGTGATGCTCGGTCTCGAGCCCGCTCCGGAACAGATGCCGCCGGAAGAAGATGACAGTAGCGACTCCGAGGAGGAGGAGGAGACGGGGGAGGATGAAGGCTCCGAGGGAAGGTCCCATCGGGGGAGCCCACGGGAGAGCGGCGAGGTGGCCGGCTCTGACAACGTTGATGTCACTGAGCTCCTCGAGGTCCGCTTCTATCCCTACTCAACCTGCTTCATCCATTCTCTTATGCAGCTTCTAACCCGTTTCTCCATCCTTCTCAGGAGCGCACGGATGTCGGTCAGGCGTCCTCAACAGGAGTAGGAGAGGCGCCAGAAGGACAAGGCGGGGGCCAGACACCCATCATTGAATTGACAAGCGCTGAGGGGTCCCCTGCTGCAACTGTTCCTGCGGCGACCGGGATAGCGGAAGGTGACGCTCCGAACTCCCGTAAGTCTCCTTACTTTACTGCTGGTGCTTGCCATTGACGATCCGTGACTTACCATGGCATGCCCTGCGCAGTGATCTCAACACTGGAGGCTCATCGGGTTGCCGAACCCGGGCCATCTACGAGTGGACCAGTGGTGGACATGCCGCCTGCTCCGGAACAGGCTTCCCAAACCGAGCCGGCCCCACCAACTGCTGATCAAGGGGCTGCGGGCGTCGGCGGTGCTGCCACCGGAGAGAGGTTGGGGGCTGACGAGGGTGTCAGCGCCGCTGGGGAGAGAGAAGAAGGTCGCCCGGATGTTGGGGAACCTATCCCTCGTGAGGACCTCCCAGGGGCGAACCCTGCAGCAGACCTGCTGGCTGCCTTCCCTGCCTACCGGCCTGCCGATCCCGAGGAGATGGACGACTCAGACACGGAGGCGGTCGAGGAGAGCCGGATAACGCGCCGTAGGGGGTGGAAGTGCATCCAGCGCTTCCTCAAGCGAGACCCGTCGGAGTGGCTGGGGCGCATGGGATCACTTCAAACCTGGCTGCGCTTTCTGTGCGCCGGGGGATCTGATGCTCAACGCCTCCATCTAACGGTCCGTGATTTCATGGCCGAAAAGATGCGCGAGAGCTGCCGGCGTGCCGACGTCACACAAAGTCGGGACATGTCGGAGAGCACGCGGGCGCTCCTTGCGGCGGAGCAGGAAGTCCGGCGCCTCGAAGGGCAGGCGGCAGAGAAGGAGGCCTTCGTCGCAACGTGTACCGAGCTTGTGGAGCAACTAGCAGCCCAGCTGGTTGACGCTCAGGTACAGCTGACGGAGGCGGGCCAACAGATGGTCACAATTCAGGTCGAGCGGGAGCGTGCACAGGCCAGAATCGACGAACTGCGTGCTGCGACCGCCGACGAAGAGAGGGCATGCAGAGAGCGAGAAACAGCTCTGGAGGCCACCAGCCAAAGGGTAGCGGCATTGGAAAGACTCATTCAGCACGCTAATCCCTAAGGGCTTTGTTTTTCCATTCCCAAAACATTTGCTTCCGCTACTTTGATCCATCTGTATGAATCAATATATTTATCTGCATCTTTTGGTTTAACATGCTCAACCACAATTCGTTGTCTTGCGGGAGTGTTAACCAAGCATCAGGCATCCATAATTGGGCCCGGGTTTCTGGAGAAAGGAGGGAGGTCATTCCTAGGAAAAGAGACCTCAAGCCTAATCAATGTATCATCCCCCCAACTTGTTCCAACACACGGGCGGGACAACGCTAGGGGCGTTGAGATTTTATCCGAACATAGGGAAATGAGAAAGGGTGAATCGCGTGTCCCGAATCCAGACACCCACAACGGTCGGCCTTCCAGGAAATGCCCAAGATGGTAGGCAGACAGTGGATCGACCATAACAACTGCAATAGACGGACCGAAAAAGGTCATCATTCATATTGCAGGAGGCGGACCACATGTCATCATGAATACCGCTTTGGGGTTCCTTCAGACACAAGGGTGGAAAATCCAGATCAACAGGGCATGCAAAGCGTGGGGCGAAGTGACGATTTGTTCGGACAGAATCCAACGCTCTCAAAATTGCGCCACCGTGGGGAAAGCGTATTAGGCGAATGCACTAATCTGGCCGTGAATCACCTCAATCCTCAGACAGCACCTCTCTGACGAGGAAACTGTCGCTTCCCATCCTTGTGATGGGGCATCCCGAGCTGAATCGGGGAGAATATCGCAACTGCACCACTCTACCAGAAGCCAGGCCAGACGGCCGGCGACGAGGAGGGGCGGGACTTAACGATCCCTGAGGCTGGACCCGAGTCGGAATGACCGGGCGTTCCTACGTACTCCATCAGGCTGGAGATCAAGCCACACGTAGTTCTGAGAGTGCAGTTTATCGTCATGCAGGACGTAGGACCCCATTTGGGGAGATCTTAGTTTAGGGTCGTAGAGCTCGGACCATAGGGGTAGATCTTAGTTTAAGGTCTTAGAGCTCGGACCATAAGGGCTAGATCTTAGTTTAAGGTCTTAGAGCTCGGACCATAAGGAGAGATCTTAGTTTAAGGTCTTAGAGCTCGGACCATAAGGGCTAGATCTTAGTTTAAGGTCTTAGAGCTCGGACCATAAGGGGGGATCTTAGTTTAAGGTCTTAGAGCTCGGACCATAAGGACTAGATCTTAGTTTAAGGTCTTAGAGCTCGGACCATAAGGGGGGATCTTAGTTTAAGGTCTTAGAGCTCGGACCATAAGGAGAGATCTTAGTTTAAGGTCTTAGAGCTCGGACCATAAGGGCTAGATCTTAGTTTAAGGTCTTAGAGCTCGGACCATAAGGGGAGATCTTAGTTTAAGGTCTTAGAGCTCGGACCATAAGGGGAGATCTTAGTTTAAGGTCTTAGAGCTCGGACCATAAGGGGAGATCTTAGTTTAAGGTCTTAGAGCTCGGACCATAGGGACCTCATAGTACGCCACATCGTGGTCCTATCCCCTGGATATGCGAAGATGCACTGAGGGATAGTGTCAAGAGCGTCTAGGTTTCGCCTGGTCAGAATGGGAGGTGGAAAATGTGAATCATGCGGCCATTCACTCAAGGACTGGGGGCACCGGCGTAACGATATGGGAGTACTGCCGACCGTGGCGGAAAAGCAGCATCAATATCGCACTAACCGTTGGTGGAATGAGGCAACAAACGAGCATCGACCGCTTAATCGCAGGATTCATATCGATTTGCTGCCCGAGGCCATTGGGGGTACCGGCCCGAGTCGGTGGGAGAGCACTGAGGCATTGTGTCCGAACCGTTCACGGGGGCTCCACCCAGGGCGTAGATGATGGGTCCGAATGAAAGGGAGCACGAAGCCTGAAAAGTGGAAGGAACCTGACCAAGCTGAACCTGACACTCCTGGCAATAAACCAGAGTACTCTTGACACCGGTGGACCACGGCAAGGGGTCGGGGAACACGCCTTGAGGGTGACCTGAAGGCGGCGGATTCCCCAGAGAAGGGGGAATCTCTAAGAGGTGGGGGGCTGGACCCGAAGTTTCAAACATCCGGGCGTTCCTACGTATCCCATAAGGATGGGAATCAAGCCGCACGTAGTTCTTGAAGCGCGGCGCAACACAATCGGGCACCAGCGCGAGGAAGAGTGCGGGTCTGCCCCTCGCACACAGAAGGAGCGGCATTTGATATTTCTTGTTTGTCCTTAGAGATGAATGGTTTTTCTTTGTGCGGCGACATGCCTGCGATTGAGAAATCTCTGGCGTCGCCACAATAATCAAGCCATGGAAGGCATTGATGAATGGCGTGGTCATTAACCAGCGCCCAACATGAGTGCCCCCTGAGGGGAACATCACGGTGCAGTGCCGTTTTCTCGTCGGGCGGCCAAGACGATCACAGTTTACGGTCATGTGGTAGGACCAGACAACACAGTTTAAGGTCGTGTGGTTCGGACCGTGGAGGAATCCGCTTACCGCGGTACGGCGGACACGGCGGAGGTGGGAGCATACCCAGCCCTGCGGTCACGCACGATTCCAGGAGAAGAGTCTTGGGATAGGGGCCTGCGTATGTCCATCACCCGAGGGGCAGAGATGCTAGCCTCCAGACATACTGGTCTCAGAACGCGATTGTTCGAGTGACTCCTCCCTCCTCATGGGGACGAGGGTCCAGCTACGCATGGCCCTTGGAGAGAACATCCGCATATATCCTTGGTGCTCAGATCATGGGAGCCTCGAACGACATCATTAACCTGGTTGGTCTGCCTAACGTGTAGAGGTGTACTGAAGGTCAGTATGAAAAGAGTGTCAAGATTCCACTACAACGCACAAAGGCGGAGTGTGATGAGGACTGCGCAACCAATGTTCAGAGCCTGAAAGAGCTGACATGGCGATCAAGGATGTTGCTGACGCATTCGCAACACAACATCCGATCGCGTCAGCCTAAGACGGGGCAAGCAAACGAGCATCGACCGCTCAATCGCAGGATTCATATCGATTTGCGGCCCAAGACCCGCCGGTAAATCGACCCGGAGCGGTGGGAGAGCACTGAGGCATCGTACCCAAACCGTTAACGAGGATCCCTTTGAGTGAAGGCTCAAACAAGAGGAAGCGCGAGGCCTGACAAGTAACACAGGACTTGTCGGGATTGAATCTGACACTACGAGTCATAGACCGAAGTACCCAAAACATGTTAACAGATCTCCGGAAAGGGTCGGAGGACTCACCCTGAGAGCAACCAAAAGAGGGCAGATCCCCATGATCAACCGAGAGACGGGGCTGGACCTGAAACACAAGCGTCCATGCGGTCCTACGTATCCCATAGGGATGGGAATCAAGCCATACGTAGTTCTGGAGAGGCAGTTTAACGTCATGCAGGACGATGAGGGGTGTGAGGTAGTCCCACACACGGGGGAGGCGTATGGCGCGGCCAGTGGACCAACGCGAATGAGGACATAATCCCCCGCTCACGCGATACGCCCCGCACAAAAGAAGGGGAATTTGGGCCAGAGGGCCGACACGGGATAGAGATTCCCGGGAAATGGGGCTGGGCCTGAAACATAAGCGTCCAAGCGGTCCTACGTATCCCATAAGGATGGGAATCAAGCCGTACGTAGTTCTTGAAGGGAAGTTTTACGTCATGCAGGACGATGAGAGAGAAAAAAGGAAGGGGGGAGCAGAAGGCATCCCCAAACGTGGGGGGGCGTACAGCGTGACGAGCAAACCGACGTGAATGAGGGCATAGCCCCGCGCTCACACCATACGCCGCACACCCGGGGGCAACTGGGCCAAGGGCCCGAGATGGGATGGAAATTCCCAAAAGATGGGGCTGGGCCTGAAACATGAAGGTTCAGGCGGTCCTACGTATCCCATAAGGATGGGAATCAAGCCGCACGTAGTTCTTGAGGGGCAGTTTTACGTCATGCAGGACGAATGCTGAACAGTTTAACGTCTTGTAGCTCGGACGTAGTGCAGTTTAGCGTCATGCAGGACGAAGCACTTGGCAGTTTAACGTCTTGCAGCGCGGACGAATGCTGAACAGTTTAACGTCTTGTAGCCTGGACGAAGGCAGTTTAACGTCGTGCAGGACGTGGTGCAGTTTAACGTCATGCAGGACGAAGTGCAGTTTAGCGTCATGCGGGACGAATGGACACTCAGGCAAAGTATTGCTTGAGGAACCTAGCGTTGGTGGGAGGAGTGACACGCTCACCATCCATAGTCGCTAGGGAGTACGCGCCATTGGGATAGACCTTGTGGACAACAAAAGGTCCCTCCCACTTGGGCTCCAACTTGGGCGGCTTCCTGCCGGGGATCATTGGCGCTCTTAGTGCTAGCACTAGATCACCCTGCAGGAAGGAGCGGAGGCGAACCTTCTTATTGAAAGCTCGAGCCATTCTGCTTTGATGCCTCTCCAAGTTGTGCAAAGCGCGAAGTCTATTCTCATCCAGTGCTTCCAACTCGACTAGACGGGCTTCAGCAACTCTGTCCGGCGCTTGCTGGTCGTAGACCGCAGTGCGCAAGGACGGCAACTGGATCTCGATGGGCAGGACGGCCTCAGCTCCATACACCAGGGAATAAGGGGTCATCTGGGTGGAATTGCGAGTCGTCGTCCGATAAGCCCAGAGGGCGTTGGGGAGCTTGTCCGTCCAACTCTTCTTGTTCTGACCAACCATCTTTTGCAGAATGTTAGAGAGGGTTTTGTTAAACGCCTCGATCTGTCCATTCGCCTGCGCATGATAGCGAGATGTATGGTTCGAGCGAATGTTATACTTGGCGTACAACTTCTTCAACTCGGCTGCTCGGAAATTGGTTCCGTTATCCGTGAGGATAGCGTGAGGCACTCCAAATCGATAGATGATGTTGGAGGTCACGAAGTCAGCGATCGAACATGATTTGACCTCTCTGAGCGGAATCGCTTCTGTCCATTTGGAGAAGAAGTCCGTGGCGGTCAGAATGAACCGGCACTGGCGAGCTGTCGCCGGCGGGTAAGGTCCCACAACGTCTAGTCCCCAGACTGCAAAGGGCCAGGAATACCTTGTGGTATGGAGAGCCTCCGGCGGCCGATGCACAAAGTTCGCATGAACCTGGCACGCATGGCACCTCCTGGCATACTCGATGCAGTCATGGATCATAGAGGGCCAGAAGTATCCCAACCTCCGAATCTGGTGGGACAGCTTCGGCCCAGTCTGGTGGGCGCCACACGAACCAGCATGAACCTCTTGCATGACTCGTGGGATCTCAACTCCATGAAGGCAACGGAGGAGAACACCATCAAACCCGCGTTTGTAGAGGACCTGCTCCAGGCCGGGACTGCTCTGGAGGACGAACTGCGATGCGCGGCGTCGAACTCGCTCGCGCTCGGCCCGATCCGATGGAAGAATGCCATGTTGGAGGTACTCAACCAAAGGCGTCCTCCAATCAGGGGCTGATCCGACTGTCATATCTGGGGTACTCGGGGCTCCGGGCAGAGGGGCAACCGTGGTGAGATTACTTACCAACGGGCCGCGATCTTCTTCCGGGATAACGGGAGCGATGACCCTGCGGCGCGTCACGCGAACGATCAGGTTGTCCTGTTCAGGCTCCGCAAGTGACGCAGCGAGGCTGGCCAAAGCATCTGCTCGACCGTTCTGCGACCGGGGAACATGGACAATTTTCGGCCGAGAAGGGAACCGGGCCATCAGAAGGAGGGTGCACTCCAACAATGGCACAAGTTCCGGCTTCCTGACAACGTAGTCGCCATTGATCTGCTTAACGACCAGCTCGGAGTCCCCTTTCACGCACAGACGGGGCACGTCGATCTCGAGAGCCAACTCGAGGCCGGTGATGAGGGCATGGTATTCCGCCTCATTGTTGGTACAGCCCTCTGACAACAGGAAAGAGTATGGCAGCACGACTCGCTCCGGGGTAATGAAGACGATGCCCAAACCCACTCTGTTGAGCTTAGGATTATCGAGTCTTCTAACGGTGGGGCTCCGGGATGCACCGTCAAAGTGCATCTGCCAGCATGGATCGGCTCGATCAACCGAGAGAATGGCCTCATCAGGAAAGCCTAGATCCAGCGGCTGATCCGCGGAGGTCGGGTGAGCGGCCAGAAAGTCTGCCAACGCTTGCCCTTTGATGGCCTTCTGAGACACATACCTGATGTCGAACTGCTGGAGAATCACAGCCCACCGCGCTAGGCGGCCAGTCAACATAGGCCGGCTCAGGATATATTTCAACGGGTCTACCCGAGAAACCAACTGTACCTCATGGTGCTGCAAGTAGTGCCGTAATTTCTGTACGGCAAATACGAGCGCCAGGCAGCTCTTCTCGATGGGGGAATACCTAACTTCCGCATCGAGGAGCATGCGACTGAGGTAATAGAGGCTATTCTCTGTTCCCTCGTTGTTCTTCTGGGCGAGAAGGGCACCCAGGGACCGTTCCAGGGCGGTCACATAAAGGACCAGCGGCTTTCCGGATACGGGCGACATCAGGACCGGAGGTTGAAGCAGGTACTGCTTGATTTCCTCGAAAGCGGTCTGACACTCTTTATCCCATACATAGGTGGCACCTTTCTTCATAAGCCGAGAAAAGGGCTTACACTTGCCGGCCAGATTCGCGATGAATCGGCGTATGTAGGCTAAGTGGCCTTGGAACCCTTGCAGTTCCCGGACGGTACCCGGGGGAGGCATCTGGCTAATCGCCCTGATTTTCTCTGGGTCGATCTCAATACCCCGGTATCTTACCACAAATCCAAGGAACTTTCCGGAGGTGACCCCAAAGGCACACTTCAACGGGTTCATCTTCAGGCAGCGAGACCGGAGGAAGCTGAACACTTTCTCAAGATCCTTGAGATGGTTCTGACGCTGGCGCGATTTGACAACCAAGTCGTCGACGTAGCATTCCACCAGTGTGCCGAGGATTGGATTGAATATGCGGTGCATCGCCCGTTGATAGGTTGCACCTGCATTCTTCAGGCCGAAGGGCATGACCCGGTAGCAAAAGGTACCTTGGGGGGCCCTGAAGGCAGTGAACTCCTCATCCTCAGGGGCCATCCGAATTTGGTTGTATCCGGAGTATCCATCCATGAAGGAGAGGGCTTGGAACCCTGCCGTGGCATCAATCAACAGCTCTGTCACTGGAAGGGGAAAATCATCCTTCGGACAGTGGCGGTTGAGATCGCGGAAGTCGATGCAGACTCTAATCTGCCCGTTCTTCTTCCTGACCGGCACAATGTTGGCCAGCCATTTGGGGTACTGAACTTCCCTCACGAAGTTGGCTTTGATAAGCTTGTCAACTTCGGCCTCAACCATGGCACCGTGGGATGGGTGCATCTTCCTGGGAGGCTGCTTGAACCCGCGATGGTTCGCCGGGAGACCAAGGCGGTGGACGGCTACCTGAGGATCTAGCCCCGGCATCTCGTCATAGCCCCAAGCGAACACATCACGGTGCTGCCTGAGAAAGTCCACGTACTGCTGCCGCTCCTCAGAGGGCATGGCGGCACTAACCAACGTGGGTCTTGGATCGGCCTCAGTTCCAAGGTTCACCTGTATTAACTCATCGACCGTGGCGGGGACGCCCTCCTCAAAGGCTGGGGGTGCGTCTTCCATATCCTCTCCACTCGGGGAGGGATCATCCACGGCAGAGACTGCGTTGGAAACTGCATTGGGGCTACCAGATCCTGCTGGGCCACTGGTGCTGGCGCGGGCGGTCGCGGCCATCTCATCAGGAGACTCGCGGACCGTCAAGACCATGGCGACGTCCAACCGGTGAATCGGGAGGACGTAAGCGTCATCCAGACTTGCCCAGGGATCGCTCGCAACAGCGACAGGCTCAACCTCACCTGCCAGGATCTGCTTATCCTTGCTCTTGTAATAGTCCGCGTCCAGATAGCGGGCTTCACATGAGGCAAAAGGAGAGGCATCTCCTTGAAGCACGCCTACTCGACCATTAAGGGAGTATTTGAGGCATTGGTGGTATGACGAGGGACCCGCCGCGTGAAGGTGAAGCCATGGCCTGCCCATCAATGCGTTATACGCAGTGTCCTGAGAGACTACCATGAATTCGGTGTTGGCAACCAAATCACCGAACTGGGTCTTCAAACGTATCTTGCCGACCGGGGTTTGCTCGGTGCAGTCGTACCCCTGGATCCTGAGGTCGGAGGGAATCAAGTCATCCTCAGACAACCCCAATCTCCGGAGCGTCCGAGTTGGAATCAGGTTAATCCCGGACCCCGTGTCGACGAGACAACGCCGGACTTCAAGGCCATTGAACTGGCCAGTGACATACAGCGGACGAATGTGTCCCTGTATAGGAGGATCCTCATCCTTACCAGAGAACGAGATAACTGCCTGACATTCGGCGTCCTCGATCGTTTCGGCGTGAAAGGCCTCTGCAGCCGCAACCTCTGTCTCAAACTGGAGGGGGCTTTTCAGGGCTTCAGCGAGTGCCTCGCGCATCTCAGATGACATGCGCAGAGCCTCAAGGATGGAGAGCCTTGCTGGGATGTCGGCCAAGTGCTTCAGGACATCATACTTTTTGGCCAAGCGCGAGCCCCTGGTTGCAGGAGGTTGCTCTGCGGTTGGTGGCATGACGGGCCTTGCCGGTTGGATCGGCGGCCGACTGGTACTTGGCGCATCTCGCTGTTCACTGGTCGCAGTCCGGGAAATGGTCACCGTACTGGAGTCAGGAGGCCGGGATGGACTTGTGGCAGGGCGGAGCTGGTCGCGACGCGGCCGAGGCGGTTCTGCCTGGTCCCACACCACAAACAGTGGCGGAGGCGAATCCGTCATCCCCGGATGGGGGGCCTGCGCACGTTGAGCTCGATCTTGAGCCTGCTGCCTAGTCTCAGTGGCGTGCACGGCCTGGCTGGAGGTACCGACGGCTGTGCCCCGGCGACTCCTGTTGCTGCGGTTCTTCCGACGATGGCGACGACCGGGGACACTAGGGAGGTCCACCTGGTGTTCTTCAACGTCGGGAACTGAAAAGGGATTTACCAGCTCGACGGTGTTAACCGAAGCGTACCCAATACCGTCATCGGACGAATCATCCATCACCGGGCGGATCCGAGGAGGGACCCCCATCTCCGGGGGCATGAAATCGCCGAGAGTACGGGATAGTGGCGGAACTGGCGGGGCGCGCTCTTCTTTCTTGCGCTGCCGCCGTTTGCTCCTCTTGGAGGAGGCAGACTGGGACGACGATGCCGAAGCAGCACCCGCAGGTTCTGGGGGCTCAGGCTGATTCAAGCGCGCACGGATGATTCCATGGGCGCGAATGGTCGTCTTGCGGGCCATCCAGTTATTGTACTTCTGGGGTCCGCGGTTGGAGACCAGCTGCCATTCGTCCTCGTTGCCACTATCGTCATCTGATCCCACGAATACGCCCGCCACTTGTGCTGGAGCTGGGCCCAACCTGATTACATTGTTGTTAATCTGGTCTTGGAGCCAGTCCTTAAACACATAGCATCGCTGGATGGTGTGCCCCAAGGCCCGATGGTAGGGGCAGTAGCGGGGGTTATTCGTAAGATGTGCCTCCTCTGGCTTCCAACACTCAGGCAGTCGCACAATCCTCTGCTCCAGGGCGCTCCGGAAGTAACCGGGGACCTGATCCTCATGAAATGAGTAAGTTAGGTGTCGCGGGCCCCTGGGAGCGTGGTCTTGACGAGGGGCTGGAGGGGCCGGCTGAGGAGGTGGACCCTGATTATCTTGCCTGGGTTGCGGAGGTACATTACGCGGAGGGGCCGACCGGTTCTGGGGCTGCCGCTGCTGGGCCGGGAACTGAGCCCGTGGAGGCGGATTCCTGTGAGGCTGTGGAGCTGGCCTCACCGGCAGCAGCTCCAATGGCCTGGGGGCCTCTATCTGGGCAACAGCAGCGGGCTCAGCCCTACTGACTCTCCTTGCAGGAATCATAGGGGGCAGCGGGTGTGCCTGGCTGGCCTGTTGCAGGGCTTCCTCAAGACGTTGAGCTTTGTCTGAGAAGTCCCTGAACCCTCCGGGGTAATTCTGAGTGATCAGGGAAGGGACCAGCTCGGTCTTGACGTTCCCGACGCACATTGTCAGCAATTGCTCCTGAGTCAATGGCATGTCAAGGGAATACGTGAGACCCTTCCATCGGGCGACAAAGTCCGCGACTCGATCATCAGGCCTCTGCTTGCACTTGAAGAGGTCTGCGATACTTGTCTTCCGGGTCGTGGAACTGAACTGGTAGAGGAACTGTCTACGGAGGTCCTCCCAGCTGGTTACCGACCCGACGGGGAGCTGGCTGTACCAGACAAATGCTGGCCCTTCCAGTGTCTGAACAAAGCAGCGAAGCTTAGCGGCCTCCTGCTGCGCCGGAGTCCCCAACATAGGCCCGCACCTCGAGTTGAAGTGGGCTAAATGCTGTGGCGGATCTCCAGTTCCGTTGAAGGGGGCGAAAGTGGGATTCCCGAATCCCGGAGGCGCCGGCATGTCATCCACCCATGCTGGGTAGGGCTTGCCGTCCGGTGGGATCGCCACCTGCCGAGTCTCCAAGGCTTCCAAGCGGGCAATGAGTGCCACCATCGGATCGTCCGGACATGGGTTCCAGTCCTGGCGAGGATCTCTAACCACGAGTGCATTGCATGGCCCTTCAATCGGGTCGTCGACCGGGTCGTCGAACTCGGCAGCTCGTGGGATGGCGGGCGGAGCGGCCCTTGGGGCAGCGGGAGGAATCCGAGCGGGATCTCTCAGGTAGTCACGCCGCTCGGGAGGGTGTGGCGAAACATACCGCGCCCTCTTGCCGTAGGCAATGGCCTCTCTCCTGTCGGCGAACACGGCGTAATCACGGTTGCCCGGGAGAGTCTCATCGAGGTGCGGTTGTTCCGGTCCCTGCTGTCCTGGCCTGGGATCACCGTAGTCAGGCCGCCGTTCTGCAGCGCGCTCGGCGAGGAGCTGGTCAACCAGCTTCTTCTGTTCGGCGAGCTGCTGACGTAGCGTAGCCTTCTCGGGATCCTCCTCTGCCCTCTGCATGGAGGCAGATGGGTCGGCGGGCCTTATAGCCTCGCTGTGCTCTTTTCCTTTGCTGACGTTTCGGCTCAACGTCAGTGCTTCAGTGGGCGCGGGGAGCCCCAGGAGGTTCCTCTGATGACGAGTAACTCTCACTGATGGGTCTGACGACGGCTTGTCTTCGGGGGGGAAGCCCCCGTCGAGAAGTTCCAAGTCGTTCCCCTCTCCCGACAGGTCAGCCATATTGACCGTTCCTGTCCCTGGGGATATACCCTCAGGGCCACCCAGCGAATCGGGCTGTCGGCGGATCACACTGAAGCGTAGGGCAGCGTACTGCCCCCATCCACGGATATACACGTGGGGAGTGGCTTCCTCGATAACTTTGCGGAGTACTTGAAAACACTCAACGCATCGTTGTTGGAGGGCCTCGTGGTGCCCAAATGACCCGGGGTGCCGAACCGCGGGGAGCATGGCCAGGTCAATTTGACGGCACTGCTCACCAATATCCTCCAGGTGTGCTTGACTCCCGGGGTATGGCATTTGTAGGCGGTGAAGACAGGAGCGAGTCTCCTGGAGAGTTCGGCGGAAGCATTCGAACTCATCCGGGGTGAGCGATTCGGGTGCATCAAAGCCCGGTCCTGCGACTGGCCAGAACTTCTCAGGGAAGTGGCCCTCTGCAAGGACGGTCCAGAAGCCCCATGACTCAAACTCGGGACCCAGATCTCCTTGGTCCTCTTCAATGGCTGGGAACGGACGGGAAACTGGTAGTGGTGCCGAGGCGGGCCGCCGGGCTGACGGGCTGGCCGGCGGTGAATACGGCGAGCAGGCCGATTGGCCTCCATATCCCGGGCCGCCCTCTGAGGGTGGCGGTGCCCTGGCTACCACATCACGATAGGACGGGCCGGCGAGCGAACATCCTGCCGTAGCATCGGTGCTCGCCGAGGGCGCACCAGATCGTGGTTCGACCGTCGGTCCCCAGAAAAAGTCTCCGGCTTCTTCGATCGAGGCGGAAGGCACTTTCGGAGGGGCCGGTACCAACCGCAAGCTTGATCCTTGGGGGTCTACCAGGCCCTCGTTACTCCGGATATACCTTCGGAGAGAAGCGGGGATCACATCGATCTCGCTCTCGGGGAGCACGAGGCTGACGTGCCGCATTCCTACCCCTTCCCTTGACTGGCGGGATTGGGGAAGGGGCTCTGTCGCCGAATCGTACTCCGCCTCTGAGTCAGAGAAGCAAACCGGTCGGATCTCTGTCCGGAATTCCGTAACATTCTTCCCTCGGCGTCGACGCCTTGCCTTCTTGCCCCTGGGTGGTTCTTCGGGGCAGGGCTGATCTCTGTCCTGGCGTCCTCCGGCCGCACTGGTGCTGGGGCCAAGAGGACTGGGAACCAAGGTGCGAGGGGCACCGGGACATATATCAAAGGGGACGCGGGGAGAGATGATTCCGGGCAGGCCTCCGGGCCGGGATTGGAAGGTGGGATGACCCATGCCTCCTGGATCGGCCACGCAGAGTAGACCCTGCCGGTGAATAGCGCTACCGCGAGGTGGTCCGCGGTGGCTACTGCCAGTGCCAGCAACCGGGAGAGTCGACCCAACCTGCCTTTGGGGCGGTCGGGGCCTCGATCCAGGTCGGGCATAGGAGTTCCCCCGCTCAGGATGCACAGAGGCCTGGCGACTGGAGCCAGCAGTGGCTCGGGCCAATGCGGCCGCTGTTGCTAGAGCCCCAAGGTGGGCATCCTCTTCCGCTCGTGCCCGACGTTGGCGTCGGGACAGACAAGTCGGGATGAGCGGCGCGGGCAGGTGGAGAGCCCGCTCTTCGACTGGAGAGGCCTGGCGGCGGTGTCGCCGTGGCCTGGCGGGAGTCCTTACCGTAGATCCCTGGAGCGAATCCCGGATAGGGTGATCCCGGGCATCTTCCACCTCATCCGCATAGGGAAGGGAACTGTCAGAGCGCTCCGGGGATAAACTCCCGAAGCGATTGGACGTTGAGGTAGGTAGCGGTGCCTCCCTGCGCGGCCCTCGGGGGCGGCGGTGGTGGCGAGGCGCAGCCTCCTCAAGGTCTAGGCGAGCCATTTCCCTAGTGGGGATGACTCCCTCTTCCTCGTATCTCCGCACCAGGGTGTTGATCACCCTTCTCTGGATGACCTCCGAGGGGGAGAGAGGGCGTGGTCGTCCCGCAATTGCGGCTGCTGGGACGACTGTGGAACGGGCGGGGCCGCGCGGAGTAGCCGCGTCGGTGTTTCCCCTATCCCTGCGCCAGTGGGCGGGTGGCGATCGGGCACTGGATCGGGCGACCTGATTTCTGAAAGCAGGGAGAAGAACCCATTAACACTGACAGGAAAAAGGAATCGTCAACCAACCATTAGCGCCACGACGCCTTCCGTGGGGGGAACCCAGGCCCTCGACGTTGCGAGACAGAGTGCCCGATTTCACTTCCCCAGCCCCTGGTGGGTAAGACTGAATGCTTGGCCGGGCAACATGCCGGTCTTCCAACACCTCTGAAAGCCATCGGTCTTCGTATCGAGGAGAAGAGATTCACGTCGGGTTCACCATTTTTCTGTTTCGGTGCGGATGTGCGTCGGGTTACGCTGTTCCGCCAGGACGCGTTCGCGCGTGCACCCGTCAACCCGAGGGGATGGGCGCGCGGCTTGTGGTCCCGCAGTCCCGCTTTCCAAGGGCGGGCGGCATCCGTCCCTTATTCAGGGGCGTCTGCTCCTTGATCGAAACCGGGATGATGGGATGTCGGCTCCTCCTTCCTTGGACGTCTCCTCGGAACTCGTCGCCTAATCCGGGTCTCCCTCATAGACTTAAGAATGTTCGTGAATCTCGTTCCCGGCGCCATATCTTCATGGACACCAGTTAATTACGCTGCTTCCGCCCGGACGTTCCAAGGAGTCTGGGCGGGGCAGCAACCTGCGGTGAGAAGGCCGGGTGGCTCTGGGTGCTGGGGGCGTGTCGTAACACTGCGGCTCTGCACGTCTGTCTTCCGTCCCTAATAGGGCTTCTCGAAGGCATGATGGCCTGAGGCATCCCGCACTGGGTGCGGGGAACTGTGTCACCTGAGGTTTTCCTCAGCTTCCCATGTTTAACACGGGGTATGCCGCGAGTTTAACGTCCAGCGGGGACGGCATCGGACCGATCAACACGAAAAGTGGATCAGATGACAGAACCCCTTGCGGGGAACCTCCGACGCTGGGGCCAGCACATGGGCGGCTTCCCAAGTAACATGGAGTGGAGTGAAGTGGCATGACCCCACCGGGATGTGGCGGCCCGGGTAAGGATCAGGATGGATGATGGAGTGAAGAGCTTGGACCCCGGAGGGGCTTCCTACGTACCGCGCGTTAGCACGGATCAAAGTCAACGTAGTTCGGGTATACAGTTTAACGTCATGCTGGACGTCGGCAAGCCGACTCACGAAGAGATCGAGGCCGCCGGGCGGAGGATTGAACCGAACCACCTCGCACAGAGGGGGATGGAACGGCCGGGTGGATCACAGTTTCACGTCATGCTGGACGATGAAAGGAGAAATGGAAAAGGGGGCTGTGGGGAGGCACCGTGGAGATACACACGGGCAGTCTCCCACAGGGGCGGATTCATAGGTGAATCGACGCAAGCGTGAACCCTGGAGGGGTCCACTGATGGACGAACCAACGTAAATACGACCGGGACGACCAGGTGGCGGGCTTGGACCTCAGGGAGGCTTCCTACGTACCCTGTATAGAAGACAGGGATCAAAGTCCACGTAGTTCATTCTGTCAGGACTTACGCACTTGGGGCAGCCCGGATGGCAAAACTCAGTTGGAAGGGACTTGGGCCGAAAGCAGAAGACACCTCGATCCCAGTCATACCCTCTACTGGTTTTAGCCGTGGGGAGGCGCAATGGAGATACACATGTGCAGCCTCCCATGAGAAACTAGGGGGTTTGTAATACCCTGCCCCCGTAGGGAAAATCCACTCCCATTAAATCGTCCCAAAAGCGGGACAATCCCGACATCCCTGCAGAGACGAGCGGGTGGGGGCCACGTCCAAACCGGGGGAGACCCTGCGTGCGAGGCACGAGATCGAATGATGCGGACGGTTTAACGTCTTGCCAGATGAAGTACAGTTTAACATCGTGTGTTGAGGACGAGGCGGACGGTTTAGCGTCTTGCCAGACGAAGTACAGTTTAACGTCGTGTGTTGAGGACGAAACACTTGGCAGTTTAACGTTTTGCAGCGCGGACGATGGGGGCTAGGCAGTTTAGCGTCGTGCAGCTTGGACGTATGCTGAACAGTTTAACGTCTTGTAGCTCGGACGAGGTACAGTTTAACGTCGTGCAGGACGTATATGCAGTTTAACGTCATGCTGGACGAATATGCAGTTTAACGTCATGCTGGACGTATGCGCAGTTTAACGTCATGCGGGACGATTGTGCAGTTTAACGTCATGCAGGGCATAGGTTGCCGGACGATGGGTGCATGTCACTTCGTACGAACCTGGAGGGCCGCACGGGAAGACAACGCACGGTGCGGGCACCCAGGATGAGGATCATCAGGCGCCACGCAGGCAGGTGCCCTCAGGGGGTCGAGGGGGGCGACCCTGGCGGATTGCGCGCAAAAGAGGAGCTTTGCGCGCAAAACCGCGGGTCGGCGCGCAAAAATGGCGGGCTGGCGCGCAATCGGGCCAGCCCTTTGCGCGCGGAAGGTTGGGATTGCGCGCACCGGGCTTCGGATAGCGCGCGGGGGCAACGGCTCATTCTCTAACAAATGGCCACTTTGAAAATGGGGGGTGCGCGCAATCGGGTCGGATTGCGCGCACCCGGGGGCAATTGCGCGCAAGAAGCTTCTTTTGCGCGCAAAGGCCTTCGGGTTGAAATTTATTCAAAGGAAATGAGCCAAGGGGATTGCGCGCGAAGGCGGACCCCAAGGCTCTATTGCGCGAAAGAAAGGAGGTTACCTGAAGATCGGCATTGCGCGCGGAGGGGGTTGGATTGCGCGAACGAGCGACGCTTCGGATTCTGGCCACCTTCAAAACGTCGGGGGTCGCCTTATATTTATAGGCAACCCCGGGCGCGGAATCCGGTCTCGGGCGCGCAATTCACTTCGCGGGCGCAGAATCAGGACCCAGCGCGCAAAGGGCGCCGCGCAGGCCGCGGGCGCGCAAAATAGCGCGCCGGCCCAGCGCATTGCGCGCATCCCGGGAGGATTGCGCGCCGCGACTCGACTTTGCGCGCGAGTCTCTGAAATTTCGCGCAAGTCCTCCGGGCCCTCCGGAACGTGCCTCTGACTCCAAATATCACTTCGCTTTCCGCATCCGGAGCTTCGTTTGGGAACAACGGACTTTTCCGGCATCTACAGTATGTTAAAGTGCTTATGTTTTATGGGTAAAGTATGATTTCATTCTAATGTATATATGTACTCATGTTTCCTTTCCATATTTTTATATCCCTTACTGATCTTTTTATGCTCATCCCAAGTTTTTGAAATGTTTTTCACAGGTCAAGGGAAAGGTACATGATATGATGATAGTGTCAAGGAAGTGTCAAGAAAGAATCCTTGTTTTATTTTAAATATGTTTCCATTGATGGGAAAAATGAATACTATCTTTTATGTAACCACTTTGCTTAAATGTGGAATGTAATGAATGTTTTATGATCTAATTATTTAAAACTCTAAACCTGAAAAGATCCTCAAGGTGTAATCTTGTAATAACTCAAGATTAAGTAATGTTTAAGACCAGGGCCTTATAGTTGGTATTAGAGGTCGGTTTAGATAGCTTTAGGAGTTAGAATTCTATTAAATGATTATCCAATTTTTTTTTGAAATGATATAGCATTTGAATATTAACATGTTGCTTCATCTAAGACAAGTTTGTTCAGAATGGTTTTCCATAGAGGAAACAGGGAAGCAGTGCTAGGAAGGCATACAGAAGGAAATAACCTTCCGAATCAGCATCCTGAGATGGTCGGAATTGGAACTGAACAGTTTTTTGCAGTAATGGTGCAGTTGACTCAAGCGATAAATGGTGGTGGTATTCATGCATGAGATCAGCCATATCAACCACAGAGGAATATGTCAGTGGTGGAACATTTCATGAGGCAACATCCCCCATCATTCAGAGGATCATCTGACCCTGTGCTAGCTGAAGGGTGGATTAAAGCACTGGAGAAGATTTTCGATGTCATGGGGTGTTCAGACAATCAAAAGGTTAGTCTTGCTATTTACCGTTTGGAGGGTGAAGCAGATCAATGGTGGTCGATGGTTAAAAATATCAGGGACGCTGATGAGATTGATGCTCTCGACTGGGATGAATTCAAAGGTATGTTTCTTGAGAAGTATTTTCCTAAGGCTGTTAGACTTAGGATGGAAAACAAATTCCTAGAATTGAGGCAAGGGGAAGACTCAGTGGCTGCCTATGAAGAAAGGTTCACTCGATTGGCAAGGTATGCTCCAAACTTTATCCGAGACCTTGATAGTAAAATCAATCGTTTTTACTCAGGATTAAAGCCAAAATATTGATGGGAATTAGCTTCTCTTGAGTTTAAAAGTTATGAAAAGCTTGTTCGATGTGCTGAGAAGGTGGAAATAGAGTTTGCCGATGATCAAGTGTTCTATAACAACCAGCAGAAGAAGAGATCGAGGTGGCATGAGAAAGGAAAGAATTATTCAAAAAGGTCTGACGGTAAGAAAACTAAGTTTCCAGTTTGTGATAAATGTGGTAAAAGGCATGCTGGGGAATGTCTTCTGAATTCTGGAAAGTGCTACCGATGTGGTAATATGGGACATAAGGCTAGTGACTTCACTGAAAAAGATCCAGGTGATGGTAAGTTCAAATTTGATTTATAGTTATTGAAATGTTTTAAGTGCAATGAGATGGGTCACTATGCAAATGAGTTTCCGACAAAGATCTTGAGTGATGGGAAGCAGTTAGACTACAAGCATAAAGGGGTGGTGAGATCCTTTGCAACTACTTCAGCAGATGTCGGGCCATCAAATGAAGTTGTATCAGGTACTTTGTTTGTTTTTTCAGATTATGCCAATGTGTTGTTTGATTCGGGGTCTACACATTCTTTCATCTCTGAAACCTTTTCTAGTAAAATGGGAATACCATCTCAAGAAATGACTCCTGAACTTGTGGTAAAAACACCTAGGGGAAATGTTGAGGAAAAAAGAATTTATAAGAATCTTCCTATCCTTATTCGTGGAAAGAACCTACTTACAAACCTTATTGTTTTACCTCTAGTAGAGTTTGATGTTATCCTGGGTATGGATTGGCTCTCTATTTACCATGCTAAGATTGACTATAGAGATAAAGAAGTTTATTTTAAGAAATACTTTTAGTTTGTGTACAAGAATGAACCCTTACTGTTGATAACATATCAAGAGGCCAAGAAACTTATAAAAGATGGAAATGAATGTTACCTTGCACATATTGTTGAAAACAAGGGAACTGTTCAGATTAATGATGTGGCAATGGTAAATGAGTATCCTGATGTTTTTCCTGATGAGTTTCCTAGAATAATACCAGATCGGGAAGTTGAATTTGATGTTGACTTAGTTCCTGATGCTAAGCCAATTTTGAAACCCCCTTATCGAATGTCTCAAATTGAACTTTTAGAGTTCAAGGAGCAATTGCAAGATTTATTAGAGAAAGGTTTCATTCGACCTAGCACATCACCATGGGGTGCTCCTGTTTTATTTGTCAAAAAGAAAGATAGTTCTATGAGACTTTGCATTGATTATAGAGCCTTGAATAACATCACTGTTAAGAACAAATATCCTTTGCCTCATATAGATGATTTGTTTGATCAGCTCCAGGGAGCTCAGTTTTTTTCAAAGATTGACCTGAGATTGGGGTACCATCAGCTGAAGGTAAAGGAAGCAGATGTTCCGAAGACTGCGTTTCGTACAAGATATGACCATTATGAATTTGTAGTAATGCCTTTTGGGCTAACCAATGCACCTGCTGTATTCATGGACTCAATGAATAGAATTTTCCATGAGTTATTGGATAAGTTTGTGGTGGTTTTCATTGATGATATTTTGGTGTTTTCTAAAATTAAAGAGGAGTATGAAAGACATTTAAGGGTTATTTTGAAAACCTTAAAAGAAAATAAATTGTATGGAAAATTCAGAAAGTGTGAGTTTTGGTTGCAACAAATTTCTTTCCTTGGTCACATTGTTTCAAAATATGGGATAACTGTTGATCCTGCAAAAACAAAAGTTGTGGAAGACTGGCCAAGACCCACAAATGTAACTGAGATTCGTAGCTTCCTTGGTTTAGTAGGCTATTACCGAATATTTGTTAGAAATTTTTCACGGTTATCTAGTCCAATGACTAAGCTAACTCGGAAGGGTGTTAAGTTTATTTGGACAAAAGAATGTGATGATTGTTTTCAGGAATTGAAAAGAAGATTGGTGAATGCTCCAGTTTTGGCACTTCCTTCCAGGAATGGTGAGTTTGTTATATACAGTGATGCTTCATTGAAAGGACTTGGTTGCATCCTAATGAAGAATGATCAGGTAATTGCTTATGCTTCACGACAGTTGAAAACTCATGAGGTAAATTACCCAACACATGATTTTGAATTAGCTGCTGTTGTTTTTACTTTAAAAATTTGGAGGCATCATTTGTATGGAGTAAAGTGTGAAATATATACCGATCACAAAAGTTTAAAGTATATATTTAGTCAAAAATAATTGAACATGAGACAAAGAAGATGTATGGAATTAATCAAGGATTATAATTGTATAACTCATTACCATCCAGGAAAAGCAAATAAAGTGGCTGATGCTTTGAGTTGAAAAAGTAATGATTCATTAGCAATGTTGCGTTTGGAACGTGATCCTTTGGTTAAGGATTTGATGAACTTTGGAATAGAAGTTGTTGGTGTAGGATGTTCTTCTGTTTTGTTTCAGGTATCAGTGAAATCTTCTCTATTAGATAGAATCAAGCAAGCACAGAAGCAAGACAGTGAGTTACAGAAAAAGGTATAGCTGGTTCAGAAAGGTAAGTTGCATGAATTCAACATTGATAATGATTGCATTTTGAGATTTGGGAAGAGATTGTGTGTGCCTTGTGATTCACAGTTGAAGAGAGAGTTGTTATGTGAAGCTCATAGTTCTCCGTTTTCAGTTCATCCTGGCAGTACTAAGATGTATAGAGATCTGCGGGAGTATTACTGGTGGGATGGAATGAAAAGAGATATTGCTGATTTTACTGTGAAGTATTTGACTTTTCAACAGGTTAAAGCAGAGCAGCAGTTACCGAAAGGGATGCTTCAGCCTTTACCCGTGCCAGAGTGGAAATGGGAGAATATATCCATGGACTTTGTTGTGGGATTACCGAAGACATCTCGAGGTAATAATGCAATCTGGGTTATTGTTGATCGCTTGACTAAATCTGCTCATTTCCTTGCTATACGAGATACTTTCTCTCTAGACCAACTTTTCCATTTGTATCTTAAAGAGATAGTCAGGTTACATGGAGTTCCTCTCTCCATTGTATCTGACCGTGATCCCAGGTTCAATTCTAACTTTTGGAAAGGCCTTCAGAAGTCGTTGGGTACTGAATTAAATTTTAGTACAGCTTTTCATCCTCAATTAGATGGATAGTCAGAACGAACAATTCAGACCTTGGAGGATATGCTACGAGCTTGTTCGATGGATTATCAGGTAATTTGGGACCAACATCTTTCTTTGGTTGAATTTTCATATAATAACAGTTTTCATTCCTGTATACAGATGGCACCATTTGAGGTGTTATATGGGAAGCGGTGTCGAACTACAGATTTTTGGGATGAAGTGGGTGAAAGAAAGCTGATGGGACCAGAATTGGTAGAAGAGTTGGCAGAAAAAGTTCAGCTGATACAGAAACACATGAGAATAGCTCAGAGCAGGCAGGAGAGTTATGCGGACAACAGGAGGAAGGATCTATCTTTTTAGGTAGGTGATCATGTTTTTCTCAAAGTCTCACCATGGAAAAGTGTGATGTGATTTGGTAAGAAAGGAAAGATAAGTCCAAGGTTCATTGGACCATATGAAATTCTGGAGAGAGTTGGATCAGTTGCTTACCGAGTGGCTTTACCTCTGAGTTTATCTCAGGTACACAATGTTTTTCATGTTTCGATGCTGAGAAAGTATATGCCAGATCCATATCATGTTTTGAGTCCAGAGGTAGTTCAGCTGGAAGAGAACCTATCTTACGAGGAACAACCGGTCCAAATTCTTGACCACAGGGAGCAAGTGTTACAGAATAAGGTGATTCATCAGGTAAAGGTTTTGTGTAAAAACCACATGATTGAAGAGACAACATGAGAATCTGAAAATGCAATGAGGGATAAGTACCCCCACTTATTCGGTAAGTAAATAAATTATGGGGACGAAATTTTCTAATGGGGGGAAGGATGTAACATCCTAAGTAAGTAATGAATAATAGATATTTTTATCTATGTCTATTAATTATTTAGATAGTGTTTTAGAGGCTTAAAATGAGAATAAATCCAATCCTATGCATGGAATACACTAATATTCTTAAAAGATTGTTTTACTGCCTTTTGATGGAAAACCTTTTTTAAATCTATATTTTGACAATTTTATAAGCTATGTTTGTCAAAATAAATATATTCTTTATGATTGGGACCTCAAAATTTACTTTGTGTGAATTTTTGGTATTTTTCCGATAAAGTTCATTTTTTAATGAATAGTGAAAAATGTTGTATTTTAATTGAAAACCTCTTTTTAATATAATTTATTTATATGATTAGATTATCTTTTGAATTGGTTTTGAAGTGAAATTAGAATATATTTTTACCATTTAATCCAATGGTGGTCATTGGAATCAATTTCACTTTGAAATTGGACTTAAACTGGTGTCAATCTTTTGATACTTATTGTTTCATAAAAACACGCTATTTGTCATGACAACAGGAATTAATTATTAAATTAATTAATGTAACTTATATGGTTTGAATTTTGTAAAATATACATCATTTTTGAATTCAGAATATCAAATATAGCTTAGGGTGAAGTTTTGGTATTTTTCTGAAAAACTTCAATTTTTGATGAATAGTGAAACCACTAAGTGGTAGTTAAAGAAACCGATTTTTCGTTTAAATGAAACTTTTCCACTTTCGTGATTTTATTTTCAAAAATCCAACATGCATGGTTGTCATTAAGAAGTAAAATGTGGTTCAATAGGATAAAAATAATTTTTTGGTGAATAGTAACTTTTATGTTTTTAATCTCGATTAGTGGTAATTAGTGTAGTTTAAGGTAAAAATAATGTTTTAATAATATGAAATGACCTAGACACATGTACTAACCTTATTTGATGTGTCATGGACGACCAAGACAATCAATGAGTCAACTTGGGGACCCCATGGAGCCACTTTGGTTGGGAAATGACATAAATAACTTTTTATTTAATGTTAAAGTAAAAATGACACAAACATGAGTTATTTTACTAAAACAATTTTTACATAGGGTTATACAAGTCAGATATTTGGTTATAAATAGTCATTGGAAGGCTAAAACGATTTCCTACATCATAGTATTTTTTTTATAATTTTTAGACTTTAAATAAATTAACTTATTTATGACATCATGATGATGCAGCGTTTACCTCATTAATAAAGGATTTAAATAAAATGAAATGATAATGTAAAATCTATGACCTACACATGTCCAAAACCTATTGGATGGGTGTATTTATAACCCTTATCACCTTACCCTCTAATTATATCAACGTGGGACCTTTTTAATCTGAAACTCATTTTAAAATAAAGTAACATTTCTTTACTTTCCAAGAGTGCCCCTCCTCTCCTCTTATAAAAGGCCCCCACCTCTACCTCCTTACCCACACTTACAAATCCTTTGGCTCGGCCAAACCCTGCCCATTTTGTCTCTCCAGATCCCTCTATTACTCCTTGAAGCCTCACTTTGGGCATAAGTCTTCCCAAGGAAGCCTTTGAGCTCAAACCAAAGGGAGTTACCCGATTTTAAGGTAATGTCTTCACTTGAGTCCTTTTGTTTTATTTTACTTCTCCAACCCCCTAAACTATTTTTATTAATTTCTTTTGTAACAAATCCAGTATCTTAAATATACTAGGATGTTTTTATAAGAAGTATTCTAGGTACACTTACACACACCTACATCTAATGGTTAAAGAACATACTGTTTCCGTGGATGACGAATTTCGGCCTCCCAAAACGATGATTGTTCAACATTCTTTTAAAAACTTCAAAGGTGGCCATTAAGATGACACTATATTTATATATGATATATAATATGTTTATGTTCGCCTTAAGCTTCTATATTTTTCATTTTGGGCATACCTTTAGGGTTTCCATTATGGGTAAACGCGATATCTTCATTTAAGGAAGTGCGGACTACCGCCCCCTCAAAGTGATTTGATTCGTTAATACCATATGTGGGACATATAAAGGATGGAGTTATGATATTATATATGATTTTAAGCTGGAATTATAATATTCCTTTATATCATTATGATTCCATTCTATAAAATACGAAATAGAAATGAAAGCAGCGTTTATGCATACGTACGGCTTACCATCTCCATGAACGGTGCATTTCATTTATTACCTCTAAATGATTATGTAATATTATAAATGCATGTATATACTGGATATATATGATATATATGATATATACATCATGATTATAACTCTGGATATAATGGATACATGAACAAATTGTAATTATAAAGAGCATATTTTGACTCAAGTACCAATGATCGTTAAAACGACCGTTATTAACTTAAATAATTACATAGTGTTCATGACATGGAAATAAGTGATATAAAAGGAATAATGAACTTGAAAAATGTTCTTAAACAAGTATAAATTAACTCAAGTTTATTATTCATGAGATTAAAGAACGATCGAGTCAAGTCAGACCCGAGGTATGGGACTTCGTCTCAATCTCCTTTCATTGAGGCATATTTTGTTTTATACACAACCTTCTTTTATACGGTGTATAAAACCCTTTGAATTTTATGTTTATTCAAAAGGAATATTTTTTTATATGAAGTGTTTACTAAATGAAAAAAGGGAATGTTTTTGTCATACGTAAGCGGCGACAACGACTTCTCCACCGCCGTGACCATTATTTGAGTTTCGGCTTCCTCTACAAGCCATACCTTTTTTTAAAAGAAAAATAAATACCATGTTTTACTTTTCTTTTATTTTGGTATTGAAAATGGTTTTCATAATGTTTTTATATCAATGTGTTGTATTAATATCTTGTGATTGAAAGTTGGAAATGTTATGTTTCCTTTATGCATGTTTTATGTGATACGATTATGTTGAGGTTCTTGGGAATTATTATGAAGACGGGTGGTTTCGTGATAAACTAAGGGCGGGTGAGCCTGATATAGCTTTCCAATGCATTAGGTAACGCAAAGGAGTGAAATGTTAAGGTTTCTCCGAAGAGATTTAGGGAATATACTGTGATGGGTATTCCAAACGTAACCAAGAGGGTTACTCCCTACGTAAGAATGTTATGAATGCCTCAAGTTACCTTTATGTCTTATGATTTCTATGATTTATTCATGATTTGATGAGGTATGTTAAAGTGCTTATGTTTTATGGGTAAAGTATGATTTCATTCTTATGTATATATGTACCCATGTTTCCTTTCTATATTTTTATATCCCTTACTGAGCTTTTTATGCTCATCCCAAGTTTTTGAAATGTTTTTCACAGGTCAAGGGAAAGGTACATGATACGATGATAGTGTCAAGGAAGTGTCAAGAAAGAATCCATGTTTTATTTTAAATATGTTTCCATTGATGGGAAAAATGAATACTATCTTTTATGTAACCACTTTGTTTAAATGTGGAATGTAATGCATGTTTTATGATCTAATTCTCTAAAACTCTAAACCTGTAAAGATCCTCAAGGTGTAATCTTGTAATAACTCAAGATTAAGTAATGTTTAAGGCCGGGGCCTTATAATACTACTTAGATCTACCTCTGTAGTTAGACCGGGTACTTGATTTCTTCCATGTACCATAGCTAAGAAGGTACATGCATGAACCATCACATATTATCAACTGGGGAGATACATACATTGAGGATGAAGAGACCTTTGTTGAGTACCTAGTGAAGATTGAGGATCAATAGGAGAGGATCCTTCATGGGTAATTGATTCCTTTAGTGCATTTTTGGTGGCATCATGAGAATCTTTAGGATAGCACATGGGAGCAGGAGGCTCAGATTCATACTCAGTACCCACATCTTTTTGAGTAGCCTTTGTTTTGGATTTTTGGGGATGTAAATCCCCAAGGTGGGGAGAATGTAATGGCTTTTATTTTTTGTGTATTATTTTTGGATATTATATGGACTATTTTTCAGACTAAGAATTGAGATGGTGTGCGATTATGAGGCCCGGTGTGCCCAAAATAAATGTTTAAAAATATTAAATATTTTAAATAGCATGAGTGTGTAGTTTTCATGAAAAAGTGGAATAAATTATAAATGAATGCTCTGATTGGAAATATAAGGGAACTATGGAGTTCAGAATATGATTTTTACCCTAGCTGTGACTTAACATTAGCCAGTGTGGGTCATTTTTAGAAAAGTATTCATAGGAACTGAAATGAATAAAATAATATGATAAAATTATTTTATTTAATTTGTGTTGATGAAGCAACTAATGATCTTTAAATATATCATTATGTTAGAATCCCAGGGTTAGCCACATAACCCTGGAGACACTAGAGGACCGTTGGAGAGAGATTTGGAGAACCATCTTAGGCGAATAATGATGACAGATCATGGATCGGTGATTAAGGCACCTCAGTTTCGACAGATCTTGCCAACGACAATGATGATGCATCATTCTTCATCAGCAATTAAAATGAATCAAGGAAGGGCATGTGATTTAATTTCTTTATTCCCCATTATTTAATTCCACGATGAATTCAAATCAATCAACAAACTGATTGATCCACATTTTGATCATATTGTGGGATGAGATTATTTATGGGAATTTTTATGGGAGAATTATCATTTTTATTCGATTTATTCGTTCTTTTTCTAACATAAATGGATCAAGATCAACATGAACATAAATTGAGGTCTCTCTCACTTGATTTATTTGTTCTTTTATACCCCCATTCATCATTCTTCGTAGGCATTCTTCTTTTGGCTCGCGGATCAACAAATCTTGATCAATAAATCATTGTGCATATGTTTTTTGGTGTAATGATATGAAATCATAGATCTCAGATAGTAAAGACATGATAAAGGTGCAATGATAAAGACAGAGTTATTTGGATGATAGTGGATCCCCGAATTCTCCTTCTTCATCATGGAACAAATAATGATGATTTGATCAGTTTTACGAGTAGATATTATGAAAGAAAATGTTGTTCGATGACGACAAGGCTTGGAAATGCTTGGATCATAGATTTCATAGAGAATAGATCATCAAATTGAAGGCTGAAGGAATTAGATCAAACAGGAAGTAGATATGGGATTTTAAAAAATCCCAAACAACACGGCGTGTAAACCAAATCTACACATCGTGTGGGGCCCCCTTGACAGAATCTAGAGTTTTGGAGGAAGTTAAGTATCACATGACATGTGACCCTTATCACACAGCATGTGGTCCCTTATGAGTGACTTGTAATGTACCTTGGAGAGTACACAGATACAGGGTGGACTACATGACCATAATACACGATGTGTACTCCCCCCACATGGACATGGGTTGGACCAATTACATAACATAATTTGTGTACTAGTACAAAGACATGGGTAAGTGGGATGAATCTGTATACTGGCACATGCGTAGAGTACATAGGATTTCTACACAGTGTGTACTACTATAAGGACATGGTTTGAATGACATGGTCTGTTTATATGGGAAAAAACCAGAGTTAAGGGACACAGTGTGAAACCCCTCTACATGCCATGTACTCTTTTATACATGGGTTAGATCTCTTTTCCTTTGTATCTTGGACAATATTCGTTAGGGTTCATTCCCCTTATCATTTCTTTGAATGTTGGTATGAATCATTACCTACTCCTTAGACTATGATCCCTTCAGTAGAACTTCCTAGATAGAGTTTTTGGAATCCCCCTAAGAGGCCAAAAGTGAGATCCTCTATTCATATTCATGCCCTAAGTGGAGTTTTGGGTATCGACATGGCTAATCCTACCAGGCACCGATCCTCTAATTATAAGATTAATTCAGATTGAGTTGTTGGTATCACCCCATGGCCCTAGCAGGGATCCTCATATATTGTATCATATCTTTTAGGACTATCATCTTGTTCTTTCTCATGACGAGACCTAATGAGAAGTACCTATCAGAAAAACATCATCAATACTATTAGACTCATAAGTGTGTTCTCCTGTATGAGTTATTTGTGGATATTTGACATGGAATCATAATACTAGGTATACTATGGTTGTAGATTAACTCTAGACTATGTGTATTTATTGAGTATATCTAGATATTCTTCTTATATGTGTTGTAGACATATACCTGTGTAGAGATGACAATATTTCCATTTTTGTATTATTTTTGGTTTCAGGGTGTTCTACTAAGTATTTTTATACTCACCCCTACATAGGCTTTTCTCACACGTGTCATGTCTTGTGTAGATGATCAACCTTTTGATAGAGTCCTAGGGAGACTAGGACTAGATAGTACTTAGTGAGACCAGACTGACCAAGGTGTGTTCCTATGTCCTTCAGACAGTAGTCCCTTTACTTTTAGGTTGGACTTGTCTTATAGACTCTTTGTGGTTGGATTGTATTTGGACATGTTTACTTTCTTTACTTCCTGTCATACTCTGGTTATGGGATTTATATGTATGAATGCATGGTTTTTCAATGATTTTTACATTTTAACATTTGTATAGGATTGGAGATGTGTGCGTGTGTACAGGTACTTGCGCTAAGGCATCCCTTGTCAGTGATATGCCTTCTTGACACTATTCACTAGCCCCTATACTATTAGAGATGGGCTTGGGGAGTCATGAAATGGGCCCCACTGGGATGGGTTGCGACAGAGTATTATCATAGTAGATCATTTCTACTTTAGGGTATAGAGAGTATGTGAGATTGGTTTGGGGAAACAATGTTAAGTGTTTTGAGTTCAGCTTTTAGGCCAGGGACTCCAGTGTTGGTGCAGTGGCCAATGTATCCATACAATAGGGATTTAATCACATTCTTTTTGACTTGATACATGAGAAAATTTTTTGTAGGGAAAAAATGGTACATGCATCATATAGGAATGGGTTGTGGTTCCATGTCCTTCTTGACTGAGCTCTCCAGATATACCCATTGACCGTGACACATATTGTTTGTCTTAGGATGCCTCCATGATGTATACCAGCTAAGATTTATCGTGATGATCATGAGGATGATCCCCTCAGTGATGAGGCTCTGATATTGGTACCATTTCCCAAGATGTTACCTCTAGGTGGTGCACTAGCCATACCACCTGTAGATAAGCACTTGATACCCACAGTACCAGCAAATGAGGAGTGAAGGCTGAGCACACTTCATGAGTTTTAGTGATAGAGACCACTCAGGTTCCGAGGTGAGCCTGATCCATAGGTGATTGAGGACTAGCTTGAGGTAGTGACCTAATTTTTACATCTATTTAGGACCCCAGTAGATTAGATGGTGGTACTAGAAGTGAGCCTTTACCAAGGATCAACAGGGCGATGTTGGGGTTTGGTGACCCAGTCTTATGATGAGGAGACTCTTTCGTGGACAGAGTTAGAGTGCCTTTTCAAATAGAAGTTCTCAACAACTATGTTGTGGTATGTATGTATCCAAGATATTTTATATCTTCAGTAGGTCAACATGATAGTAGTTGAGTATTCATAGAGGTTTACCAACCTCTCTAGGTACTCGATGGATATGGTTTGAGATCAGTTCTCTAGGGATCTGAACTTCGAGAGAGGTCTACACAGAGACATCCGGGCCGGTGTTACCTCTATATGAATTCCAAACTATGCGGGAGAGCTAGAGCAAGTTGTGGTGGTTGAGAGATTCTTGGATTAGAAGATACAACTAGTGGTTGTCAGCAGTGGGAAAGCAGGAGTAGATACCTCAAAATCAGGGAGCTGATGTCAATCCCAAGGACCTGGATGTGGTAGAAATTTTAGGAGGAGGTATTAGGACAGAGGATATCTAGTTCAAGGATTATTGGGTGGGTCTAATCATCCCAGAGAGAGGCATTGTTAGTCATGTGATGGAAGGGGACATCTTGCCCGAGATTGTCCAACCCACCATAAAGATGATAGAGAAATACTAGACGGGCTACCGAGGTAGTGGCAGTGGCAAGAGCCGGCAGGCCTGTTGGGTAGAGGACATGGATGAGGATCTGGGAGAGTAGAAAGAGGTGGTCCATGCTTTAACATGTTACCACCACCATCCCCAGGTGGTCCATGCTAGGCTTAGGGAGTTATAGTACATGGGAATAGATAACTGCAGGCAGTTGAAGCTTATGTCCTAAAGGATTTGGGAATGATTCAAGGTACGATATATGTTTTTTATACCTTAGTTGTAGTACTGATAGACACATGTTCTAGTCATTATTTTCTACTCACATATATTATAAAAGACTTAAATATTTTGGTTGAACCTTTGGATCGACCCTTACATTTAGAGACTCCTACTGGAGATGATACAGTGATCACACACTTGTGCCAAAAGTGTGAATTAACCCTTAGAGGTGAGATTTTCTGTTAGAATCTCTTTCTAGAAGCATCAAGGTTTTATGATGTTATTCTTGGTATGTATTAGTTATCCACAGTTCATGCCCATATTGACTATTTTAGGTAGAGTGTGGTGTGTCCATAGTAATGGAACTATTTTTTTCCTTTTTCGGTGAAAAAGTAAACCCAAGTAGTGTAGGATGGACTCATACATAGGAGAGTGCAGCCGATTACTCATCAGTGGGCTAGGCTAACCCTTGGTGCTATGGATGTTGATATTTCCCAGTTTTTTGCAGTGGTGATAAAGTATGAGAGTGTATTTCTTAAATATGTACTAGTTTTACCTCCCCTCTAAGAGATAGACTTTCTCATCGATATAATCTTTGGGATAACACTAATATCTGCACCATCATATCAGATGGCTCCTGTAGAGCATCACAAGATGTGGGTGCAGTTCGAGGACTTGCAAAGGAAGGGCCTTTTTATACCCAGTGTTTCACCCTGGGTATCCCCAGTTTTGTTTTCCAAGAAGGTAGATGAGAGATTTTGGTTGTGTGTGGACTACCGATACTTGAACCAAGTGACCGTGAAGAATAAGTATCCACTACTGAGGATCGATGAACTATTTGATTAGTCAAGAGGGGATCGATGGTTCTCGAAGGTTGGCCTCATATCATGCTATCACTAGGTGCAAGTATGAGACAAGGATATACTAAAAACAACATTTAGATGTCTCTGCAGTCATTATGAGTACTTGGTTATTCCCTTTTTCATGAAAAACACCCCATTAGTGTTCATGGGACTCATGAAACGGATCATCCAACCTTACTTAGACCAGTTTGTGGAAATATTAATCGATGATATCCTTATGTACTTAGTGTTTTAAGAGGAGTAGATGAGACACTTAAGAATAGTTTTGGATGTAATACAATATCACCAGCTTTATGTAAATCTCTCGAAGTTTTAGTTCTGGATTCAAGAGTACCACTTTCTAGGACATGTTATCTTAGTGGATGGAGTGGAAGTTGACCCAATCAAGGTATGAGGAAGTGTTATCATGGGAGAAACCTAAGAATGTGATGGAGGTGTGAAGTTTCCTTGGGATGGTAGGCTATTACCAGAGATTCATACCTAATTTTTCTAGAGTATCAACAACCAATACAACTTTGACTTGAAAGGGGAAACCTTTAATGAGGAAAAAAAGTGCCACTATGATTTCCAACAATTCAGGTAGAGTTTAATGAGGGATCAAATATTGAGATTTACATATGAGGGTGTCTAGTATGTAGTGTTCTGTGATGAATTAGGAACCAGATTTGGTAGTGTTTTAATGTAGATAAAAACTGTGATTGCCTATGGTTCACGCTATTTGAGACCACATGAGCAGAACTACATGAACCATGATCATGAGTTATCAACATTAGTCTTCATCTTGATGATTTAGTGAAACTACCTAATGGGTGAATGGTTTATAATCTACTCTGATCATAATAGTCACAAGTATATCTTCTCTCAGAAATATCTTAACTTGAGACAAATGCGATTGCTAGAGTTCCTCCAGGAGTATGACTTCAAAATTCTCTATAATCCTAGGAAGGGGAATATATTAGCATATACTATTAGAAAGTGATCTTATTCACAGTTACTAAATTAGGAATTAGAGAAGTTGGCCTTGTTATGTTATCCTTTGTGGATGGGTATGGAGTATCTTGTTGAGTCAATAAGGTTTTCCTTATGACTTTTCCATTCCTTCTTGTTTTAAAAATCACAAACACCTTATACTTAAGCAAATATAATTTTTACCTTCATAATGAAAATTTACTTATTTAAGGAAATTTACCAAAATCTAGATTTTATTATACATAAAAATATTTTCCTTAAGTACAAAAACCGGATTCATACCCAAAATCCCAGAAGTCATAAAATGTAAAGATTTGGAGCATTCTGTTTTTAGGATCCGAATTCTGGATGTGAAATAAAATGAAGTTCCAATCCGAATTATGGACTCCAAACTTTCAGGAGTTTGACTCTGAACTTTCATGAGTTCAACTCCGAACTCTTATAAAGTTCGACTCCGAACTTTCAGGAGTTTGACTAAGAACTCTTATGAAGTTCAACTCCAAACATTCATGAGTTCAACTCAAAACTCTTATAAAGTTTGACTCTGAACTTTCATGAGTTCGACTCCGAACTCTTATAAATATCGACTCCTAACTCTTATGAAGTTCGACTCCGAACTTTCATGAGTTCGACTCTGAAATCTTATGAAGTTTGACTCCGAACATTCATGAGTTAGACTCCGAACTCTTATGAAGTCCGACTCCGAACTTTCATGAGATCGACTCCGAACTCTTATGAAGTTCGACTCCAAACTTTTACTAGTTTGACATAGAACTATGCAAGTTTAGATTCCGATCTCTGGAGAAACCAGACTCCGAATTCCTATAAAACAGAATCTGAACATTTCTTAACATAGACTCCAAATTTTTATTTTGGTTAGACTCTGAACTTTTAATTTGATTACACTCCAAAATTTTGTATGGATTTTACTTATATATGCTCCATTTCAAAACGATGTCGTGCATTCAGTTATACAATATTTATAGTTAAACAATGTCATCCATTCTGTTTCTAATTAACCGTTGGTTGAGTTATACGTGTACAGGTCCCTCTGAATTTCATGGAAAATATGAACGTTGGAGGAGGGATCCGACCGTTGGAAATTTACCTATAAATAGAAGCTCATTTGAAATAGGTCAAGAGTTAGTTGATCGATCTAGAGACCACACGCTATTAAGGTTATTTTTAAAGAGTGAAGCTTTTCATGCCTTGTGCGTACTGAACTGCTTGTTCAGATTGCTTCATGCGACTCCGAATATTGGCGATTACATTCGAGGACTTCTAGTGATAGGAAGACAGAGGTGCTGAATACCTTGAAGTTCGAGGGCTTCCTTACTGAGGAATACATAGGTTCCAACTACCTTAAAGTTGAAGGCTTGCGGGGATAACAAGACAGAGATTCCGATCTTAGCATCTAGGGCTTACCCTGGTGTGGGTAAGACAAACTTGCTTGAAAGTATAAATCAAGGGACCTTTATCCAAGGTTGTTGGATACCCTTCTCTTTGGGTTAAAAGACTTATATCTTGTTACTTGTAGTTTTACTACTTGTTTTTCTGCTGCACTTTTGTATTTTAAGGAAATTATAATCTTCTTACATTTATTTACACTTGTACTCTGATTAGTTTAGATTCTATACGCTTTAAGGTAGAATCTCATATTGTAAACTTTGGTTCCAATTATCCAATTGGTGATTAGAGGTGTTATGAATTTTCTTAGTTTAACTTTGTTAAACTTAGATTTTTCCTTGTCTAAGGAAAGTTTTAAAGTATACAATTCACCCCACTCTTGTATATTGAGAATCTACATCGTTATTTCGATCCTACAATTGGTATCAGAGGAGGTATCTGAAATACTTATATTCACATATAATTTTTTCTTGCTCATTTTTCCATTGTTCTTCATCCTTTCTTAGAAAGTTTTTTTAATTCTGAATTATCATTCCAAACTTTGTCATTCCGAATTATCATTCCGAATTGTCATTCCCAACTTTGTGGTTACGAACTTTTTCTTCTAACTAGTTTGGTTGCCAAAGTTTTTTTTAAGAATGGCAGGAATCAATGTTGGTTCTATTGACAATATAAACCCTACAAGACCAACAATCTTTGATGGTAATGACTATGAGTACCGGAGAGATCGAATGAAGACTTTTTTTTATCAACACTGGAGTAGATAATTTCGTTATGCTTACTGGTGATTATAAAATTCCTGATAAGGAAGTTAGAACTTTCACTAACCAGGAAAAGAAAGAGTATCAACTAAATTATAAGGTAAAAAATATTTTACTATGTTTAATGACTAGAAATATATATAGACAAATTTCTTCTTGTGAAGTAGCTAATTGTATCTAGAAGAAGTTAGAAGTTACACACTTTGGAACTTCTAAAGTGATTGAAACTAGGAGAGCTATACTTAGAACTGAATACCATGGATTCAATTTTCCTTATGGTGAACCAATATGTAAAGTTCAACAGAGATTTAGGACTATAGTCAAAAACTTACAGTCTATAGAAGAGAAAGGTTAAGGAAGTGGTTGCTGATAAAGAAAATCCCCAGGCTAAGGAAACTTAGTCTACTCCCCCCAAACCGAAGAAGCAGAAAACATATACAGATGAAGTGGCAGCCAAGTGGAAGGCAGACAAAGAGATGAGGAAAGAAGTGGATCCACAATTTGTATTGGACCCTGTAGAGGCTAAGGCCTTAAAATAAAGAGCTGTGGAAGAACTAGAGAAATAGGCGAAAGAGAAGAAAATGAAAAAGAAAGTGTCTAAAGCTGAAGTGGTGCAATCCTTGATAAGAGCTACAGAGTTAGCTTCTGAGTTGATTTCAGTTCCGAAATATTTCCTTATAGAACCTTCTTTACCAGAAAATCCAGATAAGAATTATGTCACTCTGGAAAAATCCAAGGGTAAAGAAGTAGTTGAAGAAGCTGAAAAAGAAGCTGAGGAAGAAGTAGAAAAAGAGGTTGAAGAAGAAGAATAAGAAGGCAGTGAAGATTTAGATGCCTTAATCAAGAAAGTAGAGGTTTATAAAGATAAGGCAGAATCCGCTAAGTTATCTACTCCAGGAAAGGGAGATGAGGAAGCTGTAAGAATGATGTTAAGCAACAACAAGAAGAAGAAGAAGAAAATATCTTGTATGATGAGGAAGAATCCTATGAGAGGAATTTTCTTGAGGAAGGACAAGAAAAAAAGAAACCAGATGAAGACCAGATTTTTCGAGTTTCTGAATCTGAGGAAGTATCTCCTGATGAGCAACCCATTCTGAGAGCTGATAAGGGGAAGCAAGCTCTCATAGAGACTCCAATAAAAGATATTATAAGGAAGAAAGAAGTTGGTGGTACCTCAAGAAGGAAGTTGGTGCAGGATGAAGAAGATCAATCTCCAAGCAAATTATCTGATTCATAGTCATCATCTCATGGTCACGATTTTGTGGTTCAATCTCTGAAGAAGTTGGTGGACACCATTCCAATTTTTCCAACTATAGATTCCAGATGCCAGATGCTGCAACAAAGTATGAATCAGAAATCGGATTCCTTATCCATGGTCATGGATAAGTTTGTGAAGATTGAAGCTGAACAAAAAAGTTTTCTTATCGATTATGATGTGCATAGAAAGTCCTGCAGTAAGGCAACAAAGTGGTCTAAGAGAGTTGATTAAGATTTAGTTCAGTTTGAAAATTTTCAGGCTGAAGTTCAAAATGATTTTGACATGGAGGATAAAAAGGTTAAGAATATTTATGAAAAGCTGACCCAAGAGAAAAATTCTTGGAATCAACAATTCAGGGACCTGAATGGGAAGCTTAAATCAGTATCTCAGAATTGGAAAAGTGAAAGAGATTTCCGGATTGAGTTTAAGGAGAAGTTGGAAAAGCAATATGAAATAGTAAAGTTGCAGAAAGAAGCCATCAAGGCCCAGGCAGAAGCTTTAAAAGTTAAATAGCAAAAGGTAAAAGCCTTAGAAAGGAAAGTTGAGTAAGACCAAATAGACTTGAAGAAACTCAAAACCTTGTTAAAGAAGCTCATCCCTAATGAAAAGGAAGACAAATGAACTCACTCTGATTCTTTTGTTGTAATTTTCTTTCTTTGCAAAATTTTTCCATTTCTAATGAAATGTTATTTGGTTGGATGTATCTTGTTATATACTAATGTTTCACGTACCATATTTTCTTTTCCATTCCCTTCAATTCTTTTTGAAAATCACAAAGGGGGATAAGGAAAAAGAACTAATCCTAAGGAGGAGAAAGAAAAATTTCTATGTGAAATATCCTTAAAGAAATGGGGAGTTTCTCACTACGAAGTTTTTCATTCCTACAATAATGAAAACCCCACTCCAGAAATTCAGAATATAATCCTTAGTGTTTCAATGCCTAAGGGGGAGTTAGTTGTATTCACTTTCATCCATGAACAAAGGGAGATAAGTTTTAATTTCAAAGTCTAATGAAAATTTTCAAAGTCCTTATATTATTTTTCGTAAGGATGTTTGTGATTTCCAAAAAGGGGGAGATTGTTGAGTCAATAAGGTTTTCCTTATGACTTTTCCATTCCTTATTATTTTGAAAATCACAAACACCTTATACTTAAGAAAATATAAATTTTACCTTCATAAGGAAAATTTACTTCTTTAAGGGAATTTACCCTAATCTAGATTTTCTTATACATAGCAATATTTTCCTTAAGTACAAAAACCAGATTCATACCCAAAATCCCAAAAGTCATAAAATGTAAAGATTTGGAGCATTCTATTTTTAGGATCCGAATTATGGATGTGAACTAAAATGAAGTTCCAATCCGAATTCTGGACTTCAAACTTTCAGGAGTTTGACTCCGAACTCTTATGAAGTTCAACTCTGAACTTTCATGAGTTCGACTCCGAACTCTTATAAAGTTCGACTCCGAAATTTCATAAGTTCGACTCCGAACTCTTATGAAGTTCGACTCCAAAATTTCATGAGTTTGACTCAGAACTCTTATAAAGTTCGACTCCAAACTTTCATGAGTTTGAGTCTGGACTCTTATAAAGATTGACTCTAAACTCTTATGAAGTTTGACTCTGAACTTTCATGAGTTTTACTCCGAACTCTTATGAAGTTCGACTCCAAACTTTCATGAGTTTGACTCCGAACTCTTATGAAGTTTGACTCTGAACTTTCATGAGCTCGACTCCGAACTCTTATGAAGTTCGACTCTGAACTTTTATTAGTTTGACTTCGAACTCTGCAAGTTCATATTCTGATCTATGGTGAAACCAAACTCCAAATTCCTATAAAATAGAATCCAAACATTTCTTAACATGGAATCCGAATTTTTGTTTTGGTTAGACTCCGAACATTTAATTTGCTTACACTCCGAAATTTTGTATGGATTTTACTTACATATGCTCCATTTCAAAACGATGTCGTGCATTCAGTTATACATGATTTATAGTTAAACGATGTCGTTCATTCTGTTTCTAATTAACTATTGGTTGAGTTACACGTGTACAGGTCCCTCCAAATTTCATGGAAAATATGACCATTGGAGGAGGGAGCCGACCGTTGGAAATTTACCTATAAATAGGTGCTCATTTGAAAGAGCTCAAGAGGTAGTTGATTGATCTAGAGACCACACACTGTTAAGGTGATTTCTAGAGAGAGAAGCTTTTCATGCCTTGTGCGTACTAAACTGCTTGTTCAGATTGCTTCGTGTGACTCCGAATGTTGGAGATTACATTTGAGGACTTCTGGGGATATGAAGACAGAGGTTCCAACTACCTTGAAGTTTGAGGGATTCCTTGCTGAGGAAGACAGAGGTTCCAACTACCTTAAAGTTGAGGGCTTGCGGGGATAACAAGACAGAGATTTTGATCTTAGCATTGAGGTCTTACCCTAGTGTGGGTAAGACAGACTTTCTTGAAAGTATAAATCAAGGGACCTTTATCCAAGGTTGTTGGATACCCTTCTCTTTGGGTTAAAAGACTTATATATTGTTACTTGTAGTTTTACTACTTGTTTTTCCGCCGCACTTTTGTATTGTAAGGAAAGTATAATCTTCTTACATTTCCTTAAACTTGTACTCTGATTAGTTTAGATTCTATGTGCTTTAAGGTAGAATCTCATATTGTAAAATTTGGTTCCAATTCTCCAATTGGTGATTAGAGGTGTTGTGAATTTTCTTAGTTTAACTTTGTTAAAATTAGATTTTTCCTTGTCTAAGGAAAGTTTTAAAGTATAAAATTCACCCCCCTCTTGTATATTGAGCATCTAAATCATTATTTCAATCCTACATATCTTACCTCCAGTCGATGGTTGTCACCCCTACAATATTTTAGCGAGTCAGGGAGGCACAACTTGGGGATACTGACTATGAGACCCTACATGCTCAGATATCCACAGGGCATGCTTCTAATGGATCTTCAAAAGGTGGGGAGCATGTTGTTCTTTTAAAAGGATTCACAATGGTACCAATGATATTATGGGAATAGGTTTTGAGAGATTTTCACAGATCTCCTTTGGAGGTACATAAAAGTGTGGAAAATATGTATTGAGACCTCTGCCGTTAGTTTTGTGGGCCAAGGATGAAGAAAGGAGTTGCAACATTCATCTCTCGATGCCTTACTTATCAATAAGTTAATGCTGAGCACCAAGTTCTAGTATGTTTGAACCAACCACTTAAGGTAAAAAATTTAATTGGATTGGGATATATATGGAATTCATGATGGGATTACCACTTACATCCATGGGACACAATTCCATATGGGTGACCATATAATAACTCACCAAGTCATCCCACTTCCTAGTTATATGAGAGTAGAGTTCAATAGAGGGATTGGGATGCCTCTACATTCAGAAGATAGTCCAAATCCATGAAGTTACATCAACGATCATTTTTGAACGTGATGATTGCTTCAAATCCTGTTTGTAGAAGGGATTACAGGAGAAGTTTAGGACTCATTTATGCTTATGCACAACATTTCACCCCTAAACTGATGGCTAGAATAAGTGGACCATTCATGTTTTGGAGGACATGCTGTGAGATTGCATATTAGATTTTGGCCATAATTGAGAGGATCAACTACCACTAGTGTAGTTTGAATACAATAGAAAATACCATTCCATCATTGGTATTTCACCATTTGAGGCTTTGTATAGGTGGCCCTGTAGGTCACTAATTTGTTGGACTGACCTAGGAGAGTCAACACTCATGGGACCAGAATTAGTGTGAGTTACAACTGAGAAGGTGTAGATCATCCAATAGTGGATGAAGACTGCACAAATTCATCAAAAGTCTTATACTGACTGGCGGTGAATTCCCATGGATTTCAAGGAAGGAGACTATGTATTTCTATGGGATTAACCTTGATGTGAATTACAGAGATTTGGCTAGGTGGAAAACTATCTCTGATGTTCATCGACTTTTTCCACATACTTTATAGAGTTGTAAATGTAGAATACTGCTTAGTTCTACCTCTATAGTTAGACTAGGTACAAGATTTCTTACATGTATCACAATTGAGGAGGTACCTACATGAACCATCACATGTTATGAATTGGGGAGAGCTGGAAATTGAGGATGGAGCAACCTTTGATGAATACCAAGTGGAGATCAAGGATCAATAGGAGAGGATCCTTCATGGGTGATCAATTCATTTAGTGTGTGTCTAGTGGAAGCACATGAATCTTTGGGAGAGCACATGGGAGCGGGAGGTTCAGATTCATACTCAGTACCCATATCTTTTTTAGTATCATTTGTTTTGGATTTTTGGGGATGTAAATACCGAATGTGGGGAGAATTTAATTTTTTAGATTTTCTATGTATTATTTTTGGACATTATATGGGTTATTTTAGAGACCAATCATTGATACAGCATGTGATTCTGAGGCCTGGTGTTCCCGAAATAAATGTTTGAAAAATATTAAATATTTTAAATAGCACGGGTGCACTATTTTCCTAAAAAAGTGGAATAACTTATAAAATAGTAATCATATCCAAAATTTGAGGGTATTGTTGAGTTTAGAATGTGATTTTTACCCTAGTTATGAATTAACATTAGTCAGTGTGGTTCATTTGTGGAAAAGTCCTCACAGGCACTAAAATGAATAAAATTATTTGATAAAATTATTTTAAATCATTTGCGTTGATGCAATGACTAATGATATTTAAATATATCGTTATGTTAGAATCCTAGGGTTAGAAGCATAACCTTTGAGAAATTAGAGAACCATTGGAGAGAGATTTGGAGAATCCTATCAGGAGAAAACAATGACAGATCATGGATCAACAATTAACACGCCTTGGATTCTATGGATCCTGCCAATGACAATGACGATGCATCGTTCCTCATCAGTGATTAAACTGAATCAAGGTAGGGCATGTGATTTTATTTTTTTATTACTTGTTCTTAAATTATATAATGAAAGTGAATCAACCAATGAACATATTTATCCATAGTTCGATCATCTTGTGGAATGAGATTATTTGTGGGGTTTTTGATGGGATAATTATCTTTTTGATTCAATTTATTCATTATTTTTCTAATGGAAATGGATCGAGATCAACACAAACATCGATTGAGGACTTTACCCCTTGATTTATTTGTGATTTTATACCCCTGTTCATTATTCATCATGGGAATTCTTTATTTGGATCTCAATTCAACAAATCTTCATCAATCAATCATTGCGCACCTGTTTCTTGGTGAAATAATTTGAAATCGTAGATCTGAGAACAACACAACACGATGAAGGTGGGATGACTGAGACATAGTGATTCAGATGATGGTAGATCCCCGAATTTACATTCTTTAGCATGGAATGAAGAATGATTATTTGATCTATTTTGCAAGTAGATCTGATGAAGGAATATGCTGTTCAATGAAGGTGAGGCTTGGACAAGCTTGAATCATCGATTTCGTAGAGAATAGATCATCAGATCAAAGTCTAGAGGCATCAGATCAGACAGGGCACAAATATGGGATTCTGCAAAATCACAAACAACATGGCATGTAAACTGGATCTACATGCCGTGTGGGCCCTCCTTGGAGGGGACTGGAGTTTCAGAGGAATTCAAGTATCACACGAAATGTGACCCCTGTCACACAGTGTGTGGTCCCTCCCAAGTGACTTAGTGTGTACTTTAGAGAGTACACAGACACAGGGTGTACTACACACCCATACTACATGGTGTGTAATCCCCCCACACAGACATGGGCTGGACCAAGTACACAATATAATTCATGTACTGGTACATAGATATGGGTACACGGGGTGAAGATGTGTACTAGAACATGGTTAGAGTAAATGGGATGCCTACATGGCGTGTAATACTACAAGGACACAGTTTAAATGACATGGTCCGTTTACATGGAAAAAACCTAAGGTCAAGGGACACAACATGTAACCCCTATACATACTGTGTACTCTTTTATACATGGATTAAATAAATTTTCCTCTATATCTTGGACAATATTTGTTAGGTTTCATTCCCATTATCGTTTCCCTATAGGTTGGTACGAATCGTTACCTACTCCCAGTACTAAAATCTCTTTAGTAGGACTTTTTGGATAGAGTTTTTGGAATCCCCTTGAGAGGCCCAGAGTGGGATCCTCTATTCATCTTCATAATCTAAGTGGAGTTTTGGGTATCGAAATAACCAATCATACTAGGATCCAATCCTATACTTAGAAAGTTAATTAAGATTGAGTTGATGGTATCACCCCATGGCCCTAACAGTGATCCTAATATGTTGTATCATATCTCTTCAGATTATCAACATGTTATTTCTCATGATGATACATGAAGAGAAAAACCTCTCAGATAAACATCATCAGCGCTAACAAACTTAGGAGTGTGTTCTCCAAGATGAGTGATTTATGGATCTTTGAGCTGGAATCATAATACTGGGTATACTACAGTTGTGGCTTACCTCTAGACTATGTGTATCTATTGAGTATATTGGGATATTCTTGTATATGTTCTATATACATATACCTATGTAGATCTGACTGAATTTCCTTTGTTGTATGCTTTGTGGGTTTGGGGTGTTCTACTGAGTATTATTATACTCACCCTTGCACACAATTTTCTCGTACATGTCATGTATTTTGGAGATGTTTTAATTTTTTATGGAGTCCTAGGAAGACCAAGACTAGACAGTTCTTAGTGAGATCGGATCAACCAAGGTGTGTTCCTGTGGCTTTCAGATAGTAGTCCCTTTACTTTCAAGTTGGACTTGTGTTATATAATCTTTGCGGTGGGCTTGTATTTGAATATGTTTACTTTATTTACTTCCTGTCATAATATGGTTATAAGATTTAGATATATGTATTGATGGTTGTTCAATGGTTTTTACATTTCAAAATTTTTATAGGATTGGAGATGTGTGTGTGTAAATTTACATAGGCTAAGGAATCCCATGTTAGTGATATACCTTCTCGGTGCTAGTCGCACGCCCCTGGCCTACTGGAGGTGCGATTTGGGAGTCATGTCATGGGCCCTAGTAGGATGGGTTGTGATGGAGTTTTATCAGAGCGAGTTAGTTTTAATTTAAGATAGAGAATCTGTGGGATTGGTTTGGGGAAACAATGTTCAATGTATCGAGTTCGGCTTTCAGGCCAGGGAATTCAGTGTTAGTGCAGCGACCGATGTATCTATACACCAGGGCTCTGATCACCTTATTTTTGACTTAGTACATGGGAAAATTGATTGTATATAAAAAATGGTACATACATCATATATTAATGGGTTGTGGTTCCATGTCCTTCTTGAGTCATCTCTCTAGATATACTCATTGATCATGACACATATTGTTTTTTTCAGGATGTATCTATGATATATACCAGCTAGGATTCAACATGATGATCATGAGGACGATCCCTTTAGTGATGAGGCTTCGATAGAAGGACCGGTTCCTGAGATGTTACCTATAGGTGGTACACCATCCATACAACCTATAGAGCAGCACATGGTACCACCTGTACATCTCGGACGAACGTCATAAGTGCTATCAGAATTAAATGTGTGTTCTACGAGATGATTTCTTCATGAATCTCTGAGATATAATCCTAAGTCTGGTTATACTAAAATTATGGATTACGTCTATACTGTGTGTCTTTTTTGAGCATATTGGGATATTCTTATTATATGCATTGTAGACATATAAATTTATAGAGCTGACTGTATTTCCTTTATTGTATGCTTTTTGGTTTTGGGGTGTCCTACTGAGTATTTTTATACTCACCCCTGCACGGGCTTTGCTTGCATAAGTCATTTCTTGTGCGAACGATCAATCTTTTGATGGATTTCTTGGTGGGATAGAACCAGACGATGCTTAGTGAGACCGAACAGACTGAGGTGTGTTCCTGTGGCTTTTAGACAATAGTCTCTTTACTTTCAGGTTGGAATTGTGTTATAGAATATTTTTGGTGGGATTGTATTTGGACCTGTTTACTTTATTTATTTCCTCTCTTACTCTAGTTACAATATTTATATATATGTATGCATGATTATTCAGTGGTTTTTTACATTTCATCATTTTTATAGGCATGGAGATGTGTGCGTGTGTACAAGTACTTAGGATAAGGCCTCCCATGTGAGTGATATGCCTTCTTGGCGCTAGTCGCTAGCCTCTGACATATTGGAGGTGGGATTGGGGAGTCATATCATGGGCCCCACTGGGGTAGGTTGTAACACACTTGTATAGAATAAGGGGACGATTCACGATATGTAGAGTGATTTCATTCTGGTGGTAATTTATGTTGGATATTTATAGGTAAAGACAATCCAAGCACAAAATTGCATCAAATTCCACTAAAGGGAGTATCACAAGGTTTTCTAGAAATTTTATCCCACAAAATTTTATATGGAAGGAGTTATATACTTGGGATTCAATAATTTCCCCATTTTTCATTTTCACTGACAGCTATACTTTGATGATTTTTGGTGGTGTTTTAATAGTTATACTAAACTTGCATGATATGAAGTAATGTGAAAAACTAAAATCAAATGGTAAATTTTCTACTGTTGAATTAATAACCAACATACCTATCACCACATCATTTTCAGGATCCACCTTAGTGGTTGTGATGAAAAAAGATCGCCCTTTCTACCTTGGAGGTTTTTGGTTGTCTCTAAAAACCCTTGGATTAGTGCATTGGTTTGAAAAGTGTCCTAGTTACTTATAGTTAAAACAATGAATAATTCACTAAGGGTTAACTAGATAATCCCTTTCCTCCATCACATTAGTGGGATTCTACTATTGGAAATATCTAGCTCGGTGTCCTTCCTTCCAACACCTAAAACATTTCCCCATCCCTCTTAGGAAATATTAGGGGTTCTTCTTTCCACACTTTTGATAAGTGGGATGTTGTAATTTCATAGAACCATTAGATTTCTTCATAATACTTCCAGAATTAAACTTCACTTTCCACTTCTTATCCCCATGATACCCTTGGGATTCTCTGATATTCATTTCGACTTTTAGGGAACATCAGAAAATTTCTTCATATCTATCAATTTTTCGTATTGCCATGGATTTTTGTATACTAGGTTTTATCCCACCAAAGAAGTGGTAAAATTTTTATTCATGGGAAATGAAAAATCTGAAGTAATATCATGAAAGTATTGTGAAGTTTTTCCCATACTCCCTAATCGGTTCTTCATCTTTTTTTCTGAAGGCGAAGGAAATCCCTTTCCATTTTAATTTAGAGATTACAAGGAAATATTTATCGATTTTTTTACAGAATTCCTTCCACCCAATTGATTCAATCACTTCCTAAGGATTCATATTATAGATTAATTTACACCACTGGTCATATTCTCGCTTCTATGATAAATAGATATTAGAACCGTCTCTTACTCGAAACATTGAATGATGTATAAGATCTTCTCAATAGAGTTGATCCATTGTTCCACAATCAAGGGATCAGATGATTCATCGAAAGTCATAGGCCATTGTCACATAAAACTATAAATTGAAACTTGTTATTTCTTAGGGGGATTTGAGTGCTCCTCCTTATTTGGGGTTCTATTTATAACCTTAGTCAGTTGATAGAGTCTCATCATAAAGTTACTTATTCCTACTCCTATCGTGTTGGGCATCTCATTTGGGTAGTCATCACTTTTCCATTCATATTGGTTGTTACCCTGATTCCTCCTACTTATGGAAATTGTCTAGAATAAAGGGAAAATTACGGATGAGTATTTTTAAACTCTTAAACACATAAACAAGAAACAAAATCATTAAAGGGATGACTTATAAATGACATTTATTTATTAACTTATGAATTTCTAGGCTTCAATCTATGTTACCCATGATCTATTTCCTAAAATAATAGTTCGTAATAAACTTGTGAATTTACCAAAGCATATCCCCTAGGAATGTAAAACCATGTGTGTAGAAAGGACCATTTTCATGCACCAGTTCCCAGCCGAGTATAACTTAATGCAGTGTTTTCAGGTTTTACCCCTATGTACATCTGTGCCAAATCCACATCCACTTGTAGTATCCAGACAAAAATGTATTTTCTTTATAAACCACTTAATAAATAATTTACCAAAATTTAAGGATGTTTTATTATACTTAATTTTATCCCTAATTCTTTCTTCATAGGTTTCTAATCATAATCCAAAAAATAACTAAACATTCCTTTGATACCAACTATGACAAACCTTCTATTTATTACACATTAATTCACGATTTATTACATAATATTTCACATAATACAACCTGAATGATCAAGAATTATAGTGTATTTTGGAATTAGGTTTATATAATAACACCTTGAACATGGGATACAACAACATTATTGAAAACGTCCTTAACATGTTTCTAAAATTCCATAGCTTTTAAAACTGCACGGGAAAACATGGGGACATACATAAGAAAGGGGTGAGATATAAAGCCCAGTAAGGGAATAAACATGGCATAAAATAAAGAAAGTAATACATATTATAAAATATGTATATCAATGGGGGAATAAAAGGAGTTATAATCATAAACATGAACAACGAGGCATGATATAACATGATAATCATAAAGGCAACATGGGAAATGTAGAAACAACTTAAAACGTTGCATCATAAACATGGGTCAAGGCTAAATACCAAGAAATAATGAAAGAAAAAGTACTATGATAGATTAGGTTCACTCAATAATCCTTTTCATGATGTCTCATGAGACTAAAATATTACCCAATGCATTAGAGTGCTATATAATTCTGGGCGCACCCATCACTTTCATTTCATTCTCATGATTATGTGTGCCACATATATAATAAAATATGGAATAATTTATCATCATAATTTATTCCAAGATCAAGGAGTATGGAATAAATAAATTTAAGTACCAAATAAAAAAAGTTAAAGTGTATAAAGGTTAAAACCCTTGATAGGAAATGGGTATGGGTATTTACTACACATTTGTTTTTCATGGAAAATCATAGTAAATTTTTTTTAGCATAACGACGTAACTTAAAGATTCATAAAATGTGTTTATGGGATGGAAAGGGGTATCTTAAATTTTTTTCATCAAATGGACAGTAATAGGGACATGGGAAAATATATCCCAACATTAGGAATTGTAAATAGAAGGCATAAGATAATGAAGAAACTTGAATAAAGAGGAGAAGTAAAGGATCCATTACCTTGAGAGGGTGATTCCAAATGCTTGGGAGGAGATTCATGAGAGCTTAGGGGAACCTTGGGGGGACTATATAAATGGTATGGTATAGTAAGGATGTGGTAAAAGGTTTTTTATTTGATAGAAATAGGATCTTGGGTGGGTTTATATAGGAAATGAGTGGTGAATTATTTATTATTTCTCAAACTTGGGTTTTGACTATAATAAAATAAAAAAACCACAAACCTTCATAGGGGTTTTCCCATGGTTTCTAAAAAAGAGGAATTTATTTCATTATCTTATAAGGATAAGGTTTGAACATATTAAAATATTACCCTTGGTGATATGGAGGTGAGTTATACTCTTAAATAAATGATTTTAAAAACTCAAAATATATTATAGGTTTTGGAGGATTCATAAAGGAATTATAAAATTAATATAATAAACTTAAAATTAAATTATTTTAAAGGTAAAACATATATTTTGTCATGGTTACATTTTATAGTATTTATTACATCATTTTTCTGTCATCATGATGTCAGAATACACATCGTATATTATACTATATTTAATTTTTACCCAAAAATTCAGTTGTCTCAGAAAATTATGAAAAATCCACCATTGTATAATTTATATGTTCTAAATCCAAAAAAATATTTATTTTATAAAAATAATTTTCTAAATATATTAATTTTTACTTTTATAATATAATTGAAATTTATTAAGAAATGCTGGGGTTTTTGACAATAACAGTTTTTAAACCCTTATAAAAATTACATTTGACTAAATAAAAAGTTAATGATAATTTATATTTAATAAATATTATTTAATAATAATATTTTATTAAAATATAATTTATTTTAGTAATCCATTAATTCATCAAAATAAACATCTTAATTGAAATCAAATATTAATTAAAAATTCAATTTGTCTTTTATTGTATAAAAAAATCATTGATAAAGTGAAAATAATAAAATGAAAATATATTAATTATTATATAAAATATACATATTCATATTATTAGAGTATTGATATATATCCCTTTAATACACCATAAAACTCCATAAGAGTAAGGTGCACGATGGTGAGACTTTCATGGGGTGGTTCGACGTACATGGTTTGAGTCGTGATCTCGATGAACTTGAAATTTTCTTGTAAAAAAATTCTCTTGTGATTAAGTTGTTGGATCCTAGATTGGGATTGGTCAAGGTAAAATCCTAGTGATGCTATATCCCTTGGAAGCTCTAATAAATGGGATTCATAGGGAAAGATTCTACTGGTTGTGACCATCACTTTCTTTGTTTATGTAAATTGGATTTGTTAAAACCCTATATTTATACTAATCATGTGATCAATGTTCAATGAATATATTATCAACGGTAATAATTATTAATATTATTTTAAATCTAATAGGATAAAATAAAATAAGTGCATGTATTATCTATATCCATAATATATAATAATACATTTAATTAAACCATAAGGGGAATTTCATTTATAAATGTTAGGGTCATTATAATCTCTCCCCATTCAGAAATTTCACCCTTGAAATTTTCATTTCTCACAATAAAACTGATGAGGGTAATTTTGTTTCATCAATTCCTCTAGTTCCTATGTATCTTCTTCTAACTTGTGGTTTCTCCACAACACTTTGACCAGGTGCATTATCTTATTCCATATAACTTTGTATCTATGATCTAAGACCTTCACTGACTGATCCTCATATGAGAGATCATTCTACAATGGTACCACTTCTAGATTGAGTACATGTGAGAGGTTTGGTATGTAATTCCTCAATATAGATACATGGAATACAACATGTACTTGAGATAGGCTAGGTGGGAGTGCTAGTCGATAGGCCAATACTCCATTGCAATCAAATATTTCAAAGGGACTGATGTTACTTGAAATAAGCTTTCTCATATTCCCAAATCTCATAACTTTCTTCCACAGAGATATGCAGAGTAATTCCATGTCTCCAACCTCAAACTTTAGGTCTCATTGATGATTGTCAGCATAACTCTTTTTTTTTGTCTCTGAGCAACCTTGATGTTATTATGAGTGGTTTTAGCCTTTTCTACCATTTCATCAATCATTTTAGGACCTAGTAGTTTTCATCCCCCAACTTCATCCCAACATTCAGGTATTCTACATATCTTCCCATAAAGGGTTTCATGGAGATCCATTTGGATGCTTGATTGGAAACTATTATTGTATAAGAACTTGACCAAACGAAGATGTTGATCCCATACTCATTTTATGTCAATTGAGAATGCTCTCAACATGTCATTGAGATTTTGGATATTCACCTCATATTGGCCATCAGTTTGAGGTTGATAATCCATGTTGAAGTTTAACTCAGTATTTAGAGCATGTTGGAGAATCTTCTAGAACTTGGAGGTAAATCTTGGGTCTTAATAAGATATAATCAATAGTGGTGTTCCATGTAGCCTCACCACTTCTCTATTGTATATCCTTGAAAGTTAATCAAGTGAGAAGTCCTACAAAATTGTAATGAAGTGAGTAGTCTTTGTATGACAATTCACCAGAACCAATGTAGAATTATTTCCTCATGATGTCTTTAGAGGACCAGTGACAAAGTCTATGGTGATGTTTTCCCATTTCCATGTAGGTATGGGTAATGGTTGCATCATCCCATTGTATTTTTTCTTTTCTTCCTTCACTTGTTGACACACAAGACATCTTGACGTATATTCTGAAATCTCCTTCTTCATATTATCCCACCAATATTTATCTTATAGATATCGTTAAATCATTGTGCTTCCTGGGTGGATGTAGAATGTAACACCCGAGACTTTTATGAGAAATATTTTGTTTTTATGTTATATAAATCATCAAAGGAATCTTTCACTACACACAACACTAGCTTGGCTTGCTTTAAACGCAATCGCGACCTTCCTCGATAGCTTGCGTCTTACGCAATACCGAGTTTCACTAAACAACGACATGCTATTAAATATTATTAAAACTAGCTGTTATGAATAGTAATACCCACTTTTTTGAAATTTTGTAAATTTTATTTTTCAAAATGGACTTCATTTTTGGATTCGGAATATCGAAATTAGCCTAAGGTGAAATTTTGGTATTTTTCTGAAAACTTTCAATTTTTGATGAATAGTGAAAACACAAGGTTACTATTTAAAAACCGACTTTTTATTTAAATAATTATTTATTTTAATTAAATTTATTTTAGGTCAAAATTGATACATAATACCTATATAAGTTCAATGCAATTCATTGGAGTCATTTTATAATAATTTTAGATATATAAAAAGTTTATTGAACATTTCCCCGTCTTTTACCCACCTCCTAGGAGAATTTCCAAATTCACATAAAACATAATTTTACCGCTTCTATGAGTGAAATTTTGAAAATCCGAGAGACACAGTTAATATCAAGGACTAAAATGTGGTTCAATGAGATGAAAATAATTTTTGGTGAATAGTAACTTTTTACTTTTTTTTACCACGGTTAAAAGTAAATAGGGTAACTAAGGGTAAAAATGATATTATTATTACCCTAAAACATGTCCTAATTCTATTGGATAAGTGTAATTAGACCAAAAAATACCTTATGAATAAAATATGACCATTTAGGCCCACTTGGATTAGATTAGGACATTTAATATTAATTTATTTAAAGAAGGGTTAAAATAGTTAAAATCAAAGTTTAATAAGTAAATCATTTTTAATATAAAGTTATACATAAGATAAATTAGACTATAAATATTCATTAGAAATCTAAAAAAATTTCCTACATAATGGTATTTTATTTTTAATTTTTAGACTTTAAATAATTTAATTTATTTATGACACAATGATGATGCATTAATTATCTTATTAATGAAATATTGACAAAATAGATGTTATAAATACCCAAATAAATGTAATTTGAGACTTTTTATGAATTCCAATAATTTTCTATGTTAATATGACATGTTAGTATTGATTTAATAAACTTTTTTCGAAATAATCATTCTGTTATTATTTTAACAAAAAATCAATTACCAAATAGTGTCAAAATTGACATAAAATAGTTTTTTTTAAAAAATATTATATTATTAATTTTTATTTTATTCTTAAAAATCTAAGGTTCATCCCAATGAATTATATAAGGTTATATATATTAATAATAAACAACTTGGGGTTCTTTTGGCTTGTCATAGTAAGTTTATTAACCTTATAGTGTAAGAAAACAAGAAGACACGGTAAAAGTAAAATTATTTAACTTAAAGTTAAATCTAAATGATAAGGTTAAAATAGATACCTAAACTTGTATAAATTCTATTTTATGAGAGGATTTAGAACCATACCCACCTTATCTTCTAAATAAATCAATTTGGAGCTATTAAAAACCGAATAGGACTTTATAATAAAATAATATTTTTTGTTTTTCCAAAGGTGCCCCTCTCCTCCCTTATAAAAGGGCACCTCCTCCCTCTCTTCCTCACACCACTTTGAGCCTTAAATCTCAGCCAAACCCTGAAAAATTATCTTCTCCACTTTCCTAGAAACATCCTAGAGGTCCTGGTATTCTTCAAAGACCAATTTTAGTGCCCTAAGAGGAGGTCTCAAAGAGGCGCTTCAAGGAAGAGGTAATGTCCGTTACCGATTCTTTCAACTTTATTTCTTCTTCCACTTCTTCTTATTTAGTTTTTTCATTATGAAGTAACAACATAAGTATCAATAATATACTGATACATTATTATAATTATGAAACAACCCTATTTCACCATCTATCCATCCTACGGAAAATGAAATCACCGCGTGTGCGTACGTACGGAATACCGTCTCCACGCCGTGGTGTAATCTATTTTCCACCACCACCTTACTTGGATGGGTATAATGGTGTAAATAATAACCATATATGATTATTGTAAAGTTATATTGATTCTGAAATAGTATACATACACTCCAATACAATTCCACGATCATGAGAATGATATCATCGCTCGTGCGTACGTACGGAATACCGTCTCCACGATGTGATGCGACTTGTTCTACATGATTTTCATTGCATAATGATTACATAAATGAATTTAGTGAATAAATATGATATATATTACACTACCATTTTGGAAATGAGGTATCTATAACCTAAAAAGAAGAATAAGAATTTATTTGACAAAACACGCATAAGAACAAAAAGTAATAAACACCAGAATAACAAGTAGCAATGAAATCTTATTAATAAGAAGCAAAAATATGATTATATATGATATCATAACAATGATTATGATTATGGAATAAGTCAATGACATTATTTAAATCATTATACAGGAGGTTTAGACACTTACGAAGCAAATCAGACCTAAGGTAAGGGAAAATCTCACAAATCTCATTTTTATCCAAGATTGTTTATACTTCAGAATTTACTGAGGAATATTTATAATCCACATACATGTTTAATCAATATGTAATATTTATATCCTTATACAATTGTTTAAATCCAATTTTACCCTTTGGTGATTTTTTAGTAAAAGATATTAAAGGAATCTTTTGTCGTTTTTCTTACGAGGTACTTTTTGACTTTTCCGACATAAGTACGAGAAGAATGTTTTTTAACTTATAAGACATGAATGGATTTTTAAAACATTATTTCAAAGAATATTCCTTTACAAGTTTTAAAGTTTATTTTTAATCAACTTATTTTAGTTTAAAATTGTATGACATGTTAAGAAAGGAATTTTTTTTTGATGTAGAAAGGATATTTTCTTCAAGAATGGAGTTCATGTGTTTTATCAAAATTATTTTCCATCTAAGATAATATAGGGTTCTGTTTATATACCTATTATTACATTGATTTTATTATATTGTGATGGAATTATTTTTATGAATTCCTTTATCTTATATGAATTGTTTTATGATGTCACGATGTTTAAGAATCCCATTTTTATTACATGGGTTATGCAATGATGTATGATTTTTGATTTTGTGGAACACATAAGAATGGTATCATTATGAGATGGGTGGGACCTATATCTCCCTAAAATGCATTGGGTAAAGATTTATATCTCATGAGATAGACATGGTTGGAATGGAAGGTTAAACCGGTTCAGTGAAACAGGACTGAAACGAGGAGTGAACTCGGTTCAGAAATGGACTTTTCCCACAAAGATAGTCTTGGCAATGATTCTTGAATACTAAGAAATGATTTTCTATGATTATGTGTGTATGCCAAAAAGTTTCATGTTTTAAGTTATGATTATTGGGATTACATTTCACTACTATGTTTATCCCATGATTATGAAATTATGATCTCTTTTGCATGTTAATATTTTCAAAATGTTATGTTCTTATGAATATGATGTGATTGATATTTCTTTTGTTTACCCTTACTAAGAATTTGAGCTCACCCTTTTGTATGTTTTCTTTCCCCAGGTCAGGAATAAGGTTATTAAGTAAGATATGCCAAAAGGGACTCTAGATATGATGAAAAAAATGGGAAACAATGTAGATTCTTTATGAACCAGTTGTTTATGTTTCACAGTTTCTAAAGACACTATACCTATACGGTCCTTTCATGGTTTTGTTATATGTTTTAATTAGTGTATTTCAATTTTTAAGTAACAACCATGTAAATAAAGTATGAGTCGTTATAGTTGGTATCAGAGCAAAGGTATAGTCAACCTTTGGAAACTGGGATGTGAAAGCCTTAGTAAGAACCCTAAGGATAAGTCTAAGCATAGAACACGATCTTAGTGTTTTAAAAATGGCCATGAACAACCTATGATAAGACCTTAAGTGTAAAATTTTATTCTTGATTATGTGTTTTTCCTATTATAATTAGTGTTGCTGACACTATTCTTCTTGGTTTTAGTCAATGGCTGGAACCCGAAGGAACCGTGTTAATGCGGAATACGACGGGCAATGCAATGATTGTCCCCCTGAGCAACCAAATGTTATGGGAGATGGAATGAAAAATCTTTTATCCATGCTCACACAACTTTCTCAAGCTATGAATCATGCAGGAATTCCAAACGAGAAAAGGAAGGAGCAACATTCTGTTGAATCCTTCATGAGGCAGCGTCCACCTTCATTCAGCGGGTCTTCTGATCCATTAGTGACTGAACAATGGATCAGTACCACTGGAAAGATATTTTCAGTTCTTCAATGTTCTTAATGATAATGTCATCTTAGTAGTATATCGTTTGGAAGGAGATGTTGATCAATGGTAGAATCTTATCAAGAATACGAGGAAAAGAGATGAAATTGAGTCCATGGAATGGGATGAGTTCAAGAACTTATTTTCCATTAGTACTTCCCTCGTATTCTTCGAACAAAGATGGATAAGGAGTTTCTTGAACTAAAGAAAAAGGATGATGAATATGTTGGTACCTATGAAGGAAATTTTACAAGACTTGCAATGTACGCTTCTGGTATTATTTTCCAACCTGAGAGTAAGATCGATCCATTCTTTAGTGGCTTAAAACCAAGTCTTCGAAGTGCGTTAGCCATAAGTGAATTCAATAGCTTCGAGGAAATCGTTCGATGTGCTCTCAAAGTTGAGATGGAGATTGGAGTAACCCATCAGTCATATGGGTTTGATAAGAAGAGGAAAATGGAATTCAAAGGAAAATCTAAAGAGCACACTGAAAATAAGATGAGTTTTCCCTTATGCTCAATGTGTGGAAAGAAACATGGAGGGAGTTTTCTTAAAGGGACAAGTAAATGTTTCAAATGTGGAAATGAAGGTCATCGGGAATTTGAATGCTGCAATGATGGGAAGAAGATGTCTAGTGATGCGAACAAAGAAAAGGCTACACAAAGTGCACCTCCTACACTTCAATGTTACAAGTGCAAGGAAATAGGGGAATTTTGCCAACCAATTCCCTAATCCAAGGGTTTTTGATGATGATCGACATCAAAAAACTCTTAAGGATAAAGACAAAGGAAAGTCACATGCAATTTCTATCAGTGATGTAGAGTACGATAATGAAGTGGTGAAAGGTACACTTACCATCCACTCTAAAGTAGAAAATGTTTTATTTGATTCTGGATCCACCCAATATTTTATTTCTAAAGAATTTTCTAAGGGTATCGCCATATTACCTCAACAATTAGATGTTGAGTTAGCTGTGACAACCCCTAATGGCACAACAGTCGCATCAAAAGTTTATAATTCTTCTCCGATTGAAGTTTGTGGGAAAGTGCTTCCTGCAAATCTTGCGATCCTTAGTATATTGGAATTTGATGTGATTATTGGCATGGATTGGCTTTCTTTATATGGAGCTCATATCAATTGCCAAAGAAGGGAAGTCACATTTCATATTCCAGATCAATCTATGATCGTCTATCGATGCAAGGATGAACATAACCTTCCAGTGGAAATTTCTTCCATCTTATGGGTCTTGATTCCACTAAATGAAGGTTATTTATCTCAAATGGTTTGTGAGAAACTCACGATTAAGAATATTCTCATTATACGAAAGTTTGAAGATGTCTGTCCAGAGGAATTTCCGGGTCTTACACCAAATCGTGAAGTTGAGTTTTCAATAGAACTCGTACCGAGTGCTTTGCCTATTTCAAAGACACCTTATAGAATGGCCCCAATTGAGTTACAGGAATTAAAGAAGCAACTCCAAGAGAATCTTGATAAGGGATTCATACGCCCTAGTGCCTCACCTTGGGGAGCACATGTTCTGTTTGTTAAGAAGAAAGATGGATCAATGAGGCTCTGCATTGATTATCGAGAACTTAACAAGATCACTATCAAGACCAAATATCCTCTCCCGCGCATTGATGACTTATTTGACCAACTATGCGGAGCTCGATACTTTTCCAAGATTGATCTTCGTTCATGGTATCATCAATTAAGGGTCAAAAGGGAGGATATACCAAAGAAGACTTTCCGTACAAGGTATGGACACTATGAATTTACAGTGATGCCATTTGGTCTTACTAATACCCCTACTATCTTCATGGATATGATGAATAGAGTCTTTAGATACTATCTTGATCAGTTTGTGGAAGTCTTTATAGACGATATTCTTGTATATTCAAAGAGCAAGGAAGAACATGAAGATCACTTGAGAATTATATTGAAGACCCTCAGAAAGGAGAAGCTTTATGCCAAATTTACCAAGTGTGAATTTTGGCTTAAAAAAGTTTCATTTTTGGGTCACATAATCTCAAAAGAGGGTATATCTCTGGATCCAGCAAAAACAGAGGTTATCGAAAGATGGTCGAGACCAACAACAGTAACCAAGATCAGAAGTTTTCTTGGTTTGGCTGGTTATTATCGATGTTTTGTGAAATATTTTTCACGATTATCTAATCCACTCACCAGGTTGACTCGAAAAGGAGTTAAGTTCGTATGGATGGAGGAATGTGAAGAGAATTTCAAGGAGTTGAAAAGAAGGTTATCCAGTGCACCTTTGCTCACACTACCTTGTACTGGAGAAAGGTTTGTGATCTACAGTGATGCATCCAAGAAAAGGATGGGGTGTGTTCTTATGAAAAATGATATGGTGATAGCTTATGACTCACAACAGTTGAAAATCCATGAGAAAAATTACCCAACTAATGATTTGGAGTTAGTTGCGGTAATCTTTTCATTAAAGATTTGGAGGCATTATCTTTATGGAGAAAGGTGTGATATTTATACTGATCATAAAAGTTTAATGTATATTTTCACACAAAAGGAGCTGAATATGCACCAAAGAAGATGGTTGGAGCTCATTAAGGATTACGACTGCTCAATTCATTACCACCCTGGGAAAGAAAACAAGGTGGCAGATGCATTAAGTCGACAAGACCATGCCCGTTTATCCATGATGAGGATAAAAAAGATCCAATATTTATGGATTTACAAAGGATGGATCTTGGAATTATAATGGAAGGGGAAAAATCATATCTTTCTTAAATGAATGTTCAACCATCTTTACATGTGAAGATTAAAGAGGCACAGAAATAAGATGTAGAATTACAAAAGAAGGTGATAAATTTTCCTGAATTCAACCTTGATTGTGATGGGATAATAAAGTTCAGGAATCAGGTTTGTGTTCCTCCCATCCCAGAATTAAAGAAGGAGCTGCTGGATGAAGCTCATAGTTCTTCATTCTCTATTCATCCTGGAAGCACGAAGATGTATAGGGACCTGAAAGAGTACTTCTGGTGGGATGGCATGAAAAGAGATGTTGCTGAATATGTCTCTCGATGCTTGGTTTTTCAGCAAGTTAAAGTTGAGAGACAAAAGTCTAAGGGGATGTTACAACCATTACCCATACCCGAATGGAAATGGGAAAACATCACAATGGACTTTGTCACCGGACTTTCTAAAACATCCAAAGGAAATAATGCTATCTGGGTCATAGTTGATTGTCTTACAAAGTCTGCACACTTCATTGCTATTAGAGAAGATTTATATCTGGATCAGCTTGCCAGGATATATGTAAAGGAAGTGGTAAGATTTCATGGAGTACCACTTTCTATTATATCTGATCGGGATCCGAGGTTTACCTCAAAGTTTTGGAAAATTCTTCTGCATACTCTGGATACAAAGTTGATTTTCAGCACTGCTTATCATCCTCAGACAGATGGTCAGTCTGAGAGGACAATTCAAACTCTAGAAGATATGTTAAGAGCTTGATCTATGGATTTCAAAGGTGGTTGGGATCAACACCTGCCTTTGGTGGAATTTTCTTATAATAATAGCTTTCACTCCAGTATTCAGATGGCTCCTTATGAAGCTCTCTATGGAAAGAAATGCAGGAATCCAACTTGCTGGGATGAAGTTGGAGAAAGAAAGCTATTAGGACCTAATCTTGTTGATGTGATGGCAGAAAATGTCAGATCTATTCAACAACACATAAGAGCAGCTCAGAGTCGACAAAAAAGTTATGCCGATAACCGAAGAAAATACCTAGAGTTTGAAGTGGGTGATAAAGTGTTCTTACGAATATCTCCCTGGAAGAGGGTCATGAGATTTGGAAAGAAGGGAAAGTTGAGCCCTAGATATATCGGTGCTTTTGAAATTCTAGATCATGATGGGAAGGTAGCTTACCAATTGGCGCTTCCACCGAATCTATCTCAAGTTCCCGATTTGTTCCATGTATCTCTCCTGAGAAAGTACATACCTGATCCTTCACATGTACTCAGCTCAGAAGTTTTACCGCTGGAGAAAGATCTTTCTTATGAAGAAAAGCCGATAGAGATTCTAGATCGTAGAGAAAAAGTCGTACGGAACAAGACCACTCGCTTGGTGAAAGTTTTATGGAGGAACCACCAATTAGGAGAAGCTACATAGGAGCTTGAGGATATGATGTGGGAGAGGTATCCTCATCTGTTTGTTATAAAGTGACGAATTTCGAGGGCGAAATTCATTTTAAGGGGGGTAGAATGTAACACCCGAGACTTTTATGAGAAATATTTTGTTTTTATGTTATATAAATCATCAAAGGAATCTTTCACTACACACAACACTAGCTTGACTTTCTTTACATGCAATCATGACCTTCCTCGATATCTTGCTTCGTACGCAATACCGAGTTTCACTCAACAACGATATGCTATTAAAATATTATTAAAACTAGCCGTTATGAATAGTAATACCCACTTTTTTGAAATTTTTTAAATTTTAATTTTCAAAATGGACTTCATTTTTGGATTCGGAATATCGAAATTATCCTAGGGTGAAATTTTGGTATTTTTCTGAAAACTTTCAATTTTTGATGAATAGTGAAAATACTGGGTTACTATTTAAAAACCGACTTTTTATTTAAATAATTATTTATTTTAATTAAATTTATTTTAGGTAAAAATTGATACATAATACCTATATAAGTTCAATGCAATTCATTGGAGTCATTTTATAATAATTTTAGATATATAAAAATTTTATTGAACTTTTCACCGTCTTTTACCCACCTCCTAGGAGAATTTCCAAATTCACATAAAACATAATTTTACCACTTCTGTGAGTGGAATTTCGAAAATCTGAGAGACACGGTTAATATCAAGGACTAAAATGTGGTTCAATCAGATGAAAATAATTATTGATGAATAGTAACTTTTTATTTTTTTTACCACGGTTAAAAGTAAATAGGGTTATTAAGGGTAAAAAAGATATTATTATTACCCTAACAGATGTCCTAATTCTATTGGATAAGTGTAATTCGACCAAAAACTACCTTATGAATAAAATATGACCATTAAGGCCCACTTGGATTAGATTAGGACATTTAATATTAATTTATTTAAAGAAGGGTTAAAATAGTTAAAATCAAAGTTTAATAAGTAAATCATTTTTAATATAAATTTATACATAAGATAAATTCAACTATAAATATCCATTAGAAAGATAAAATTATTTCCAACATAATGGTATTTTATTTGTAATTTTTAGACTTTAAATAAGTTAATTTATTTATGACACAATGATGATGCAGTAATTATCTTATTAATGAAATATTGACATAATTGATGTTATAAATACCCAAATAAATGTAATTTGAAACTTTTTATGAATTAAAATAATTTTATATGTTAATATGACATGTTAATATTGATTTAATTAACTGTTTTTGAACTAATCATTCTGTTATGATTTTCACAAAAAATCAATTACCAAATAGTGTCAAAATTAACATAAAATAGTTTTTAAAACAAATATTATATTATTAATTATTATTTTATTCCTAAAAATCTAAGGTTCGGAAAAATGACTTATATAAGATTATATATATTAATAATAAACAACTTGGGGTTCTTTTGTCTTGTTATAGTAAGTTTATTAACCTTATAGTGTAAGAAAACAAGAAGACACGGTAAAAGTAAAATTATTTAACTTAAAGTTAAATCTAAATGATAAGGTTAAAATAGATACCTAAACTTGTATAAATTATATTTTATGAGAGGATTTCAACCCATCCCCACCTTATCTTAGAAATAAATCAATTTGGAGCTATTAAAAACCAAATATGACTTTATAATAAAATAATATTTTTAGTTTTTCCAAAGGTCCCCCTCTCCTCCCTTATAAAAGGGCACCTCCTCCCTCTATTCCTCACACCACTTTGAGCCTTCAAGATCGACCAAACCCTGCCAAATTATCTTATCCACTCCCCTAGAAACATCCTAGAGGTCCTGGTTTTCTTAAAAGACCAATTTTAGTGCCCTAAGAGGAGGTCTCAAAGAGGTGCTTCAAAGAAGAGGTAATGTCCGTTACCAATTATTTCAACTTTATTTCTTCTTCCATTTCTTCTTATTTAGTTGTTTCATTATGAAGTAATAACGTAAGTATCACTCATATACCAATATATTATTATAAGTATGAAACAACCCTATTTCACCATCTATCCATCCTACGGAAAATGAAATCACCGCGCGTGCATACATACGGAATACCATCTCCACGCCGTGGTGTAATCTATTTTCCACCACCAACTTACTTGGATTGGTATAATGGTGTAAATAATAACTATATATGATTATTTTAAAGTGATATTGATTCTGAAATAGTATACATACACTCCAATATAATTCCACGATCATGGGAACGATATCATCGCTCGTGCGTACGTACGGAATACTGTCTCCACGATGTGATGTGACTCGTTCTACATGATTTTCATTGCATAATGATTACATAAATGAATTGAGTGAATAAATATGATATATGTTACCCTAATACCATTTTGTAAATGAGGTATCTATAACCTAAAAAGAATAATAAGAATTTATTCGACAAAACACGCATAAGAACAAAAAGTAATAAACACCCGAATAACAAGTAGCAATGAAATATTATTAATAAGAAGCTAAGAATATGACCATATATGATATCATAACAATGAGTATGATTCTGGAATAATTAAATGACATTATTTAAATCATTATACAGGAGGTTCAGACACTTACGAAGCAAATCAGAACTAAGGTAAGGGAAAATCTCGCAAATCTCATTTTTATCCGAGATTGTTTATACTTCAGAATTTACTGGGGAATATTTATCATCCACATCCATGTTTCCTCAATATGTAATATTTATATCCTTATACAATTTTTTAAATCCAATTTTACCCTTCGGTGAGTTTTTAGTAAAATATATGAAAGGAATCATTTGTCGTTTTTCGTACGAGGTACTTTTTGACTTTTCCGACATAAGTACGAGAAGAATGTTTTTTAACTTATACGACATGAATGGATTTTTAAAACATTATTTCAAAGAAGCTTACTTTACAAGTTTTCAAGTTTATTTTTAATCAAATTCTTTTAGTTTAAAATTGTATGACATGTTAAGAATGGAATTTTTTTTTGAAGTAGAAAGGATATTTTCCTCAAGAATGGAGTTCACGTGTTTTATCAAAATTATTTTCCATCTAAGATAATACAGGGTTCTGTTTATATCCCTATTATTACATTGATTTGATTATGTTGTGATGGAATTATTTTTTTGAATTCCTTTATCTTATATGAACTTTTTTATGATGTCACGATGTTTAAGAATCCCATTTTTATTACATGGGTTATGCAATGATGTATGATTTTTGATTTTGTGGCACACATAAGAATGGTATCATTATGAGATTGTTGAGACCTATATCTCCCTCCAATACATTGGGTAAATATTTATATCTCATGAGATAGACATGGTTGGAACAAAAGGTTAAACCGGTTCAGTGAAACAGGACTGAAACGAGGAGTGAACTCAGTTCAGAAATGGACTTTGTCCACTAAGATAGTCTTGGCAATGAGTCTTGAATACTAAGAAATGATTTTCTATGATTATGTGTGTATGACAAAAAGTTTCATGTTTTAAGTTATGATTATTGGGATTACATTTCACTACTATGTTTATCCCATGATTATGAAATTATGATCTCTTTTGCTGGTTAAGATTTCCAAAATGTTATGTTCTTATGAATATGATGTGATTGATATTTCTTTTGTTTACCCTTACTGAGCATTTGAGATCACCCTTTTGTATGTTTTCTTTCCCCAGCCCAGGAAGAAGGTTATTAAGTAGGATATTCCAAAAGGGACTCTAGATATGATGAAATAATTGAGAGACAATGTAGATTATTTATGAACCCATTGTTCATGTTTCCCAGTTTCTAAAGACACTATACCTATACGGTCCTTTAATGGTTTTGTTATATGTTGTAATAAGTGTACTTCAATTTTGAAGTAACAAACATGTATATAAAGTATGGGTCTTTATAGTTGGTATCAGAGAAAAGGTATATTCAACCTTTGGAAACTAGGATGTGAAAGCCTTAGTAAGAACCATAAGGATAAGTCTAAGCATAGAACACGATCTTAGTGTTTTAAAAATGGCAATGAACAACCTATGATAAAAACTTAAGTGTAAAATTTTATTCTTGATTATGTATTTTTCCTATTATAATTATTGTTGCTCACCCTATTCTTCTTGGTTTTAGTCAATGGCTGGAACCCGAAGGAACCGTGTTAATGAGGAATGCGATGGGCAATGCAATGATTGTCCCCCTGATCAACCAAACATTATGAGAGTTAGAATGAAAAATCTTGTAGCCATGCTCACACAACTTTCTCAAGCTATGAATCACACAGGACTTCAAAACGATCAAAGGAAGGAGAAACATTCTGTTGAATCCTTTATGAGGCAGCGTCCACCTTCATTCAGCGGGTCTTCTGATCCATTAGTGGATGATAATGGATTAATACCACTGAAAAGATATTTTCAGTTCTTCAATGTTCTGAACATGATAAGGTCATCTTAGTAGTATATTGTTTGGAAGAAGATGCTGATCAATGGTGGAATATTATCAAGAATACGAGGCAAAGAGATGAAATTGAGTCCATGGAATGGGACGAGTTCAAGAACTTATTTTTCAATAAGTACTTCCCTCGTATTCTTCGAACAAAGATGGAGAAGGAGTTTCTTGAACTAAAGAAAAAGGATGATGAATCTGTTGGTACCTATGAAGAAAATTTTACAAGACTTGCATGGTACGCTTCTGGTATTATTATCCAACCTGAGAGTAAGATCGATCCATTCTTTAGTGGCTTAAAACCAAGTCTTCGAAGGGAGTTATCCATAAGGGACTTCAAAAGCTACGAGGAAATCGTTCGATGTGCTCTCAAAGTTGAGATGGAGATTGGAGTAACCCATCAGTCATATGGGTTTGATAAGAAGAGGAAAATGGAATTCAAAGGAAAATCTAAAGATCAAACTGAAAAGAAGAGGAGTTTTCCCTTATGCTCAAAGTGTGGAAAGAAACATGGATGGAGTTGTCTTAAAGGGACAAGTAAATGTTTCAAATATGGAAAGGAAGGTCATCGGGCATTTGAATGCAGCAATGAAGGGAAGAAGATTTCTAGTGATGTGAACAAAGAAAAGGCTACACAGAGTGCACCTCCTACACTTCAATGTTACAAGTGAAAGGAAATGAGGCATTATGCCAATCAATGCCCTAATCCAAGGGTTGTTGAGGATGATTGATTTCAACAAACTCTTAAGGCTAAAGACAAATAAAAGTCACATGTAATTTCTATCAGTGATGTGGAGTACGATAACAGAGTGGTGAAAGGTACACTTACCATCCACTCTAAAGTAGCAAATGTTTTATTTGATTCTGGATCCACCCACTCTTTTATTTAGAAATAATTTTTTAAGGGTATTTCCGTTTTACCTCAACAATTAGATGTTGAGTTAGCTGTGACAACCCCTAATGGCACAACAGTCGCATCAAAATTTTATAATTCTTTTCTTATTGAAGTTTGTGGGAAAGTGCTTCCTGAAAATATTGTGATCCTTCCTATATTGGAATTTGAAGTGATTCTTGGCATGGATTGGATTTCTTTATATGGAGATCATATCAATTGGCAAAGAAGGGAAGTCACATTTCATATTCCAGATCAATCTATGATCGTCTATCGATGCAAGGATGAACATAACCTTCCAGTGGAAATTTCTTCCATCTTATGGGTCTTGATTCCACTAAATGAAGGTTATTTATCTCAAATTGTTGGTGAGAAACTCACGATTAATAATATTCCCATTGTACGGGAGTTTGACGATGTCTTTCCGGAGGAATTTTCGAGTCTTCCACCAAATAGTGAAGTTGAGTTTTCAATAGAACTCATACCGGGTGCTTTGCCTATTTCAAAGACACCTTATAGAATGGCCCTAATTGAGTTGCAGGAATTGAAGAAGCAACTATAAGATAATCTTGATAAGGGATTTATATGCCCTAGTGCATCACCTTGGGGAGCACCTGTTCTGTTTGTTAAGAAGAAAGATGGATCAATGAGGCTCTGTATTGATTATCGAGAACTTAACAAGATTACTATCAAGAACAAATATCCTCTCCCGCGCATTGATGACTTATTTGACCAACCACATGGATCTCAATTCTTTTCCAAGATTTATCTTCATTCAAGGTATCATCAATTAAGGGTCAAAAGGGAGGATATACCAAAGACAACTTTCCGTACAAGGTATGGACACTATGAATTTATAGTGATTCCATTTGGTCTTACTAATGCCCCTGCTATCTTCATGGATATGATAAATAGAGTCTTTAGAGACTATCTTGATCAGTTTGTGGTAGTCTTTATAGATGATATTCTTGTCTATTCAAAGAGCAAGGAAGTACATGAAGATCACTTGAGAATTATATTGAAGACCCTGAGAAAGGAGAAGATTTATGCCAAATTTACCAAGTGTGAATTTTGGCTTCAAAAAGTTGCATTTTTGGGTCACATAATCTCAAAAGAGTGGTTATCTGTGGATCTAGCAAAAACAGAGGTTATCAAAAGATGGTCGAGACCAACAATAATAATCGAGATCTGAAGTTTTCTTGGTTTGGATGGTTATTATCAACGTTTTGTAAAATATTTTTCACAATTATCTAATCCACTCACCAGGTTGACTCGAAAAGAAGTTAAGTTTGTATGGATGGAGTAATGTGAAGAGAATTTCAAGGAGTTGAAAAGAAGGTTATATAGTGCACATGTTCTCACACTACCTTGTAGTGGAGAAAGGTTTGTGATCTATAGTGATGCATCCAAGAAGGGGCTGGGGTGTGTTCTTATGAAAAATGATATGGTGATAGCTTATGCCTCACGACAGTTGAAAATCCATGAGCAAAATTACCCAACTCATGATTTGGAGTTAGCTGCGGTAATCTTTGCATTAAAGATTTTGAGGAATTATCTTTATGGATAAAGGTGTGATATTTATACTGATCATAAAAGTTTAAAGTATATTTTCACACAAAAGGAGCTGAATATGCGCCAAAGAAGATGGTTGGAGATGATTAAGGATTACGACTGCTCAATTCATTACCACCCAGGGAAAGAAAACAAGGTGGCAGATGCATTAAGTCGACCAGACCATGCCGGTTTATCCATGATGAGGATCACAAAAGATCCAATATTTATGGATTTACAAAGGATGGATCTTGGAATTATAATGGAAGGGGAAAAATTGTATCTTTCTTAAATGAATGTTCAACCATCTATACATGTGAAGATTAAAGAGGCACAGAAAGAAGATGTAGAATTACAAAAGAAGGTGAGAAATGTTCCTAAATTCAACCTTGATTGTGATGGGATAATAAAGTTCAGGAATCGGATTTATGTTCCTCCCATCCCAGAATTAAAGAAGGAGCTGCTGGATGAGGCTCATAGTTCTTCATTCTCTATTCATCCTAGAAGCCTGAAGATGTATAGGGACCTGAAAGAGTACTTCTGGTGGGATGGCATGAAAAGAGATGTTGCTGAATATGTCTCTCAATGCTGGGTTTTTCAGCAAGTTAAAGCTGAGAGACAGAAGTCTAATGGGATGTTACAACCATTACCCATACCCGAATGGAAATGGGAAAACATCACAATAAACTTTGTCACCAGACTTCCTAAAACATCCAAATGCAATAATGCTATCTGGATCATAGTTGATTGTCTTACAAAGTCTGCACACTTCATTGCTATTAGAGAAGATTTCTATCTGGATCAGCTTGCCAGGATATATGTAAAAAAAGTGGTAAGATTGCATGGAGTATAACTTTCTATTATTTCTGATCGGGATACGAGGTTTACCTCAAAGTTTTGGCGAAGTCTTCAGCATACTCTGGATAAAAAGTTGAGTTTCAGCACTACTTATCATCGTCAGACAGATGGTCAGTCTGAGAGGAAAATTCAAACTCTAGAAGATATGTTAAGAGCTTGCTCTATGGATTTCAAAGGTTGTTGGGATCAACACCTGCCTTTGGTGGAATTTTCTTATAATAATAGCTTTCAATCCAGTATTCAGATGGCTCCTTATGAAGCTCTCTATGGAAAGAAATGTAGGACTCGAACTTGCTGGGATGAAGTTGGGGAAAGAAAGCTATTAGGACCCGATCTTGTTGATGAGATGGCAGAAAAGGTCAGATCTATTCAACAACACATAAGAGCAGCTCAGAGTCAACAAAAAAGTTATTCCGATAACCGAAGAAAATACCTAGAGTTTTAAGTGGGTGATAAAGTGTTCTTACGAATATCTCCCTGGAAGAGGGTCATGAGATTTGGAAAGAAGGGAAAGTTGAGCCCTAGATATATCGGTCCTTTTGAAATTCTGGATCATGTTGGGAAGGTAGCTTACCGATTGGTGCTTCCACCAAATCTATCTCAAGTTCATGATGTGTTCCATGTATCTCTACTGAGAAATTACATACCTGATCCTTCACATGTACTCAGCTCAGAAGTTGTACCGCTGGAGCAAGATCTTTCTTATGAAGAACAGCCGATAGAGATTCTGGATCGTAGAGAAAAAGTCCTACGGAATAAGACCACTCTCTTGGTGAAAGTTTTATGGAGGAACCACCAATTAGAAGAAGCTACATGGGAGCTTGATGATATGATGAGGGATAGGTATCCTCATCTGTTTATTATAAAGTGACGAATTTCGAGGGCGAAATTCATTTTAAGTGGGGTAGAATGTAACACCCGAGACTTTTATGAGAAATATTTTGTTTTTATGTTATATAAATCATCAAAGGAATATTTCACTACACATAACACTAGCTTGGCTTGATTTACACGCAATCACAACCTTCCTTGATTGATTGCGTCGTACGCAATACCGATTTTCACTAAACAACGATATGCTATTAAAATATTATTAAAACTAGCCGTTATGAATAGTAATACCCACTTTTTTGAAATTTTTTAAATTTTATTTTTCAAAATGGACTTCATTTTTGGATTCGGAATATCAAAATTTGCCTAGGGTGAAATTTTGGTATTTTTCTGAAAACTTTCAATTTTTGATGAATAGTGAAAACACTGGGTTACTATTTAAAAACTGACTTTTTATTTAAATAATTATTTATTTTAATTAAATTTATTTTATGTAAAAATTGATGCATAATACCTATATAAGTTCAATTCAATTCATTGGAGTCATTTTATAATAATTTTAGATATATAAAAATTTTATTGAACTTTTCACCGTCTTTTACCCACCTCCTAGGAGAATTTCTGAATTCACATAAAACTTAATTTTACCACTTCTGTGAGTGGAATTTCGAAAATCTGAGACATGGTTAATATTAAGGACTAAAATGTTGTTCAATGAGATGAAAATAATTTTTGATGAATAGTAACTTTTTACTTTTTTTTACCACGATTAAAAGTAAATAGGGTAATTAATTGTAAAAATGATATTATTATTACCCTAACACCTGTCCTAATTCTATTGGATAAGTTTAATTCGACCAAAAACAACCTTAGGAATAAAATATGACCATTTAGTCCCACTTGGATTAGATTAGGACATTTAATATTAATTTATTTAAAGAATGGTTAAAATAGTTAAAATCAAAGTTTAATAAGTAAATCATTTTTAATATAGGGTTATACATAAGATAAATTAGACTATAAATATTAATTAGAAAGATAACAATATTTACTACATAATGGTATTTTATTTTTAATTTTTAGACTTTAAATAATATAATTTATTTATGACACAATGATGATGCATTAATTATCTTATTAATGAAATATTGACATAATTGATGTTATAAATAACCAAATAAATTTAATTTGAGACTTTTTATGAATTAAAATAATTTTATATGTTAATATGACATGTTAGTATTGATTTAATTCACTTTTTTCGAACTAATCATTCTGTTATGATTTTCACAAAAAATCAATTACCAAATAGTGTCAAAATTGACAGAAAATATTTTTTAAAACAAATATTATATTATTAATTGTTATTTTATTCCTAAAAATCTAAGGTTCGGACAAATGAATTAGATAAGGTTATATATATTAATAATAAACAACTTGGGGGTTATTTTGGCTTGTTATAGTAAGTTTATTAACCTTATAGTTTAAGAAAACAAGAAGACACAGTAAAAGTAAAATTATTTAACTTAAAGTTAAATCTAAATGATAAGGTTAAAATAGATACCTAAACTTATCTAAATTCTATTGGATGAGAGGATTTCGACCCATCCCCACCTTATCTTCGAAATAAATCAATTTGGAGCTATTAAAAACCGAATATGACTTTATAATAAAATAATATTTTTAGTTTTTCCTAAGGTTCCCCTCTCCTCCCTTATAAAAGGGCCCCTCCTCCCTTTATTCCTCACAACACTTTGAGCCTTCAAGCTCGGCCAAAACCTACCAAATTATCTTCTCCACTTCCCTAGAAACATCCTAGAGGTCCTGGCCTTCTTCAAAGACCAATTTTAGTGCCCTAATAGGAGGTCTCAAAGAGGCGCTTCAAAGAAGAGGTAATGTCCGTTACCGATTCTTTCAAATTTATATCTTCTTCCACTTCTTCTTCTTTAGTTGTTTCATTATGAAGTAATAAAATCAGTGTCACTCATATACTGATATGTTATTATAAGTGTGAAAAAACCCTATTTCGCCATCTATCCCCACTACAGAAAATGAAATCACCGCGCGTGCGTACGTACGGAATACCATCTCCACGCCGTGGTGTAATCTATTTTCCACCACCACCTTACTTGGATGGGTATAATGGTGTAAATAATAACTATATATGATTATTGTAAAGTGATATTGATTCTGAAATAGTGTAAATACACTCCAATACAATTCCACGATCATGGGAATGATATCATCGCTCGTGCGTACGTACAGAATACCTTCTCTACGATGTGATGCGACTCGTTCTACATGATTTTCATTGCATAATAATTACATAAATGAATTGAGTGAATAAATATGATATATATTACACTAATATAATTCTGGAAATGAGGTATCTATAACCTAAAAATAAGAATAAGAATTTATTCGACAAAACACGCATAAGAACAAAAAGTAATAAACACCCGAATAACAAGTAGCAATGAAATATTATTAATAAGAAGCTAATAATATGACCATATATGATATGATAACAATTATTATAATTCTGTAATAAGTCAATGACATTATTTAAATCATTATACAGGAGGTTCGGACACTTACGAAGCAAATCAGACCTAAGGTAAGGGAAAATCTCGCAAATCTCATTTTTATCCAAGATTGTTTATACTTCAGAATTTACTAGAGAATATTTATCATCCAAATACATGTTTCCTAAATATGTAATATTTATATCCTTATACAATTTTTTAAATCCAATTTTACCCTTCGGTGAGTTTTTAGTAAAAGATATGAAAGGAATCTTTTGTCGTTTTTCATACGAGGTACTTTTTGACTTTTCCGACATAAGTACGAGAAGAATGTTTTTTTAACTTATACGGCATGAATGGATTTTTAAAACATTATTTCAAAGAAGCTTCCTTTACAAGTTTTCAAGTTTATTATTAATCAACTTCTTTTAGTTTAAAATTGTATGACATGTTAAGAAAGGAAAAATGTTTTTGAAGTTGAAAGGATATTTTCCTCAAGAATGGAGTTCAAGTGTTTTATCAAAATTATTTTCCATCTAAGATAATATAGGGTTCTGTTTCTATCCCTATTATTACATTGATTTGATTATGTTGTGATGGAATTATTTTTATGAATTCCTTTATCTTATATGAATTGTTTTATGATGTCAAGATGTTTAAGAATCCCATTTTTATTACATGGGTTATGCAATGATGTATGATTTTTGATTTTATGGAACACATAAGAATGGTATCATTATGAGATGGGTGGGACCTATATCTCCCTCCAATGAATTGGGTAAAGATTTATATCTCATGAGATAGACATGGCTGGAACGATAGGTTAAACCGGTTCAGTGAAACAGGACTGAAATGAGGAGTGAACTCGGTTCAGAAATGGACTATGTCCACTAAGATAGTCTTGGAAATGAGTCTTGAATACTAGGAAATTATTTTCTATGATTATGTGTGTATGCCACAAAGTTTCATGTTTTAAGTTATGATTATTGGGATTACATTTAACTACTATGTTTATCCCATGATTATGAAATTATGATCTCTTTTGCAGGTTAAGATTTCCAAAATGTTATGTTCTTATGAATATGATGTGATTGATATTTCTTTTGTTTACCCTTACTGAGCACTTGAGCTCACCCTTTTGTATGTTTTCTTTGCCCAGGTCAGGAAGAAGGTTATTAAGTAGGATATGCCAAAAGGGACTCTAGATATGATGAAATAAATGAGAGACTATGTAGATTCTTTATGAACCGGTTGTTTATGTTTCCCAGTTTCTAAAGACACTATACCTATATGGTCATTTCATGGTTTTGTTATATGTTGTAATAAGTGTAATTCAATTTTTAAGTAACAACCATGTATTTAAAGTATGAGTTGTTATATAGAAGGTCGAGCAATGTTCATCATCCAACAACTCTTTCTTTAATTTAGGATTTTATGGTACACATATTCATGACCCAAATATCACAACTCTTTCTTCATTAACATTGATCTATGAGGATTTCCATATTTTATAGATTTCACTTTCCTCTAAATTCCCACATCAAATCTTTGAGCGTCCTTTATCTTTTCCAAAAGGGGTGTTTAATAAATGATGTGTAAAAGTATTGATGATTTTCCTTCCTTTATGATTCCCATGTCTATCCTTTTTATGTCTAAGAAGATCAGATCCTTCTCAATAATCTTAAATTATACAATTTCTAGATCCTTTATACTTTTATAGTCTTTCACTTTATTTTATTTTACATGATGTTAGTGGATTGAGCAGTCATAGTCCTTGATTAGCTTTAACCATATTCTTTGATGCATATTCAGCTCTTTTTGTATGAATATATAATTGAGACATTTGTGATCCATATATATTTCACACTTCTCCCCAAAGAGATAATGCTTCCAGATTTTCAATGTTAAGATCACTACAACCAACTCCAGATCATGCGTTGGGTATTTCTATTCATGAACCTTCAATTTCTTCTAAGCATAGGCTATCACTTTATCATTATACATTAACAGATATCCCAAGCCCTTCTTCGAAGCATCACTATATACCACAAAAATTTCTTCACTTATGGGTAGTGTGAGTATAAGTGTATTAAAAAGACTCTTCTTCAACTCCTTGATGCTCTATTCTCATTCATCATTATAAAAAAATTTACTCCCTTCCAAGTTAGCTTGGTTAGGGGGTTTGAAAATCTTAATAAATTTCACAAAAATCAATGATAATACCCAACTAATCTAGGGAAACTATTGATATATATCACCGATGTTGGCCTCGTCCATCCTTCATCACTTATATCTTTGAAGGGTCCACAAATATCCCATTGGTTGTGATAATATTCCCCAATAATGAGACTTTAACTAAAACTCACATTTACTTTACTTTTCATAAATCTTCTCATTCCTTAAGGTTTTTATCATAGTGCTCAGATACTCCTCATGAACCACATTACTTTTGGAGTATATTATAATATCATCTATAAATACTACCAAAAATTTATTGAGATAATCTATAAATACTCTATTCATCAAGTACATAAATATTAATGGAGAATTAGTGAGTTCGAATGGAATTACTTTAAACTCATAGTGCTCATATCCTATATAGAAAGCGGTCTTTGGTATATCCTCCTTCTTCACCCTTGCTTGATAATATCATAATCGAATAACCACTATAGATAAGCATTGTGCTCCACATAACTGATTGAACAAGTAATAAATCTATGATAGAGGATACTTGTTCTTTATCATGATCTTGTTGAGACAATGATAATAAATGCAAAGGTGCATTAACCCTTCCTTATTCTTGATGAAGAGGACTGGTGCACCCCAAGGTGAAGCATTTGGGTGTAAGAAACCTTTATATAGATTCTATTATAGTTGTTTCTTCAGATCCTCAAGTTATACAACATACATTCTATATGGATTCTTGGATAATAATAATCCCACAAGTATAAGCTTGATTGAAAATTCAACCTCTCGGCTTGGAGGAAGACCAAGAAATTCTTTAGGAAACACATCAACATAATCCATTATAATGGGAATGTATTCAAGGATTATCCTTTCCTTATAATAAATCATTTTATCTAGATATTCTTTCTTATAGGGAAATAATATCCATGGTTTAGATGTTGGTGCTAAAGAAGATTCATCCTCCTCCTTACACTTGTACAGAATCGGGGGATGATTTTCTATATGGAGAGAGATTTCCTTATCATGGAAATTTATGTTGTCTATATATAGGGAAATCCAACCCATGACCATAATTTCATAAAATCCCACTAAAGGGAGCACAATAAGGTTTTCTAGAAATTATAGAACACAAATTTTGATTGAGGATGAGTTATATACTTGGGACACAATAATAGACCCATTTTCCATTTTAATTGATAGATCTACTTCCATGCTTTGTGGTGGTGTTTGAATAGTTATAATAAACTTGCGTGATATGAATAAATGTGTAGAACCAGAATCAAAAAGTATATTCACAATTCTTGAAACGAACAACTATCATATTTTTCACCACCTCATTATCAGGATCCACCTCAGCGGTTGTGATTGAAAAATCTCATCCTTTCTACCTTCGAGGTTGTTGGTTGTATCCAAAAACCCTTTTCATAGTGCATTGGTTTGAAAAGTGTCCTGGTTCCTTGCAGTTGAAACAAAGAACAATACGATGAGGGTTTATTGGATCATTCCTTCACTCTATCACATTAGTGGGATTCTTTTGTCTGCAATCGCTAGCTAGGTGTCCTTCCTTCCCATACCTAAAGAATTTCCTCACCCCTTAGTGAATTTTTAGGGTTCTTCTTTTCATACTTTTTTACTGGTGGGATGTTGAATTTTTTTAGCACCATTATATTACTCTAACGGATCGCTAAAATTAAACTCCACTTTTTTCTTCTTATACCTATGATACACTTTAGATTCTTTGATATCCATTTAGACTTTGATGGAACATCAGAAAATTTACTCATAACTCTCAAAGTCTTGGATTTCTAGGTATTTTCATAGACTACGTTTTATCCCAACAAATAAGAATTCAACTTTTAATTCAGGGGAAACAAAAAATCCAGAGTCATATCATGCAAGTATTGTGAAGTTTTCCTCATTATCCCTGATAGATTCGTCATATTTTTTCTTGAGGGAAAGGAAATACCTTTCTATTTTAATGTGGAGAGTGAGAGGAAAATATTTATCAATTTTTTTTCTTCTGGAATTCCTTCCAACCATCACTTCGATCTCTTCCTCAGGATTTGCATTCTTGATCAATTTCCACCACTGATCAGCTTCTCCGTCCATATGATAAACTACCAGTATAACCTTATCTTTCTCATAACATTGAAGGATGAAGAATATCTTCTCAATGGAGTTGATCTATTGTTCTGTGACTAATGGATCAGATGATCCATTTAATGTCAGAGGACTCTGTCTCATAAAGATCTAAATTGTAGCTTGTTATTTCTTATGGGGATTTGTTATATCCTCCTGATCTAGGTTTTTATTTAGAACCCAAGTCAGATAAGAGAGTATCATCAAACATTTTTATCCCTAAGGATTTTTGTAGAGTTTTCTAACCCTATTCCCAAAAATAACTAAACATTCCTTTGATATCAACTACGAAAACCATACTCTTTATAAAACATTAATTCATGATTTATTATATAATATTTCACATAATACAACCCAGAAGATCAATAAGTATAGTGTATTTGGGAATTAGGTACAAATCATAACATCTTGAACATGGGATACAATAACATTAATGAAAACTTCCTTAACATGCTTCTAAAATTCCATAGCTTTTAAAACTGTACAAGATAACCTAGGGAAATACATAAGAAAGGGATGTTCTATAAAGCCTAGTAAAGAAATAAACATGGAGTCACATGATGAAAGTAATGCATGTTATAAAATATGCGTTGGGACCAAGTTGTCTGATGAAGTTTTTGGATGCACGAATTGTTGTCTTTTATTGTCAAGGAAGTTTGATAAGAAAGGAAATCACATCATTTTTTATAAGTGGTTGAGGAAAGAAATGAAAGTTACAATACTTTACATGGTAAATATGATGATGCTTTAGTGATATGTATTTCAAAAAGATCATAAATTTGTTGGAGAACTTGTGATGCAAGATTTATTAAGGAAAGGGGGAGAAAAGATGCTATTAATTAGCATGGTTGGTTTTTCAGAATCATGTGTCTCAGGTAGCACATTTTTCCAGTGTTTGCCAAATTTTTGGAGTCCAAAATTTAGAGTTGGGATAGAATTGTGAAAAGTGGATTTACTTGAATATCTCATCAAAACATGTCAAAGGAATGAATTTCAAAAAGATGGGATTCATGAAGTAGATTTCACAAAGACATAAAGAATGTTGACAGTGTTCTTCATGATTACGATGAGCTTTGTGAATGGTTAAAGAAAGGAACATTGCGAGTGAGCATTGCGGTGGTGAAGGTGAAGAGCATTGTGGTGGTGCAAAGGAAGAAGGAGCATCGAAACGAAGCAAAGTATTTTATGAAATTCTTTGTGATTATGATGAGCTTTGTGAATTTAGAAAATAGTCATGGTGCTTTGCGAAACAGGGTAAAGTTAGGTGGATATTTCAAAGATCTATGAGTTGGTGATGACATGGAATTGCGGTGGATGGAAGGTTCTATAGTCAGTGGGAAATACCTTAAAATAGGCTTATAATCCCTTGAGAAATAGAGAGATACTTAACAAGAATTATAGAACTCTCAAATTGCGAAGAAGGTTCGCAGAGAAAGAGAGCTCTACGAAGTCAGTGATCTCTGTGAAGGAAAGAAGCTTCACGGTGATCCGTTGAGCTTAGTGAAAGAAGTGAATTTCACAAATACCAATCTATGCTCCACTAAATAGTGAGCTCTGTGATCTAGTGAGCACTATGAACAAGAGATCTTTGTAAACTAGAGTGATTTTCAATTCTAGGATCTTCTTAAAGGAGCTCTGCGAGATGAAGATTTGAGTACCCAAATTAAGTGAGAAGTTATTTCAATTGAATCAAGATATGATTGAGGTATAGAACCAAGTATTATTAAAAATTCTATGAAGTTCCTATCATCTTCTGGGTAGTAAAAAGATGATCTATTTTCAAAGATTAGATTTATGAAAGTTTGTTCAGAAGTGTAAGGATATTTCATTAACCTATTTGTGCTAAGAGGGTGCACACACACTTGAGGATTATCTCACAAGTGCTACACGAGTGTAAGGGTATATTATACTTGTTGTATTTACATCATAGGATTGTTTTCAAGTGGATTGTGTGGTATTAGATTATTCTTGTACCATACCAAGGACGTAGCTACTCTTGTTGAGTAGTGAACCTTGTAAATCTTGTGTTCCTGTGGTTGTGTACATTTAGTAGGGAAAGAACTCTTTAATAGGAGGCAAATGTTGTTTCAAAAATAAAGGAAACATAAAAAAAGATACCACTGATTCACCCCTCCCCCTCTCAGCGAAACTTGGATCCTAACTTGGTAACTTCAACTGGTATCAGAGGGACAAGTTCCCTTCGTCTGTTCTTTGATAAAGTTTTTAAGAGAAGTTTTGATGGGGAATCTGAATTGCTTGAAAAGTAAGAGAATTTCGATATTTTATGGGACGAATTATCATATATGGAAAGATAGAATGATGCCTTATCTTATGTCTCTTGGATATGAAGTTCTTGAAAATACAATAGATGGATTTTCTACTATTGATGAAAAGGTTCGTCTTACTCCTACTGATAAGAAGAATCTTGAAAATGATGGAAGAGCTAAAAATGAATTACTCTCATCTCTTTCTGAGAAAGAATTTTTAAGGGCGAAAGGTTTATTTGAAGCCAAAGGAATCTGGGAAAAACTGAAAAAATCTCTGAAGGAAATATAAAAGTGAAGAAGGAAAAAAATTCAAATCTGGAGGCTGAAGTATGAATACTTAAATATGGGTGAGCATGAATCTATTAGTAACTTATTTACTCGGATAAATGACATTGTCAGTACAATAAGATTTATTTTTGAAATTTTAGAGGATTCTACAATTGTTGAAGAGATCTTGAGAATTATTCCTGACAAATTTGATGCTAAAGTTTCATCACTAGAAGATAGAGACCCCGAAACATTATCTCTGGATGATTTTCATAGAAATCTCATCGCTTATGAAATGAGAAGGGAGAAGACTATGAAGAGTAAAGAAAAAGATGATAGAGAAATTTCTTTCAAGGCTGCAAAGAAAGAGAAGTTTAAGAAAATTCTTATTAAAGATGAAGCTGGTGAATCTGACTATGAAAACGAGGTATGTCAAAATTTTGAAGAAATTTTATCCTTGTTTTATAAAAATGTGAAAAGAGGAACATGGAAATACAAAGGAAAACTCCCTTTGAAATGTTTTAAATGTGGAGCTATTGGACACTTTAAAGATAATTACCCTCAAAAAGGGAAATATGAAGATGGTGATGAAGAAGACAGAAGACCAAGAAGGTCATGGAAGAAATAGTGTGAAAGATATAAATATTCTAGAAGAGGTAAGTAAAAAAAGTTCTTCAAATAAATTTGAAAAATCTTTTTGTCAAAAAATGAAGAAGATGATGATAACAAGACTGAATCTGAAAAAGCTGTTACTTAGAAAGCTAGAGAGAGTACCTTTTTTTCAATAGTGAATAATGAAGATTATGAGTGCAATATTAATGAAGAAGAGGAAACTCAACTTGAACAGTATCTTAAAGAAGAGTGGAAGGAATGTTTGAGAAAAATCAGAAGGCTTGGGAAGGAAAATAGGAAATTGACAAATGAAAACTCTTCATCAAATGAACAAGAATATTTTTATGATAAGAAATAAAAATTTGAAAAGGATATTGATGATACTAAAAATTATCTTGAGAGTGAAAATAATCATAATGATCATCTGGAAGTAAAGATGAAGGCAAAAGAAGATGAGTTGGAACATTTCCAACACAAACTTTTTAAATATGAGGAAAGGAACACAAGGTTCAAAAACTCTATTATAGAAGTTAGTGAATGTTATGATAAGAATAAACCTAAGAAGGATAAAAAAAGTTACCTTCAAAGGTTGAAAATAAATATGAAACTAATTCTGATAAGAACAATGCTGGAAAGGCTATGTATGTGGTTAGAGTTAGCAATACTGAAAAATCATAATAATATAAAAATCTCGAGTCCAGAAAGATTTCTAATACTTCTGGTTCTGGTAAGTCTGAATAGAAATCTGAGCTGAAGAAGAAAGTTACAATTGAAAATATGAAGGTATATGGCCAGCAAAGTTCTGGTAGGAATAATATTTAAAAGCATGTTCACAACTCTGGTCAGTATGTAAGTTTCAGAAGGAAATATACATTCTATGGCTACTGCTGGTATTGTGGTGGATTCAGACACATGGAAAATATGTGTTGTTTAAACAAAAAACATTACTAATATTCCAAAAGCTTTTAAAGAAAAGGACTGAGGGGGAGTCAATCTTTTCAAAAGAAAAACCCTCAAAAGAAATTCCAGAAAACATCTGAGAAGGTTGGTGTGAAAGTTGAGAATAGGTTCCAACCATTGGAAACTATCTGTGAAAGATGTGATCGACCTAGACATCTTGCTAAGGGTTTCCTGATTGTGTTACCAGAATAAGATTTTTTTTTTAAATTCTCATAAGCCAGAGATTTTAAAGGATAAGAAATAAAGATACGATAGGTCCGAAAATAAAGAGTTCTTGGTTGTCTATCTAGAACACATTGACTTGGCTATGATATTGGAGGAATCACATCATAAATTGGAAGAAAATGATGAATATACAGCTATTATTGTTAAAACCACTTTGAAATATATGAAAGGAGAACGACCATGGATCATTGATAGTGGCTATTTATCTCATATGACAGGATATTTAAAGCTGTTAAAGAATGCAAAAGATTTCAAAGAAGAAACAATGACATTTGGAAACGATTAATCTATAAGGATCAAAGGTGTTGGATCAGTCATCATTAGAAAAGAAAATATGAAATCCAAGAAAACACTATATGTTGATGGACTAGAACACAACCTACTAAGTGCATCACAACTCTATGATGAGTGCAACCAAGTTATCTTCAAAAAATATGGCTTTGTTGTGAAAAGTGAAAATTATGTAAATGTAGTTACAAGAGGCCAACATACAAAAGGGAATTTGTTCCAAGTTGGTGAAGTACAAACCTCTTGTTACATGGGTGTGGTGGATTAAAATTAGTTATTTCGTAAAAGGATGGGACATATGTGTCAGAGAAACATGTGCAAGTTATCAATGCGAGGTAGTGTCTGAGATATGCCTGATTTATCCAGAAGAAGATTTTAGTGTTACACTATTTGTGAGAAAGGGAAGATTACAAACTTTGTGTATAAGAGAGTTGACATTCTCTCAAAATGACCCTTGTAACTTGTACATTCTGATATCTTTGGACCAATGAGAAAGAAATCTACAAATGGAGATAAGTACTTCATCACTTTCATTGATGAATTTACTCGCATTATTTGTGTTATGTACATGAGACATAAGTGATATGATCTAAAAATGTTTAAGAGTTTTAGGAGGAAAGCAGAGAAGGAATGCGAGTATTCAGTGAAGAAGTTTAGAACTGATAATGGAGGTGAGTATAATAATGAAGAGTTTGAAAGTTATCTTGAGAAGCATGGAATTTTGAATGAGTTTAGTTCACCATACACATGTCAACAAAATGGGGTTGTTGAAAGAAAAAATAGAAGTCTGGTGGAAATGGGGAGAACTATGTTACTTGAACATAGTCTTTCTCATTATTATTAGAGGCAAGCCATGATAATTGTTGTGTATATTCATAACCAATGTTTCTATAGGCCAAAATTAGATATGACTCCATACGAAATGTTCTATGGAAAAAATTCAAGTCTAAAACACTTAAGAGTTTTTGGGAGTCCGTGCAATATAAAGAAGAAAGGTGGAAACCTTGATAAGTTTGAGAAAAGAGTAGATGAAAGATTTTTTTGGATATGCTCTAGAAGTAAGAGGATATATATGTTTCAACAAAGAAACATGGAGAATTATTTATTCTACTAATGTGGAAGTTGTTGAAAATATTGAGAAAGAAAATAAGTCTTATGATGATTTGGAAGATGAGAGGCTTAAGGAATGTTTTGTTAACAATTCTGACAACATTTCAAATAGTGGTAATTCTACTCAAGAAGAAGAATTAGACTTAGTAATTTCAATTGATGAGGATTAAATTCATATAGCTCATCCTAGTCTTAGGAAGCAAGTGGATACTCAGAACATTATTGGTAATCAACATCAAAGGGTTCAAACAAGAAGAACAATGAATGCTATTACACACACTTCTCTGTATTTGAAAGTTGAACTGAATGATGTGAATGAAGAATTTGAGAATCCATAATGGGTTCAGGATATGAATGAAGAGCTTGATCAGATAGAGAAGAATGATACTTGGGATCTTGTACCCAAGCCTAACAACAAGAACATTATTGGTACAAAGTGGGTTTTCTGAAACAAGATGAATGGAGATGGTGAAGTCATAAGAAACAAAACATTATTGGTTTGCAAAGGCTATTCACAAATTGAAGGCATTGATTTTGATGAAACCTTTTCTTTGGTGGAAAGGCTAGAAACAATCAGAATTTTTCTTGATATTACTGCAAAACGAGGTTACAAAATCTTTCATATGGATTTAAAATCTACATTCTTGAATGGTGATCTTGATGAATAAGTTTAAATTGATCAAACTTGTGGATTTTTTATTGGGAAGGATGAAAGTTATGTGTATAGGTTAAAGAAGGATTTGTATGGGCTAAAATAGTCTCTGAGGGCATAGTATTATAAATTGGATACTTTCTTGAGAAAGATTAATTTCAAGAAAGGTATAGTTGACAACAATATTTACATCAAGGAGTGTCAGGAGTTTTCTATCATCTTAATTTTTTATGTCAATGACATTATCTTTGATAGAAATGATGAAATATTGTGTGAAATATTTTTTAAGGAGATGAAGAAGTCATTTGATATATCCATGCTGGGAGAAATGAAATAATTTCTTGGGTTACAAATTTTATAGAAGAGGAACCACAATTTTATTTCTCAAGAAAAGTATGCTAAGGAACTTATAAAGAAGTTTGGAATGGAAAATTAAAAACTAGTTTCCACACCGATTTTAGTGGGAACCAAGTTGTCTAAAGATGGATATGTCAAGGAAGTTGATCAGAAAGAGTTTCAAAAGTTGATTGGAAGTCTGTTATATTTGACTTCCTCATGACCCGACATCACCTATGATGTTACCTTATGTGAAAGATTTCAGAGCACTCCTAAAGAATCACATTTGATTACTAAAAAAAGAATTCTCAGATATATCAAAGGTATAATAAATTTTGGAATAAGGTATGATGGCTTAGAAAATATTGATCTGTTCAGGTATCTAGATGATGATTGGGTAGGAAACATTGATGATAGAAGATCCATATCTGGTGGAGTTTTCTTTTTGGGGAAAAGTTGTGTTACTTGGCATACAAAGAAATAGAATTCAGTAACTCTTAGCATAGTTGAAGCTAAATACATTGATTCTACTCAAGATGCTACCCAACTCATGTGGATGAAGACTCAGTTGGAAGATCTCATTGTTGAAGTAAAGCTACCCTTGCTCTTGGTATGTGATAATCAGAAATCAATCAATCTTACAAGGAATCTGGTACAACATTCTTGTTGAAAACACATTGACATAAAGTACCACTTCATCAAAGAATAGGTGGATAAAAATGAATTGAGTTTTAATTACGTTCCTACATTGGAACAAGTTGCTGACATATTCACAAAACCTTTACCGAAGGAACCATTTTCTAAATTGTGTTTGAACATGGGTGTCCAACCTCCTTCTAATCTAGGTTGAGGTACATGTATCTATCCCCTCTCTCATCTTACCCTTGGATAGTTTTTTCAAGTGGGAGAATTGTTATAAATATATCCTTATGGAGGCATGCATAAAGGGGGAGTTGTGGGTAAGCTATGAATTCAGCATGTAAGTGTTTGAACTATTCTAAATGTTTGTTGGAATGGTTGCAAAATGGTTGTAAAGTGGTTGTAGGAAACATTTTTTTTATTGTAGGAATGTTGATGAAGTGAATAAGGATGAGGAGGAAAGCTGATGCGATGTGGTTACATAGTCACTACTTTTGGATATCATGGTCTTGCTATCAATAACTCCTGTTTCCTACAATTATTTAGCTCACGTCGGCTTATAATTGTTGATAAGTGACCCATTACTCGAGGTTTAAAAGTTTAATGATTTATGAATCTTGGTTGACAAAAAATACAAAGGGGTATATTGTTGGGACCAAGTTGGCTTATGAAGTTTTTGGATGCACAAAGTGCTTTCTTTTAGTTTCGAGGATGTTTGAGAAGAATGGAAATCAATTTACTTTGTATAAGTGGGTGAGGAAAGACAGGAAAGTTACAATAATTTCCATGGTAAATCTAACAATGCTTTGATGATCTGTATTTCACAAAGACCATAAGTTGGTTGGAGAACTTGTGATGCAATATTTATGAATTAAAGGGGGAGAAAAGATGCTGTCAATTAGCATGGTTGGTTTTTGAGAAGTAGGTGTCTAAGGTGGCATAGTTTTCTAGTGTTTTCCAAACTTTTGGGGTCCAAAATTTGGAGTTGGTCTTGCATTGAGAAAAGTTGATTTATTTTAAAATCTCATCAAAACATGGAAAATGCATGAATTTTATGAAGATATGATTCATGAAGTAGATTTCACGAAGACCTGAAAAATGTTGATAGTGTTCTTTTCAATTACGATAAGCTTTGTGAATAACCAAGGAAAAGAGCATTGTGGGTGGGCATTGCAGAGGTTAAGGTGAAGAGAATTGTGGAGGCACAAAGGAATAAGAATCATCGCAGTAGCACAAGGGATTTGATATAATTATTTTTGATTATTATGAGCTTTTCTAATATGGAAAATAGTCAATGTGCTTTACGAAACAGAGTGAAGTTCGGCGAAAATTTCAGAGCTCTATGATTTGGTGATGTCATCGTGCTGAGGTGGATAGAATGTTCTAGAGTAAGTGGGAAATTCCTATAAATAAACCTACACAACCTTGAGAAATATATAGAGACTTAATGAGAATTATAGAGCTCTTGAATTGCGAAGAAGGTTCACAGAGAAAGTGAGCTCTATGAAGGCAGTGAGCTCCGTAAAGGAAATGAGCTTCACGGTGAGCCGTTGAGCTTTACAAAAGAAGTTAACTTCACAAAGACTAATACGTGATCCATGAAATAGTGAGATCTATGATCTAGTGAGCTCTATTAAATAGGGATCTTTGCGAACTAGAGTTCTCTGTGAAGATGGGAGCTTCATGAAAGAGCTCTCTAAAGGTTCTCTACGAGCTGAAGATTTGAGTACCCAAATTAAGTGGGAAGTGATTTCGAGTGAATCAAGATATGACTGGGGTATAAGACCAAGTATTATCATAAAGCCCATGTAGTTCCTATCATCTTCTAGGTAGGAAAGAGATTATTTATTTTCAAAGATCATATTTTTGAAAGTTTGTTCAGAAGCACAGAGATATTTCATTACCCTATTTGTTCTAATAGGGTGCACACACACTTGAGGATTATCTCCCAAGTGCTACATGAGTGTAAGGGTATATCCTACTCATTTTATTCCACATAAAAGGAATGTTTTCTAGTGGATTGTGTAGTATTGGATTATTTCCGTACTATACCAAGGACATACCAACTCTTGTTGCGTAGTGAACCTTGTAAATCTTGTGTTCCTGTGGTTGTGTGCATTCAACAAGAATAGAACTCTTTAACAAGAGGTGAAGGTTGTTTCAAAAATAAAGGAAACATAAAATAAAAATATATCACTAATTCACCCCTAACCCTCTCAATGATACTTGGATCCTGACTGGGTAACTTTAATATGCATATCAAAGGGGTGTAAAAGGAGTGAGAATAATAAAAATGTACAATGATGCATGATAAAACATGATAATAATAAATTCAATATGGGAAATGTGTCAATAACTTAAAACACTACATCATAAACATTGGTCAAAGCTTACTGCCAAGAAATCATGATGGAAAAAGTTCCATGATAGAATAGTTTCACTCCCTAATCCTTTACATGATATCTCATGAGACTAAAACATTAACCAATGCATTGGAGCGCTATATAATTTGGGTGCACCTATCACTTTCATTTCATTTTCATTCTTAAGTGTGCTACATAGATAATAAAACATGGAATCATTTATCATCATATTTTATTCCATGATCAAGGAGTGTATAAAACATACATAAAAGTCAAAAATTAAATAAGTACAAGTGTATCAAGGTGAACACCCTTGATAGGAAATGGATATGGGTATTAACTACACATTTGTTTGGCATGGAAAATCACGATGAAATTTCGGTAGCATAATGACCTTACTTAAAGATTCATAAAATGTGTTGATGAGAGAAAAATGGGTTTATCATCATTTGGAAATAAAATGGGCAGTAATTGGGACATATAAAAATATACCCCAACATTATTAATTTTAAATTTAAGGCATAATATAATGAAGAAACTTGAATAAAGAGGAGAAGGAAAGGATCCCTTACCTTGAGAGGGTGAATCCAAATGCTTTGTAGGAGATTCTTGAGGGCATTAGGGAACCATGGGAGGAATCTAGAAAGTGAAAGGAAGAGTAAGGATATTATCCAAGGGTTTTTAACTGATATAATCAGGGTATTGGGTGGGTTAATATAGGAAATGAGTGGTGAATTCTTTATTATTTCTCAAACTTAGGTTTTGGACTCTATATAATAAAATAACCAAAAGAAAAAACATTCCCATGGTTTTTCCCATAGTCTCTACAAAATAGGTGAGATTTTAATTATTTTATATGTTCAACAACCAAAATTTTTAAAATATTTCACGTGGTGATGTGGAGGTGAGTCATACTCTTAAAGAAATGATTTGAAAATCTGAAGATATATTATAGGTTTTGGAGGATTCATAAAGGCTTTATAAAATTAATAAAATAGACTTAATATTAAATTATTTTAAATTTAAAGAATAAATTTGGTCATGGATTCCTTTTATAGTATTTATTACATCATTTCTAGGTCATCACAATGTCTTAATACACACAATATACTTATATCGTATTTAATTTTTACCCAAAAAATTTTCTATCTCATAAAATTATGAAAAATTCACCATTGGATAATTTTGATGTTCGGATTCAAAAAAAAATCATTTTATCAGAATAATTTTATAAATATATGAATTTTCCCTTTTAAAATTGAATTAACATTTATTGAAAAATATTGGGTTTTTTCTACAAAAACAATTTTTGAACCTTTATAAAAATTACATTTGACTTCATAAAAATTATATGATCATTTATATTAAATAAAAATTATTTAATAATAAAATTTTATTAAAATATCATTTATTTCAATACTACATTAATTCATCAAAACAACTGTCTTAATTGAAATTGAATATTAATTAAAAATACAATTTGTGTTTTATTGAATAAAAATCCAAAACCATTTATAAAGTAACAATAATAAAACGAAAATATATTCATTATTATATTAAATATACATATTCATATTATTAGGGTCTTGATACATATCTCTTTAATACACCATAAAGCACCCTAAGAGCAAGGTGTGTGATGATGAGACTTTCATGGGGTGGTTCGACATACAAGGTTTGAGTCGTGAACTTGATAAGATTTAACTCTCCCATAAATGGTTTCACTCATGATTAAGTTGTTGGATACGAGCTTAGGTTTGGTCCAGGTAAAATCCAAGTTATTCTATCTCCCTTGGATGCTCTAATAAATTTATTTCATAGGGTACAATCCTACCGGTTGAGGTCATCACTTCCTTTGTCTGTGTTAATTGGATTTTTTAAAACCCTATATTTATACTAATCTTGTGATCACTGTTCAATGGATATATTATCAAAGAAAATGATTCTTAATGTTATTTTAATTTTAATGGGATAAAATCAAACATGTTCATGTATTTTCTATATCCATAATATATAATAAGATATTTTATTAAATCATAAGGGGAATTTCATTTATAAATGTTCAGGTCATTACATTTTACCCCTTTGTAAGTCTCTTTCTCTTTACCTTTACCCTTACATGAGTCTTTGTTAACCCTTATGTGGGTTTTTATCTCATTTATTTTACCCTTACATGAGGTCCCTATACCCTTATGTATCATTTTGTTCCTCTCCTTTACCTTTATATAAGTCCCTGGGTACCCTTACATGGGTTATTATTCTTTTGGTTTTCCTTATGTAACTCCCATGGTACCCTTATGTGGTTTTATGGTTCAATGTTTTACCCTTATGTGAGTTTGTGTGTACCCTTATGTGGATGTCCTTTGATACCCTTATGTATCCTGACTTTGAGTTGTGTACCCTTACACTGTTGGGTCCTGACCCTTATACAAGTGGTTTATACCCTTAAGTGAGTGGTAAACTACCCTTATGTGATCGTATGGCACCCTTATGCAAGTGATATGGTAACCATATTCCAAGAGTTCCTACCCTTGCACAACTAACATGATAACCTTACACTATAGTGGGTTTTTGATGGTTGAACCTTACACATGTGGGTGTGACCCTGACACAGCTCACCCTTATGATCATAGTACCCTTATGTCACAGTGGGTTAGACCTCCTCACATTTATCCCTGCCTTTACACATTGGTTTCAAAATACCTTTACATGTATTTTTTTCATGGTTTTATCAGGTTGTTAGTGTTGAATTATTCTTAGACTATCCTTTTCTCTTGATTTGTTATGACATTTTAATAACTTATCAAGCATCATGGGTATATCTTCCCATGTTCTTCTAGATTTAAGGTTAATAGAGAATAATATATTGAAGATATCTATGAAATGATTCAGAGGAGCTCGACTACACAAAGAGAGAGAGAGAGAACCAAGATAGATGAGGACCAAAAACCCTTGTTCTTGGATTGTCAGAGGATAAGTACCTGGATGTCATCTTGATAGAGAAAAACCTCATATACCTAACTTTCTATTCCCCTAGTGGTTCATGGTGTTCCATATTCGATGATAATTAACCTTAATAGAAATGAAGAACCATGAAATCATGACTATAATGACTCTATCCCCTACAACAACTTCTTCATTTATAAATGTGTAACTGAATCCCAGTAAGGGGGTTTTGGTTCCTATGTGGTTTTCTTTTCCTATTTCTTTTTAAAGTCTTGATCGTATTGCTTATTATTGATCCTATTTGTTTATCATATGTTTTTGTCTATTTTTTCTCCTCTTATAATTCTTTCATTTTTCATAGTGGAAATAGAGTGATGATCCTTCCACGTGCAGATAAGCCAACAGTCAAAGCATGTAAACATTGGTTTCCCTTTTAATAATTTCCTTTTTTACTTTCATTGACCAATAAATTTATAAACAAAATCCATATTATTGTGTTTTATTTCAATTTTGTTTTTTATTTTATTTTTTCAATAGAATCTATCTTGATCCTTTTTTCCCAGTTTTATCTCTTCTTTGTTACTGTATTGTTTCTTTCTTGTTGTATATAAGTTTTTCTTTGAATTGTAATGTTTATTTGAATTATATAATGCATGTTCGATTATAAATTTTGATTTCTCATATGTGAATCTGGTTATGGTTTTATTGAATCAGTTTGTTCATAATTGTTGTATTCTATTTATGAGAATTTTATTACATGCTTGATTTTGCTGTATGACACAACATGGATGTGTCTGCATAATTTCCACTTCCATGTGAGTTTTTTCACTACCATATGTGTTAGGATTATCTTTTGGTTTGTGTATTAGCCACTTTCCACATGTGACTATGTTCATGGTCTATTTCATTTGATTTTTTTTGTAATTGTTTATGAACATGTTTTCTTGATATGGGATTGAAATTGAAAACATGTTTTCTATTTATTAGTTTTATGTTACAATAAAAATATAAATTACTGTGAAATTTTTAATTTCATGAACCAAAATATCCAATAAGATCTTAGGATATCACATGGGGACTTTCTCTCATGTAGGGGAATCCCCTACAATGGGGTATTTTTAGTTACACAACACTCAAATTATGGTTGATTTGGGAAGTTATATTTTTCCATCGATGTGAATTTGTTCTCATTGCTATATAATGATCCTATATAAACCATTAAAAACCATGGTTATTGGTCATAAAACCATCCCTATGAGCTATAGTCAGGATTTTCAGAACCGTCAATGTACTCTATGCCAGGATAAGTCTATAGTCATGGTTAAAAAAACCATGAAAATTGGGTGCATATAATTATAGTTTTTCTAAATTGTAATGATATATGTCTGGATATAAGGTATAGTTTTAGATTATAAAACCACGACTATTGTGAGAATACAATGAAATTTAACAGAAAATCTTACTATATTTATACATAGTCACCATTTTTTGAACTATGACTATCAGTTAACCATAAAAAAAACAGATTCAAACAAACCCTAAACCTATTCAAATAGAACAAATGAAATATCTGTTATCAATTAAACCATATAAAAACATCCACCATCAAATAGAAATTCATTTTAGAATCAGTTACAATACTCACAACGTCTTTCTCATTTAAAAAAAAAGTAATCAAAATTCTACATTTATATAAGCATAAAAATATATACTACAACAATAAATAGTCAACATAAAAATACCTGATACACCTGAAATACTATATATTGATACACATAATAATATAATATGACACTCAATACAATATATTTTCAATACATTTTATGTGGAAAAAAATTATTATACAAAACACAACATTAACAACTCAACATTCATCAAAATACTTATAGGTGATACGCGCCTATCATGGGGTGTGGAAACAACTTTTATTTACTAAGTTAAAATATAGTATAGTGGTTAGCCTAGGTTGTATCCCAATGAGGAGTGCACACAAAATAGTTTGTCACTTTTTAATTAGAGAAAAAGTTAAGTATTTATGAAATTGTTTGGTTTTGAAATAAAAGAGAGAAACATAACAAAAGAAGAAATTAAGGAAGAGATTAAAGAAAAATATGGAATGAAAGCTATTTAAAAACTATTTAATGATATGGGTGATCAAGTCGGGGTTGGTTTTATAATTGCAATACTATCCTTGTTCCATTTTATTCAATCCTCTTCTACTAAGTTGATTTAAGTGAGATTACATAATTACTTCAAATAACTTCTTTGTTTAAATGGTTTAATAGAATTCTAGTTTGGTATACACTTATTCCATTGTGTGATAGAGTTTTAGTTAACTACTCCAATTATATTAGGCAATTCCCAATCAGGTATTTTTTATCGTAAATAATAATGAATATTCACCACCTCTCCCACACATACTAGTGATCGCCAAGTACTTCACCATTAAGCCCTGATATTATTCTATCGAATATAGAACAGAAACTAATGTAGGGATAAAAATTTTAATATATAAAAGCAATAATAACAACATAATATAAAATCTAATACGATCACATAAGATATTAAATTCTATTTTTAGAATTTGAAAAAAAACTTCGCAGAAGAGATAGATTTTTTATTCAATAAAATTTAAGAACACAAAGAATTACAAATATAAAACCTTCCCTCCCCCAATCACCTCATATGTTTACCCCACCATGTTAAGGGTAATTGAGAATAATGAGGAATATGAAGGCATTACAAAAATAATAAAAAGTAAGAAGTGAAAATGAAGAAATAAATTTTCTCCTCCAGATTCAGTTCTCTAGAATTTCAGCTTCGGTTCTCCCACCATCTGGTCAAATCAGGCCGATTACCCTTCTTATAGGAGGTGAGGAATGGAGTTATACATCCACCCATGATGTTTGAAAGCATTTGGAGCTGTGTGGAATGAGTTATGGACGAATTAGTAGACCTGACTTGTTCTGGCCTCCAATCACTATTCCACTAACCCTACTTTGACCGGTTGAAGGGCAGCGTTAATCACATCATTTATCCATGAAATTTATTGTAACTCTTCCTCATTGAGTTGTATTTAAAACACATATTGAAGAAGCCAATTTGGTGGCTGGTATCCAGAGATATGTCTCATTGAATGAGTCATGGTCCATTCTGCTGGCCAGAATAAATTTTCATATTGACCGATTTTATTTGGCCTGTTGGAGTTCGAATTGGCACATGGTCCAGAATAATTATTTGTAGAACACGATTTATGTAATCCTAAAAAAAGGAATCAGGTGAATTGGATGAACAATTTAGGAGTTATGAACGAAATACAGAGGCAACATAAATCTGTTTAATGTCCAGAATTAACCACTTTTCACATTTAAGCTCAAAACTCACCAAAAGTCATAAAATAATGCAAATAAGATCAAATTGATTAATGGGAATGGATTAAATCATTTTAAAAAATATGTATAAATATGAAAATATGAGCTCTGTCAATTCCCCCACACTTATCACTTGGACTCCTGGATAAGTAAAAATCGATACTAAATCAAAGCAAATTTAAAACACATATCCATGAAATCTAAAAATTTAACACCAAGAAACAAAAAATATCATGCCTAATCAGAAAAAATTATTCCAAATTCTCAATTCAGTTCATTAAATATATTTACTCTTCATTTATTCTCCCATGCACACAAAACACTTACTTAACATGCATTTTTTTCTCATCACACAAATATCAATTTTCAACAATGTTTTTCTCATCCAATACTCATGCAAGGGTCACCATAGGATTTATAAATTCCTAAATCTCCACACTATATGAGTCAAGGACATATTTTTATCATGAGGACTTTTCAAGGTTGTTCTGTGTCTTTAGGTTGGTAGTATTTAGATCTGAAAAGTGTGAGGCAGAATAAGAAGGGTTTGGCTCTTTTTGAAACAAAATTGCATTATTCTAATTTTTACTCAAGTACAGTCTCCTCCTTACTCTCCTTAGGAGTAAATTAGCTCCAAAAAAATGAAAAATCAGTAACATTTCACACCATTCATCATTTCAGTAGAAAAAGTATCAGTCATCTCAAACATGATTTTTCTTGAAAGCTCTAGATAATCACAACTTTCCTTTCATTAGAAGCTCTAGAAAGGAACAACTTCTTTTACATGAAATCTCCAGATACACTACTACAAAAACGGGCAATAACAGCGCTAAAATCGGGCTTTAACAACGCTAGAAAAGCGCTGTAAAGCTCAACGCTGATAAAGGGGGGGGGGGGGTCCTTTAACAGCGCTTTTTTAGCGCTGTTAAATGTCACCTTTAACAGCGCTAAAAAAGCACTGTTAAATGTCACCTTTAATGGCGCTAAAAAAGCGCTGTTAAAGGATACCTTTAACAGCGCTAAAAAAGCACTGTTATATGTTGCCTTTAACAGCGCTTTTTTAGCGCTGTTAAATGTCGCCTTTAACAGCGCTAAAAAAGCGCTGTTAAATCCCTGCCTACTGCTAATAAAAAACCTGCACTAGTACAGCCAGCCGAGCAGACCTGCACAAAAACCAGTATATCAACCACAGACCTGCACAAAAACCAGTATATCAACCACAAGCATGTCATCAACTGATCACAACCCAACCAAACAGTGTTCTTACCATGAGTTAGCTACCATCTACCCAGAAACCAAAACTACCTCATTACATAGTATCACAAAATATTCCTACACAACTCAGAAGATAAATACTAGAACATTCCACTATGCATTGTTTCTCCTTGGATTGCCACTTGGTTTTGACAAATCGTGCAGAGCCCGTGCTCCTTGAATCATTCTGCAATACATAAAAAGGATATCCTAACTCTCCCAACCATCACCCTTAGTAATTATGTATATTAATACAAAAAAGGTAACATATCATAAATTGGGGGACTGTAATGAGACATCAAGATTAACATTCTATATATAGGATCGATGTCTGGTAGGATTGGTTGCGTTGATACATGACTCTACCTGGACCTCAAAAATAGATATATGATCTCACTCCAGGACTTTCAGAGAGACTCCAACTATGTCTAGGACGTCCTGCTGAAGCGATCGTACTACCGTAAGTCGGAAAAGATACCAAAACCATCCTAGGAAGGATCATGGGAGCCAACCCTAATGAAATATGTCCTTGATATAGTGTTCAAAGAGATCAATCATGGTACATAAAATTATGTGTCATTTAAAGGGTCACATGCCTTGTCGCTTTACCTTGGGTAACTCCAATGTTCAGCTGCCTGTGTGAATATACATGTCATATCAATAGGAAATTACATGGCATGTTAAAAAACATATACGTGTTACCCGTTGATCTTGTGTCCTCTTATGCACCCTTGCCCTATGTTAGTACATGACGTCGATCTCGTGTGATTCTTCCTGTGTATCTGTACAAGGGATAAACTGCGTAGCTGGCTCATTAAAGACGTGTAGTGGGATATATTCCATGTAGGAAAGCCATGTAATCCACCCCAGGTTTGACTCGTACACGTCACATATGACCCATGGATCATTGTACTAAAGTGTTAACACAATCCTAAGGCGTTTGGTCGGTTTCCCGTATGTCAGTTGTTGATTTCACTTAAAAATAAATCCATTTTGAACAAAATAGAGGCACTTTGAGTGGTGTCGGCCACACCGGGCCTCGGATTGAGTCGGGGTTGACTCTTACACGTCAAATTTGACCCATGGATCATTGCCCTTAAGTTTCAACAGAATCCAAATGCGTTTGGTCGGTTTTCCGCATGTCAGTTGTTGATTTCACTTAAAAATAAGTCCATTTTGAACAAAAGAGAGGCACTGTGAGTGGTGTCGGCCACACCGGGCCTCGGATTGATGCGGTGTTACGTCACACATGAGTCATTGATCATTGTGAAAAAGTATCAACGCAATCAGAATCCGTTAGATCGATTTGGCGTATGTACGTAAAATATTGTCCATTTTAAACTAAATACATACACTTGGAGTGATACCGGTCACACCGTGCCTCTGATTGAGGCGGGGTTGACTCGTACACGTCACATTTGACCCATGGATCATTGTCCTTAAGTTTCAATAGAATCCCAATGCGTTTGGTCGGTTTGCCGTATGTCAGTTGTTGATTTCACTTAAAATTAAGTCCATTTTTAACAAAACAGTGACACTGTGAGTGGTGTCGGCCACACCGGGCCTCAGATTGATACGGTGTTGAATCGTACACGTCACACATGAGTCATTGATTGTTGTGAAAAAGTATCAACACAATTAGAAGCCGTTAAATCGGTTTGGCGTATGTACGTAAAATATTGTCCATTTTAAACGAAATACATACACTTGGAGTGATACCGGTCACACCGCGACTCTAATTGAGGCGGGGTTGAATCTTACACGTCACATTTGACCCATGGATAGTTTTCCTTAAGTTTCAATAGAATCCCAATGTGTTTGGTCGGTTTGCCGTATGTCAGTTGTTGATTTCACTTAAAAATAAGTCCATTTTTAACAAAACAGTGACACTGTGAGTGGTGTCGGCCACACCGGGCCTCGGATTGATGCGGTGTTGAATCGTACACGTCACACATGAGTCATTGATCATTGTGAAAAAGTATCAATGCAATCAGAAGCTGTTAGATCAGTTTGGCGTATGTACGTAAAATATTGTCCATTTTAAACTAAATACATACACTTGGAGTGATACCGGTCACACCGCGTCTCGGATTGAGGCGGGGTTGAGTCGTACACGTCACATATAACCCATGAATCATTGTCCTAAAGTGTCAACACAATCCGAAGGCGTTTGGTCGGTTTCCTGTATGTCAGTTGTTGATTTCTCACTTAAAAATAAGTCCATTTTGAACAAAACAGAGGCACTTGGAGTTGTGTCAGCCACAACAGGCCTCAGATTGAGGCGGGGTTGACTCGTACACGTCACATTTGAAGGTGAGTATGCATACACGATAGTTGACCTTCTTAGAGAAGGGTTTCTGGAAGAGTATAAAAGACATGAAGCAATGAAGATCATTAGAGTGTTGGAGCAAATGTGGTTGCTACAAACAATGTGGAAATCGGCTTGTGCAAAGCGACCTAAGTTACAACTTGCAGGTATTGTACTCTATTTTTTTCTGGAAGGTTTCAGTTTAAATGCATTTTGGAATGATCATTGCTAGCCATTGTCTTTTAGGTTTTTTTGACAGCCGAGGGGAAAGGGTGGGGTCTGAAGACATTGTAGGATATGTCAAAGGGTGATTTTGTGTGTGAATATGTTGGAGAAATGTTAACTACCGCAGTTCTGAAAAGAGTCACTATTTGAAAGAAAGTCACAAGTTTAGATACATCTCAAGATGGTCAGTTTAAAGACATTTTGAGGGACACTACTAAAGACATGCTCATGGGTCACTGTTTTGTTAAAAATGGACTTAATTTTAAGTGAAATCAACAACTGACATACGGCAAACCGACCAAACGCATTGGGATTCTATTGAAACTTAAGGACAATGATCCATGGGTCAAATGTGACGTGTACGAGTCAACCCCGCCTCAATCAGAGGCGCGGTGTGACCGGTAGCACTCCAAGTGTATGTATTTGGTTTAAAATGGACAATATTTTACGTACATACGCCAAACCGATCTAACGGCTTCTGATTGCGTTGATACTTTTTCACAACGATCAATGACTCATGATACATAGAGAAATTCACTGGCCACCTTTGAGAATGATCTGAAGCACAAACCATGACAACATTATGTTTTTAACTTCAGCACCTCAATTGAGAATGTGACACCTTTCAGGACTTGGCGCCATTGTATGTCGTTTCGTCCACTGAATGGGTCTATCCTTTTATTTAATTTTTTTAACTTCAGTCAAATATTCTAGAAAGATGTCACGGCAGATCCTTCACCATTTTGTTTTGCTGAACATCTCATTACATTGTTAAAAAAAAGCAGGGTGTCTTGCATGGGCAATACGTTCCTGTATTGAAGATGATGCACTCCCATTTTAATGGACCAGGTTTACTCCCTAATCTCATACATAACATCTCATGAGACAATAGATTTAACCAATGAATTGGAGTCCTATCTGGGTACAACCATCATACTATTTTCATGATTATGTGTTCCACAATAATTAAATCAATCATTAGGCTTAAACAAAATAATTAACCATGTGGGTTCGAATAAATGGGAGTGCATCATCTTCAATACAAGAACGTATTTCCCATGCAAGACACCCTGCTTTTTTTAACAATGTAATGAGATGTTCAGCAAAACAAAATGGTGAAGGATCTGCCGCGACATCTTTCTAGAATATTTGACTGAAGTTAAAAAAATTAAATAAAAGGATAGACCCATTCAGTGGATGAAACGACATACAATGGCGCCAAGTCCTGAAAGGTGTCACATTCTCAATTGAGGTACTGAAGTTAAAAACATAATGCTGTCATGGTTTGTGCTTCAGATCATTCTCGAAGGTGGACAGTGAATTTCTCTATGTATCATGAGTCATTGATCGTTGTGAAAAAGAATCAACGCAATCAGAAGCCGTTAGATCGGTTTGGCGTATGTACGTAAAATATTGTCCATTTTAAACCAAATACATACACTTGGAGTGCTACCGGTCACACCGCACCTCTGATTGAGGCGGGGTTGACTCGTACACGTCACATTTGACCCATGGATCATTGTCCTTAAGTTTCAATAGAATCCCAATGCGTTTGGTCGGTTTGCCGTATGTCAGTTGTTGATTTCACTTAAAATTAAGTCCATTTTTAACAAAACAGTGACACTGTGAGTGGTGTCGGCCACACCGGGCCTCATATTGATGCGGTGTTGAATCGTACACGTCACACATGAGTCATTGATTGTTGTGAAAAAGTATCAACGCAATCAGAAGCCGTTAGATCGATTTGGCGTATGTACGTAAAATATTGTTCATTTTAAACTAAATACATACACTTGGAGTGATACCGGTCACACCGCGCCTCTGATTGAGGCGGGGTTGAATCTTACACGTCACATTTGACCCATGGATAGTTGTCCTTAAGTCTCAATAGAATCCCAATGTGTTTGGTCGGTTTTCCGTATGTCAGTTGTTGAATTCACTTAAAATTAAGTCCATTTTTAACAAAATAGTGACACTGTGAGTGGTGTCGGCCACACCGGGCCTCGGATTGATGCGGTGTTGAATCGTACACGTCACACATGAGTCATTGATCATTGTGAAAAAGTATCAAAGCAATCAGAAGCCGTTAGATCAGTTTGGCGTATGTACGTAAAATATTTTCCATTTTAAACTAAATACATACACTTGGAGTGATACCGGTCACACACAAAATCACCCTTCGACATATCCTACAATGTCTTCAGACCCCACCCTTTCCCCTCGGCTGTCAAAATCACCCTTCGACTATCTGGTTATGATTTTTGACAGCCGAGGGGAAAGGGTGGGGTCTCAATCCGAGGCGCGGTGTGACCGGTATCACTCCAAGTGTATGTATTTAGTTTAAAATGGACAATATTTTATGTACATACGCCAAATCGATCTAACGGCTTCTAATTGCGTTGATACTTTTTCACAATGATCAATGACTCATGTGTGACGTGTACGATTCAACACCGCATCAATCCGAGGCCCGGTGTGGCCGACACCACTCACAGTGTCACTGTTTTGTTAAAAATGGACTTATTTTTAAGTGAAATCAACAACTGACCATCTCGAGATGTATCTAAATTTGTGACTTTCTTTTAAATAGTGACTCTTTTCAGAACTACGTGATATGAAGGTATTTTGGAGATTTTACCGATTCATGCATGATATGAAGGTATTTTGGAGATTTTACTGGTTTTTTTGTCCAAAGTCCAAAGAAATGTGGTCCATCATTCTTGCATGTTACTCGTACACGTCACCAAGGACCTGTGGATCGTTCTCCTACAGAATGAAGGCAATCCGGATGCGTCCGGTCGGATTTCCGTAGGTCAGTTGTTGTTTCCAATTAAAGTGGTGTCCATTTTAAACAAGAGAGCGACCATTTTAGTGGTTCAACATTCTTGCATGTTGCTGGTGCATATCATCTGTTAAAATGGAAAAATGACTCATTGGAGAAAGAATGTTTTATTTAATAACAATTACAATTTTGCTACGAACATTTACATACAACAATATTTCATCTTTTGATCCCCTTAACCCCTCTCAAAAATGACCACCAATTGTACATGTCCCCAAGTCAGATCATCATTGTATTTGTGTACAATCTGTCATCAGGTATGCGGCCCACTCGTTTCTGAACACATCTATATCGTCTTGTGAGTATGAGGCTTTTCGGCAGTCATAGTAGTACTTCAAAATAAAAAAATAAAGAATTAATAAATAACTTAAACGAACTAGTAACTGTTTTTGAAAATACCTCTTTAGGGATGCTAGTTTGCTGATGAAAAACGATCTCTTTCATAAATTTACAAACATAATAACCGCAATCATTATCGTTTGTTTGTTTTGGACACTGCAAAAAAATTGATCATTAGGAGAATAAATAACTTGTGTTGAAATGTGTTTGGATAGTGAAATTTTATTATATATACCCTGATATTTGTCCAGACGTAGTACTTGCTCGGCTCCTTATGCTTAGCCCCTGTCCTCATACCATGATTTAGACGATATTGGTACACCGCCCTATCATAACAGAATCCTCAGTAAAAGATAATATATATTATATAAATTGATGTTTAGACCTAAAACGTAAGATGTAGTGTCTTACAGATTCACAAACTCCATCATGTATGGTCGGTTTGATGGATATCCTAGCTTTGAATCCAGAAAATAAATCTTCGGAGTATCCAAGTTCACCGCAATTAGAAACCAATGTTGCCTAAAAACACAAAAAGGAATAAGTAATAAAAAAAAGTGAAAATATAATTGATATGCTTTAATCGTAGAGTATTACCCCTGCATGGTTGGTATTAGGAAAAGTCTATCATCTGTAATCTTGCGTTCAAATGTTTTCAGCAAGTCCTTCACTATTGAATCCCTTTTTGATGACTCTATTTTTGTTTGGTGTGTTGATGTGATATGAGGACTAACCAGTCCAAATCTTGGCTCATGGGAAAATCCCTTCAACTGTTTTTCATAAATGCGTCTGTCAACAATATAAAATGCATTTAGTCATAATTTTCACATTAGATCAGCTTTTAGAAAATCAATTCATGGAAACATACCTCATATATACATTTACAACAGTGACGCCTAACCAACCGTTTTCAAGGATTTCATTTACATTTTCAGCAGCAACGAAATCTTGACTTTCCTCTCCGTATATATTATCTTCGAAAATCACTATATGACTATTACCATCTTTTAGCTTCGTATCCACATGAGTCTTCAATGCTAGTAAATGTGGAAAGAGAACAGGTGGTGTTATTGTGCTTTCAGTAGCTCCTTGGGATCGATTGGTCGATCCTTTGGATGGTTTCGAGCCGATGTTAGTCACCCCCTTTCCTTTCTCCGTCTATAACAACAATCATTGATTCAGACACTCTTTTCATTAATTGTTAAGGGTTTAGCTTGAATTTAAAAGGAAATAAATACCTCTTTGTCTGCATGTACTCTTACAAGTTGTGCCGGCCATGCAATGAATGTCCCAATAGCCTTTTCAACCGTATGAATATCATCGTCATCAAGTGGAATAGGTAGCATTGCATTTGGCTCATGAGCTACAGTAATCGTCACTTTCAGATGATCTTTTGAAAGTGGTCTATTATGCAGTGTGGCATCTGGGATATTGAACACTGTAGCCCTCGCTACAAGGTGATAGGTGGGTGTTGACAGATATAAATCACAATCATTATCACCCTGTAGAAGATCAGTACAGATAAATTATCAGTGTTTGTCTGATTCATATTTCATGGGAACCGTTATTAGAATATTGATTACCACGGCTAAGACATTTTTTTTAGGTGAATGGCTCGCCTCAAAGCTGGTGGGAGGTGGGGCAGGATGTTCATGCGGTGGTTGTTCCTGAGTTGTGTCCTCCCTTTGCTTCCCACCCATAAAAGTTGCTAGCAACTCTCCCTGCCATTGCAATTGTGCTTCAAGGGTTGCTATTTTGTCGCTCATTTGTTCCAATTTTTCCTCTGTATCATCTATTTTTTTCTTCTTCTCAAAATATACTCGGGGTGTCACCCCAAACCCTGCACCTCTGACACGACCGTATTTTTCTGGCTGCTTCAAAGCCGTCGATAATAGGTCTGTATCAGCTACAGGAGTAGCTGATTCCTGTGACTGTCAGATATAGGAAAAAAACTAATTATTTTTATGTAATAGCAATTTTAAACAAATCTTTTTATCATCGTGTCATACTTACACATATTTCCCACACTTTTTGTGTGTTCTCATCTATTAACTTCCCTTCTTTGTTCACACGTGCCTCCTTCCATAGCACATGACGTGGGATAGAAGTGCATTTGGTTTTAGATTCATCAATCTACATATAAACATAGAAAGATAATTATGATGTTGTTTATTGGCACCTAACAATATTACTGTAAATTTACAATACGTACCATTTTCTTTTCTAATGAAGCGTACCCCATCCTTGCTTTACGATAGGGGTATGTTGGATTTGATGCACGTTCCTTATTTTCAGTACAGAGTTTCTGTTTCATAAATGAAATATTGACAATCAAAGTGATGAATACAGGTATCCTCAAACAACGTATTATCACTCACAATGTACCTGAAACTTCTCATCCCCACGACGGCCAATAAATGCATCCCATACTTCTTGGGATATCAGGTGCGCATAGACAATGGGTGGGTGCGGGTTTATTTTACCTTTAGAATCTTTCAGGTGACATCTTGTTAAAATAGTACGAAAACCTCGATGAATCTTTCCTGCAAGCCTTAGTACATAATCCTTGTGTGAGTCGTCTACTATAAATGTACTCTGCAAGAGATTGAGAAGAGTAAGACACTGTTTCATCATTTTATTTGCTAGTTAATTAAAGAAATAAATTCATAATGTTACCGTAATTTCTTCCCAGATCACAGCCTTCAACCCGGACACAACATGGTGCCATGAATCTATGTCAATCAGCACGCGTTGCCGAGTGACAACTCCAATGTAACTGCTAAACATAGCCTTGTTGGGATTCACATGTTGGCCTCGTGCATTCCATCCGACTTCAAATTTGATGCCTTTGCTTTTCGCCTTAAGAATTTTGGCTAACACTGTCAAACTACGACGCACCTGTGATTTCTGCGACGTCGGTCCTTCATTCCCGACCATTTCATCGATATCAACATCATCTATATGTTCATCTACTATGATATCAACGGCATGTGCTGATGGTTGTTGGACCTCAACACTAAGAGAAGGAGCCGCAACAGCAAGAGCAGCAAGAGGAGCAGTAGGAGCACCAGGATCCGCAGCAGTAAGAGCAGCAGCAGGAGCAGTAGGAGCACCAGGAGCCACAGCAGGAGGAGGAGTAGGAGCCACAGCAGTAGGAGCAGCAGGAGCCGCATCAGGAGCAACAGTAGCAGCAGCATGAGTTGCAGGAGCAGCAGGAGCAGCAGCAGTCGCAGCAGCAGCTTCTTGAGAGACTTGTTCAGTCTCAAGGTTAGGAGCACCAGAATGTGCAGAAGTCATTATCTACAAAAGTGGTTGAACAGTTCATTCAAATTACATAAATTCTGTAATGATAAGATAATAACATGAGATAACAAGATCTATATTACAAACAAAATATAACCTGTTTACTGAACTCTCTTTCTTTTTTTCAAAGGTTGAAGAGATTTGACACCTCTATCGACAATCCAAATCCCTTCATTGTGGTCTCCTCTAACATACAAAACATCATCTGCATTGGGACCGCTCCGAATTGATTGTGACGTACCACTAAAAGGATCGTCCTCAACTGAATTTTCATCGGAACCCTCAATAGTTTTGGACGATAACAGAACAATCGACCACTTTCGGTTTGCGGGATCTGGAACATAAAAAACTTGTACCGCTTGTGATGCCATTATAAACTGTTCGTCTTTGTACCCTTCTTTACTAAAATCAACTTTCACAAATCCCCATTCATCTATTTTAACACCACTATTGTTATCAATCCATTTGCATTGAAAAATCGGCAATTGAAATGTCGTATAATCCAACTCCCATATTAGTTTGATAATGCCAAAGTATGACATATTTGCATAAATTGGATTTCTATCCTTACTACCAGAAACATGCATCGCTTCAGCCACTAGTGTAACTCCACTATTTTGCATGGTACTCTCTTCATCATGTTCATCCGTATAGAATGTATAACCATTAATTACATACCCACTGTAAGATAATACATACACACTTGGTCCAGCGGCTAGCCATCGAAGTCGTTCTGAAATTGAATTCGGATTTTCATCCAACTGCTTAAAAATATGGTCCTGAAACCATCCTATAAACTGGTGATTATGTGTATCTGCTAACCATTTTTCAGCCCTCGATGGATTCAACTGCCTAAGAATTTCTTTGTGAGTTTCAATATATGGAGCAACCTCCCAACTGTTATGCAAAACATAAAGATGAGCCTGCTCCCGATCTGTAATACTAATTGTTACAACTTCTCTTCCAGAAATTCCCTCACCCTCAATGCGTCCAGTGTGACGAGATTTCGGGAGACCAATGCTTTCCACATCAGATAGGTATTCAATACAAAATTCAATGGCTTCCTCAACAATATATCGCTCCACTATACAACCCTCTGGCCAACTTCGATTTTTGACATATCCTTTCAAAATCTTCATATACCGTTCAACAGGATACATCCATCTATAGTGCACAGGACCACAAAGTCGAATCTCTCTCACCAAGTGAATAATCAAATGAACCATCATATCAAAGAATGTTGGCGGGAAGAACATTTCTAATTCACATAATATGATGACAATTTCTTTTTCCATAGCTGGAAATTTCCCCGGGTCTAAAACTTTGCTACATATAGCTTTGAAAAAGAAACAAAGTTTGGTTAACGTATGACGAACATTCTTGGGTAAAATGCAACGTAAAGCTATAGGAATTAGATCTTGCATCAAAACATGTCAATCATGTGATTTCAAACCTTTTAACTTCAAATCATTCATTGACACAATGTTCTTGATATTTGATGAGTACCCCTCTGGAACCTTTACATCATTAAAGAAGTTGCAAAACTGATATCTCTCTGCCCTAGAAAGAGTATAAGCAGCAGGAGGAAGAAACATTCGATTTTCACCTTTCACGGGAGCCAACTCTTCTCGTATTCCCATGTCAACCATGTCCAACCTTGCCTTAATTCCATCTTTTGTTTTGCTAGGGGCATTTAGCAACGTTCCAATAACACTATCACATACATTTTTTTCCACATGCATCACATCAAGAAAATGTCTGACGTACAAACAATTCTAGTATGGTAATTCAAAAAAAACTGATCTCTTTTTCCAACTGATTTTCGTAAGGTTTTTCGAAAATGGTTTACCAAAAACAGTGTTCATATCTTTTACTTTCTCAAACAGCTGATCACCTGTTAGTGGAGACGGTGTTGTGCGTTTTTCTGAACTTCCATTGAATGATGTCGTCCAAGATCGGAACTTATGCCGACGAGGTAGAAATCTACGATGTCCTAGAAACACAGATTTCGATGAATGTTTCAACCTAATTGATTCTGTATCTTCTTCTCACACGGGACACCCTTGAGTTCCTTTAATGCTATAGCCTGACAAATTTCCATAAGCAGGGAAATCATTTATTGTCCCATACAACATCGCTCTCAACGTGAAGTATTCACTTTTATAAGCATCATACAACATTACACCTGAGTCCCACAATAACTTCAAATCCTCGATCAAAGGAGTCAGATAAACATCAATATCGTTACCTGGTTGTTTTGGTCCTGATATAAGCATAGATAACATGATGAATTTTCTCTTCATGCATAACCAGGGTGGCAAGTTATAATTTAGCAACATAACAGGCCATGTACTATGAGTGCTGGTTTGAAAACCAAAAGGATTCACTCCATCTGTAGATAACGCAAGACGAAGGTTTCTCGGCTCTTTTCCAAATTCAGGATACTCATGATCAATTTTCTTCCATTGAGGAGAGTCGGCCGGATGACGTAATAACCCATCTTTATTTCTTTTATCTGCATGCCACGACAATTTTCTTGCAGTTTCTTTACTTCCATATAAACGCCTAAACCTTGGAATGATTGGAAAGTACCATACAACTTTCGTAGGATTGGATTTATCTTTCTTGTATCGAGAAGCACCACACTTTGGGCATTCTGTAAGTGATTTGTTCTCCTTTCGAAACAATATACAGTCTTTCAGGCAGGCATGTATTCTTTCAGAAATCATTCCCATCGAGCGTAGCATTCGTCTAGCTTCATATGTCCGGCTTGGGAGCTCATTATCTTCCAGGAGCATGTCATTCAAGAGAGCAAGTAGTTCCGTAAAACTGACATCAATCCATCCATTGCCTGCTTTCAATTTATACAACTTCAGTACAGCTGACAATGTTGTATACTTAGTGCAAGCAGCATACAATGGCGTCTTTGCACAACTCTTTAACTTCTCAAACAATTTTGGGCAATCACGGGGTTCATCTTGAATTGTCTTTGTCATTTCCTCAATATGATCTTCATCATCATTGACATCTGTAATCACATCCTCCATACGGTCTTCTTCATTATCTATATTTGTATTCATATCTGATGATCCATAAAACGCAGTTTTATCCCAGCCAGTACCTACATTCGCTTTTTCTCTGTGTTTATTCCAACATTTATAACTCCGATCTATTCCGTGACATATCAAATGTTCTTCCAACTCCTCTAGAGTAAGTAGTCTAGAATAACAACAACGTAAACACGGACAAAGGATTTGAGAAGGATCCTTTGTGTGATCCTTTGCAAACTTGATGAACTCTTTCACTCCGTTCTCGTACTCTATTGTTAAACGATTAGAATCCATCCAATCTTTATTCATCTTCATCCTATTTGAATCTCAAATATTAGTATTTATGGTTCAAGTACACAAAAGAAGACTTCCAAATACAGTAGAAGGGAACCACTTCCTTGGAAGGAGATCAAGTAGTCTAACCTATAATCAAGATTCATAAAAAAGAATATTAGATTCACTAAAAAGATGATTATCTATCACTCTATAAGGAGGATATAACAGGAGATAGAGGATTTCCAATCGATGAGAGATACCTTTATCAGAGAGAAACCAAACGCATCCACTAGAGCTTCTATCTGATTTGTATAGGCACTCAGGATACAAAAACTATATTTAAAATGCATGTGAGATAAAGAACGAATAATTAAAATAAATAATCCATTATACAATTTAAAATTCATTATCATCTCTATTATGATTTGTATAGGCACTCAGGATTCATTCTAGTAGTGGTACAGGTTCCCCCATTACCTTTCTTGTTTTATACAATTTATGAAGAAATGACAAGGGTTGGAAGTGCCGAGTGTGTTTAACTTGAAAATAGAGGTTCAGTTGCAACACCCTCTGATGTTTTCTGGAGAGGGTGGACCCAAGGTAGATAAGTTCTAAATTTAGTTCATCTAGAATATTCTAGATAACTTTTCTACTCCTTAGTAGAATGGGGTAGAGTTGGTAGCGTATATGTTATGGGGGCCAACAATGATCTACTGTGATATTTAGTCTTGGGATGAGCATATGGAGGGAATGACTTGGAAGAAAATCTAGGATATGTTCATGGAGCACTTTTAACCTACGACATTGAGGAAATGAAAATATGAATATTTAATATGTTTGACATAATTATGTTTGATAATGATAGATTATGTTAGATTCTTCACATACCAGTAATGTTTTTATCTAATGTTGACAGGAGATAAGGTATCTATGAAAAAAAAATTAGGATGGACTTAGATGTGAGATTAAGTCCCAGGTAAATATATTTTTTATGAGGTTTGTTGAGGTGGTGGATCAGGTTCTCATTTCCAAGGGGAACCTAAAGGAGACTTGTAGTGATGGTAGGGCGGTTTCAATTGAATGATCTAGTGGTACATATTATGATAGTAGGATTCACCATTATGATATCTTCCACTAGGGTGGTGGTGGATAGAGTATCTATGTGAGAGGATTTTTCTCTTAGAGAGGTTTTTAGTCATCTTCAATCAATGAGGTAGGTCTGGTCACATGTTAGGCCTATGACTTTGACCACTAGTGAAGTGTCAATCATGTATCAGGATGGTTCATATATATAGGTTCTACATGAACACTTGTAATATGGGTAGTGATGGATGATCTATATTGGTACAGAGCACCGAATAGGGGAACCTAAAGGAGACTTGTAATAGGGGATCCTCTCATTATTTTATATCTTATCTCTTGGTAAATGGATTCTGTTTTGTGTTAGAGTACTTTTGTGGGATCATGTTGGTCAACACACCATTGGGGGTGTGATTAGAAGGCATCTGTCTTCGTAAGGGATGTTCCCTCATGGTTTGTGAGTATTGTTTCATTTTGGATTTATACATGCTTGATATGATATGTATTGAATAGATAGTGATGATGTAATTTTTGGTATTTAATCAATATCACATTGATTGTTACCGTAGATGAGTGACCATCATGCCTCATAAGGGTAGAGCCCATGTCTTTTATGGAGAATGGGATATCTTGGTAGACCATGTAGGACCAGTTCTTCCACAACTAGGTGAGAACATAGACCAGTTTACGAATATTTTTCTTGATGATAATGGATTGAAACAAGAAATATTTCCCCCAGTAGTAGACTGGTTCTAGGATGTGTTTCATGAGAATTGATCAGGGCTACCACCTAAAAGAGACTTTGAGTTCATGATTGAGCTGATGCGTGGAGTTGAGCCATTTTATATAACGCCTTTCAGAATGAAACAAGAATAGATTCAGGAACATAAAACTCAATGAGAGGAGTTATATTACGAAGGGTGCATCTGCTCGAGTATGTCACCTTGGGGATCTCATGTTTTATTTTCCAAGAAGAATGACAGAACATTACATATGTGTTTCTATTAATAGAATATGAATCAGATGAAAATTAAGAACAGATATCCACTTCTTTGTATTTTTGATCTATTTGATCAGCTGAGGGGTTCCATATTGTTCTCTAAGATTGATCTAAGGTTTGTTTATCATCATTTGAGGTTGAGAAATTCTGATATACTATAAACTAATTTTGAAATCATGTATAGTTTTTATGAATTCTTCATAATAAAATTTGTGTTGACGAATTCCCCATGGCATTTATTCTCTTGATGAGTTGAATATTTCACTTGTACCTAGACCAGATTGTAGTTGTTTTATGGATGACATATTGGTGTAATACCAAAATAATGATGATCATTCCCAACATCTGGACATCATCATGAGTACACTTAGAGAGAATCAGCTATACACAATCTATCTATATGAAAACATATACATCTTCTTCATAGATTGTTACCTTAAGGCGGCGACCGAGGGCGTTGCGGGTTGCGGAAGGCGGCCGCAGAGGGTGACCGAGGGCGGCCGAGTGAGGCGGAGGGCGACGGAGGCGGCAGAGAGCGGCCGAGGGCGGCCAAGGGCGGCGGAGGGCGGCCGAGGGTGGCAGAGAACGGCGGCCGAGGGCGTTGCGGGCAGCCGAGGGCGGCAGGCGGTGGAGGTCGGCCGAGGGTGTTGCGGGCGGCGGAGGACGGCGAGTGTACCGAGGGCGGCAAGCTCCGGCGAAGCGAACACAGCAGCGGTATTCGGGAGAAGAGTAGCAGGGTTACGATTCCGCGAGGGCTTTAGCTGCGATAAAACGAGGGCACTGTGTGACCGACTTTATAAAAAAGTCGACTAAGGTTTTATCAGCGCTAAAAAAGCGCTGATAAAGGCTACCTTTATCAGCACTAAAATTATAGCGCTGATAAAATCTAGCTTTATCAGCGCTTTTTTTGCGCTGATAATATTATGATTTATCAGCGCTAGAAAAGCACTGATAAAGATTCCCCGTATCAGCGCTACAATTATAGCGCTGATACCGGGTCTCTTTATCAGCGCTTTTTTAGCGCTGATAAAGATAATTTTTATCAGCGCTTTTTGAGCGCTGATAAAGGATACCCTATATCAGCGCTGAAATTTGAGCGCTGATAGAGGTGTTCTGTATCAGCGCTTTTTTAGCGCTTATATAGGCGAACCTTTATCAGCGCTCAAAAAGCGCTGATAAAGACCAACTGTATCAGCGCTAAAATTTTAGCGCTGATACAGATCATATTTATCAGCGCTTTTCTAGCGCTGATAAATATTACTATTATCAGCGCTAAGAAAGCGCTGATAAACATTAGATTTTTCAGCGCTGTAATTTTAGCGCTGATATAGGGTATCCTTTATCAGCGGTTTTGCTTAGCGCTGTTATAAGGGCGCGCTTCCCTTGCCCGTTTTTGTAGTAGTGATAAGGAACAAATTTAAACATAATTATTTTTTCAATAGCAAGAACATCTCTTCAAAATTTTATTTTCCACCCAAAGTCTCTCCAAATGAGGTAGCACAACACAAGTCAACCTCCCCCCACACTTAAGTTCAACTAGATTATGCAATTTTACTTTAAGAGCAGGTCAGATAGGGAAAAATGGCTTGTAATGTGGCTAAACTAACAGGTTGTTCATGGATTCTATGGGATACAAGGATTAAATGTACAAGGTGGGCCCTTATAAAAAGGATTATTTTGAAAAGGGGGCTGTAATACCAATGAAATACCTCAATAATTTAAAAAACATGTACCTCATACCCTCAAGTTTTCATAGGAATAAATAAAATTCTAATTAAATAAAGAATGGTATGGTTCTCTCAAGAAGTGAGGTGAATGAAAATAGTATGAAAAATAGGTTTAGAAGCCTCACAAGAAAGTGATTTCAAATATCATGACAGTGAATTGTGGCATGGGATTCAAAAATTAGAGTACTTTTCATGAAATTTCCAAATATTTGAACTTGGAAGAAAGTCATTTTCACCATTCATTTAAGCTTAGTTTCATGGGATAAATTGTTTCAAACATTAAAATGGGTTTCAAAATATGTGATGATAATCATTTAATCTCAAAAGTTTCAAAAAGAAAAACACAAAAATTTTAAAAACACACAACTAAAAACACTAAACTTTAAATGTTCCCTCCCCCACAGTTAAATGATGCAGTGTCCGCAATGCATTCAAATTGATTTAACATGTAAGAATATTTTTAATTGAATTATAGAAATAAATAAAGTGTAAATAAATGGTACAACCTAATGGATTTATTGTTAAATGGGTTTGAGAAGTGTGATCTCCTCAACTGGCTCTGATGGTATGGGCCCAAGTAATTTCTTCAACTGATGACCATTAACAGTGAATGGCTTCCGCTCTCCATCCTTCACAATCTTCATAGTACCAGAAAGATATACATGAGTAACTATAAATGGACATTCCCATCTATAAAGAAGTTTACCTAGAATTAGCTTGAGTCTTGAGTTGATAATAGAACCATGTCTCCAGGATGGAAGTTTTTTGTTTGGATCAACTTGTCATGAGCCACTCTTGTTCTATCTTTATAAATCCTGGAGTTTTCAAAACCTTCCCTTATAATTTCTTTCAACTCCTACAACTGTAATCTTCTCTCCTTCCCAGCAATTTCAAGATCTAAATTTATCTTCCTCACAACCCAGTATGCTTTATGTTCCAATTCCATAGGTAGGTGATAACTTTTCTCATAAATCAACCTATATGGACTCATTCCAATCGGGGTTTTGTAGGCTGTCCTGTAAGACCATAATTTGTCTTCCAACCTTTGGCTCCAATCCTTCCTATTTGGATTAATAGTCTTTTCTAAAATTCCTTTTATTTTCATATTAGATACTTCAGTTTGACCATTAGTTTGTAGATGATAGGGAGTTGATGTTTTATGATACACCCCTTATTTCTTCAGCAATGCTTCCATTATCCTATTGAAAAAGTGAGTCCCTTGATCACTAATTATTTCTCTAGGCACTCCAAACCTACAAAATATGTAAGTCCTGACAAAATCACAAACAAATTTAGAATCTTCAGTCCTGGTGGATTTTGCTTCCACCCATTTGGAAACATAATCAACAGAAAGAAATATATAATAATTTCAAAATGAAATTGGGAAAGGGCCCATAAAATCTATTCCCCAAACTTCAAAAATTTCACAAAAATTAAGTGGTTATTGGGGAATTTATTTTTTCTTTGAAATATTTCCATAAAACTGACATTTTTTACACCTTTTACAAAAATCATGAGCATCTTTAAAAAGGGTGGGCCAATAAATTCCAAATTCCAAAACCTTCCTTGCTTTCATTTGAATACCAAAGTGGCCTCCACAAGATAATGTGTGACAAAACTCAAATACAAAATTACTTTCACTTTCAGGCAAACATCTTTTTATTACTTGGTCATTCCAAATCTTCCAAAGAAATGGATCATCCCAAATGTAATATCTAGATTTAGATTTCATCTTTAGAATTTGGTTGGAATTTAAATGATACGGGACTTTAGATGTTACCAGATAATTGACCATATTAGCATACCATGGAGCTTCACTGTTGATGATGTAGAGTTTTTCTCCAGGAAGATCATCATTAAGTGGGTTCTGGTTTGAAATTTCTCCTTCAGCGGTGTGGGGTAGTCTAATTAGATGATCATCCACTTGATTTTCAGTTCCCTTTTTATATTTAATTTCCAAATTGAAATCTTGTAAGAGTAGAATCCATCTCACTAGCCTTGGATTTGCATCTGCCTTTTTCATTAAATACCTGAGTGCTACATGATCAGAAAAAACAACAACTTTAGTTCCAAGAAGATATGATCGGAATTTATCTATTGCAAAGACAACTGCAAGGAAATCCTTCTTGGTGGTTGTGTAATTAATTTGTGTGGCATCCAAGGTCCTTGATGCATATGATATGACTTGAGGATCTTTTTCAATTCTTTATGATAGAGAATCTCCCACTTCTTGCTTAGATGCATCACAAAGCAACTCAGAAGGGTAATCCCAGTTGGGTGGTTTCATTATTGGAGGTGTGATCAACCTTTGCTTTAGTTTATCAAATGAATTTCTGTATGCATAATCAATATTAAAGTAAGATTCTTTTAGTAGTAATCTTGAGAGAGGGAGATAAATCTTACTAAAATCTTTGATGAACCTTCTGTAAAATCCAGTATGTCCTAAAAAGGATCTAACATGTCTTAAATAAGTTGGATATGGCAAGGAATTTATTACTTTAACTTTTGATTGATCAACCTCTATCCCTTTTTGTGAAATTATATGCCCCAAAACTATTCCCTTTTCAACCATTAAATGACATTTTTCAAAATTTAAGACAAGATTCTTTTGAATGCATGTTTTTAAAACTTTTTCCAAATTTCCTAAGAAATGATCAAATGAATTACCAAAAACTGTGAAATCATCAAGAAATACCTCCAAGCAGTCCTCAATATGATTTGAGAAAATACTCACCATACACTGTTGAAATGTACCTAGGGCATTGCATAGCCCAAAAGGCATCCTTTTGTAAGTGAATGTACCAAATGGACAGGTGAAGGTCATCTTCTCTTGGTCTTCTGGTGCAATTGGTACCTGAAAGTATCTTGAGAATCCATCTAAAAAACAATAATGGGTTTTTCCAGCTAACCTTTCTAATATTTGATCGATGAATGGAATAGGGAAGTGGTATTTTTGGGTAACTTGATTTAGCTTCCTGTAATCTATACACACTCTCCAGCTATTTTGTACCCTCATGGGGATCAATTCATTTCTTTCATTTTTGACAGTTGTTTGGCCAATTTTCTTTGGGTCTACATGAATGGGGCTGACCCATTGAGAATCAGAGATCGGAAAAATGATGTTAGATGCTAGAAATTTCTATATCTCTTTCTTAACAAACACCATTATTGTGGGATTAAGTCTTCTCTGAGGTTGTCTAATAGGTCAGGAATCACTTTCTAAAAATATTCTACGAGAGCATACCTTGGGATTGATTCCAGGTATATCACCTAAAATCCATCCTACAGCTTGGACATTTCTTTTGAGTAGGTCAATTAGAGTTTCCTCTTGTGAATGGGATAGGTTATTGGAAATTATTACTGGAAATTTCTCTCCTTCCATTAGGTAAGCATACTTCAAATCACTTGGAAATGGCTTAAGTTCCAGACATGGGGGGTTGTTTAAGGGATGACATTAAATTAAGGTATCCTATTCCTAAGACTGGAATCTCTGGTATCATCTCATTTTGTTTTAATAAATAATAAGAAAAGTCATATTTTACCTCATTATCTAACACGATTTTAGGATTTTCAGGTTAATGGGAATTGAAATTTTCAAATGAAAAATTTTCTTCTAATGATAAGAAGTCAAGAAGAATACCTAAATCTTCAATTGGTTCTATACCTTCTTCATGGGAGATCGCATAAAGTGAGTGATTACTAGAAGAATGTTTCATTGCATCAAGAATGTTGAAGTGCACTATACTATCTCCAAGTTCCATTGTGAGTGTTCCTTCATGGACATTGATGATAGTCCTTACTATTTTTAGGAAGGGTCTTCCTAGGATGATGAGAGAGTGGTCTAAAGCTTTGTGTTCTTCCATGGTAAGGACATAAAAGTCTGCTGAAAAAATCAATACACTGACTCCAACGAGTACATATTCTATAACTCCAGCTAGGAAAATGGTGGATCTATTTGCTAATTGAACCACCACTCGATTTGGTTTTAGTTCTCCAATCTACAAGGATGAAAATACTAAGTGAGACATAACCTTTATTGAAGCCCCTAGATCACATAGTGTGTCAGTAAAATTTAAAGAACCAATAGTGCAAGGAATAGAGAATTTACCTAGATCTTGACATTTTTTGGTAGCATTGGTGTGATCAGTGTTGATACACCTCTTCCTAATATGATTCTCTCATGTCCATCCAACTGCCTTCTTTTTGTGCACAAATCCTTCAAAAAATTTGCATACTTAGGGATTTGTTTGATTGCATCTAGTAGTGGGATATTGATCTCTAATTTCTGAAAAGTTTCCGGAATTTATTTTTGAATTATCCCTTATTAAACCTTCTTTGACTCAACTAATGCATATGGTAATGGTGCTTGGATATCATTCCTCTCCCTTCGTTGTTTTTGCAAAGGTGTTTCTGGCCTTTCCTTTATAAACCCAATTCTTTCTCCTTTGTTGTTCTGGTATCCTTCTTTTGTATGAATGTGTTGTGCTTCAGTAGGTTTCTTAGAATCATCATCCTCACTTTGTTTAGGTTACATTAGCTCTTTTACACTTCGTGTTGTAATGAAACTCACGCTTTCTTTGGGATTTGGAACTATTTGTGCTGGGAGTTTTCCTTGATTTTTGGTTAGAATATCCATAAGGTTCTTAAATTTATTATCTAAAATTTTCACCGTCTTCTTTAGATCTTCAATCTCCGTTTATTTGTGGTTCCTATGAGAACTTATTGAAGGTTGTTCATATGGTTTCTGCTGGTATGGATGTTTATAGGGTTGTTGGAATGATGGAGGATTCTGGTATTGATGGTGCTGGAATGGAGGTTGATTTTGGTATTGATTTTGAAATGGAGGCCTATCCTAGTTATATTGGAATCCATATACTTGTTTGATTTGACGTGGTTGATTTGAATGGATTTTCCTTTCTTGGTAGGCAGCTGCACAATTTTCAGTACCCTGCACTTCTAAACATTGATCAGTGTAATGATAACTAGTAGAGCATAAACCACATACCTGATTCGGGCTTTGTTGTTCCTTCACTGGTTTCACAACAATTTGTCTCATCACACTAGTCATTTCCTTAAGTGTTTCTTCAATTAAGTGTGAGGATGAATCAAAAGTTCTTACCTCATGGATACCTCTAGTTCTTGTACCTCTAGTTCTGAATTTTTGTGAGTTTTGCGCAATCTTTTCAATCAGGCCTCTGACATCTGTTGGTGACTTGTTGATCAAGGCTCATCCAGATGAGATGTATTGTAAATTGTTATCATTGTTGAGAAATCCTTGGTATAAGAACACAAGAAATTGGTTCTATTACATTTCTTGGTGTGGTCATCTTTAACAAAGTTTCTTGAAATGTTCCCAGTATTCATAGAGAGTCTCTCCAGTCGATTGATGTATGACATAAATTTATTTTTTAATTGTTGTGCTCCTAGATGTAGGGAAGAATCTCTACAAGAAGCTTATTTTGAGATCTTCCCAATCATTTATCTCCCCTGATTGGAGATTTTACATCCATTCTTTTGCTCCTCCCTCAAGTTATAAGGGGAATGCCCTCCACTTTACTTGCTCTTCTGTGACTCCTTGGGGTTTGAAGTTGGAGAAGACATAGGTAAACTCTTGGATGTGTCGATTTGGGTCTTCACCTGCAAGACCATAAAATTTTGGTAGCACTTGAATCATATTAATGCGTATTTCAAAATCATTTTCTATGTTAGGGATAGTGATTTGGTTATTTTGATTAGCAAATTAAGGTGTGCAAAGATCACACAGAGTTTGGTTGGGATTATTAGCCATTATTATAGGTTCAGATTGATCACTGAAAGTATCAATGGAATCCGTGAGGTTTATTTCTTCAAAATCTATTTGAAAATTATATTTTATCAATTGGGTTATTATAAGATCAATTTCAGGATCAAATTTAATTAATGGGTTATTTGAACTACGGGTGATTCAAGAAACTTTTGTTTAGTGTTTGTGTTTTGAGGCACTTCCTCCTAGGCAACAATGCCAAGTTTTGACATGTGCCTGTCGTGGGGTGTGGAAAAAACATTTATTTACTAAGTTAAAATATAGTATAGTGGTTAATCTAGCTTGTATCTCAATGAGGATTGCACACAAAATAGTTTTCCACTTTTTAATTAGAGAAAAAGTTAAGTGTTTTGAAATTGTTTGGTTTTGAAATAAAAGTGAGAAACAGAACAAAAGAAGAAATCAAGGAAGAGATTCAAGAAAAATATGGAATGAAAGCGAATTAAAAACTATTTAATGAGACGGGTGATCAAGTCGGGGTTGGTTTTATAATTGCAATACTATCCTTGTTCCATTTTATTCAATCCTCTTCTACTAAGTTGATTTAAGTGAGATTCCATAATTACATCAAATTACTTATTTGGTTAAATGGTTTAACCAGAATTCTAGTGTGTCATACACTTCTTCCGTTGTGTTATAGAGTTGTAGTGAACACCCCCAATTATATTAGGAAATTCCCAATCAGGTATTGTTCATCCTAAATAATCATGAATATTCAATACCTCTCCCACACGTACTAGCGATCGCCAAGTACTTCACCACTAAGACCTGATCTTATTCTATCAAATATAGAACATAAACTAATGGAGGGATAAAAATTTTCATTTATAAAAGCAATAATAACAACAAAATATAAAATTGAATACGATCGCATAAGATAATAAATTCTGTTTTTAGAATTTGAAAACAACTTCACAGAAGAGATAGAGTTTTTATTCAATAAAATGTAAGAACTAAAAGCATTAAAAATATAAAACCTTACCTCCACCAATCAACTCATATGCTTACCCCACCTTAGTAAGGGTAATTGAGAATAATGAGGAAGATTAAGGCATTACAAAAATAAGAAAAAGTAAGAAGTGAAAATGAAGAACAAAATTTTCTCCTCCAGATTCAGTTCTCTAGAATTTCAGCTTCGGTTATCCCAACATATGGTCGAATACAGCCAAGTTCCTTATTTATAAGAGGTGAGTAATGGAGTTGGACATCCACCCATGAAGTTTTAAAGCATTTTGAGCCGTGTGTAATGAGTTATGGCTGAATTAGTAGACCTGACTTGTTCTGGCCGCCAATCACTATTCCACCAACCCTACTTTGACCGGTCAAAGGGCGACCTTAATCACATCATTTATCCATGAAATTAGGAAGCTTCCTCATCGAGTTGGATTTCGAAAAAAGCTTGTAGAATCCAATTTGGTGGCCGGTAGCCAGAGATATGTCTCATTGAATGATTCATGGTCCATTCTGCAGGCCAGAATAAATTTTCATATTGACCGATTTTATTTGGCCTGTTGGAGTTCGAATTGGCACATGGCCCAGAATAATTATTTATAGAACACTATTTATGTAATCCTAAAAAAATGAATCAGGTAAATTGGATGAAATATTTAGGAGTTATTCCTGAAATACAGAGGCAACATAAATCTTTTTAATGTCCAGAATTAACCACTTTTCACATTTAAGCTCAAAACTCACCAAAAGTCATAAAATAATGCAAATAAGATCAAATTGATTAATGGGAATGGATTAAATAATTTAAAAACATATGTATAAATATGAAAATATGATCTCTGTCAATAGGCTTTTCAAAGTCATTATAATACACAAAAATAATCCAATGTTATTATAAGACAAGCCTTAAACTATTCATTTCATTTACAAAATAAAATTCAATATATTTATTTCAACCGAATTAAAAAAGAATGATTATAATATATTGGAAATACACCTATGACATACTGATTTTTAACATGGGTAAATGATTATTTATGAGTTAACTATCTATCACATTCTTCACCTATAAACATTAACATAAATAAAATTACTCAATGATTGAATTGAATTGAAAATGCATTGTCCATTTATACTATTGTTATTTTAGTTATTCATAAAATACCCATTTCTCATTAAAAAACAAATCTGAAAAAAATTTAAATTCATAAATTTACTTTTCATCTCATTTCACTTCATTAGATATAATTCTGCATAAATATATAGATAAAATACAAGTTACACAGTTAACATATACACACTAAATTAAAAAATCAACAACATAATAATATAATTCCATATAATCCTTACATAAAATTATATATATATATATATATATATATATAAACATAATATTAGATGATACAATGATAAATAAACAATATAAAAATGTATAAAAAAACCAAAAAATACATGTTGGACCTAAAAATTTTCATATATACATACATATATAAAAAAAATACATTTAACACTCAGTTTAGTATATTAATAATATAGAGTCATTATAAGACAAATCTTCTAAAATTTATTTATTTTAGAAAAAAAAACATACTCAATGGTGCAGTCAATTTGATTGAATTAAATAAGAATACTTAAAATAATTTGGCAATGTAACTGATTTACGAACTTATTAGATTTTAAAATTGGAAAATTATTTTATTATGAGTTAGTTTTATATCAAATTATTCAATTTGAAACATTAAGAAAATGAAATTAATAATTGTATGAATTAAATTGAAAATCCATTCTCCATTTATAGTATAGACATTTTACTTACTCATAGACAAGCTCTTTCTCCTTAAAAAGAAAAGTAACCAATTATTTATACACACAACTACACTAAAAGTCATCCCAATTCATCATTAGTTTTAATTATGTATATATATAGTTAAAAATACAAGTTACATAGTGTAAAACCCATTTGTTACTATTGTTATATTTGTTAATTGTTTTTTTAGTATTTTAAATTTTATAGGATTATCCTTGAATTTATGTAATATTTAGGGTTTGAGATCACAATGGGGGGGGGGTGCAACGTGGTGCTAGGGTGTGTCTAGATACCACAATGAAACTGAAGGTGTTGAGGCATTGTGGTTGACACACACTTTTCACAAGGTGTAGAAAAATCAATTATTTAATTTTATTGGTGCAACAAAGTTGTTGACCAAGGTTGTCTCACTTGAGGATCTTTAAAAATAAACCTCACACTATTCCAAATACACATAATTATCAACTTATGAAAGTAATGAAATTTGTGGGTTTTTTGTTTATGAATTCAAAACTAAAATTTAAACATGTAGATTCAATGTTGATAAAATAATGTTATAAAGAAAGAACATCCTAATAAGAGAACACCCATAGTAAAAATATATCATCTCATTATTAATTCCATACTTAATTAATGTACACACTCCATAATATGTGTGAACATATTATTATACCCATTTTTTAAACATACAATGCACCCAATGATCATAAAACATATTGTACATCCACTACCAAGAATGAGGGAGAATATTAAGAAAATAAGACCCCAAAACTCAGGTGACATATATAGACAAAAAGACACATTTCCCACTAAGATTCCCCTTGACATAACACTAAGATAGTATAAAATTATAAACATAAATGTTTGAAGAATTGGGTTAAAATACTAGATTACTCCCTAGGAGATTCCTCATGTTAGCTACTCTTGATCATGATCATAAGAGTACACAGTGAAGAATTAAACGGGGAGAGAAAACTGGAAAGTATAGAGATATAAATAAATAGTGAAAGATAAATGAGATAACTTTTATTAAAATTATATAAGTGTGAATTATATCATGAAAGGAAAAGAAATAAAAAAATAACAAAGCTTCAACCTGATTTCTTTATATAGTGTCTGATCCTTTTCAAAGGACATATTGAAACATATTTATAATGGAAAGGTGTGGAAAATTTTCCCTCTATAATCATTATTTTGAAAGTTTTAATGTAATGACTCCATCCCCACCAAGTGTACCTCTCCTGGTCTAGCAATGAGAGAAGAGATATAGTGACACCCAAGTCCCACCTCCAGTCGACCCAGGGTTTGCGACTAGCACCGAGGTTATAATAAAAACACAGATGGGAGGAATTACCCTCTAAGAGAACACATTAAAAAGAGAGAGATAAGAAATACTCTAAAAAATCCTACTCAGAATATAATATAAAATATAACCCAAAAGTGCACATATGTAATGACATGAAAGAACTACTACAACTGAAAGGAAAACTACAAGTACCCAAAGAAAGGTAAAGATGACATTGACCATGAAGCCCAAACAACTATTTATAAACCCTGAGCTACTAGTAACCATCCTGATCTCCAAAATTCTCCAACTATCCTAAAAAATAGTTTATATATACGTAGGGTGAGTATAATAGTATACTCAGTAGGATCCTCCCTAGAGCTTCTCATGCAAAAGTAAAGAAAGCATGCTAAAATACAGTGAACAACAAGTGAAACTAACTCTTCGCCTAAATATGTATACTATGTTACCAACCTCACTATGGCTACTCTCACCAATTATCTCATATAAGAGCATATAATATAATAAGGAACATCAAGGGAACCCCACTACCACTTCCCCAATGGTTTTCTACTCTACCCCAACATCACATGTACTGAGAATCTCTCTCCAAAGAGGCTAGCCTATAGACACCTGGGTGAAGAACTAAAACATGCACCTCATGCAAGACACTACCATGTCCACATAAACAAAAGTAACCAGGTAGTTTTCGAGATCCACCACATCCTGTATAACTTGTATCATACATCAGGTATTATACCTCATTCCATCACAACCCATACACTGAGTTAGTATCCTCAAGCCATCACATCCTATACACGTTATACCTATAGTAGTCCATAGGAAACTATATCCATAATTCATGTGTGTGAAATAACCACAAGCCATTACATCCCTCTACACACATATATGAGTAAAAATAACCTCCACACATACCAGCACAAGTAACTACCAATAGAAGGGAGCGGGGAAAAAGGGGGTTGTTGTCCATCCATACTCCCACCAGAATGTTGGGGAAAACACCCCACCAGGGATCATAATCCCTAGAGTGTAACTTTATCTAACTGAAAGGGTGGAGTAGCATATGAAACAAAAAATTCATAGGATATAATATAGGTCACAACCCCACTATGGGCATAACCTAGTCTCAGACACAACTGTATAAAACATCTCTTGGACTCCCTACTGCTATTGCTAAGACCATATATCCTATAATCACACAACCATTTAAAGAGCTATATTAAACTATCTTATTAATTTTCATCAATTTCACTTTACATTAATTAATTAATTACCATTAATTAACCATTATCATTTTCCACATTTCATTACATTAGCATCACAACAAAGTTTCATGCCCTCCAGGAATAATCAAACCAAGTCCACAACTTCTTAAAATTATAACCTCATCATTTCATCCTAGAAAGATCCAACACCATGGATTAAAAATTTATTCATTTATTAAAATCATCACTTTACATATTATCAGGTACTCTAAGAAAACTTCCTAAGATACCAAACAAGGTACATAACTAAGAACATCCATCTGCCTAAAGCAGTGGGGAAAGGAAAAAAGATAAAAAAAAAACTCGGCTATTGGCCAAACAACAGATTCAAACAAGAATCCATCTTTAAGATCAATAGGTAAGCCCAGATTCAACCCATTCTGTTATCTCCGGTGTCCTTACTAACACCCACATGCATATCTTGATGCATCCCACCATCCCAAGTGTCAACTAATTCTATAAAAATTGGGCCTCCCCACCCCACATTCCACGACAACCCTCAAGGGTCATCCATCCTAGGCTCATGTCAAATCCAGGCCTTCCCACCACACATCACAAGGCTCATATCCAGAGCACATCAAAAACATAAGGAAAAAAACATATCAACTGGGATCTCGACCCTGAAGGAAAGCATCCATCCTTTACACACAATAAGCTCTCACATCTCCAAAGAATAAGGAAATTGGCCTTTACAAACAAGAAGGAAACTCATGCCCTATAAAGGCATTATCTTTTATCACACAACCGGTACTTATTCCATCTTGAATTAACTAATTAATTAATTATAGGTTCCAACTACAGGAAACCTAGGTAGAAAGCTAACACAAGATATCACAAATTAATTAAACAATTAATTTAATTGGCCTTTAATTCCTTTATTAACAAGAATAAACATGATTTAGGATCATTAACTAATTCAATTAAACATGCATACTTGAATAAATTTTATTACCATCAAATTGAAACAACAACCAGATTCATTAAACATGACTCTTTGAATATTTTAGCCAATTAATTATCAATTAATCTCAGATTTATATTATTTTCAAATTTCACATGCTAATCCAAGTAAGACATAGATATCAAAATATCTAAAAAACCAATAGACAACCCATTATCATGGTACAGAAGACAACATTTCCATGAGATCAATATCAATTCTTTAATCTGGTTTGAATAATTATTAGGTTAATTCCATTAGCATCCAAAGGGATAAATCATGATAGCTATATGAATGCACATAAAATAAATAGAGAAGAAACAAATCCCCTACCACAAAAGGGTTTCAATGTTCTTCTCACAAGAATAGACCGATGATTTGGATCCCGATCACCTATCCCACAAGATCTTTATCCACCTGAGGATTCTATGCCAAAACCATTCCAAAAAACAACCAACAAAACTCCTTTAGAAACAAGGATAGAAATATCCATCACATGGAAAAGAGGAATGGGAGGAAACAGATCAAAGAAACTATAATAACAGAGGTAGAGCATACCTTAGATCAAAGACAAATTTATATAGATCTAAGAAGGGAAGCTAGAGATCAATCCCTGATGAAGGAATCCCTAAAATGCCAAAGAGGAGGGTTGTCAGGTCACCTGGAACGAGTGATAGGGGTGCTGAAACTATAGGGTTTGACAACCCGAGTGGATGGAAATGTTTAAATCATATAGAATCAAGGATTCACATGACATGTAATCCCATTTCACTTTTTGTAATCCTTAGGGTTCAGTTTCATCTAAAAAAAGTTCTGCCTTTTAATTTTATTATTTTTCCAAAACCGATTCATTACCCATCATGAAACCTACATTCACATCGTGTAAAATTATTACACATCGTGAAACATCCCTACTTCTAGCTTATAACAACATAAATCCTCTAAACTTCCTCTGAGCACATAAATCTTTAGAAATACATATAGGGTCAATCCACATGGATCCATGCCCTTACATTAGATACCACTCGAAATATTCTGATCCTTTAGAATCCAAAACCAACCCAGAGGGAAAAATAAATGGGGTCATCCGAATATCCACCCCACGAGATACCTCTCAAGGCTCTCACCACCATAGGATCTCAACCACCTTATCAATGGAACAACGTGAAACCACAAAACAACCACAACCAGCTCTTAAACACTATGCTATGAGAGATACCTCTCAAAAGAGATCAAGACACAATAAGAAACAAGAGAAATCTACCTCATAACCTAGAAAAGGCCTACAACCACTAAATAAACAACATTACAAGAGAAGATCTTAACCATCAAATAGATCGGGGTACTGAGGATGTATCCATGATTCACATTCCCAAGTACTCTCCTCCACGCCACCATGACACCACAAGACATGAACCAAGGGGATAAAATGAATGTTCAATACCTTCTCCTAGTAACCATGTATCTCTATATTCCTCTCCTCAAAGGTCGCATCATTATGAACATCTATCTAAAAAAATCGATGACGTGAGAGTCACCGTGAAGATAACTATAGAGCTAATACACGTGAAAAACATCATGTATATAGCTCATCTATCTAATATTCCACTGATCCAACATGAGATAACACATTGAAGGTCCCAACAAACTGGGGAGAAAGCTTACTCCCATGACCAAACCTTCACTGCCCATGACAGGGAGTCACCTTCAGGAACACATGATCCCCAATGTCGAATTCCAAAGGTCTCCTCCTATGGCCAACATAATATTTATAATGATCTTGTGATTCTTTCATCCTCTTGAAAATCACCTAAACCATCGTTGATATATTCTATACTAGTTACATCCTAAGAATTTCTTACTCTCCGACCCCGATCCAGCACAACAGAGAATAGAAATTCAACCATATAAGGCTTCATATGGTGCCATACCGATGGTGGAGTGAAAAATATTTTTGTAAGATAACTCTACCAAGGAAATGTTCCTCATCCATGGACCTCCAAAATCCAGGACACAAGAGCACAACATGTCTTAAAGAGTATGGATGGTCTGCTCTATCTAACCATCCATCTTCAGATGAAAATAAGTGATAAAGAATATCTGAGAATTAAAATCATGCTGGAGACTTCTCCACACCCTAGAGGTAAAATAAGGATATTAATCAGAAATTATTGTCCTTGGGACCCCATGGAGTCTCACCACCTCCTACAGATACTGCCTGAACAAAACCTCCACTGAAATCGACTCCTTGATTTCTATGAAGTGAGCCAATTTTTTCAAATGATCCACTACCACCCACATATCTTCATAGAATCTATAAGATCGGGGTAACCCTGTAAAAAATTCTATCAAGATATACTCCCACTTACACTGAGGAACATATAATGGATAGAGAAAACTATTGGGAATACAGTGCTTGGCTTCACCTTATAGAAGACCAAACATCAAGACACAAACCCTAAAACTGCATGCTTCAACCTAGACCACCAAAAATGACCTCTCAAATATTGGTACATATTTTTCATACTATGATGTACCACCAATGGTGAAATATGAAACTCTCTGAGAACCATCTCACAAATCGCCAAAGGAATGAAACGCCTTCCCTAAAACAACACTTAGTGTTGTTCATCCTCAGACCAACCATTAGGGGTATCTCCACAAACAACTCGGTATCTTCAAACCTTTACCTCAATATCCCCCAATTGGGATTCCTCCACCTACTGCACTAGGGATGACTATACCATCTTATGAAAAATACAACCTCTTCTCCAAACTTCTCCCATATCTAGATGCAATGCTGAAAGTTCTTCTATCACCCTCCATGAATCACATGATTCACGCATCACATCACCACACCACTTTTTTACTTAGCGCATAGACTAAAAAATTATATTTTATAGGTGTATATGAAATATGAAAGCCATAGTCCTATAAGAAATCCATCCACTGACACTGGTGCAAGTTTAAGTCATGTTGGGAGAAAATATACCTTATGATCTTATGATCAGTGAAGACCACAAAATGCTCACCGATGAGGTAATGTCTCTAAAACATCAGGGTAAACACCACCAATACCAACTTGAGACCATGGGAAGTATATTTACACTCATGGGAATAAAACTTCTGAGACCCATAAGAAAAAACAGACCTCTACTACATCAGAACACAACCCAACACAAGACGTGAAGAGTTATAGAAAACCTGAAACTAAACTCCTTATATTGGAAGGAAATGAAATGGATCACTGACCAAATTCTCCTTTAGATACTCAAAATCCATCTAACACTAATTAGTTCAAAATAATTCATGATCCCTTTTGTTCAATGGTGTTATAGGAGTCACAACCCAAGATAAATCGATTATGAACCTCCTGTAATAGCATGTAAGACCAAGGAAACTTCAAACCTCTTCCATTATATTGGGGTCTTCCCAAGAAACAAATAATTATATCTTAAATGGATCCAAAACTAATCCCAAATAGGATATACCATTTCCTAATAAACAAAATTCTTGGGCACAAAAATAACACTTTGACAAATTCCCAAACAACTTCTCACAGCGAAGAACTCCAAAAATGGCATGCAGATGCTTTGCACCCTCCTCCTCAGATGCGCAGTACACAAGGATTTATTCTATGAAAACCACCATGAACTTGTCTAGGAACTCACATCACACAATTTTCATTAACCCCATGAACACAACTAGAGCATTCATCACACTGAAGGACATCACAATAAAATAATAATTATCATGACGATAATAGAAAGCAGTCTTCGAGATATCCTCATCCTTTACATGCATCTGATGATATCCTAACCAAAAATCAATCTTCAAGAACAAAATTTCACCCTTTAGCAGATCTAATAACTCAAAAATCCATGGAAGATGATATAATTTATTCACTATCACTAGTTTATGCAATGATAATCAATACACAACTGCAAACTACCATCAAAATTCTTCACAGAAAAAATAGGTGCACCCCATAGTGACACACTTGGCTGAACTAATCCACACCACAACAGACCATCAAGCTATATAAAAAGATCTTGAAACTCATAAAGAAACATCCTATATGGATACATCGAGATATAATACATTCTTATCTGTATCTCAACCCCAAACTCGATCTCTTGTTGAGGGGGTAATGCTACAACCTTATCTGGAAATACATCAAGGTACAATTCTAAGATCTTGGGAAACGCCGACAGCTAAACCTTCGATGAACTTAGAATCAGATAAATCATCAAGGATGACAATTATCTAACATTCCTCTAACCCATACAAGGGTATTGTTCACCATCAAACACCACTATCTCTCCAAAATCATTGAAGAACACAACTTTACTCCTAAAGAAATCCATGATAACCTGCACTGAATACAACCAATCGATGCTAAGGATGATGTCACATAGTTGTATATGTAAGCATAGAAAATCTCCCCAAGAGTGGTGCTACCATATAACTATCTCACATCCTCTATATACATCAAACAAGTCAGCTCGACCTCCAACTAGCATAGTCAACGCCAAGGAAATTGGAAGCCTCCTTACCTCAAGTCCCAAAGCATGGAAAGGGCAGATTATATGAAGGAGTGTGTTTCTCCTTGATCAAACAGGGCATGCACCCAAGTAGAAAATAATCAAAGGGTACCTTGAACGATGTATGACTCACCTGACACTAAAAATTCTAAAGCATAAAGCTGACTACGACCTGTTCTATGGCCTCTCTGACTATGCTGATGACCATCTCCATGGAAACACTCTACTCTCTGAGGACGGGGAGCATCTCAAGGTTTTTTTATTCCTGCCCCATATTCTCTCTACTAATCCCAAACTAGAGTAACTTTTTGCTGCAACCTTGAATTGAACTACCACAATGGAGGAACCTAAAGTGGAACAACTAGAGCACACTTACTTCTAATAAATATCGAGCACTCTCACCACTGATAACCTTGGCATCCACAAGAAAAAAATACGTATGATCCCTTAGAATAGGCCTGAGATCCAACATATCCAGATAAACGAGACATTGAGGGCTGGGACCTACTCCTAGATGATCAGAAGATCTTTTATCTAGACAACTGGGAACCCCAAACCATATATTTTCTTCATGAGAAATCATGAAGACTCCCATATCATAGCGATCCAGTTCTGGGTAAAATCCTCTCGATGATGTCTACTTTCTCCAGTACCTTGAGATATGTCTTCATCATAAATGGGGTGACTTATCACTTGATATCCGGATGAAAAGACTCCTATAAATACCTCTCCTCGGACTCCTCATCTAGAAGTAGGTCTGAAGCATATCATAGAAGGTTCCTAAAATGGATCATGAACTCTCACACATTGGTGCTCCCCTGTTGAAGGGTAAGAAACTCCTAGAGATTAGCCACCTTCACAGTTGAAGAAGTAAACTCGACTCTGAATTGGTCTCGGGAATTCTCCCATGAGATTATTGACTCATCACGATCCCTGAGGAACAAGAACCACCACTTACTCACTGAACCATGCAACATCATCTCAACCAATGATACCTAATGCTCCTTTACATCATAAATTGAACTAAAGGCTATCTCAACCTCCTGCAACCAATATTTAGTGACTGCATCTGAAACAGATCCCTCATACCTCTACAGACTATGGAATTGAAACTCTCAAAGTGTCCTCCTCCATGTGTGTTGTCGTCAACCTATACTTGTAATGATCTACTAGTGTAACCCACTGAACATATTCTATGTAAACCCAATGAGGACGTCGACCTAGAGAAATTCCTATAAAATAAAAAAACAGTTAGATATACTAACCTGTAATATGGAAGACTTAACATTAATTAATTAATTTCTTTTATTCAATTTAGGTTAATATAACCCAAGATCTACCCAATTCAAAAATAGGCACAAAGAAGAATGATGCATGATCCTTTCCAATGTATCTACCCTAAAACCAGTATCACATCATTTAGTAGTCACTATAAGATTAATGGTCTATGTTTCAGATCACAGGGGGCCCTAAATACCCATGTCTAATATGGTCTCCCATGTTTACAATGCTTTCTAAACTTATATGATACCATTTCCCTACCAGCCCACGCAACCTCACCTGTGCCTAACCCCAAACTCCATTCCATCCCTCAATAAGATCCCTGATACCACTATGTCATTAACCCCTCCCCACCATGTGTACCACTCCTGGGCTGGAAATGAGAGAAGAGAGATAGTGACACTCGAGCCCTACCTCCAGTAGGGCCCAAGTTGGCAACTAGCACCGAGGGTACATAGATGGGAGGCATTACCTTATAAGAGAATACATGTGAAAAAAAGAGATAAGATATACACCAACCAACTCCTACTTAGACTACAATATAAAAGAAAATCCAAAGTTCACATATGTAATGACATGAAAGAACTACTACAACTGAAAGGAAAACTATAAGTACTAAAAGGAAGGTAATGACGACAATGACCATAAAGCCCCAAAAAATAATGATAAACCCTAGTCTAGTAGTAACCGACCTGATCTACAACCTGCTCCAACTGACCTGAAAATCATTTTATATATACGTTGGGTGAGTATAACAATATAATCAGTAGTATATTACCCAAAGCCACTCATGAAAAAGTAAAGTATGATAAATCACAATGAAAAACAAGTGAAACTAACTCATCACCTGAATAGGTATACTAAGATCCCAACCTCACCATGGATACTCTCACTATGTATCACATACAAGAGAATATAATATAATAAGGAAATATCAAGGGTAATCTATTACAACTTCCCCATTGGTTTGTCACTCTGCCCTAACGTCGCACATCCTAATCATATCTCTCTAAAAAGGATATCCCTCAGACACCTAGGTGAATCACCACAAACTGAACCTCATGAAACACACCACCGCATACACATAACCAAAGGTAACTAGTTAGTTTTTGGGATCCACCAAAGCCCATATAACATGTATCATACATCAGGTATTATACCTCAAGCCCTCACAACCTATACAATGAGTAAGGATCCTCAAGTCATCATAGCCTATATATGTTATACCTATAATAATACATAGGAAACTATATCCATAATACATGTGTGTGAAATAACTACAAGCCATTACAATAATCTATACACATATATGGGAAAAAATAACTACCATGAATACCATCATAAGAAACTACCATGAGAAGAGAGAATGGATAAATGGGGTAGTCAACCATCCAAACTCCCACTAAGATGATAGGGAAAACCACCCCCAAGGTTCAGAAACAACTGCAACTAATGTCTCTCGGACTCCTGAATTCTACTACAAATACTAAATATCTTATAAGCACAGAAAAATTTAAGGATCTACATTAAATTATCATATTCCATTTCATTAGTTTCACTTTATGTTAATTAATTCATTACCATTAATTAAACATTATCATTTTACACATTTCATTACATTAGAATCATAATAAAGTTACATGACCTCCAGGAATAAGTAAACTAAGTCCATGAATTCTTAGAATTATAACCTAAAAAATACATACCATCAATATCTAACCCCACAGGTTAAAAATTTATTCATTTATTAACATTATCAATTTACATATTACCAGGTACTCTAAGAAAACATCCTTAGCTACCAAATAAGGTATGAAACCAAGAACATCCATCTGCCTCAAGAATTGGGGAAAGGAAAACATATAAACAAAAAAACTGGATGTCAACTAAACAATAGATTCAAACAAGTATCTAGCTTTTATATCAATAGGTTATCCTAGCTTCAATTAGTTCCATCATCTCCAGCATCCTTTATGACACCCACATGTATATCCTGATGCATCCCTCCATCCTAGGCGTCAATTATTGCCACAAAAAATATCCCTCCCCGTCCCACATACCATGAAAACCCTACAAGATCAACCATCCCATGCTCATTCACATCCAGGCCTCCCCACCCCACACCATAAGGATCTTATGTAGAGAACTTCAAAAGTAAAAAGAAACAAACATAGAAACTGGGATCTAGACCCTAAAGTAAGGCATCCAACCTTTACACCTAATGATCTCTCACAACTCCAAAGAACAAGGCACTTGGCCATTTCAAAAAAGCAGGCAACTCAGGCCCTATAAAGGTATTATCTTCTATCACACAATATGTTCTTATTATTATAGGTTCTAGGAACAGTGGAAGCGCGTGGATTGGGTCTACCCAACTTTAATTTTACCATTAACAATGATAAATATGAGATCTCTCATAATGATAAAACATCATATCTTCAAAATATAATGAAGATTGAAAAGGAAAGAGGGAAGTCCCAGAACCATAAAGAGGATCATCATAAGTTGGTTATAATTAATTTAATTAAAATAAAAGAATTACCTTGATGGAATTATATCTCCGTTGATGTTTCTGGTCATGATCCAATGTAATCCATCATTGCATCATAGAATCCAAGCATATTATTCCTCTAGTGGTGATCCACACGTGCTCCACATATCTCTAGATATCGTTAAAGGGATATCCAGATGCTAGCGTAAAAGAGACTTCTCTTGTGATGTACACATTCGATCACCTTGAGAGATGCTTCCAAAGCACCCTCCTTGATATAGTGGAGGAGGATATCTCTCGTATCTTGAGAGAATTCTTGGAGGAAAGGAATTATCTATTGGCTTGAGATCTTTCTCCATATCTGTTGTGCACAACCATAAAGAAATGGATAGTGCTAATGAGAATAATGTAATTTGGATTTATATTACTTAGAATAATAAAAAATAATTAATTAACCAAAGGCATTTATTTATTTCATTTAATTATTAGTAAGACCCCATGCTGAATAATAACATTTGACTGTTATTATCACTTGACATGCACCTAGTGAATTAAATCTATTATTATTTAATTAAATAAATAATATTTTTTCTCACAAATCCAAAAAAAACTACACGACGTGTACTTTTGTTTTTTCTATTTTCTTTATTTCCGCCACCATATTTATTGGAACTTAAATAATGAATTTTTATTTCTTAAATAAATATCACTACATAACTCGCTAATAAATATATTATTTCACCCAAAATATATTATCTTGAATAACTAGTGTCGAAATAAATGCGATCAGGAATCCTTGAATAATTATTAAACCACAATCGGGAATAATCTTTATTCAACTTGTTAAATGAATGTTTAATTGAGATACTTGGACACACTTAGTGTGTGACCCTATAAGACTCTTTCTCAGTGGAATTAGGTAGAGCCTTCCAAAAGTCCAAGTTTAGCATATAGCAACACACCAAGGAACCCATAGATAAATAAGTTAACACCGCAATGACATGTCACCTCCTACAAACACTTACCGTGTTATATAATCCCTTTGTCTCGATATCTTGAATCAAGTGGGTTGAATGCTAGTGCTATCAACCCATGTGCTATATTATTCTTTCTTTGACCTCTCAGAATTAAACTCACCAATTCATCACCATGTCCATGGATTTATTTAGGGTATATTAATTCCATCAAAGGGCTTGAGATATCAACTTCTATTATGGAACAGAAGGGAAAAATCCTTTCTCGCATTATCTATTAATGCGGTATTACTTGTTACACACCCAACATATCCTACCTCACTAATAATAGTGTGTAGTCATAGTTTTCATCAATACATCTAAGTTCATGAGTTTTAATACCCATTAATAATAATCTTAAAGTCTAAAGACCAATACACACATCCGTAGATAGGAACATACAATGACACTATGGAATATGGATTTCCTATCGATGGGTCTCGTTCTCATAATATCCTACTAAATATTACCAAGGGTGCACACCATGAGAAGGTGACTCAAATTTTTTTGAGTACTCACCCCTAATGGCCTTTATTATTTATGTCCCTCAAATAACATCATACAGCCATAGAAAAAATATTCAAGAATAGTGTAATGGCACTTCCGGGTTCTCATCATAGCAGGGATCCGCTATGAACCTTTAGTTAAACAGCTATCCTTAGGAAATTTTCACATGCTTTGTCACACAAAATAACAATCATGATGTGATAAGATATTTATTAATATTCAAATCCCTGAATACAAATTTATCATAAAGAAAAAAGTAGTTGGTTCTAGGCCACCAACTCCAACATAATCCCCCTTGGACTAGCACCAACTGCTAATAACCTTTAACCTGCTAGCTCTCACATGATATTCATACTTCTACTAAGATGGGCCTTTATTCATGGGGTCTACCATGTTCTCTTACGTTGACCCTCTACTCACTACAACTTCACCCCTTTGATAAAAATCTCCCAAGAGGTGATACTTCTGGAGAATGTGCTTTATCCGTTGATGCAACCTTGGTTCCTTTTCAAGAGACACCATTGTAGTATTATCCCAATACAATGTGATAGAATATTTACTATTAGGAACCACATCAAGCTCCTGGACAAATTTTTGAATCCATATGGCTTCCTTGGATACATCAGAAGCTGCTATATATTCAAACTCTACTGTTGAATATATAAAAACTGGATTCTTTGAACTCTTCCTGATCACAGCTCCTCCGTTGAAAAATAAAACATATCTAGATTACAACTTCAGATAATTCTGATCTATCTAAAAACTAGCTTCAACATACCAACTAATGACAAGTTCCTCGTCTCCTTCACACACTAGGAACATATACTTAGTTCTTCTCAGATACTTAAGGATAGTCTTAACAGTAGTCCAATGTTGTTCTCCTGGATCTAATTGATATCTTCTTACAGTGGTCAGTGCATAGGAAACATCAAGACTGGTACATAACATGGAAAACATGATGGATCCTATAGCTAAAGCATATGGTATCTTACTCATCCTATCTTTCTCCTATTGTGTCTGAGGACTCTTTCTCTTAGAAAGATGTAGGCCATGTGAAACTAAAACCAATCCTCTCTTAGATTGTTCCATACTAAATTTCTTTAGTATGTGTTCAATGTATGTACCCTGAATTAGTCCAATAATCCTCTTGTATCTATCAAAAATGATCTTGATCCCTATAATGTAGGCTGCTTTACCTAAGTCCTTCATGGAGAACCACTTGTTCAACTAGTCCTTAACTAACTGTAAGACTAGTATATCATTTCCAATAAGTAATATGTCATTAACATATACTACTAGGATAACAACTGTATTTCCATTAAACCACTTATAAACACATGGATGACATTCGTTCTTAATGAAACCAAATTACTTTATGGATTCATCAAATTGAATGTTCCATGACCTGGATGCTTTCCTTAATCCATAAATGGATTTATACAACTTTAAAACCCGTTTGGATTCACCTGGTGTCACAAAACCTTCTAGTTGTGTCATATATACATCTTCCCAAATTTTCCCGTCAAGGAATGCTGTTTTGACATCCATTTTACAAATCTCATAGTCATGGTAAGATTCTATGGAAGGTATGATTCTTATGGATTTAAACATGGTAACTGGTGACAAGGATTCATCATAGTAAATTCCTTGACGCTGTTTGAATACTTTAGCCACTAGCCTTGCTTTATAGGTGATTAATTGACCTTCCATGTCCAGCTTTATCTTGAATACCCATTTGCATCCAACAGGATTTACATCAACTGGCTCATCGAACAGAAAACAGACTTGGTTATGATACATGGAATCCATCTTAGAATTCATATCTTCTATCCATATTTTATCTTTTTATCTCTTTACTACTTCCTTGTATGATAGAGGTTCATCACTATCCAACAACAATGATTCACCATCCTTGGTGACTAGGAAACCGAATCTCTCTTGTTCCCTTACTTCTCTTGAGCTCTTACACAATACTTATGTTTCTTGAACCTCTTCTATAGGAACCTATGGAACTTGTTCTTGTACCAACTCCTGTGTATCATGAGAATCAACTTCGTTGAATTCAATCTTTCCTCCACTATCCTTTTTGAGGATGTACTCCCTCTCAAGAAATACAGCTTGTATTTTGATAGTCACTTTCTTTTCTTAAGGGTTATATAGGTAATATCCTTTCATTTTTTTAGTATATCCTATAAAGATACACCTCATGACCTGGGGTGCTAGTTTATTGCCTGAGAAGGCCTTAATAAATGCCTCACATCCCCATACACGTATGTGTGAAAAAATGGGTTTCTTTCTATTCTATAACTCAGAGGGAATTCCATTTTCCACCTTAGTTGGTACTTGGTTTAATGTGTATGTTTTAGTTTTTATTACATATCCCCAAAAGGATAATGGAATGTTTTCATGAATTATCATCTACCTAACCATGTCCAACAAGGTGTGGTTCCTCCTTTCACTAACACCATTCCACTGTGGTGTCTAAGGATGAGTGAGTTGAGATAGAATCCCAGACTCCTATAAAAGATCAATGAATTCTTGGTTCATATATTCTCTACCTCAATCTGATCAAAGTTTATTTATATTTTTACCAAGATGATTCTCTACTTCATTCATGAATTCCTTAAATTTATCCAAGGACTCTCACTTATTACTCATTAAGTAGATATAGACATATCTACTCAAATCATCAGTAAAAGCAATGAAGTAAGAATATCCACCTCTAGATTCTACTAGAAATGGTCCACACACATCTGTCTATACCAATCCAAGAAGCTTTGTGACCCTTTCACCCTATCCACTGAAAGTCATCTTAGTCATTTTCTTTTATAAACAAGCGTGACATTTATCAAGTGGTTTTAGCTCAGTAGAGTCTAAATAAACATCTTGGCAGAGCTTTGTCAAGCACTTCTCATTTACATGACCAATACAGTGATTCCACAACTGGGTGTTGTATGATTCATGTGAGTTTATTTTGTTATCGATTTCCAATACTTGGTTTTCACAATTTAATATATAAAAACCATTATTTAAATGTGTCGTACCATAACATACTTTTTTCTTATAAAAGAAACAACCCTTAATTCCAAATTTGAAAATAAATCTATCCATATCCAAACATGATACAAACATTTTTTTTTGGTAACACTAGGTACATAATAACAGTTATGTAAAACCAAAATCATCCTAGTTGGAAATGAGAGATGGTAATTTCCAATGGAGAACACAACTAGCCTCATTCCATTGATAGCTCTAAGATCCACATATCCTCTGGAAATATTTCTAAATCTACTCGGTTCCTACATTTTAATACAGATGTGATCCCCACAGGTTATATCTAATACCCAATGTGTAGAAATGGGATGTTTACACTCAATAACGAATGCACCTTTAGCATCCCCACACTTTTGGGTGCAATTCCTCTTCCAATGGCCTGGATTTCCATATGCACAACATACCGCCTCCCATTACTTTTCGTACTTATGGATCTTCCCCTTCTTTGAGGGATGATGATCAGGGGATTTAGAAAATTTATAAATTGTTGTCCCCTTTTCCTTATACTTCCTCTTCTTATTCACTATAAGGACTGAGGGTTTTTCAAACCCCATGTCCTTATCAACCTGTAGAATCAAGGTCAGAAGTTTCAATAGAACCTTCTCATTATTAATCATGTTGTAGTAAACAATAAATTTAGAGAAGGTACTGGGTAGTGATGATGGGATGATATCTATACCCAACTCATCTGAGAACTTAATCCCTAAGATGTCTAAGCATTCAATGTATCCAAAAAGATTGACTACATGAGGACCAGCTGGTGTAAACTATCCAAGATTATTTGTGAACAAATCTTTAGAGATCTCATATCTCTCCTATCTCGCCATCTCTTGATAGAGATACTTAAGGAGAGACATCATGCTATACACGTCCATGTTTTTATGTTACCTTAAGAGCTCATCAAACATGGCTGATAGAATGAAACATTGGATATCTGTGGAATCATCCAAATGTTTCATACATAGAGATATTTCCTCATCACTGGCCTCATTTCCATGCGCAACTAGAACAGGCTCCTAAATCATATATAATTCCCTCTCGTGGTGAAGGATGATGCGTAAACGCCTCTGCCACTCTTGGAAATTGGTGATGGTGATAAGGTTTTCCTTCTTGAGTATGGTTAATAATGATATATTTGATGTCATTTTTCATTACATTTATAAAAATTAAGATGAACAAATATCTAGTAATTTATCATGATAAAACTGAGACAAATAAATAAATTAATACTATTAGTCTCCCACTATTTTATCGAAATCTAATAGCCCTCACCATTGACTTTGGAATATTCTATTTCTTGAATATTATAGTGGAAAGGATCCATATTTCCCTTCACAATACCCCAACTAGGGTTGTTCAAGTAACTTGAAAGGTTTTATATAGGAACTCTAAATTCCAACTTCATTAACTCGTAGCTCCTTGATCCATTGAGTGGACTCCCCAATCATGAAATCCTTTATTTTGTATTTCCTCAACCTTTGCCTCTTGGTCACACCAAGTCCTTCTTTGAAAATCAACCCTTTATGTGAACTAATTCAATTCAACCCAAAACCTTGAATTATTATTCCTCGATAATTGAAAGCATCCAAACTAGGCTTTTCAAGCACATTGAACTATGTTTTGATTCTAACCAAGATTAAGGAAGGCTATACTAACTTAATATTTCCTTAAGGTATTTTATCCTTATACATATATTTATATTTTCTTATATTTATTACATGATTTTTAATATTATGTGGGATAAACTTAAGTGACTAACCATGTCTAAGATAATATTTACGCATAAGCCGGTCTTATTTTAGTTCCATATTGTATACTTGTTTAATTCATTAATTGTGTGATCATGAATATTCACCCACAATAAATAAACCATGAAACTGACAAAAATAAAATAAATGGCATGATCAAGATCTTTCTCTATTGGTTATTTTATCTAGTGGTTGATAAACTAATCCAAGACCTAGGGGAGAAAACACCTTGAACCTTTTGGGTTTGTGTTATAGCTTTTCACCTGTCCACCTTTGTATCTCATTGGATTGGTCTTGCCTTGGCTCCTTACATGAGCCACCTCCACTAGCTTGGAAGATACATCCATTACATATGATTTTATCTCACATGCAGGTGAGGGGTAAAAAAGGGTTTTACATAAAAGAAACCTTGGGCACATAGGCCTTATATATTAATGAGGAGAAGGCTCAAATGCCAATTTTTTTAATTTAAATAAATAAATTAAAAGAAACCATCCACATACAAAAGGTCTTGGTCTATCTCATGATCATCCATGCATGCAAAGATATTTAAAAATAAATAAAATTTTTATTCAATTATTTAATCATTCTTGTTTAAGATAAATCACACTTGAATCAATTAATTATTATCTTTAATTAATCAATCCTTTTATCTTAGACCCTTTTCTGAATTTCCTTGAGATTCTCATCCATCATAATTTTAAACAAATAAATTCATTTAAAATTATCTTTGTACGTAACTTGTACCTTGGAGGTGACCTGGTGCATTCTCATTCATAACTACCCAATGAGTAGAAACGAACATTACATAGATTTTAAATTAAACACATATGTATAAAACACATATCACATGTTGTTCCCCAGCTTTACGCCTGCACCATGGTACATGTCTCAAGGGTTTGTATAATATAATAATAAATTTTAATAAATATTCATAATTTGGATGAGTATACGGTGTGTAGTTCCTACTACATGGCATGTACTATCGTTCACCGTGAATCCGAAGTACATGCTCGGGGATACTATGTGTATATGTACTTAAGAAATATTTAGAATACACGAAATGTATTGTGGGCCATACATCATGTAGTATCCAAATTACACAGTCTCTAGCCGGGAAAGCCGTGTACGGGGTACACAGTCTAACCCGAACTCGAAGGGACCACACACTATGTCCAGTGGACCACACAATGTGTAATCTAGAAACCATGTGCCACTAATTCCTGGTCAACACATGGAATCATAAAGGCTAAGATAAAATCCAACACATGGATTGGTTTGGCGGACCAGTCCCAATGCATTGAACCTTGACTACACGACGTGTAAGGCCAAATACACACCATGTGTTCTGATGTTTTATGTCCAAGAACCTTTGAATCCTTTTTATGGGATCCTATATTTTTATTTTAATCAAAGTTCAAAGAAAGTATCATTTCTATAAGAAGAACTAGAAACAAAAGATGAGGAATAGATCTCGAGATTCAGATTTATAGAATGATTAACTTGAATTGAAACAAAAAAATTATTAAATACGTAACTCATCAAAGAAAAAACTAAATAATTATAATCAATGATATGACCCCTCTGATACCCCTTGTGGGTTCTGGGCGTAGCGTAAGCATATGGATTGGGTGTACCTAACTTTAATTTTACTTTTAACAATGATCAATCTGAGATCCCTCACGATGATAAAATGATGGATCTTCAGAATAGAATGAAGAACGTAAAGGAAAGAGGGAAGTACCAGAACCATATAGAGGATCATTATATGTTGTTTATAATTAATTTAATTAAAAGACAAGAATTACCTTGATGAAATTATCTTTCCATTGATGTTTCCACTCATGATCCAATGTGATCCATCATTGAGTTGTATAATACAAGTGTAATATACCTCTAGCGATGATCCACAAATGATCCACATATCTCTGGATGTTGTTTAAGGGATCTATGGGCGTTAGCATGGAATAGACTTTTCTTACAATGTCCACCTTCGATCATCTTAAGATCCACTTCCAAAGAGCTCTCCTTAATCTGGTGGAGGAGGATCTCTCTCGTAACTTGAGATCATTCTTGGAGGAAAGGAACTCTCTCTTGGCTTGAGACCTTTCTCCAGATACATTGTGCACAACCATAGATAAATGTTTAGAACTAATGAGAATTATTTAATTTATATTTATATTAATTAGAATAATAAAAATGAATTAATTAACCAAATTCATTTATTCATTTCATTTAATTTTTAGCAAGATCCCATGTTTAATAATAACATTTGACTATTATTATCACTTGACATTCACCCAGTTAATTAAACCTATTATTATTTAATTAAATAAATAATATTATTTATCAAAAATCCTCAGAAAAACTACATGATGTGTATATATTAATATACACTGTCTGTACTTTTGTTTTTACATTTTCTTTATTTCCTACACCGAATTTATTAGAACTTGAATAATGACTATTTATTTATTAAATTAATATCACTACATTACTCACTAATAAATATATTATTTCTCCCATAATATATTCTCTCAAATAACTAGCATCGAAACAAACTCAATCAGGCATCCTTGAATAATTATTAAACCACAATCGAGAATAATATTTATTCAACTTGTTAAATGAATATTTAACTGAGATACTTGGACACACTTAGTGTGTGCCCCTATAGGCCTATTTATCAGTGGAAATAGGAAGATCCTGCCTAAAGTCCATGGTTAGTGTCTATAAACACACCAAGACACCCATAGAGAATGAAGTTAACGCCAAAATGATGTGTCACTTCCCAAAAACACTTATCATGTAATGTAATCCCTTTGTCTCGATATATCGAATCAAGCGAGTTGCATGCCAGTGCCATCAACCCATGTGCTCGATTATTATTTCCTTGAATTACTGTAATTGAACTCACCCATTCCTCACCATGGACATGGATTTATTTAGGCAATATCAATTCCATAAAATGGAATGATATATCAAATTTTATTATGGAAAATAAGGGATAAATCCATTCTCACATTATCTATTAATGCAGCACTACTCATGATGCACCCAACATATCCCACCTCACTGTGAACAATGTGTCATCACATTTTTGTCAATAAATATAAGTGCATGAGTTGTAATACCCATTAATAATAATCTTAAAGTCTAAGGACCAATACACACGTCTGCAGATAGGAACATCCAATGACACTATGAAATGTGGATTTCCTATTGGCGGGTCTCATTCTCATAATATCCTCTTGGATATTACCAAGGGCGCACACCATGAGAAGGTGCCTCAAAGTTTTATGATTCCTCACCCCTAAGGTCTTGTATTATTTTTATCCCTAAAATAACATCATCCAACCATAGAACATATATTCAAGAATAGTGTCATGGCACTTCCGGGTTCTCATCGTAGTAGGGATCCACTATGACCGTTTAGTGCGACACCTATCCTTAGGACATTATCCCATGAATTTTCATGAAAAAGGAAAATTAATATGTAATACTTTATTTATTAATATTCAAATCCATGAATAAAAGTTTATCATATGTAATGTAAAAAGTAGTTGGTTCTAGGCCACCAAGTCCAACAATTCCATCTTTGATTAACTGATTAATTAATTACAAGTTCCAACTGCGGGCAACCTAAGCACAAACTAACACAAGTTGTCACAAATTAATTAAAAAATTAATTTAAATTAATTTAATTCCATTATAAATAAGAATAATTGTGCTTCAGGTTGATAAACCAATTTAATTAAATATGAATACTTGAATCAATTTGATTATCATCAAATTGCAACAATAATCAAATTTGTTAAACATGAATCTTTGAATATTTTAGCTAATTAATTATCAATTAATTCTGGATTTACATTATTTACTAATTTAACATGCTAATCTAATAAATTAATAGATATCACACCATCTAGAAAATCACAATGCAACCCTTTATCATGGTATGAACAAAAAAATTTCCATGTGATCAATATCAATTATTTAATTCAGTTCAAATAATTATTATGTTAATTTCATTGGAATACAAAGGAATAAATCATGAAATATCTAAGATTTCACATATAATAAATAGAGAAGAAATGAATCCCCTAACTCAAAAGGGTGTCAACATTCTTTGCACGAGAACATACCAATGCTGCAGATCCTGATCACCTCTCCTGCAAGAACTGCACCCACCCGAGGATTCCACGCCACAACTTCCCTAATAAAAAACCAAAAAAATTCCTTTTAAAACTTGGATATCTAGGTTAATCATAAGGAAAATAATAATGGGAGGAAACATATCAAAGAAACCACAATAACAGAGGTAGAACATACATTGGATTGAAGATGTATTTATACAAATTGAAGGAGGGAATCCAGTGATCAATCCCCAATGAAGGAATCCCAAAAACATGAGGGGGGCTATCGAGTCTCATGGAATGACAGATAGGGGTACTGCATCCATAGGGTTTGACAAACCCATTGAATGGAAACATTTAAAACATATAGCATTAGGGATTTACATGATGTGTAACCCCCTTTCATTTCGTGTAATCCTCAGGTTTTGTCTTCCGCCGAAAAATGTGCCACCTTTTAATTTTATTATTTTTCCAACCCTGATTAATTACACTTCGTGAATCCTACTTTCGTGTTGTGTAAAATTATTACAAATCGTGAAATTTCCCTACTTCTAGCTTCTAGCAACCGAACTCCTACTTACTTCTACTGAGCACCTCGGTCTTTGGAAACGAGCAGAGGGTCAATCCACATGGATCCTGACCCTTTCATTTAACATTATTGGCATAGTAAATGGGAGGATCTCAAAAAATTGTCTTATTTTAACTTTTCTACTCAATATTGTAAATTTCACCTCAAAATCATGGCGTTTTGAACACATATAGATGATATTATGATTTTATTACTAAAGAATACTTTTTCTAGCTAAAGAGACCATTCAGTTGCATCTGCTTTTACATGATCATTGTCTACCCAAATGATCAAATTATTCAACAAAATTTAATTTTAATTCAATACTTGAAGTATTTTTTTTACTAGAATCACATAATTTGAAGTCTTGTAGCTCGAGTTATGCGTCATTTAGTGAGGGTTGGTCAAATAACTTCTCAAAAAAAGTTTCTAGTTTGCATAAATTATTATGGGCCTCATATGGCTTGAATTAACACTTGGTCTAGTTAAAGAAAATGAATATCAATACACATAGAATCCTACCAAAAAACAAATTTTCAATTTGGAATCATATAGAAAATGATATACCTAGGACATCGATGCGAGAAAAAAAACTGTTAAAAATCTAGAATTAAAAAAAATTCACAATAAATCACAAAATTCACCAAAAAAACCCAAAAAAATAATAATTTAGCTCAAAATAAAAAACTTTTGGGGAATGAATCAATGAAATACACTATCATCTGGAAAAGAAAACCTCTACCACCATCCACTCCCATAACAAGATTAATATAATATATTTTATACATCGCTCACTAGGAATATCCATATCCATTCACTATATCACTATGTGACTTCCATCCCAACACATCAACCACAACATCCCCCTTTCCTGGTGTATATAAAATCTCAAAGTTGTAATCCTATAAAAATATCATTAACCACCATTACTGCAAGTTCAATTCATGATGGTAGAAGACATACCTCAAGATCTTATGATCATTGAAAACCACAAAATGCTTTCCAATGAGGTAATATCACCATAAATTCAAGAAAAACACAACTTCTTCCAACACAAGATTGTGGGTCGAATAATTATGCTCATGGTGACATAAATTATGAGACCAATAATAAATAACAAATTTTTACTGAATTAGAACAAAACCCAAACCAATAAGAAAATCATCATATAAAACCTCAAACTGAACTTCCTCTTCTAGAAAATAGAGGACTAGAGTACTGAACAAATTTTCCTTCAGGTACTCAAAAGTAGCTTAAAATTGACTAGTCTATAAGAATTACTAATCATTTCAGTTCAAGGATATCATAAGAGTCTCAAACTGATAGAAATAAGCTAAAAATATCTTGTGATAGCCTGTAATACCAAGGAAACTTCTCACCTATACTACTATCTTGGGGGATACACAAGAATTGAATTCCTCAAACTTCAAAGGATCCAAAGACACTACCTATTGGGACATGACATGACCTGAGAAACAAACTTTAAAAGCATATAACTCACACTTTGAATACTTACCAATTAGTTACTGATGATCAAGAACTCCCAAAATGGTACATAGATTCTCTACTTGATCCTTCTCAGACATGAAGTAAGCATGGATGTCGTCGATGAAAACCACTATAAAATTATCTAGAAACTCTATGAACACCATATTCATCAACAACATGAAGAAAAATGGATCCCTCATTACACCAAAAAACATCATAACAAACTCGTAATGACCATAAAGATATTAGATAGTAGTATTCGAGATATCCTCATCTTTCACCCACATTTGATGATATCCAAACCGTAAATCGATCTTTGAGAACAAAATTCCTCCCTTTAACTAATCAACTAAGTAATAAATCCTTAGAAGAGGATATATTTTCTTCACGGTCACTTTATTCAAGTGACTATAATTGATACAAAGACACAAATTACCATCATCCTTCTTCATGAAAAAAACTAGCGCACCCCAAGGTGACATACTCAGTCGAGAAAAACCTCACTATAATAGATCATCAAGTTACACTTACATCCATCACAACTCATAAGTCACCATATATATAGAGACATCAAGATAGGAAAAATTCCTAGTTGTTGCTCAATCCCAAACTTGATATCTCATTGACGAGGTAACTCTACAACCTCCTTTGGAAATACATAAGGGTACTCCTCTACTACCCTAATAAACACCATGGGATGAACCTCCAACAAACTCTGCATCATCTCAACTATCATAGAAGATTAGAAAAAAACATGTCTTTGACCCATATGAGGGTCTCTATCAACAATTAACACTACTGAATCTCCATCAATATAATAGAAAAAAACCTATCACCTAAATAAATCCATGATATCTAGCACAAAAATACAACCAATACATATCAAGGATAATGTCATATGGTTGTATCCATAAACATATGAAGTCTCTCTAAGAGAAGTTCTACCCCAAAACTATACTTCACACAAGTCATATTGACCTCTAACTAGCATAGTCAATTCCAAGGGATCTGTAAGCCTCTCTACCTCAAGTCCCAAAGCATGGATGAGGGTAGTTAATATAAAGGAGTTTTTAGATCATGAATCAAACAAATAATTTTCCCATGTATAAAAAAGTAAAAGGGTACCTCAAATTACATTTGGACCACTCAGTGCTAAAAATTCTAGAGCATAATTATCACTATGACCTACTCCATGAACTATTTGACCCTAATGGAGACCACCTCCATGGATACGCTCTACTCTTTGAGGATGATGATCATCTTGAGGCTATCTTTTTCCCAACCTATATCTTCTATACTAACCCCAAACTGGAACAATCTACTAGTAATTTTTTGGATGAAACTTCCTCAATAGAGGGGATTAAATTTGTAAACCTAGAACACATTTATTTCCCAAAAGGCCAGGCACTCTCACTATTGATGACCCTAACCTCCATAAGAAAAACACATTTCTAATCCCTTTGAATAGACCTGATGGCCACCATACCTAGAGAAACAAGATGAGGAGGACTAATATCTATCCCCAACTAAAGAAAATATCTTATGTCTCAGAAACTAGGTACCTTGAACCATAGCTCCATTTCATGAGAAATATTGGTAAATATACTCTCATGATGATTTGGTTCTGGCCAACTTCCTCTCAACAACATCTGATCTTCCTAAAACATCAAGATATGTTGAAAAAATGAATGATATGGTATAATGATGGATCTATATATACACATAATCCTTGAAATTCCTCACCTAGACTCATCATCTAGTAATAGGTTTTATGTATATCAAAGAATGGGCCTGAAACGTATCTTGAAATCTTGCATGTTAGAACTCACCCACCGAAGGGTACGAAGCTTCTGGAGACTAGATACCTTTATGGTCGAAGAAGGAAACTCTACCTAGAATTGGTCTTAGAACTTATTCTATGATACTGAAAACTTTTCATGATCCCCAAGGAACAAGATTCACCACTTCCTCACTGATCCATGCAATATCATAATAGCCAAAAAACCTAGTACTCTTTTTGAGAATAGATCAAATTGAAATCTATCTAATCCTACTCCTACCAGTCTTCTGTGAATGAGTATAAAAATAATACCTTATACTTATTTATACTATAATTATGAAACTATTAGAGTATCCTCCTCCAAGTTTCATCATCATCAACCTCTACTTTGCATTGATCTCCAAGCACATCTTACTGAACATATTTACTGCGAACTTGACGAGGACGTTAACATGGAGCCATACCTGAAAAATAAGAAACATTTATAGATCCTAAACTAGAAATATGGAATATTTAACATTAATTAATTATATTTTTATCTTGGTTAAAGTTTTAACATATCCCAAGGTCTACCCATTTCAAACACAGGCGCAAAGAAGAATGATGCATGATCATTTCCCAGGTCTCTACCTCGCAACCAATATCACTACATTAGTAGTCTTAGTAAACATAAAATTACTTGAATCAAATAAAATGGGGGCCTAAATACACTTTTCTTAGCTGGTCTCCCATGTTTACATTGCTTACTAATCTTAATTGAAAACATTACCCTACCAACCCTTGTAGTATCACCTATGCCTAACTCCAAACCCTATCCTATCCCTCACCCTAAATCTATGATACTACTCTATCATGACCCCCCCCCAAAGAGTACCCCTACTGAGCTGGCAATGAGATAAGGGAGATAATGAAATCTTGAGTCCCACTTTCAGTTATCCTTAGGTTGGCATCTAACACTGAGGGTATAATAAACATAAAAATGAGAGACATTACCCTCAAAGAGAACATGTAGAAGATAGAGATAAGAAAAAACACCAAATAAATCCTATATAAATATATAAAAGAAACATAGGTTTATATATTTAATTTCATATAGACTATACCAATTAGAAAGTAAAACTATAAGTACAAAAAATAAGGTAAACTCAGTAGTGACCACAAAGCCCAAATTGCTCTTATCAAACCATGAGCTAGTAATATCTAGACCAATCTCCAAAACCCTCTTATTTACCTGAAAAATAGTTTATATATACATGGGGTGAGCATACTAGTATGCTCAATAGGATCCTCCCTAGAGCCTCTCATGAAAAAGATTAAGAAAGAATACTGAATTCCAGTGAACAAAATGTGAAACTAACTCATCATCTAAACATGTATACTAAGTTTCTAACCTCACCATGGCTATATCACCCAAAGTATTACATAAAAGAGATCATATAATATAATAAATCAACAAGATTACTCTATTACAACTTCCCCATTGGTTTTACACTATAACCAAACATCACACATCTTGATCCATCTCTCTACAAATATAAGACAACCCGTAGAAACCTGGGATAAGATTCAAAACATTAACCTCATGCATCACATCATCACATCATCCCATATAAAATATACATAAAGTACTTGAGAATTTTTTGGGATCCACCATAACCCTTATGACTTTTATCAAACATTGGGAACTATACCACAAGCCATCACAACCCATACACTGTGAGTACCTTGAGCCATCACGACTCATACAAGTCATACATATAATAAACATTTGGATGCTATATTTAGAGATACATGTGTGTGAAATAACCATAACCCATTTCAACACACTATAAACATATATGGGAAACTAACCACCATCCATACCACCATATAATACTACTAAAAGAAGAGAGCAGGGCCAGAGGGGGCAGTCAGCCATCCATCCTCACCATTAGGATATTGGTGAAAATACCCTCCCAGAGTCCACTGGGTGTCAGTCACCCTAATTGATGTGGGTGGGGTAGCATATGAAATAATATAACATACATGATATAATATATCTCACAACCACACCATGAGAATAACATATTCCTAGGATCAACTGCATCTATTGTCTATTAGACACTCGATTGCCACTACTAGGGACTAAATATCCTATAAGCACACACATATTTTAAATGAGCCACATCAAATTATTTATTTCCTTTTTATAGTTCACTTTATGTCAATTAATTCATCTATCATTAAATAACTTCCATCATTATTCCAAGATATATTTCATTAACTAATAAATCCAAGTCCATTCTCTCCATGCATAATTCAACAAAGTCCATGGTTTTTCAGGATTAACATCTATGAAATTTTCATTCCAGTAGGAACCAACACCATGGGTCAAAAAGTTTATTAAACATTTTTAACTTTAAATAATTCTAAGTACTCAAGGAAAACATCCTAAGATACCAAAAAAGAGAAATGCAACCATGTACATCCAGCTACCATAAGAAGTGGGTAAAAGAAAGTAGATAAAGCAAGCAACCTGACCATCTAATCATTCAACATATTCAATAAGAAATCAACCCAACTCTCAGAATCAAAATAACGAGTAAGCACATATTTAACCTATTTCATCAACTCAGTGCATCCCCAACACCCTCATGCATATCCCGATGCATCTCTCTATTATATACATCCATTGATGCCACATAATTTGGGTCTCCCTACCCATATCTCATCATCCATACAAGGATCATACATTCTGAGCTCACATCAGATAGAAAGATCATGTCTAGATCACATTATAAGGTAGTAGGAAACCAAACACAATCATCATGGAAAATAGGCATTAAAAACAAGGCATTCAACCTTCACACTCAAATGGTATCCCATGGCTCCCAACACATAGAATCTATCCTTTATAAAAACACATGCACTCTAGGCCCCATAGATTTATCTTGGTCAAACAACCAGTTCTTATTCTACCTTGAATTAACTGATTCATTTTTCACTGGTTCCAACTATGGGAAAACTAAGGCATCATCGATAATAAGCTATCAAACTACTCAAACATTCTCTCTAGCATAAAACCAATTTTATTAAATAGTGAGAAGAACAATTCTCAATTAAAATTCTTTATTATTCTTTTCATAAAAAATAATTAACATGTTTTTTTCTTTATCAAGTTCATCATCATAAGGAATAATCACTTTAAACAAACATGTACTTTATATCAATTTTATTACCTTTAAATTATAATAAACACCATATTATTTTAACACAACTCTTATTTAATTCTTAAAGCCAACTATTTTAATTTACCAGCTTTGCATTCTTTATCATTTTCATCAAATTTTCTAAACCAATCATAACAACATGATAAACATAGAATAATATAGATCACATACTATCTAGTAAAACATGATTCAAAACGTTATCATGGTGAAAAACACATCAACATGTGATCACTAATTCCATTATTTAATTTAGTTTAATATTTATTTGGTCAATTTCACTACCATCCAAAGGAATAAACCATAGAAACTTTATTATTTAAAATAAATAAAAGATGAGAAATGAAATCCTGACCTCAAAAGCATCATTGTTCTTCGCATGATAATAAATCAACACCACAGATCTCCGCTCACCTCTCCAGCAAGGGAACTGTGATATCCCAAACACTTTATTCAATGAAAATAGTAGAAAACAAAAAAAGGAAACTCCATAACAAAAATAAAGATCAAACACCAAATCATGGAAAGAATAAACATGATAAAAAATGACCAAACATAGATAAACTGATAGATAAGGGATGTATAACATAACTCAGATCATCAAATATTGAATAAAGGAAGCAAAGATTAATCCCTATTGAAAGGGTATTCGAAGAACATCAAAAATCACCCATGGTCACCTTGGATTCGAGAGAGAGAAAATAGATAAAGTGAGGTTTGAATAGACTAGGGAATTTATAGGAAGACACATTTTTAAGCAACCACAATGTAACCCCATGGACCATTCCATAGAACTAGCTAACACATTTTTTTAAACACAAAATGAAGGACCACACCACAACCAACCTTGGTCAAAGAAATTTCCTGGTTCCATGGATGATCATATTAATATGGATATGGGGGTTACATAGCATCCCTATGAATCATGTCACAAATTCCCCTTCACCAACAGGGGGGCTACACTGAAGATCAAGAACCTTGGCATAACTACCCCTAATTTTAAAGTATCCAAAAAACCCCACTATGCCATAGTCTCCTTTCTATACAGTATCCATGACTAAAAAGGTAGTGACCATGTTTTCCTCCATGAGATCCCCTATGTTGTATGATGGATCCACTATACTATATCCACTAACACTATGATGCAACACATCCCTCCACACCGCAACCATGCCATTTTTGATAGTGACACTCTCCTTTTTCCCCAAACACTCACCAAAATCCTTGGAACCTCCTCAAAGTGCCTCAAACACCTAAAAATCACAAAGGGAAGGGCTGCAAGGATCCATGACTTTACATAACACTTGGAATAAATGGTATTTTATTGGTTTTTGTTGTTTTTAAGTGGAATTGAATTAAAAGTGTTTGAGAAAATTCTTAAAGTATTTATTTTAAATGAAATGTGGTGTTTAAATGTATTTGACCCACTTTGGGCCATGAAATGGGTGAAAATGTGAATTTTCATGGAATCGTTAAAAAATAAGTAAATGATTTGATTTCTATTTTTTTTTTAAAATTAATAAGGGGTTATTTTATAAATTATTTTAATTTTTTCTTCCAATGGTTTATTTCCAAGAAGGTTTTAAAGTGGGATTATAATTAGTGTAATTGAATTAGAATTATGATTCCATTTTAGTAATGGCCCATTGGAATCTTATAAATGAGATTTCTATGGTTTTCATGTATGAACCTTAGTTGTTCCCCTTGTTATTTATGCATTTTATAAATTGTGACACCCGAGGGGGACGTTTTATTATAAATTATGAGTGATATAAAAGGGGTTATTTATTGTGAGTGTGTCATAAGTGATATGAGATTTATATTTATTTTTGATTTAATTATTGATCATGTGATTTGATTGTTCAATCTCTTCGTGTTGATTATTTTCATGAGAAAACTAGGATAAGAGATAGGTCTATATTTTTTCTACAGTAGTTAGTAAAAACATTTATATTTTCCCCCTAGTTATGTGATATGCTAGGGAAATTGGGGAGGTTCTATACTGATGATATTGGTGTGGGCTATTTGGATAGCTATTGCTATTTTGGATGCAATATAATATGGAAGTTGGTCTCATGTTATGGTATTTATAAGACTTTATCATGTTAGGACCTATTGTGTTTTTTATGATACTAAGTGTTATTGATGATACCTTATATAACAATTATTCTTTTTCATATTTCCATCCCCTTTATTGGACTATGTGGAACTATTGTGCATGGTGTTTATTTTGATCCATTATTTATATGGTTTCACCATGCATGTGTATATATTTTTTATATGATGTTCTCCAATCCAAAATAATGGGAAAATTTTCATAAATTGAATCCAAAAAGGAGTTTTAAAATAAATAAATGGATTTTAATTGATGTGTAATATTTCAAATTATGGTTCAAATCATTTTAAGTGGTTTGTTTCATTTATGTTTTGATAAAATATAATGTAAGGTTTTATATAAAAAGGGAAATGAAAGGTTATTTTTTTATGATTACAGACGAAAGAATATTTTTTAAATATAATTCAAACAATCATAAATGAATTGTATTTTTAAATGAATTTCACATACTTATTGGTGGTATCCTACTAGGCTTGGTTTTGATCTCACCCTAAATACACCACCGAGTGTATATAGTTCTCATGTTTTTATTTTAGGTTCACATATTGATCTATTTAATTTTATTTTTAGGTTGGTTTGATGGGAGTTGGTTCATGATGTGATGAGTGACCATGGGTCACATGTAGGTGATAATTATTTTTTGGTATTGATTTTATTTTATTCTTAGGATGTTTATGTGTCAGCCTTACCAGACAAAAAATTTATATTAGTTTGTATTGTTCATGTGAAATTTATTATTGTTTTATATATAGATGGTATGTTGATATGATCTATGCGTTTTTATATATATTCATGCGGCATTTACTCTGAGTGGTTGTTTCTTCTTATTTTATTCATGGGAATAAAACATACAGATGTGTCATGCTAGATTTTTTTGGGTTGAATACGTGATGTGGGGGTTCTGGTTTTCAAGGGTGAAACCCTTACCATTGGTTAGGTTTTGATACCCTAGTTCTTATCTCTAGACTGTGGGGATCAAGAACATGCTTCAAGATTTTTTGTAGATTGAATCCGGTGCCCATTTTAGGGATGACTCGGTTTGGTTCATGAAAAAATGGCATCAAAGTTCCCTCTTGTTATTTGGGTGTGTCTTGGTAGTACATAGATTAAGATCATCATCTAAAATAAAGTGGTAGGTTATAAGTAGGTTCTTGACCACCAAATTTCGTTATGATACTTGAGTTTCCCTGGATAGTTATAGATTTAGTTTTGAATTGATTTCAATTTGGTTTATCGGAAGTTATTTTGACCTCTATTGGTGTTTTATGAGTTACTTTTTGCCTCTTCAGTATTTGGGGTGGGAATGAGTGAAGAAACAATGCAGTATGGTTAGCTTGTATAGTCTGGTAAACTGTGAAGATCCCCTAAAAATGGTTAATGGATATTCACTTGGGATATCACATGATTGGTACATAGTTATTAAATCCGTGAATGATACCTCTTACCCTGAGATTTATTATTTGGTCTCTTTTGAGTTTTTAATTGGTTATGATGATGTTTTTATTATTTTTACCTATAAACTAGTGAGATATATGATGTTTTTATGTGTTTTAATTGATTGAGTTTGATGTTTTATGTTTCAATTTTTCATTTATGTGTCTTTAAAGAGTTTCCATTTAAAAAATATGGAAATATTTTGAAATGTTTTAACCGAGGAATTGAAAATTTCATAAGATTTTCTGGTTTCAAAACCAATTTTTTTGGGTTAATTATAAAATCAATCTATTTTTTGAATAATAATATAAAGATGAATGGGGTTTTATAAAAAAATGGAAAGGGGTTTTAAATGGGGATCCCTTGGAAATTTCAAATAAGATTAAACATATTTAAATAATGTATTGTTTTCAGGGTGCGTAAGTTTATAAAAAAGGATTTTTTTTGAAATTATTTTGTGTATGTATGGTTTTGGAGGTATTTTTTTCTTGTATTTTATTTATGTGTGATATAATTGATATTTTTTTGGTTCATTATTTTATTGTGTGATTTGTTTTGTGAAACATGGTTTGATTGAGTTCGTATTTTGTGTTTTTAGAGTATGCATCCCATATATTATTTGAAGGAAAATGGAATGTTTGTTCATTGGGATGATTCTAAAGGTAACTCCTCTCATCATATAAAAGTGGTTCCTTTATTTTTTTGACTATATCTAGATTCAAGATAAAGTACTAGATCTAGAATCCTCCCTATATTTTGACCCCATATAAGTGTTTCTATACTATCCCCTACCTTATTTTTTTTACTATGATCAAGGTCCCCTTGAAGACAAATATTGGAAGGATAACATTGAGAGAATATTTAATTCTCTAGACACTCCTGAAGCTTCAATAGTGAGGGTCATTGTTTCATTATTTAGAGAACCTATCCAATTGTGGTGGACGTCTAAGGTTACTTATTAGTTGTATGAAGTTATTTCTTGGTATTATTTAAGGAATCATTTATTTAATGGCTTTACCTGGAAGATGTGAAAAGGGACAACTTCAATGAGTTTACAAGACTTTATCAGGGTGAGTTGTAGGTGAGGGAGTATATTGATAATTTCTTAGAGATGGTGTTCTTTTTTCCTGATATCTTTAGTTATTACTATTTAAAGGATCAAATCTTTGAAAGTGTAATTTTTCTGAACCTTAGAGAGGTAGTGTTTGGGGCTGTTCAAACATCTTATAAGGAATTAATTGTGAGGGACTTGTTAATGGAAGATGATCAGAAATAGAAACCTATAGAAGGTAATGTATTGACTTTGGGTGATGTGAGCAAATATATTTTTCCTGGTGAAGAGTTGAGTTTGGTTAAGACTAATCTGGAAGAGAAGGATGATAGGGGTCTCCCTTCTTCAAGAGTTGTTGCTTCCTATAAATGGATATCTCTTGTGTGATTTCAGTGTGGAGAACCTGTGCCTCCAAAGGCCTCCTACGAGAAAGAGGTAAGATATTGCCTCTAGTGTGGTCACTTGGTACATCTTGAGATGTTTTTTAAAGTTGAAATATAAGGAAAGAAGTTCTTAGGTGTGATTTTTTGGATGATTGTTTTTTTGTTTTATGCTTTATGGATTTAGAAATGGTTTATCTTTTTGAAATATTATTGATTTTTCTATAATGTATGGTATGGATATAGTTTCTGTGCACGCATCATTTTCTTGTTGTGCTTCCTTTGGATTTATATGTATTTATATTTATTTTCCATATTGTGGATGGATTCATATTGGTTGGGCATGGGGAAATCCTTGGGTTCATACTTGGTATAACGTGGATGAGTAATTTAATAGATGAGATAATTCATTGTCTGGTGTTTGTGATATATTTTTAATGAATCACCATGAGATAGTTTTTTAGATTTTTGGTACAGGGTTGTAACACCCTGATAGTTAATGATAAGTATATATTTTTTATGTCTTATGTTATACACAACATCAAACGAATATTTCACTACACACAACACTAGCTTGGCTTGCTTTACACGCAATCCTGACCTTCCACGATAGCGTGTGTTGTTCGCAATACCGAGTTTCACTAAACAACGATATGATATTAAAATATTATATAAACTAGCCATTATGAATATTAATACCCACTTTTTGAAATTTTATAAATTTTATCTTTCAAAATGGACTTCATTTTTGGATTCAGAATATCGAAATTAGCCTAGGGTGAAATTTTGGTATTTTTCTGAAAACTTTCAATTTTTGATGAATAGTGAAAACGCTGTGTTATTGGTTAAAAATGACTTTTTATTTAAATAATCATTTTTTTAAATTTATTTTAGGTCAAAATAGAAACATAATACTTATATAAGTTCAATGTAATTCATTGGAGTCATTTTCTAATAATTTTAGATATATAAAAATTTTATTGAACTTTTCACCGTCTTTTACCCACCTCCTAGGAGCATTTGCAATTGTACATAAAACTTAATTTTACCGCTTTTGTGAGTTGAATTTCGAAAATCTAAGAGACACGGTTCATATCAAGGAGTAAAATTTGGTTCAATACGATAACAATAATTTTTGGTGAATAGTAACTTTTTACTTTTATTTACCATGGTTAAAAGTAAATATAGTAATTAAGGGTAAAAATGATATTATTATTACCCTAACACATGTCCTAATTATATTGAATAAGTTTAATTATACAAAAAAAACCTTAGGAAAAAAATATTACCCTTTAGGTCAACTTGGATTAGATTAGGACACTTATTATTATTTTATTTAAAGAAGAGTTAAAAGAGTTAAAATCAAATTTTAACAAGTAAAAAATTTTTAATATTGGGTTATACATAAGATAAATTTGACTATAAATATTAATTAGAAAAATAAAAAGATTTCCTACATAATGGTATTTTATTTATAATTTTTAGACATTAAATAATTTAATTTATTTATGACACAATGATGATGCGGTAATTACCTTATTAATGAAATATTAACATAATTGATGTTATAAATACACAAATAAATGTAATATAAGACTTTTTATGAATTACAATAATTTTATAGGTTAATATGAAATGTTATTATTGATTTAATTAACTTTTTTCGAACTAATAATGCTGTTATGATTTTCACAAAAATCAATTACCAAATAGTTTCAAAATTGACATAAAATAGTGTTTAAACCAAATATTATATTATTAATTGTTATTATATTTATAAAAATCTAAGGTTCGGCCAAATTACTTATATAAGGTTATATATATTAATAATGAACCACTTTTGGTTCTTTTGGCTTGTTATAGTAAGTTTATTAACCATATAGTGTAAGAAAACAAGAAGACACGGTAAAAGTTAAATTATTTAACTTAGAGTTAAATCTAAATGATAAGGTTAAAATAGTAACCTAAACTTGTCTACAACCTATTTTTTGAGAATATTTCGACCCATAACCACTTTATCTTCTAAATAAATAAATTTGGAACTATTATAAACCGAATATGACTTTATTATAAAATAATATTTTATGTTTTTCCTAAGGTGCCCCTCTCATCCCTTATAAAAGGGAACCTCCTCCCTCTCCTCTTTACACAACTTTGAGCATTCAAGCTCGGAAAAACCCTGAAAATTTCCATTCTCAACTTCTCTAGAAACATACTAAAGGTCCTGGTCTTCTTAAAATACCAATTTTAGTATACTAAGAGGAGGTTTCAAAGAGGCGTGTTGAAGAAGAGGTAATATCCTTTACCGATTCTTTCAAATTCATTTATTCTTCTACTTCGTCTTATTTTTGTTTCATAATAAAGTAATAACACCAGTATCACTCATATACTTATATTTTATTATAAATATGAAACAACCATATTTCACCTTCGATCCATCCTACGGAAAATAAAATCACCGAGCATGCGTACGTACGGAATACTGTCTCCACACCGTGGTGTAATCTGTTTCCACCACCACCTTACTTGGATGGGTATAATGGTGTAAAGAATAACTTTATATGATTATTGAAAAGTGATATTTATTCTGAAATAGTATACATACACTTCAATACAATTCCACAATCATGGGAACGATATCACTGCTCGTGCGTACGTACGACCTACTGTCTCCACGATGTGATGTGACTCTTTATACATGATCTTCATTGAATAATGATTATATAAATGAATTGAATGAATAAATATGATATATATTACACTAATAACATTATGAAAATGAGTTATCTATAACCTAAAAAGAATAATAAGAATTTATTTGACAAAACATGCAGAAGAACATAAAGCAATGAACACCCGAATAACAAGTTGCAATGAAATATTACTAATAATAATATAAGAATATGACCATATATGATATCATAACAATGAATATGATTCTGTAATAAGTCAATGACATTATTTAAATCATTATATAGGAGGTTCGGATATGTACAAAGCATATTAGACCTAAGGTAATAGAAAAATCTCACAATCTCATTTTTATCCGAGATTATTATACTTCAGAATTTACTGGGGCATATTTATCATCCACATCCATGTTTCCTCAATATGTAATATTATTTATGTCCTCCTACAATTGTTTAAATCCAATTTTACCTATTTGTGAAATTTTAGTAAAAGATATGAAAGGAATATTTTGTCACTTTTAGTATGAGATACTTTTTGACTTTTCCGGCCAAAGTATGAGAAGAATGTTTTTTTAACTTATACGGTATGAATGGATTTTTATGATTTCATAGAACATTATTTCCATGAAGCTTCCTTTACAAGTTTTCAAGTTTATTTTTAATCAACTTCTTTTAGTTTAAAATTGTATGACATGTTAAGAAAGGAAAAATGTTTTTTTGAAGTAGAAATGATATTTTCCTCAAGAATGGAGTTCAAGTATTTTATCAAAATTATTTTCTATATAAGATAATATAGGGTTCTATTTCTATCCCTATTTTTAAATTGATTTCATTACTTTATGATGGAATTAATTTTATGATGTCCTTTTATCTTATATGTTATGATGGCATGATGTTTATGAATCCCATTTTTATTACATGGGTTATGCTATGATTTATGATTTTTGCAGAACACATAAGAATGGTTTCATTATGAGATGGGTGAGACCTATATCTCCCTCTAATTCATTGTTTAAAGATTTATATCTCATGAGATAGACATGGATAGAATGACAAGTTAATCTGGTTCAGTGATACAGGACTGGAACGAGGAGTGAACTCGGTTCAGTAATGGACTTTGTCCGCTATGATAGTCTTGGCAATGAGTCTTGACTAAAATGAAATGATTTTATTTGATTATGTGTGTATGCCACAAATTTTCATGTTTTAAGTTATGATTATTGTGATTTCATTTCACTACTATGATTTATCCCATGTTATGATATTATGAACTCTTTTTCAGGTTAAGATTTTCAAAATGTTATGTTCTTATGAATATGATAAGATTGATATTTCTTTTTTTTACCCTTAATGAGAATTTGAGCTCACCCTTTTGTATGTTTTCTTTTCCCCAGGTAAGGAAGAAGTGTATTAAGTAGGATATGCCAAAAGGGACTCTAGATATGATGAAATAAATGGGAGACAATTTAGATGATTTACGAACCATTTGTTTATGTTTCCCAGTTTCTAAAGACACTATAAATATATGGTCCTATCATGGTTTTGTTATATGTTGTAAAAAGTATGCTTCTATTCTGATGTAATAACCATGTATGTAAAGTATGGGTCATTATTGTTGGTATCAGAGGAAAGGTATAGTCAGCCTTTGGAAACTAGGATGTGAAAACCTTAGTAAGAACCCTAAGAATATGTCTAAGCATAGAACATAATCTTAGTGTTTTAGAAATTTCCATGAATAACCTATGATAAGACCTAAAATGTGAAATTTTATTACTGATTATGTGGTTTTACTTTTTTAATTAGTGTTTCTCACACTATGATTCTTGGCTTTAGTCAATGGATGGAACCTGAAGGAACTGTGTTAATGCTGAATGTGATAGAAAATGAAATGATTGTCCTCCTGAGCAACCAAACGTTATGGGAGCCGGAATGAAAAATCTTGTAGCCATGCTCACACAACTTTCTCAAGCTATGAATCATGCAGTACTTCCAAACTAGACAAGGAAGGAGCAACATTCTGTTGATTCCTTCATGAAGCAGCGTCCACCTTCATTCAGCAGGTCTTCTGATCCATTAGTGGATGAACAATGGATCAGTACCACTGAAAATATATTTTCAGTCCTTCAGTGTTCTGAGCATGATAAATTCATCTTAGTAGTATATCTTTTTGAAGGTGAAGCTGATCAATGGTGGAATATTATCAAGAATATGAGGCAAAGAGATGAAATTGAGTCCATGGAATGGGACGAGTTCAAGAACTTATTCTTCAATAAGTACTTCCCTTGTATTCTTTGAACAAAGTTTTAGAAAGAGTTTCTTGAACTGATGCAAAAGGATGATGAATCTGTTGGTACCTACGAAGAAAATTTTACAAGACTTGCAAGGTACGCTTCTGGATTTAATATCCAACCTGAGAGTAAAATTGATCGATTCTTTAGTGGCTTAAAACCAAGTCTTCGAAGGGAATTAGCCATAAGGGACTACAATAGCTAAGAGGAAATTGTTCGATGTGATCTCAAGGTTGAGATGGAGATTAGAGTAACCGATCAGTCATATGGGTTTGATAAGAAGAGGAAAATGGAATTCAAAGGAAAATCTAAAGACCACACTGAAAAGAATATGAGTTTTCATTTATGCTCAAATTGTGGAAAGAAACATGGAGGGAATTGTCTTTAAGGGACAAGAAAATTTTTTAAGTGTGGAAAATAAGGTCATCAGGAAAGTGAATGTCGAAATAATGGGAAGAATATGTCTAATGATGCAAAAAAAGAAAGGGATATGTAGAATGCACCTCCAACACTTTAATGTTTCAAGTGGAAGGAGATAGGTAATTATGCCAATCAATGCCCAAATCCAAGGGTTGTTGATGATGATCGACTTCAACAAACTCTTAAGGCCAAAGACAAAGGAAAGTCACATGCAATTACCATCGGCGATGTGGAGTATGATAACGAAGTGGTGAAAGATACACTTACCATCCAATCTAAAATATCAAATGTTTTATTTGATTCTAGATCCACCCACTCTTTTATTTATGAAGAATTTTCTAAGGGTATCACCGTATTACCTAAAAAATTAGATGTTGAGTTTGCTGTGACAACTTCTAATGGAACAACGGTTACATCAAAAGTTTACAATTCTTCTCCGATTGATGTTTGTGAGAAAGTGCTTCCTACAAATCTTGTGATCCTTCCTATAGTGAAATTTTATGTGATTCTTCGCATGGATTGGCTTTCTTTATATGGAGCTCATATCAATTTCCAAAGAAGGGAAGTCACATTTCATATTCCAGATCAATCTATGATCATATATCGATGCAAGGATGAACATGACCTTCTAGTGGAAATTTCTTCCATCTTATGGGTCTTGATTCCACTAAATGAAGGTTATTTATCTCAAATGGTTGGAAAGAAACTCACGATTAAGAATACACCCATTGTACGGGAGTTGGATGATGTATTTTCGGAGGAATTTCTAGGTCTTACACCAAATCCTGAAGTTGAGTTTTCAATAGAACTCATACAGGGTGCTATGCCTATTTCAAGGAAACCTTATGGAATGGACCCAATTGAGTTGCAGGAATTAATGAAGCAACTCCAAGATAATCTTGATAAAGGATTCATACGCCCAAGTGCATCACCTTGGGGAGCACCTATTCTGTTTTTTAAGAAGAAAGATGGATCAATGAGACTCTGCATTGGTTATCGAGAACTTAACAAGATCACTATCGAGAACAAATATCCTCTCCCATGCATTGATGACTTATTTGACCAACTAAACGGAGCTCAATACTTTTCCAATATTGATCTTTGTTCAGGGTATCATCAATTAAGGGTCAGAAGGGAGGATATACCAAAGATGGCTTTCCATACACGGTATGGACACTATGAATTTACAGTGATTCCATTTGGTCTTACTAATTCCCCTGCTATCTTCATGGATCTGATGAATAGAGTCTTTAGATACTATCTTGATCAGTTTTTGGTAGTCTTTATAGACTATATTCTTGTTTATTCAAAGAGAAAGGAAGAACATGAAGATCACTTGAGAATTGTATTAAAGACCCCAAGAAAGGAGAAGCTTTATGCCAAATTTACCAAGTGTGGATTTTGGATTCAAAAAGTTTCTTTTTTGGGTCACATAATCTCAAAAGAGGGGATATCTGTGCATCCAACAAAAATAGAGGTTATCCTAAGATGTTCGAGACCAACAAAAGTAACAGAGATCTGAAGTTTTCTTGGTCTAGCTGGATATTATCGATGTTTTGTGAAAGATTTTTCAAGGCTATCTAATCCACTCACCAAGTTGACTCGAAAAGGAGTTAAGTTCGTTTGGATGGAGGAGTGTGAAGATAATATCAAAGAGTTAAAACGAAGGTTATCCAGTGAACCTGTGTTCACACTACCGTGTAGTGGAGAAATGTTTGTGATCTACAGTGATGCATCCAAGAAGGGACTGGGGTGTGTTCTCATGCAAAATGATATGGTGATAGATTATGCCTCACGACAGTTGAAAATCCATGAGAAAAATTACCCAACTCATGATTTGGAGTTAGCCATGGTAATATTTTCATTAAAAATACGGAGGCATTATCTTTATGGTGAAAGGTGTGATATTTATAATAATAATAAAATTTTAAAGTATATTTTCACACAAAAGGAGCTGAATATGCGCCAAAGAAGATGGTTGGAGTTGATTAAGGACTACGACTGCCCAATTCTTTATCACACTGGGAAAGTAAACAAGGTGGAAGATGCATTAAGTCGAAAAGACCATGCTAGATTATCCATGATGAGGATCTCAAAAGATCTAATATTTATGGATTTACAAAGGATAGATCTTCGAATTATAATAGAAGGGGAAAATACTATCTTTTTCAAATGAATGTTCAACCATCTATGCATGTGAAGATTAAAGAGGCGCATAGAGAAGATGTAGAGTTAAAAAAGAAGGAGAGAAATGTTCCTGAATTCAACCTTGATTGTGACGGGATAATAAGGTTTAGGAATCAGGATTGTGTTCCTCCCATCCTAGAATTAAAGAAGGAGCTGCTAGATGAGGTTCATAGTTCTTCATTCTCTATTCAACCTGGAAGCACGAAGATGTATAGGGACCTGAAAGAGTACTTCTGGTGGGATGACATGAAAAGATATGTTGTTGAATATGTCTCTCGATGCTTGGTTTGTCAGCAAGTTAAAGATGAGAGACAGAAGTATAAGGGGATGTTACAACCATTACCCATACCAGAATGGAAATGGGAAAACATCACCATGGACTTTGTCACTGGACTTCCTAAAACATCCAAAGGCAATAATGCTATCTGGGTTATAGTTGATCATCTTACGAAGTCAGCACACTTAATTGCTATTAGAGAATATTTCTCTCTAGATCAGCTTTCCAGGATATATGTGAAGGAAGTGGTAAGATTTCATGGAGTACCACTTTCCATTATATCTGATTGGGATCCGAGGTTTACCTAGAAGTTTTGGCGAAGTCTTCCGCATACTCTAGAAACAAAGTTGAGTTTTAGAACTGCTTATCATCCTCAGACATATGGTCAGTCTGAGAGGAAAATTTAAACTCTAGAAGACATGTTGAGAGATTGCTCTATGGTTTTCAGAGGTGGTTGGGATCAACACCAACCTTTGGTGTAATTTTCTTATAATAATAGCTTTCACTCTAGTATTCAGATGTCTCCTTATGAATCTCTCTATGGAAAGAAATGTCAAACTCCAACTTACTGGGATGAAGTTTGGGGAAAAAATCTATTAGGACATGATCTTATTGATGAGATGGCAGAAAAGTTCCGATATATTCAACAAACATAAGAGCAGCTCAGAGTAGAAAAAAAAGTTATGCCTATAACCGAAGAAAAGACCTAGAGTTTGAAGTGGGTGATAAAGTGTTCTTACGAATATCTCCTTGGAATAGAGTAATGAGATTTGGAAAGAAGGGCAAGCTGAGCCCTAGGTGTATTGGTCTTTTCGAAATACTAGACCGTGTTGGGAAGGTAGCTTACCGATTGGCGCTTCCACCTAATCTCTCTCAAGTTCATGATGTGTTCCATGTATCTCTCCTGATAAAGTACATACCCAATCCTTCACATGTACTAAGCTCAGAAGTTGTACCGCTAGAGCAAGATCTTTCTTATAAAGAACAACCGATAGATATTCTGGATCGTAGCGAAAAAGTTCTACGAAACAAGACCACTCGCTTTGTGAAAGTTTTATGGAGGAACCACCAAGTATAAGAAGCTACACGGGAGCTTGAGGGTATGATAAGGGAGAAGTATCCTCATCTATTTTTTACGAAGTGATGAATTTCGAGGGAGAAATTCATTTTAAGGGGGGAAGAATGTAACATCCTGATAGTTTATGAGAAGTATATTTTTTTTATGTCTTATGTTATACGCAACATCAAAGGAATATTTCACTACAAACAACACTATATTGGCTTGCTTTATACACAATCGCAACCTTCCATGATAGCGTGTGTTGTATGCAATACCGAGTTTCACTAAACAATGATATGCTATTAAAATATTATATAAACTAGCTGTTATGAATAGTCATACCCACTTTTTAAAATTTTATAAATTTTATCTTTAAAAATGGACTTCATTTTTGGATTAGGAATATTGAAATTATCCTAGGGTGAAATTTTGGTATTTTTCTGAAAACTATCAATTTTTGATGAATAGTGAAAACACTGAGTTATTGGTTAAAACCGACTTTTTTATTTAAATAATCATTTTTTTATTTAAATTTATTTTAGATCAAAATAGATACATAATACTTATATAAGTTCAATGTAATTCATTAGAGTCATTTTGTAATAATTTTAGATATATAAAAATTTTATTGAACTTTTCACCGTCTTTTACCCACCTTCCAGGAGCATTTGCAATTGTACATAAAACTTAATTTTACCACTTCCGTGAGTTGAATTTCGAAAATCCGAGACACACGGTTAATATCAAGGAGTAAAATGTTATTCAATAAGATAAAAATAATTTTTTTTGAATAGTAACTTTTTACTTTAGTTTGCCATGGTTAAAAGTAAATAGGGTAATTAAGGGTAAAAATGATATTATTATTACCCTAAAACATGTACTAATTCTATTGTATAAGTGTAATTCGACCAAAAACAACCTTAGGAATAAAATATTACCCTTTAGGTCCACCTGGATTAGATTAGGACACTTATTATTATTTTATTTAAAGAAGTGTTAAAATAGTTAAAATCAAAGTTTAACAAGTAAAACATTTTTAATATAGGGTTATACATAAGATAAATTAGACTATAAATATTCATTAGAAATATCAAAATAGTTCCTACATAATGGTATTTTATTTATAATTTTTAGACATTAAATAATTTAATTTATTTATGACACAGTGATGATGCAATAATTACCTTATTAATGAAATATTAACATAATTGATGTTATAAATACCCAAATAAATGTAATTTGAGACTTTTTATGAATTAAAATAATTTTATAGGTTAATATGACATGTTATTATATATTTAATTAACTTTTTTAGAACTAATCATGCTGTTATGATTTTCAAAAAAATAAATTACCAAATAGTTTCAAAATTGACTTTAAATAGTGTTTAAAACAAATATTATATTATTAATTGTTATTATATTCCTAAAAATCTAAGGTTCGGAAAAATGACTTAGATAAGGTTATATATATTAATAATGAACCACTTGGGGTTTGTTTGGCTTGTTATAGTAAGTTTATTAACCATATAGTGTAAGAAAATAAGAAGACACTGTAAAAGTTAAATTATTTAACTTAGAGTTAAATCTACATGATAAGTTTAAAATAGTAACATAAACTTGTCTAAAATCTATTGGTTGAGAGAATTTAGACTCATCCCAACTTTAGCTTCTAAATAAATCAATTTGGAACTATTATAAACCGAATATGACTTTATTATAAAATAATATTTTAAGTTTTTCCTAAGGTGCCTCTCTCCTCCCTTATAAAAGGGCACCTCCTCCCTCTCCTCTTTACACAAATTTTAGCATTCAAGATCGGCCTAACCCTACCCATTTCCCTTATCAACTTCCATAGAAACATACTAGAGGTCCTAGTTTTCTTCAAAGACCAATGTTAGTATACTAAGAGGAGGTCTCAAAGAGGCGTGTCGAAGAAGAGGTAATATCCTTTACCGATTCTTTCAAATTCATTTCTTCTTCTACTTCCTCTTATTTTTATTTCATAATAAAGTAATAACATCAGTATCACTAATATACTGATATGTTATTAAAAATATGAAACAACCATATTTCACCTTCGATCCATCCAACAGAAAATGAAATCATCGCGCGTGCGTACGTACGGAATACCGTCTCCACACCGTGGTGTAATCTGTTTTCCACCACCACCTTACTTGGATGGGTATAATGTTGTAAATAATAACTATATATGATTATTGTAAAGTGATATTTATTATGAAATAGTATACATACACTTCAATACAATTCCACGATCATGGGAACAATATCATCGCTCGTGCGTACATACGGCCTACCGTCTCCACGATGTGATGCGACTAGTTCTACATGATCTTCATTGAATAATGATTATATAAATGAATTTAATGAATAAATATGATATATATTACACTAATACCATTTTGGAAATGAGTTATCTATAACCTAAAAAGAATAATAAGAATTTATTCGAAAAAACATGCATAAGAACATAAAGTAATGAACACCCGAATAACAAGTTGCAATGAAATATTACTAATAAGAATATAAGAATATGACCATATATGATATCATAACAATGAATATGATTCTGTAATAAGTCAATGAAATTATTTAAATCATTATACCGGAGGTTCAGATATGTACAAAGCATATCGAACCTAAGGTGAAAGAAAAATATCACAATCTCATTTTTATCCGAGATTGTTATACTTCAGAATTTACTGGGGAATATTTATCATCCACATCCATGTTTACTCAGTATGTAATATTATTTATATCCTCCTACAATTGTTTAAATCCAATTTTACCTATTGGTGAATTTTTAGTAAAATATATGAAAGGAATCTTTTTCACTTTCAGTACGAGATACTTTTTGACTTTTCCGGCCAAAGTATGAGAAGAATGTTTTTTTAACTTATATGGCATGGATGGATTTTTATGATTTCATAGAAAATTATTTCCATGAAGCTTCCTTTACATGTTTTCAATTTTATTTTTAATCAAATTTATTTAGTTTAAAATTGTATGACATGTTAACAAATGAAAAAAGTTTTTTTTTGAATTAGGAAGGATATTTTCCTCAAGAATGGAGTTCAAATATTTTATCAAAATTATTTTCCATCTAAGATAGTATAGGGTTCTGTTTCTATCCCTATTTTTACATTGATTTGATTATTTTATGATGGAATTAATTTTATGATGTCCTTTTATCTTATATGTTATGATGGCATGATGTTTAAGAATCCCATTTTTATTACATGGGTTATGCCATGATTTATGATTTTTGTGGAACACATAATAATGGTTTCATTATGAGATGGGTGGGACCTATATCTCCCTCCAATTCATTGGGTAAAGATTTATATCTCATGAGATAGACATGGATGGAATGATAATTTAATCTAGTTCAGTGATACAGGACTGGAACGAGGAGTGAACTCGGTTCAGTAATGGACTTTGTCCGCTATGATAGTCATGGCAATGAGTATTGACTAAAATGAAATGATTTTCTATGATTATGTTTGTATGAAATATAGTTTCATGTTTTAATTTATGATTATTGGGATTTCATTTCACTACTGTGATTTATCCCACGTTATGATATTATGACCTCTTTTGCAGGTTAAGATTTTCAAAATGTTATGTTCTTATGAATATGATATGATTGCTATTTATTTTGTTTACCCTTAATGAGCATTTGAGATCACCCTTTTGTATGTTTTCTTTTCCCCAGGTCAGGAAGAAGGGTATTAAGTAGGATATTCCAAAAGGGACTCTAGATATGATGAAATAAATGGGAGACAATGTAGATGATTTATGAACCAGTTGTTTATGTTTCCTAGTTTCTAAAGGCACTATACCTATACGGTCCTATCATGGTTTTGTTATATGTTGTAATAAGTATGCTTCTATTTTGAATTAATAACCATAAATGTAAAGTATGGGTCATTATAAGGGTTACCCTCTTATTTCACACCATTTGAGGTTGGAACCTATGTCATTCTTTTGAGGAATGTCTATGGTTTATTTCTTTTATATTTTGGGTTGTAAGTTTTGATTTACTTCAGGATGGATTTTTTTTATAATCATTGGGATGTTTATTTAGAATGGGTATTTACTTTGGGACTTGGATTGATTTTCTTGGATTTTAGTTCATATTTGATGGAGGAATACCACCCCCTTGGTCCTTGGGGGTGTTTTACTTAAAATAGTATTTGCCTTTGATTCCACTATTTTAGATAAATTATAAATGGCAGGGAGATCTATGATAGGTCTCTATACACCTTACATCTTTTAACTTATGATCATAGATGTGTTATTCTTGGATATATTGGGGATATTTAGGGATTTTATAGTTGATTTTGTGAGTTTGTTTTAAATTTTGTGGTTTCTTCACTTATCCACTTAGTTGATTACCCACCCAACCACATCTTATTGTGTGGTATCATTATAGTTTCATTCCCATTTCATTACACTTTTACTGAAGAAATTTTTGTTGTATAAAGTGGCATGGTGGAGAGAATCAGGACACCCTTGTGTCACTGTTGTTTTATTTATTAATTGATTTTGTGCTATTTTAAATTTTAGGGGAGTTTTTTTAGAATTTATGAACCATACAAGAGACCATGAAATTATAAGGAATATATGAATATGGTGTTGTCGTGGGATTGATATCAAGGTGAAATGGAGGATACTAAAGCATGGTGGTCATAGGTAACTAAAGGGATACAACACAGTAGTGAGGTGTGTGATGTGGAAAGTTTTTTCAGAGAGAGTTGGCCCCTATAACTTTTTGAGGGGCCCTACACCGTGGTATATGGACCACACTATATTAGGGACATTTGAAGTCAATACATGAAATAGAGACTTGGGCTGCATCCTAGGGGGATCTCGACAAGTTGTCCCTATGCCATGGTGGTCAATTTCCATGCCACATCCTAGCCTTCCTAGATTTTTTTAAAAGATAATTTATTCTTTTACCAACTTTTCTTTTAAGTATTTTTAACATTGTTCCCCTCAATATTTTCTATCCAACCCCTTGGCATGATAGGGGATCTCTCTCTCTCCCTCTACTTGATTTAGAGCCCCCAACCTTGGATTCAATCATATTTCTTAATGTAAATACCTCCTTTTACCTTATTCTTCCTTACTTTTTATCCCTTACACCATATCCCCTCAATTTACTTTCACTTAGATACCTTATTCACTTTTCAAGTTTGAATTATGGTTTTGTGATAAATCTAATCAGATGGATTTGGTTCATTAGGGTATTTTGAAGAGTTTTATTTGCTCAATTTGATATTTTTCATCAAAAGTGACATGTTGTGGCTTATTGTGAAGGGTTTCCACATAGATTTAGGTAGTTGATTTTGTTATATTCTTTCACTCTACATTTCATTAGATTCTTGGTGCTTCTAAATCCCTTCTTTTTGAAATTATATCTACATAAGATAACTATAATGGATTTTATCAATGGTTTCAAATGATTTCACACTTGGCATAAAGGGTACTTTAAGTGATTTAATAGTTTTCAATTAGTGTATAATGAAAAGTGTTAAAAAAACAATTAAATGGGTTATTTTAAATTAAATAGATTCTTAAAGGTATTTTATCTTTTTTGGGTCATGAAATGGGTAAAAATTTAGATTTTTACAGAATTATAGAAAGGAAAGAAATGATTTGATTTATAAAATGGATTAAAATGAAGAATGGGTTATGTTATAATTTTTTTAAAATGTGTCTTATAATGGTTGATTTCATAGAAGTTTTTAAAGTAGGATTTAAAATGGTGGCGATAACTTGGAATTCAAAGCCTATTTTAATAAAGTCCTATTTGGAACCTTATAAATGAGATTTCTATGGTGTGTGTGTTTATGAACCTCAGTTATGAACCTTACTAATTATTATTACTATGGATTGTGATCCTTGAGGGAATGTGTTATTATAAATTGTAAGCGAAGTAAAAGGGAAAATTTCTTGTGAGGTTGTTATATGTGGAAAGATATTTATATTTATTATTAATTGAATTGTTGATCATGTGGTTTGATTGTTTTATAACCTCATATTGATTTTTTCTTGGGAACCCTTGGATAAGAGAGAGGTCTATATTTATACTACACTTGTTAGTATATACATTACTAGTGTCTTCTTAATTTTGTGATATCACAGGTCTAGTGAGGAAGTTCCATCCTAAGGATATTGGTGTGGGAAAGTCAGATGTCTTGTGTTATTTTTTATTCTAAATAGGCTGAAAATTTCTCCTATGTTATAGTCTATTTAATTCCATCTCGCATTAGGACCTAGTGTGTTTCCCATGAAAACCAGTGTTGTTAATGATTCTTTATAGGGACTTTTACTTTTTATTTTTTCATCCCCTAGTTTTATTGGACCATTTGGTAACATTGTTCATGATGTTTATTTTGATTCACTATTGATAAGGGTCCACCTGCAGGTGTATAAGTTTTTTTATGATGTGTTACTTTCTTTAAAAAGGAAAAAAATCCATTAATTAATTATCAAAAAGTGTTTGAAAAGAAATAAATGGTTTTCAATTGATGTGTAGTGTTTCATAGAAATGTTAGAAGTAGTTGTTTTTAAGTTATTAGTTTTATTTATGTTTTTATGAATTTATATATAAGGTTTTATATAAAAAGGAAAATTATTGTTTATTTTTTATTATGCTTAATCATGAAAATTTATTTTCTAAAATTAATTCAAACTATCCTAAATGAAATGTATTTTGAAAGAAATTGTATAAAATCCCTAGTGGGATTCTATTAGGATCAATTTATCTTACACCCTGCATACACCAATGAGTGTATACAGTTCTCATGTTTATCTCTTAGGTTCCCAATTTGATATATTATTATTGATATATTGGTTTTTAGTGGGATTTGGTTTGGGATATAGTGAGTTAACATGGATCATGTGTAGGTGAGAAACTCTTGCTGGGATTAGAATTATTTTATTCTTAGGATTTTTATGTATCAACATTGGAGACCCAAAATTTCTTTTAGTTTATTTTTTTCATGTGGAATTGATTTTTATTTTATGTCCATATGGTCTATTTATGTGATCCATGAGATTATTTATATATATTGTTTTTGAGTTTACCCTGATTAGTTGTTTTCATTTATTTTATGCATGGGCATCCAATATATGGATGAGTCTTTATAATACCCTGAGATTTTAGTAAGTGATATTCTTTAAATAAAAAAATGTTGAATATCTTGTGAAAAAAAACTAACTAGAATAAACCACATTATATTTTATAATTTAATATAAATTAATACACCATAAGAGTAAAATATAAAATATCATTAAGAAAATTAAAAAAAGAGTAAAACCTCAAGTAAATAAAAAACAGTGAAAATAATTTATTTTAATTCCTTACATATTCTAATTTATTTTTAAAGAATATTTTGATGTGTTCTAATAAAGATTAATTGTAAAAATAAATAAATAAGTTAAATAGGATGTGATTAAAAAGAATTTACTGTTAAAAGGCCTATTTTTTAAAGAACAATATGTTTCTATATATTGTGTATTTTTATCATAAAAATTAAACTATACACTTTTTAAATATTTCTATAATAAAATGTTTTAATGTAAAAAAATATATATTAACACTTATTTAATTGATAATTGATATGACATAAAATTAATAACACATTTTTTAAAAAATATTAAGAATACTGAAGGTTTATAAAAGTCATTTTCCTATAACAATAATTTTTCATTATATTTTATGTTTCCATTTAATAGTTAAATTACTAAATTTTATAATTTTAATTTGAAAAAATATATAATTTTCATATTAATCATAACAAAATTATCTTAGGGTGAATTTATAGGATTATTTTTAAAAGGTTGAATTTTTGAGTGAATACTTAAAAATTCATTTTTTACAAATATTGCAACTTTTATAAGTCATCATGGTATAATAAAAACATAAAAGATTAAGAAACCTCTATTATATACCAAATATATGATTATGTATTAAAATAATACATTTAAAAATACTATGTTGAATTTATAAACCTATGTTTGGCATTTAAAAAAACTAAGTAAAGTTTTATTCTAATAAAAGAACAATTTTTTATCATTTTCATTAATTAAGTATTCATAAGGTTAAATTTAGTTTTGGATTGGTTTTAAAGTCACATAACTCTATATTAATTATAAACCAATAAATATCATGGAATAAATAGTACACATGATTTTGTTATAAATTCTTTTTTATGCTTAAAAAAATCATTTTTCAAAAAAAATATTTTTGTTGTATTAAGAAGAATTCTATTAAAATAAATTTTTACCACCTTGAATTTGATAAAATGGTTTTTATATTTGGAAACATCATATCTAAATTATCTAACAAAGGTAATTTTTTATGCATAAAAATAATATTGAGAGGTTATAAATTAAGTTACCATGATAAAAATAAATTATTGAAAAAATATAATATAAGGGGAAATGGCCTAAAATATCTCAAAACCTATCCATTATTTGTGTGTATGAAAGGTGGATCAACCAATACTCCCCCTATCCATTATTATCCACTTTTGGAACCTGTTTCCATTGTTTTTGTGTATGAGAGGTGGATCGACCAATCCCTCCAACTTATCCAATGTGTACCTAAATCAATCCCAAAATATTTCTATTAAGTTCTATAGGTATTAGTCTCACTAAAATACCATTATATGAAGGAAAATGGAGTTGTCTTGAGAAGTAAAGTAAAAACTCTAAATCACTCTTTTTTAATTTATATTCCTTTCATTCTTCTTCTACCTCCTCAAAATATATTCTACCCATGATGAAATAATTGCATTAGTGTACAAATTTTACTAAAATTTAATTATGTTAATAAAATAATAATTTTATACCTTCATCCCAACCGTTAGAGAAAGGAAAATGTTACTTGTGTGTATGTGTGGACTACCTCCTCCATGAATGATGTATTTCATTTTTCATCACCACCTCACATGGATTATTATACTAATTTTTAATTAATAAATATTATATTTATGAAAAAATAATGATTTTTTAAATATAAATCATTATCTAGCATCCTACCGTCCCATTCATCATAAAATGGAAATGTTGCTCATGCATATGTACAGACTACCACTTACATCGATGATATGTTTCGTTTTCATTTCAATATTATATGGATGTTTATAAATACTTATTTCATGAAAATATATTGTATTAAGGAGTAATATATGTCATGAGTATGGTTTTGGGTAAGGATAATACCATTCAATGAAAAAATGATGGCCTGTACAATCGATAAAACAACTAGAAGTATGATTGATTGACCACTAGAAGTTCATACGCAGATCACCATAGAAGAAAACCAATCCTCCACAACTTTTTTTCCTTTTCAAATAAGTGTAATATAATTAAGAATCCACTGAACCCTACCCACTGTATTGAGTAAACCTCACACAAAAATCCTTAGAAACAATAAAATCAACAAAAATAGGTAACGATCATACGTGAAATAAAATTACATAAAGTTGTAAATAAACACTGGAGATTTAATGTGATTTAGTATTTTTTCCTACATGCATAGGAGGAACCAATATGACTTATTTATATTTCTAGAAGAATAAATATTAAAAAAAACTGAAAAACCATCTGTATTATTTCATTACCAAATTATTGACACTCTATAAAACTCTTATGTACTATAAATTCCACTGTGCACTAAGTAGACATCAAATTAACTATTCCACACTAATATTCATTGTTTAGGGTTGGTACCAAATTATTTTTATAGGAAACATAGATAGTTGAACCAGATACATCACTATTCCATATTTATATAGAATCATCTTTATGAAATGTCCCTATTGATTTCCTATAACACTGTTAAGATCAATATCTTACTCCTATAAACACATCAAGATTCTTCTTTCCAGAGAATTTATTTCAGATATTTTGCCAATATTTTTGACCACCCTTGATATAATCATGAGATATTAAATTATTATGACCCTAATTCCATTGAATAGAAGAACTATTAACTCATTCAAATTGATTCCAACCACCTACTACTAATCAAAAATATGGTAAACAAAAATCTGATTCTTGAACTTCATGTTATTTGAACTTCTGATGGTCTAAAAAGGATTCACATCCCCAAAATCCCCCACTTAAATAATTTTTCTAGGTAAAACCTTAAAATACCTACTTAGAAAATTATTTCCTTTGTAGTAGTGTTCCTCTACCTTTTTATTCTTTCATTCACCAATGAATCATTGAGGTATGATGCTACCATAAAATTTCTTTAGTTAAATTCATGTTGAAGATATCCTTTATATTTTGTCTGCAAGCGATATTCTAGAGATCTAACACTTTATCATCCTACATGTTCATGATGAAGTGGTACTTCAGGTTGGTGTGATTTTTACTTTCATGGAAAACTAGATTTTTAGCCTAGTTTATTGCACTTTGGTTGTCACACAATATAATACCTAATTCCTAACTTTTAATTCCTTCAATAACTTCTTTAACCAAACCATATCCTTCCCAACTTAAATTTACACTACGTATTCTTCTTCCATTTCACTTAATATAACAATATTCTACAGCTATGATATGTAACTAATTATTGTTTCATTTATATGTAAATATAAACCTTTTTTGTGTTTTTCTATTTGTTTGAGTCTCTATAAAATTTAGTATTAACAAAACCATATAAATAATCTTCCTCCAAAAATAAAGAGACCGATCATACATTTTTTTAAAATACTGAAAGACACAAAAAGAGACTTTCCAATGTTACTTTTCTAGGTTATACATAAATCTACATACAAATCCCACTACAAATACTATGTTTTGATGAGTACATATCATTACATACATTATACTTTTGATACCTAAATCATAAGTCACTTTCTCCATGTACTGATGCTAATCTTTCATTATATATTCTTGTGCATTGAAAAGTTTTAAGTGCCCAACAAGTGGGGTAGAAACTACTTTTCCTTAATAAATGCCTACAATTTCAATGATTTCTAGAATATAATCCTTCTGATATAGAACCAATGTTTTGGTCTTCCCATCTCTTTCAATCCTCATCCCTAGTATCTTCTTTGTTTTTTGAGATATTTAATCTTAAAGCTTATGGAAAACTTAATTTTCAATTTATCAATCTTTTTTAACATCTAGTCTGACCAGAACAAGTCATGGACATATAAAAACGATGAAAGTACCATCATCCTATTTCTTTTAGTGACAAAATTTATTAGTGTTGCACCTACTTAAGTGTTCTTCTACCATAAACCCTTGAAATTTACAATTCTACTATCATCATGCTTACTTCAATACATAAAAGATTTTATTTATTTTATATACCAAATTATAATGCATAACTTATTGTACACATATTTATTTTTGAAATTAAATTTACCCCTTTAAATCACCATAAAGTAAAGTTGTCTTAATATCCATCTAATCTAGACACAATTTTTTTGATTCCATTGTACTTAGTATTTTTTAAATGGTAGAATATTTAACTACAAGTGATAATATTTCCAATAAATATACTCCTTATTTTAAAACCATTCAACTACCAGCTGTGATCTATAAATTTTCTTTCTATTAGATAATTCCTTAATCTGATAAACCCACTTTTTATCATGTACTTTTCAGCCTTCAGAATAAAACCTCATACTTCAATATATCTCTATCAATATTTGATTCATTCTTTAAGTTACCCAATTACACTATGGAGTTATGATAAACATCATATCATGTCTTATTCATTATTTCTTATTGAAATTATAGAATTTGTTTCCAATTTATTCACCACCATTATCCGTTCATATGTACTTCAACTTCTTCCCACATTCCCTTTCTTCTGAAACTTTTAACTAAGTAAACACATGAAATAAATCAAACTTATGCTCAAATAAGACATTCCATAATTTTCTAGTAGAATCACCAATGAAAGTGATAATGTAGAGGCTCCCACCATAGGACTGAATATGGGTATGCCCCCAAACATTTGAGTGTAAATGCTCCAACTTCTGATTCATGGGCTTCTATACATCTCATTTAAAAGGCACTCTTTTGTAATTTCCCAACACACTAAAATCAAATTTTCAAATTTTCATGAGATCAATATTTAATATTCCCTTGGCCTTTAAAAATTTCAAGTTATTTTTATTAAGGTGACCAAACCTGTGCTACTATACTACTAGATCATCATAAGTTGTATTTTAGGAAACCGCAATCCAATCTGAATTTCAGATCATATAAAGGGTATCAACATTTAATACTTGTGTAAAAATCATTAATATGAAGGTTACATTCTATAAACCATCAAAATAACTAGTCCAATAGTCTATATCATCAATTTTTCTAATATAAATTAGATATTTTATAATTACATGGATGTGGATAACTTATGTTAACTTCAAGAATAATCCATTCTTTATCCAGATGTTGACATATACTTTTATAATAACTTCCATGGATTCACCATGCACGAGATGTAATTTACCAAACATCCCAGATACATAATTGATTATAAATATACAATCTCCAGTTGAATGATATGATTTATCATATTCAATCACCTAAAATTATATAAGAATATTTAATATCTATAAATGATCATTTATTAATTCCGTTGAGTTGACAAAATCTAAACTATCTGATGTCATTGCCTTTCTAGTGATCCCATTTTTACTCTTGGAGTCTCTTTTGACATTTACTTTATTTTGAAATTTTCAATAGGTTAGACTAGGACCAGTCAACTTACTTCAACTACATTCATAGGACTTTTCTTATGTTATCTTATTCATGTATTTTTGATGGGGTGACCTTCCCCTTCCATTTGAATTAAGGGAACTACTGGTTAGTTTAAGGACTTACCACCACTTTAGTTCTTCATCCAATAATAATTTCCATATATCATCAAATACTAGATTGTTTTTTCTATTGTATTCACTAACTTTAGTAACCATAACATCCCAGATCTTCAGAGGTGAATACAACAATAACAATACCCATACAACATTAAAAAATGTTACCATTACTGATTAGATCTACCGAAGAAACATGTTGAAATCATCCACATGATCCTTCACTAGTAATCCTTTCAAAAACATTAATATTAACAACCATTGCTATATGAAAACCATGTTGAGTGCTATCATTTTTTCATACATATCTTCCAATACCTTCAGAACATCGACTATAGTCTTCTTCTCTCAAATACTGAAAGCATCATTTCTTTCCAAAAATAGTCTTACTAGTTCTAACACTTTCCTTTCAAAGTGCCCTTATACTTTTTTATCCATTAGTAATGACTTTAACTCACATTATGTAACTTCTAAGTCTTTCTGAATCAGATGATATTCAATCTGTATTACCCAGAATCCAAAACCTATTCAATTGAATTTCTCTATCTAGAAATTTCCTTCATTCGATGTCATTCCTGGGCTTCTACTGGTGTGATAAACCTTGAGCATGAAACCCCTTTTGATACCACTTATTGGTGAATATGAACACAACCATATAAAAAATTATCACTTGTATGAATGATAAAACCATCAGAAGTACGATTGATAAATGAAAATAAGTTCCTACATAGATTAACATAGTGTAAAAATAAACCTTCAAAACTTCACTTCCCCATAAAGTAAATGTACTATAAGTCAGAATCCACTACACCCTACTTCACTAAGTATACATCACACAAACATCAACGTAAACAGTAAAATAAATAAAAAACAAGCAATGATAATACATGAAATATAAGTATATAATGTAGTAAATGAACATTGGATATTTAAAGTGATTTATAATTTTAAATTCATTAATGAGAGGAAACATTGAAACCTATTTATATCATTACAAGTATAAATACTATAAAACACTAACAAATAATATCAGTAATATTTCATTATAGAATGATTAACTCTTTGTAAAACGTTGATACACTATTGATTCCAATGTGCACTGTACAAGAATCAAATTCACAATTCCATGCTAAGATACATTTTTTAGGGTCGATTCCCACATCATTTTATAGGATACAAAGCTGGTTGAACCAGTTACACCACATTCCCATTTTCCTAGAGAAGCCTCTGTATAGAATGTCATTATTTATTACCCGTAACACTATTAACCTCAACTTATTTATCCTATAAACACTTATAGATTATTATTTATAGATAATTACTTATAGATATTTTACCAAAATTTAGGAACACTCTTGATTCTATCATATGATATGAACTTTTGATGACCCTTCTATTGCTGAAGAGAGGAAGCTCCGTTGTCTTCACATCAACTCCATGCACCTACTACTAATTGAAAATATGATTAATATAAGCATGATACTTAAACATTATGTGCTTTAAAATTCCAATATTTTGAACAAGGCTTCACATCCCAATATATAGTTATGAAATAATGACAAAAAAAATGATCATTATAAATTAATCTATTAATATGAGTAAATTACCTAACACAACCTCGTCACGGATCTCATATTCACCTATCATAAAAAAAACCAAGGAATGATATTTATACTTTATAAATAACTATGGAACTTATATTCAAGTACCATTAATAATTTGGGTATAATGAACATTGTATCAATAACAAGAACCAAAATTTTCATATGAAACTTGTACAAAACGAATAATATTATTAATACTCGATGATGAAAATAAACTATAGGTAACATATATATGTGTACTAAATTATTATAAATAGTTTATAATAGAGGTATTATATATGAATATGTTTCTAAAATATTTTATTAATATGTTTATGTTTTCTATAAAGAATTTTAAAGCGCTTTCATGTAATTTGATAGTTAAGGTAAGGGTTTCTAATCTCATTTTTCTCTCTTTGAGACATATGAAATATTCTCTACATGTTTCTTTTTTATATGGTGTATATAATTCCCTATGGATACCTTTAATCATAACATTCATAAATTTAATGGATTTAAAATTCCATATCATGTTTTATTTTTCAAGGGGGTATGATTTAATGGTTACTAATTCTATAAGAGATATCGATAACACAAATTTCCCTTTTTGAGTTATAATGATTCTTCTTAAACTTATTTATTATATTCTAGGTTTCTTCCTCCCTAATATTTTATTATACAATATTTTCTATTCCTTTATTGGAAAAATGAATTTTTATTTCAAATATTCCCCCCTGATGGATTTATTTCTCAAAAATGTATAACATTGTTAAGAATGATTCTCATCCTCTTTATTAATATCTTTCTCTTCAATGACCACATAATTTCAACCAGTTAATGTTTTGATTTCTTATTTTGAAATTCAAATATGCATTATTTCTTATTATATTAATATTTCTATTTATCAATTTACAAAAGGAATCTTTAATACTATCTTAAATGAAGTGGGTTTCAATAAAGGTATATTAAAATATTAAAATGGATTTTCCTTTTGTAATAGAATATTTTACCTTCCACTAAATAGTCATGAACATAGACATTATTCTTTTATAAGGTCTAATTATGAATAATTATCTTTTGAAATATTTTCTTAAAAACTATCATTGTCATCTCCTTGAAAATGTCATTTAAAACTGACTTGTGGCATCATTTTAAATTATCTTTGACTTTCTTTTCTAAATGTGAAAGGAATATAATTTTAATCATTTTCCATACTAATTCATTTTCCTACTGCCTTAACCAATTTTCATTAATAAAATCCTTCTCTATGTTTTAATTTTTTTAAAAAAATAAATTTACATTCCTTTTTTAGAAAATATTTTTTAAAAAGGGTATAAAAAAGTTAAGGGGAATTTCTTATTCTATCTCCAAGAAAAATATTAATGATCTTATAAAGATGTTTTTTCATCTTTTTCAACATCTATTAAATTTTATTAGTTTTCGCTAGAGATATTCTATAATGATACCATCTACCTTATTTATGTATATGTATTATAATATTTTTATTCCCTTTATTTATTAGGGAAAATATTCATATTCTATATATTTTTCATTCCAATACGGATGCTCACTGATTACAAAGGAAATTTGATTATGAATTTTATTTTTATTAAATTCCATATTATCAAGAATTCATTAAACCTTATTTAGTAATGGGTGGGGATTGAAATTATATATCCCCTTAATGCATCGGTAGGTCTCATGAGACAAACTTGTTTGGATTATTTGGTGTATGCCTTACCCATTAAATTAATATTACTTAGTATAAGTCCTTGATGTTAAGATCATGATGTCTTGGAATTGATACTTAATGCTAAGATCATGATGTGTTGATTTGAAGAATAATATGTATTACAATAATAATTCCACCACTATGAAATCAATTATTATTATCTTTGTGATTATTTATAATGTTATATTATCTATGGATTCATTTTAAGCTCTTGTGACTAGTTATATAGAATTATTTGATTCTTATTTATTACTAATATATTATTCATTACTTGCTTATGAAATGGTATATTTTAATATACTCTACCCCCTTACTGAGCATTTTATATCACCCTTATTATGATTCCATATCCCTAGGATTATGAATAAGATTATTAGATATGAAATTTCTAGATGAGTGTCATGTGTGGTGATTTTTTAGGAGATGTTAGAGACTTAGTGTTAAATAAGAAATTATTAGTATAATGGAAAACATGTCCATTGGATGGGAAAAATATGAGTTTTGTTAGTTAACGGTTCTTACTAACACTCTAAATATATAAACCTAAAAGGTCATTGGGGGTGTAAGTTACTCAGTATTTTTTATTGATATTATAATTATAGATGGTTAAGTTTTGTTCACTTCAGTTGGTTTCAAAGATGGTAGGTAAATAATTCATTTTTCAATATCAGATCTGAGAGTGTGGGTCCATAGTGTCATAGTTAGCATAAAAAAGGGTTTATATGACTTTTGAGGTTAGGAAGAGTACATGATTGGGTTATAGGTATCGCTTAGGGTTGTTATGTGATTTAATGCCAAGGAAATTTAGTTCATTTTAAGAAAAATATAAACATATATTGAGAATGTATTTGGTTAATGTATATATTGATTAGTATGATATTTTATGTTTTTTTGGGATAAGGGTTAGTTGAAATCTAGGAACATAGGTTTCCATAATTTTTGGGTTTAGTATATAATAAGACAGATCTTGATTTAATTAGAAATTAGGATTGGAATACATTAGTGAAGACCCTAGGGATAAGTCTAAATATGGGAAAATATCCTATAATTTTGGTAATGTATAGTGTACGTGACTTCCTAAAATTGAAATACTTATCTAGATATAAAAATGTAGATATAGTCTATGGAACAGATACACCTAGTGGTAAAAATACCTGAAAATTACTGGTTGGGTACTAAATTTATCTTCACTTGGAACAAAACTAGTTAGCCTAACTACACTCCTTGTTTGACACTCCCAAACGATATGACTTGGAAATTTCATAATGAATTTGATGAATCATTTTAAAGGATTTAAATGGAATTTCATTATTTAATATATAACTAGTTTAGATATAAAACCTAATAGGTAAATGAACATGGATATCCTACGTCAAACTAGAGGAGTTATAGTTTGATCAATTTATATCAAAGTTGAACCACAAGTTTCATAGGTTGAAATGAAGGTGTAATAGGAGAAGGCATAATATGATTGATTATTTATATTCATATTATCATTTAATCTAATTTTATTAGACATTATTACAAATATTTTAGTTTTAGTATTTGATTGGAAACATGATCAGGAAAATGAAGTTATTAAAGGGACGTCTCAAGAAACTCATAAGACTTATAGATAGTTAAGGAGGAGTATTCAGAACAAATGGTTGAGAATATCAATATTTGACTATTATAAAGGAAAATATGAGTTCTATAATATTAATCACTATAGTGAGTTGTGAATTATATCATGTTTTTTTATCTTATTAAGACCTTTATATATATTCTTTAGTGAATGATAATTAAAATTGCGAGGAAACAATTTATTTATGGGGAGAATGAAACACCTCTAATTTTTATTATGTGTTTTTATTTAAATAAACACTATGTTGATAGCATATAGCATATGTAACACCAAAATAAAATGACACACATTTTATTTATCAAAGTAATATAAATATTAGTACATCAATAAAATAAAATGTAAAATATCAGAAATAAATCTATATAAGGAGTTAACCTAATGTAAATAAAACACTTGTTAAAATTAGTTATTTTTATTCCTTATATATTATTATTATTATAAATAATAATTTTTAGTTTTTTTGGTTCTAATTAATTTATGAATATAATTAATTACGTTTAATATGATGTTATTAAAATCATTTAGTGTAAAAATCCTATTTTTCAAAGAATTATATTTATATTTATATTATGTATTTTTATCTTAAAAATTAAGTTAAATTTTTTAATATTTATTCCTAATAAATATTTTAAATATAAAAAAAATAAATTAACACTTATTTAATTGATAATTGTCATGAGATAATATTAAGAACAATTAAAGCAAAAAAAAATAATTTTCCTATAAAAACGATTTTCATTATATTTTATGTTTCCATTTAAAAGTAAATTTCATAAGTTTTATAATTTTAATTTGAAAAAATTTAATCAATTTTATATTAAACATGTTAAAATTTTATTAGGTTTAATTTATAATTTTTTAAAAAGGTTTAATTTTTGGGTGAATGGTGAAAATTGTTGTTTTTACAAATACTTTCACTTTTATAACATCATCATGATATAATAATGGATTTAGAGTTTATGAAACCTTTTTTATAAAAAAAATATTTATTTAATTATGAAAATAAAACATTTAAAAACATAATTCTGAATTTGGAAACCTATTTTTGACATTTTAAAACCTAAATAATGTTATATTATCATAAAAGAATTATTTTTGATCCCTTTATTTAAATAATTATATACAAGGTTACATTTGGGTTTTGATTTGGTTTCAAATACACATGAATTTAATTTTTTAATTAAAAAAAATGAAAATCATAGGAATGAAGACTACACTTGATTTTTTTTGTAAATTCTTTTTTACACTTATGAAGGCATTTTTCCTAAAAAACAGTTTTTGTTGCATTAAGAACACTTTTATTAAATAAAATATTACCACCTCTTGAAATTGAATATGATAGTTTTTTTTTGTATTTTTAATTTTTATATAAAAATCATCTAATAAAATCATCTTTATTTTTTTTCATAAAAGAAATCACCAATGTAAGAAATTAAGTTACTATAGTAAAAGTAAATTATGGTAAAAAGTTAAATCAAAGGGAAAAGTCTTAAAATTTCTCAAACCATATCCATTAATTTTTGGTATGATAGTTAAATATACCAAAAATACTATACTTTATAATATTTTCACTTTTGGAGAAACATTCCATTTAATGTGACATGTATTTAATATAAAGTTATGGGCCTTTACGAAAGTGCCACCCCTATCACTTATAAAAGGAGCCCTCCAGTACCCCACTTCTCCTCCCACCATAATTTTTTTAGCTTGAATAAACTCTTACAATATCACTCCCAAAATATATATCTCAATTTATAGAGGTTATGGGCTCACCAAAAGGCCATTTTATGAGATCTCAAAGATTTATCCCAAGGAGTAAGGTAAAAATTCATAATAACTCATTTGTCATTTATATTCCTTTATTTATTCTTCTACCTCCACCAAATATATTATACCCATGATAACATAATTATATCAGTATGATTATTATATTGAGTTTTTATTATGTTAATGGGATAATTATTTTACACCTTCCCCTCAACCATTTGAAGAATGAAAATGTTAATCGTGCATACGTGCAGACTACCACCTCCATGAATGAATTATTTCATATTTCATAGTCCCCTAACATGAATAGTTATAAGAATTAATAAATGAATAAAAATGATATCTATTAAATAATAAATATTCTGTAAAGATACATCATTATCTACCTTTATCCACTCCTATTCATTTGAAAATGAAAACGTCACTCGTGCGTACATGAAGACTACCACCTCTATAGAAGACATGTTTTATTTTCATAACTGCCTTGTATGGATGGTTATAAAAATTTGTTTGATGAATATATAATATATTAAGGGGTAATATTTTTCATTAATATGGTTATAAAATTATGAAAAAAATCAATTATCATTATAAATTAATCCATTGATATTGGTACATTAATCGAAACACACCCATCACCTATTTCATCTTCACATATCAAAACAAAAACTATCATGGAATGATATTGAAGCTATATAAATCATTAGGTTACTTATATTATAGAAAATTTAATAATCTATCAATGATGGATTTTTATTAATAAACAAGTTCCAACATCGCTATCATGAAACTTGTATGAAATGAATGAAATTTTTAATATCTGATGATGAAAATAAGTCTAACTAATATATGTGTATATAATGACTATAAATGGAGTATATAAAATTTATTAGATATAAATAATGTTATGAAATAATTTATTAAGGTGATTTTGGTTATTATATAATATGTTAAATCACTTTTGTGGAATTTTATATTTAAGGTAAGGGTTTTTTGTCTTATTTTTCATTATTTTATACACATGCCATATTCACCAATTATTTCTTTTTATACAACTTATTTACAAAACTATGGATTTTTATCATATAATTCATGAATTAATGGGATTTAAAAATCCATATCAAGTTTTCTCTTTCAAGTGGGGTTTATGAAAAGGTTAACAAAGTCATAAGAGATGTTGATAACACAAATATCCTTTCTTAAGTTGTAATGTTTCTTCTTGAACTTATTTCATCTATGCTTGGTTTCTTCAATGAAAATATTTTATTATTTGTTATTTTCTATTAATCTTAGGGTAATTTTTTTATTTAAAATATTCTCCCCTGATTAATTTCATTCTAATTAAATTATAACATTATTAAGAATAATTCTCATCATCTCTATTAATCTCTTCCTCATCCATTACCATATTCATTATTCCATCCAATATTATATTTTCATATTTTGAAATACAAATATGTGTTATTTATTATTATTTTCATCTTTATATTCAACTCTTTATAGAAGGAATATTTATTAAAATTTTAAATGACGTGAGATTAAATAAATATATTTTAAAATATTAAAATAAATTTTCTTTTCACAATAAAATATTTTACCGTCTACTCCACTTTTATGGACCTAGAATTTATTCCTTTCACAAGTTCCATTTTTGAGATTTCTATTTTTAAATAATTTCCTAAAAATTATTCTTTTCATATCCTTAAAACTGATATTTAAATGTAATTTGTGACTTCATTTTTGATTAACTTTGAACTTATTTATAAAATGTGAATGGAATTTTCCTTTATAAATTTTCAATACTAACACATTTTCCCATTGCCTTCATAGGTTTTTTAAGAATATTTCCCTCCAAGTTTACTTGTTTTTTTAAAATAAATTTCATTTCCCTTTTCTTTAAAAATATTTTATAAAAAGGGTATAAAAATGTAAAGGTTATTTCTTATTCCTTCATAATATAAATTTTTAATGCTCTCATAAAGGTGTATTTTATCCATCTCAACATCCTATAAAGTTTCTTATGTTTAACTAGGGATATTCTATAATGATAACATCCAACTTCTTTTTATGGATGGATTATGATCATGTTATTCCATTTATTGAAGGGGGAATATTTTGACATACCATATGTCTATTATTCCAATATGGGTGTTTAATGGTTATTAAGGAAAGTTGATTATGAATTGTATTGTTGTTCATTTATTTCATATGGTTAATTCATTATATATAATTAAGTTATGGGTGGGGACCAAAATCATATAGCCCTTCGATGTTTCAATATGTCTCAAGATACATACTACTTTGGGTAATTTGTTGTATGAATTACCAATTTAATTAAAATGAGTTGCCATGGTTCCATCATGGTATGATCATGATGTCTTGTAAGCCTTGATAGTAAGATCATTATTTCTTGGATTGAGTATTATGATGTACTTCACTATGAAATTAGTTATTATTATACATGTGATTATTTATAATATCATGTCATCCAAGATTTATTTCAAGCTCCTATGATAAATTATCTAACATTATTTGATTCTTATTTATTCCTTCCATATTATTTATTCCTTTATTATTATTTGATATATTCTGATATATTATACCCCCTTATTGAGCATTTGAGATCACCCTTATTTTTTTCCATTTCCCTAGGATTATGGAAAAGATTGTTACATATGAAATGCCTAGATGGGTGTCATGTGTGGAGAATTTTTTAAGAGATGTTTAAGACATAGTGTTAAATAATAAATTCTTGGTATAATGGAAAAAATTTCTAGTAAATGGAAAAAATAGAAATTTTTTTATTTAATGTTTCTTACTAACTCTCTAAAACTATAATCCTAAAAGGCCACTGGTGTGTAAGTGACTCAATATTTGTAGTTGATATTTTAATTATCTATGGTTAAGGTTTAGTTGATTTAGTTGATTTGAAATATAGTTTTTAAAGAATATGTTTATTAGGCTTGTATCTGGGAGTGTGGGTCTGGGGAATGATAGAAAGTATTTTTTTGGGTGTAATCCATGATGCATGGATTTTGGTTTTTGAGGGTAAAATCATCCCCATTAGTTATGTTTTGATTCCTTGGTTCTTGTCACAAGACCATGGTGATTGTGTGGTATCATATGGATCATAAGTATGTTTAATTTTTATCTTAGTTTGTCACTTTTTAGGTTTTAAAGTCTTAATATAGTCAGGGTTTAAATTTTGGATATTTAGAGAAAATAGGCTAGGATCATGGTTTAGACACAAAATTAATGGTAACCATGCGACATGTCTCTATTGGGTCTATTGGCGGCTTTAATTATTTGAGCATAGTTTTTATAATTGTGTGGGTCACCAAGAAAACCAGGTGAGGGGATGTGTTTGGTCTAAAGGCCATTTCATATATTGATCCTAGTTTTTCTAATTGTGTGACTCTCCCTAGGAAACCATGCACTTTGGTTTTCAAGAGACAACGTCTACCACATGGTTAGTGCATAGTTTTCTAACCGTGTGGCCTAACCATATGAACTGATCTAAACCATTTAAAATATAAAATTATTATGATGATATAGGTCATTTTTAAGTCTAATATTTTCATAATCTATCATTATCTGGAACCATACCCTCTATGATGCTCTATAGGTCTCTCCCCTTTGTTCTTTGGTGATTCATGACCGATTTGGGTGGATCTCATCAAGGTATGTTTGGTTTTAATCTCAATTTCTCATCTTATATCAAGATATATCCTTAATCACTTTCCCCCAAGATCATTTGGAACCTAATTGGGATATGATTATTAGATATAGAGGATATGCTATGGAAGTGATGGTGTTTATTATGGATCTTGTCTTGCGAGGACCTAATCTCTTAGTTTCCAATACCCATTTCCAAATACGGTTGGGTTATCTCCATGGGTGAGGTAGGTGTCTATATAAAATGATCATGTCCCTTGATTTACCTTATATTCATGTAAATTCATTTGTTTTTATGTATTAAATTCAAGGATTTGAAATATATGAGGGTTTATTTATAAAATTACATCCTGTGTGGATTTTGAATTGGGGTTTAAAGGGGGTATTATTTAAAATTTGTTTTTGCACACCATGTGCACAATGAAATGAACCAAATATGACTTTGACACTAAAATTAATTTTTGAGCATGTAATATATGTATATTTTATTATGGAAATGTTTTAAAAAATTATGAGTATATTTTACTTAAATGTTTTTGTAAACATAACACATTTAGAACCTTAGGTACATTGGGTTATGGAAATATGAAAACCTTAGTGAGTGTGAAACCACTAGGGGTATGATTTTGATATTAATAGACTATGGAAAGACTCAATATCAATAGGATAGATGGTATGGATGGCTTAATGCTCATTTAAATTCCCTATTTGATATTCTAATAGTCTAGATCGCAACTTTTTCTTGGTTTATTATTTGATTTATTGTATCTTGTTTTAAAACATCACTTTGTTACTTTCTGAGTTATGAATTCTTTGATTAGTGCCATATATATTTTCATTCATGTTTATATTCAATTTATCATGAATTTCAATATGATTTTTTTTAAATTTAAAACAAATTTATGTTTTATTTAAAATGTTTTAAAAGGAAATGGCTTTATGAATATTGATTTGTTTTAAAGGAAAAACTAATTATTGTAAGATGAAAACTGTTGTATTGATTTATGGTGGTTTTCCTCACACCCTACATTTGAATTTGGGCATTTTTAGATACAGTTTTATAGGGAATAATTATAGGTAAGGGTGTCATGAAGCTCACTTATCCTGGTTGATTTCATCTTCATAGTGAATTGGGTTGGCGGTAACGGTTGGTCACATGGAGACTTGGTTTCGCTCTTGTTTAGTTTTGCTTCTCATATTTTATTTTTGGATTGTTTTTGTATTACTATTGGATGTGTACATGTTTTCTAAATTATAATATGTTTTTTATCTTTCACCTATTAAAATTGAGACATTCTTTGGTTGATGTGTTGATCTCCACCTTATGGTGTGTCATATTGGGTGATGTGTTATGTCGACCCAGGATGGTTCATTAAAAAATGGTATTAGTGAAAATAACTAGATATAAGTGTAATGAAATTTCATGGTTTTTTTAGAGTTTATGGTTGATTGGAGTTAAGAATATTAAAATTCAAGAAGTAAGGGTAGAGTTGTGCCTGGCCAACTCACTTTTGTTTTTGACCTTGAGTTACTATAGTAAGTTATGATTTTTTCCAAGAAGTATGAGATTAATTTTGGGGTTATCTAAATGAACATAATATTGGGGTTTATTTCAATGATTTTTTTCTTTATTTTGGTTTCTAATGTTATTGTAACTCATTCGTTGAATTCATAGCTACTATAAATTCTTGTTGTTTAAAGGGAATTAATATGGGTTATTGATGTTCAACTTTTGATTTAGATATTTTCTCTTAAGATAAATGAATGTTTTATTTCATGTTTAATAGATAATTACTCCCAAGAGATATCTTATGAATCTAGGAGAAGAAGATATGAGAAATATTCCATAGGAGAATCTCCCATTAGACCCTTCATTGGTGGAGGCAATTATTCATACAATCTAGACTATGGGTCAGATGGGTGCTGGAATATAATGATGAATGGAAGATCATTCTTTTCAATTTACCATGGAGAATCCAGATATATTTTTTGGTGATAAGGGGACCAAAGAATCTAAAGTTGGATTGAAAAAATTGACAGGACATTCCAAATCTTGAATACTAAATAAGAATCAAAGGTGTGTTTCACCACTTATTTACTCGAAGTATTAGAGAGAAAATTGTGGGAACCCATTGTGTAAGCTAAGTTTCATGATGATCTTACCTAGACCACTTTTAATATGGGATTAAATTAATTGTTTTACCCTAAAAAATTTCGAGTGGAAAATACTTTGGAATTTTTGACCTTAAAGTAAGGAGAAAGATTAGTTATGAAGAATGCTACTCATTTTTTTGAGTTGGTTCACCTATCACTAAAACTTTTTTCTAAAGACTAAATTAAATATAAAAGGTTTGAAATGGTTTTGAGGGACGATACTCAGTTTATGATGATTTTTCTATTCCTTCCAACCTTTTCTAAGGTGGATGATAAATACACTGAGGCTAATGAAAAATTATCTAGGATGATGAGTTTTTTTGGGGATTCTATTGCTATGGGAGGTAGCTAGGGTGTGTCATCTAGGTAGATAAGTAAGCATAATAATTATTATAGTTTACATCTAGACCAGTTTTAGGGGAATCTAAATTATAACATTAGTTGGTTTTATATTAGTGTAGGAGACTTGGTCATACTATTCCTAACTATATTGAATCACCAGAACATGAAATCATTGTAAAAAACCCCACCACTTTAAGAATTTTTATATAAGAATATTGCGAGGAAGTAAAGCCAAATCAACTCTTACCAATGGTTCTCAAGATTGTTCTGATGCATCAATGGGTGGTGGATCTCATTCTCACTCCAAAGGGGATTCTCATGTAATTAAGAAATATTAGGGAGAATCTAAGGCTATAAATTTTTATGTAGCATAACATGCACTAGAGTAATCTGATGTGGAGCCAACAACTTTCATAGGTTCGATTTTTATTTCATCCTTTATGGTCCTAAATTTATTTTATACAGGTGAATCTCATTCCTTTATATCATATAACTTGTTTTACATGTTGTGATTATGCTCAAAACTTATTACATTCCTAATGGATCATTCCACCCCATTGGAAAATAATAAAGAACGATGTTTTAAATGTATCGAGTACCGGGTGATGATTTATGACTTTGAAGTTGTGCGGGATTTTTTTGTTCTTAATATTTATATATTTGACCGTATTATATTCATGATTTGGATAATTAGTGTTAAGGCCCTTATCAACTATTACCATCATCGAGTTTAGTTTCATTCTTATGATAGAGTCCCTCACATCTTTTGGGGTGAGTGAGATCCTAGATCATGTAGAGAAGGTCCTATTGTTATATATGATGGAATGATACGATGCTAGTTTTCAAATATGTTTCCTAATGTTGTTTACTACTATTTGAGAAATCCACTTCCATTAGTGGTGAGTATGTCTCATGAGGTATTTCATAATGATTTTTAGGTGATCTCTCTGGAGAGAGGTCAAGTTTACTCTTGACCTTCTCCCTAGGGAGAGACCTATTTTTACACCATATCATATAGAACCTACTGAGTTAAATGAGACTAATGTTTACCTTTCATATCTTAAGACAAATTTATTTATTTATCATAGTGTTTCACCTTGGGATTTTCTAGTTTTGTTTAAAATTAAGGCAGACAAAAGATTCTAGATTTATATTGATTACCAAAAGATTAATCAAGTGAATGTTAGAAACAGATACACTTTTATTAGGATTGATGATATATTTGATCAATATACAGGATCCAGATGTTTTATAATATTAACCTAAAATTGAGGTACCACCAGTTAAGGTTCCAAGAAGAGGATTCACCTAAGACAACATTTAGAAGCTGGTATGGGGTTTTTTAGTTCCTATTTATGCCATTATATATTACTAAATTTATAATGGTATTTATGTATTTGATTAACTATAACTTTCATAAGTTCCTAAACTCTTTCATTTTCATTTTTGTGGATGATATTGGGGTGTATTACAAGTCAGAGGAAGAACACATGGATCATTTGGATGTCATCCTTAGAATTTGGAAGGAACATCACGAGTAAAAAATAATTTATAAATGTGAATTTTGGATCAAATAAAAAATGTTTTTAGGCTAGGTTATATTTGATAGGGGAATTTTAGTGGATCCTAAAATGTCTCAGGTAGTGATGTTGTAGAAGAAATCCATAATTGTGATTGATATTCTGATCTTCTTGGGTTTAGGTTGTTATTACAGGTGGGTTGTTTAATATTTCTCCGAGATTTTATCTATGATGTAAAAATTTACCCATAAGAGTGTTAATTTCATGTGGAATTTTAAGTATAGAAGATCATTTGAGGAACTGACAGTGAGGTTGACATCGAATCTAGTTCATATTCTTCTAGAACTAGGCTTAGTCTATGTTGTTTTTTACAATGCCTGATATACGATATTTGAATGAGTTCCAATGTAGGATAAATTGGTGGTTGAAAATGTCTCTCACGACCCATTCCCTCATGAGAAGAATTATTCTACCCATGATCTCAAGTTGGCTGTAGTGATGCATGCTCTTTAGACTTAGAACCACTACCACTTCAGTGAGTGGTTTTCATTATATTTAGATCAAAATAGTTTGAAGTATATTTTTCATAGAGATACATGAATTTATAGAAAATATGTTGGGATGAGTATCTTCAAACTATTGATTTTAATATTTCATACACACCTGAAAAAGGGAATTTGGTTGCCGATACATTAAGCAAGAAGTTATCAACCCAATCCTTGAGGGAACCTGTAGAAGAGTTGTTTCTAATGGGTATGTTTATTGAGATGATCACAAGGAGTCATTTATAGGAATGTTTTCATATATTAGGTGGAAGATAATTCATATTTTAAGGATTAGATTTTTGTTGGGAAAGTAACTGACATTGATTGTTATCATTTAAGTAAAACTCTTAACATCGAGAATAAATCTGGTTATTGATCACAATCTCTAAGTGGTGTTTTTTTTCTTTCAAGGTATATTGTTCATTAAAATATATATGAGGAAGGATTTTATGGATAGTGGAAATAATGATAGTCACTCTGTTCACACTAGGACTACCAATAAGTATCATGATATGAGGCATCAATGTTAGTGGTCGAGGATGATGTGATCAATAATAGACTTTATGTCACGATGCCTTACTCACCTAATAACTAAATATGATAACCAGAAACCATTGAGTTTTTTAACCTTTACCCATTTTTTGTGTAAGTGGGATGTGATATCTATGGACTACATCATTGATTTTACACAAAATCATAGTAGACAAGATGTGATTTGGGAGATCGTTGATTGAATTTCAAAATCGGCTCATTTTCTTCCAATTAAGGAGATGTTGAAGGTGGAAGAGATTAGGATCCTATATTTATGAGAGATCATGAATTTATATTGAGTTCCTACTATTGTGATTTCTGACTACATCCATGTTTTTGAAGGGTTTACAAGAGGCAATGGGTACCTAATTGAAATTGATAATAGCATAACATCATAAAATGGATAGACAGACTGATCAAGCCATTAAGACTCTTAAGGATATGATCTGGGAATGTGTGCTTGATTTTGGTGGCTCCTCAAAAAAAATATATTCATTTTTTTGAATTTTCCTATAACAATAGTTTTCAACATTTGATTAAAATGGTGCCTTTATAAGCATTGTATGGACATACATTTTTATCTACACTATGTTGAAAGGAGATGGGATAAAGACCTTTGGTTAGACTAATTTATTTTAAATAGATGATGGAAAAGGTTTAGTTGATTTAGAAGAGGTTAGAGATTAATCAGAGTCATAAAAAATACTATGCAGAACATCTTCATTTCCTATTGGAGTTTGAAGTTGGTGATCAGGTTTTTCTTATAGCTTCACCTCATTTTGGGCCTCATTGATTGGGTAAGTAGGGTACGTTGGAACCAAAGTTTGTTGGCCCATTCAAGATTATTGAACATATTGGAAGGGGATTATTGATTAGACTTACCTTATTAGTTGACATTGATTCTTTATATGTTTCATGTTTCCCAATTGAGAACATATCAACTTAACTCTTCTCATGTGATTAAATGAAAAGATGTTGATATTGATCCTGAAGCCTCTATGGTTGATATTCCATTTCATATTATGTATATTTGGAATAAGGTTCTATGTGGTAAAAAAATTCACTTAGTCCATATAGTATGGTAGTATAGATGGGATATCCATGATACACAGGAGTAGGAATCAATATGAGGCAACAATGACATTATCCTTTTGTAAGTCTAGAATCATAAGCACTTTATAGAGGCATTAAGTTTCATGGTGGGGAGAATTGTAATGCTCTTTAGGTAAACTTTATGTTTAATTTTAATCTTATTTTATCTATTTTGATGTTTTAAAGGATTAATGGACTTGAAGATTTTTTTAGAGATTTAGAGAAAATAATCTTGGAACACGGTTTAGGGAAAAAACTAGTAGTTAATGTGCAGTAACCATAAAATATGGATATATTTGTTCCAATAGAGTTTTTTATGGCTTGAGAATGGTTTTTTAATCGTGTGGGTCATTAAGAAAGTCATGTGAGGGGAATAGTTTGTTTTAGAGGCTATCACATGACTAGAGAATGATTTTTCTAACTATGTGATTATATTAAAAAAATTGAGTTCTTTGGTTTTTAAGGGAAAATGGCCGCCACATGGCTGTCGCATGGTTTTTCTAACCGTGCGACATGATCTGAACCATTTAAAATGGGAAATTACCATGATTCACTTGATAGTTTTTAGTGTAATCTCCTCCCAATCCCCAATTTTCTTGAAAAATCCCCTTTATGAAACTAAAGAGGAACCCCTTTAGTTATTTGGTGATTCTTGATTGATTTGGGTGTATCTCTTTGAGGTATATTCCATTTTCCTCTATATTTATCCCCTTATCCTAAGATATATCCTTTATCTCTTTTCACATTGATTCCTTGTAATCGAATTGGGATATGATTTCTACATCAATAGGATTTGATGAGGAATTGATGATATTTTTATGAATCTATGCTTGTGAGGACCCAATCTCTTTGTTTCCAATCACTGTTTCTGAAGATGAGTATGTTCTCTCCATTGAAGAGGTATGTGTTTCTATATAATGGTTATATGACTTTATTTACCTTGTGTTATTTTAAATTCCTTTGATTTAATTTATGAAATCCATGGGCATAAAATATATCAAGGTTGTCTTAAGATATTTAATCTTTTGTGTCTTGTGAAATGTATTTTAAAGGGATTTTTTTTTCGTAAAAATACCTTTTAACATCATGTACTCAATTAAATGACCCAAAGATCATTTTGGATCTAAAATGGATTTTTGAACATGAAAACGGTGAATCATTATTGTGGAAATTATTTATAAAATTATGAGCATGTTTGACTTAATTTTTTTTAGCAAACAAAGAACATTGGGAACCTTAGGTGTGTTGAGTTATGGATATATGCAAACCCTATTGAGTGTGGCACCACTAGGGATTTTATTATGATATCAATAGACTATGGTATGAATCAATATTAGTAGAACACATGGTATTCCTAGACTAGTGTTCCTTTCCATGTCTTAGTACATATTCTCATATACTAAAGCCTAACTTGTGATCAGTTTATTATATGATGGTATTGTATCATGTCTTAAATGCTCACTTGGTTGCCTTATGAGTTATGAATGATTTGATTATTTCCATTTATTCTTTATTTCATATTTATATTCAAATTCATGTGTCTTTGAATATGTCCATTTTAAAATGAAAACCAAAGTATCTTTTATGATTATTTTTTTCAAATGAAATATCTTTATGAAACTTGATTTTTTCAAATATACAACTAATGATTTCATGGTGAAAAACATTGCATTGATTCATGGTGGTATCCTAGTTGGAGTTTTCCTCACACCCTGAATATAAATTTGAGAATATAAAAATATGGTTTTTCAAGACACAAGAAAAAGTAAGTGAATCATGTAACTTGTTTCTCTTGGTTTCTTCCATCATTATAGAGAGTTGGGTTAGTGGTGAAATATGGTCACATAGAGACTTGGTTATGATTTTATTTATAATTGATTTCAGGTTTATCCTTTTGGATTGTTTTTATATGTCTATTTTTTGATTAATTTTCTTCCACATTGTAATCTAATTTTTTATATTTATTTTCTAAAACTTGAGACATTTTTTGTTTTATGTGTCAATATTTACCTTCTAGTGGGTCATTTTAGTGAGGTGTCTTGTTAATTAGGGATGGTTTATTACTGATTAGGAATACACTTTAGGACTTACCACATAATAACTCAGAAACCCAGTTTAGGGATGAACTTGGTTAGTCCACGACATACTATTAACATATATAAAAAAATGAAAAATTCATCAATATAATTACCTCATTAAATACCATCCTTATTTAAATTTTTGTACTTATATAAACATAAAAATTGATGCTATAATGATAAATAAACAACAAAAAATACATAAAACAATTTAAAATAAATGTTATACCAAACATTTTACATATATAAACATATATAAATTCATATAATATTTCACACAACATATTAATATTCCAAATTAATTTTTAAATAGACATTACTATATCCATGTCATTATCAAGTAATAACAAAAATCAACGATATAGTTAAATCAATTGAATTAAAAAATAATGCTTCAAATTTCTTGGAAATGAAAATAATTTATAGAGTCACCATCCTTTAAAATTGAATAATGTTGTTTTTTTGAGATAATTTTCTATCATGTTATTCACATTAAAATAGAAAATAAATATCTAAGATAATTTATTATACAGTAAATCAATATAAATTATAAGACAAAATATAATTAATCAATTTCAAATAAATTATGAAAATAAAGTGAAATTACTAATATTTATCTTAATTTTCTAACAATACTTTGGGTTCATAATTTAATCTAAAAATAGAAAAGTTTTGATCACAACATAAAATACTTGGATGAAACCTATAATCACCTTATGTATGTAAATATCATTTATACCATTATTAAAAAAAATCATGGCATAGTTGTGATAACAACACCAAAACAAGGATTTAATGACTATTTTACATTGAATAATTTTCTTGTATGAGATACCAATTTTTGTAGTTATTATATATGAATATAATGATCCATACCCATAATCATAAAACAATATTTTTCAATATAAATCCCTAGTTTATTAAATGTATCAAACCACTTACATTCCAACATAACGACTCAACCCTGAGATTAAAAATAAAATATGATCATTTTCTACTCTAGTACATAATAGTAAACATTAGTTGAATGTGATTTCCTACCAATTTTTATAAAACAATAGTTTATTTTATAGATTAACATGAAAACATAATTTTGATTTATCATATTTACTGGATGTCTATTAATAATGAACTTGTATTCATTGATCACAATTGACTTACATTCATGTATCATTACATTCAAATCTAGTGAAAATACTCTATTCTCATGAGATATCACACTACTTAGTAAACTCTCAATAGTATAAAAATATAATTCACATCAGGGTTTCAACTTTAGTTATATTTAACCAAAGTTAAAAAAGAATTTAACATTATTTATTCTTATAACTAATGTTAAAACCGTTGTTTCTATTGTTTTTAATTTCAGTTATATAATAACTAATGTTAATCTTTTATCATTAGTTAATATATAATAAATATTATAACCCTGAATTTTTATCTTGGTTATATAAAGAATAGATGTTAAGAGTAAAATTTCACATCTCACACCAATGATGTTTCATTTTATTAAAGTTTACATTTTTTATTTTTATCTTCCTATCTAAAAATTTATCATGTTATAGGTATAATTTTTCAAATACCATCTATAACTTTTCATCATCCTTTATTCTATATTCTTGATCCACACATTCTTTATCATTAAAATGTTTCTTAATTCCACCTCTTCTATATTAATCCTTCTTTCCATGCTATTAATAATGATTTTATCATTATTTAGTTTCTTGATGATTTGATTTCTTCATAGATATTTTTTGAAGTTTTACTTTTTTGATGAAGATGAATTATTTAGATTCAGTTGAAATGATAAATATTACACCTGATATTTATTGAAAAAAGTTAAAATTCATCATAATTTATTCCTGGAAATGACAATGAATATCATTACACAATATTTAGATTCATATGAAACAATCACAATCAGGGAAAATAAATCTAAGAATCGATTCTTTTTTTCTTATTTTCATTTATTTTTTTTGTTCTTATGTCTTGATTATTATTCTAAGGTAGTAATTTTCTTTGAAATATTTTTAAAAAAATACAAAACATTTCACATCATTTATTTTTTTAACCAGCATAGAAAGACAATTATAACATTAGATATCTATATAATTGATGTTATAGGTGAATTTGAACATTAGTTATCAAAATAAAAAAGATAAAAATCAATTAAAGTTATTTAAAATAAACATTTCAATGTCATTTTATATTACCAATGTTAAAAAAGATACATAAAACATCAAATATATTTATATTGACTAAAAACCTAATTTTAAAACGAAATGAACCAATGTTCAATGGTATTATTCAATTAGTGTGTCTATATGTCACATATAAAAGTTTCATTAATATTATTTACCATCTAAATACCATATAAAAGGTTAATAAATTTTTATACCTTTGTGATATTTTAACCACATAATAAAATTTTGGCTATGAAACTTATCTCTCTTTTTAATAGGTAATTAATGATGTGTTAAATTTATAATTTCCTTATGATACCCATAAAATTTTTGGAAAAATATATCATTAATATATTTTTACCACAAATTTACGTAAAAGTAACTTATAATTGAGAATAATTACTTGATTTATTCATCCATAACATTATAATTAAACAACATGGTATGATATTCCATCTCTATCTCCTCAGGAATCAAATACATCAATATACATGATCTTGGAAACCCTATATGAAATTGATATAAATATTTGATTAATTGGATCAAAATTCTCATATTTATTTCTCATTCGTTTATTTTACCTAATATCAACATTATTCAAATACATAGATCAAAAATTTATACTCTCCTTATCTAAATTGAATTTAACACTAGATGTGTCAGGATAATTCTTCTTCATGACATAATATTTCATAATGTGTATCATTTTTTAGTGGGATACATACAAGAATAATAAATGGGACGATTAATAAGAACATCATTTTGATTGTTCAAAAAAATATGAAGTATTCATGTGAAGAAATATGGAAAAAATACGTTTTCTAATTCATGAAGAATGATTTGCGTGTCTTATTGAATTTTATTCACATCATTTTGGGTGAATAATTCAAAACATATATCTCTATATAAGTTACACAAATGAATAATAATGTCCCATACATTGTCTATCATCACATGTTAAATGATTATTAAAAGCATCAAATGTAACATGAAATGAGAGTCATGTGATTTTAGAGATTCTAACTTCAACTATTTTGTATTTACTTGTTCATATATGTTAAGTGAATAACCATATGAAACCATGAAAGTTTATAACACAGACAAAAAGTGTTTTTATCTATGTAGTTTTCATCTTATAACATGCATGTGTAACTGGACACTTGTTTATACCAATAATTTTTGGATGATTTTTTTTATTAATACCTCAACACAATAAGTCTCAAAGTGCATTTATATCATCCTTAATTTTCCAAATGATATTAAGGATTAATGAAAATAATAGTTTATATATATATATATATATATTTCAATATATATCACAACTAAATAATTTTATAATATATTTGAGGGAAAGTAAGGTAATTAAAAGAATATAAATTTATACCTCCAAATAAAGTGGGAATATTTTTTTATTACTTGTCCTAGTTTCATTGGATGATTCCCCTTACGAATTTTTTTATCCCTCAATCTATTTTAATAATTCACTACCTAACATATGTAAAGGAAGTTTCTCTTTCTAAAAGTTACCATAAAAATGGAATATTTTATTTATGTATGGATGTTTAATCATTAAGAATCGATTATGACCCATGAAGTTACAACTTTGTCAATATATCATAATTATTTATTATATATTTTCCCCCTAAGTTAGAAAAGACTATTTACCTTTTATTTTTCGACAAGAAATCATTCCATATGTAGGAAAATAATTTTTTTTCTATATATGAGAAACATGCATTTGAAATACATTCTTCCTTGAAGCATCATATATAATCACAATGACTATTCACAAATGATTCAACTCTACTATCATTGGTATAATATACACATCTATACAATTACCAGGATTAGTTGGCTGATAAATCAAAACTATCATGAAAGTATATAATTTATTTTATGCACATATAAGGTGTAATTTTACATATATGAATGAATATGGTCCACTATCAAAATGGATTATACCCATCACATTAGAAATCCAATACGACATTGCGTATCCCATAATAAAATTCAAGATGAATTCTCATAAACTTCTTCCATGATAATATATCTATCAAGTGCACCAAATGCCTATTATTTTCATTACTTTATATATGAAATCTCATGAATTATTCTATTTTTTTACATATATATTCTTTGTTTCATTGTTGTCAAAAGAAGGTGCCACATGACCTTCTTGGAATATCTAGATGGGGTGACATATTTATTTGGACACAACCTATATGTAACACACAACATAGTTTCATTTAAAGATACATATTTCATTATAAAAGAGTATAAAATCATTGTGGAAGTTGTGTATTTTATTGGATGAAAATATCAGTTGTAAAATTAAATTTAATGCATTTTAATCATTTTTTGGAATATTTTCACCATCAAGAATAAATTCATTCATAAATTCAAGTAGGTAGTCAATAACACTATTAATAAATCTATAAAACATTATACTATGAAATAATCTCATTATAAATTCATTCATGTTCTTATTAACATAACTAGATACAATAGTGTCTTATATTCCTCTATTACTCTTTTAAATTTATCAATGTCATCATGTTGGTTATGAGTGACTCAACTTGACATTGAATTTCTAGTCACTAATTATAATATTGTCATGAATGCATGCCTAGGTTGAGAAATAAAATGAAACCCACCAAATATCACATCTTCCACACCACACCTCTTAGGTCTATAAATATTTTCTAGTTATTGAAATGATTGGCCATTATGGTTCTATACGTCATAGTTGGTTTAAAATCCAACTCTAGTGTTATGATAACTTACTTCCTCATGAGTTAACCAAGGTCCACTAATACAAATATAATAATAATCACATTAAAAAGTTATAAAAAATATAAAATTATAATTAATTAAATAATACAACTATATATATTTTATAAAATTATAAATTAAAAGTAAATGTATATAATTTTTTATAAGTATATAAAAATATAAAATTATATATATTTAAAAAATGTATAAATAATTTACAAAATTATATAGTTTTATAAAATTATAAAATCATAAAAACATAATACATAAAAGTAAAATTTATGAAATTATAAAAGTATAATAATTTAAAACATATTAAACTATAAAAGTATGTAAATTTAAAAACATATCAAACATTAGTAAAATAAATAACTAAAAAAATTACATATAAATTTCGTAAGTATAATTTAATGTACTACAAAATTCATAAAAATATATAAATTTGTAACTTTATAAAACTATAACAATATAAATAATTAACAAAAGTTAATATATAAATTATATTAGATGACATGATATACAATCCCATTTATAAAATTATATAAATTTATAATCATATAAATATATAAAAGCATAAATGTATATTATCAGATTTAGTATAAATTCTATAAGTATAAAATGATTTCATGTTTTTTTAACTAGTAAGTGAACCCTTTAAGATTACCTCCAATAGGTTAGGGGCCAAATTTTTTTTTCTGAAGTATCCACAAAATTCTGGGATACATCACCTCTAATATACCTATAACCAAGGATCATACAACATATCCACCATGTGAGGAATGAAAAAACAATAATAATGTAACAAATAGATATTAATAACAAATTATAAAGTATACTATATGAAATGATACAAATAAAACCCCAAATACAATTCACACATCCCAAATAGATGCTATCCTGATCCCGATGACACAAGGGTGTCTATTATCATGCAATATCCAATCCATCAACAATCTATATCCACTTATTATGTCCCAACACTACTATTATCCATCATCTACATCTCCTGATCTTCAATGATACATGGTGAATAATGCACAAGTGTGTATAAAGGGGCAAGTATAACAATACCCAGTATAGTCATCCCAAGTAGTGAGATGAACTGATATCCATATTTTTTTATGTATATCAGAAGAAGTATAGTGTAGATAGTATAACATCTCTTGATTTCATCACCATAAATTACTATGATCAATCTACCCATAAATCACATTCACCACACTCGCTAAATTATAATTCTTCTCAAAAAATAATCCTAAATACTTTTTCATAACTCGTTATAGATTTCCATCATAGTAATTCACCCAAGATACAATAATATTGATATCCTATAAGAAATACACATGTCCTCCTATATCAGAATAAATATAGGAAATACACATCACAATGTATCTTAAAAGAACTAGATAAAATACACACCTCAATATGTTGATGATGTGATGAAGGAAATATACATCTTTAGCATGAGGAAATACACATCTCTATAGATTTTATTGTATACATGTTTGGATGATGAAGAAAATAAACATCTAAAGGGATAAAGATGTATAATGGAATTAAAGTTCCCAAAAATGGGTGCAGTAACACTTTGAGGGTGGTGGGTGATTTAGTGTAAGATAGTTTTACCAATTTCTCTTCCTCTTAAAGCTTTTACCCCTTTATATATTAAACCATTGTCACCTGTTAGAATGAGTGGATATTGTACACACAAAAATAAATAAATTAACTCCATATGAAATGAAAAAAAGTAAATGAGAAAAATAAACAAAATTGTTACATGTTTTAGCCCTAATTATGGCACCTACTCCTTATTTTTTTTCAGAAAAACATGATATATAGATTATATCACAATTATTTAAGGTGTTTATAACGAGGAGGGCATAATCCTAAACCCAAAGTGTCTTACTACACTTCAGAGGTATGGGGAGGTATTATCCATCACTAAAGTTAGTTCTTTATAATACCTCTTAATTTTATTTAGTCTTCTGATTGGTTGGTCTTAGATTATATTGGTATCCTTTAGTCTTTAATGTTTTTTCTCAAAGAGCTCCTGAACAAGTTATTCCTTTTTCTCTAGGATGTGTCTACATCAACTGTAATATCTTCATCCTCAATAAAAGTGAAAACCAGGGAACTCCTAGAAATAAATAAATATTATGATTAGTAAATATATATTTTATGGACTTATATTCATCATATTTTTAAAAATAATCTTATAAAAGTGTTCATTTGAAAAAGGAATAGTTTTATTCAATAATTTTTCACAAGAATTAAACTATTTTATTTAAAAGATTAATTTATTAATACTATAAATTTAATTTGATAAAATGAACATAATTTTTGGAATAAAAATATAAAATATATATTAGGATGAATAATTAGGATTTTTAAAAAAGAACTTTGATTTTGGAGCGAATAGTGAAAATAATGATTTTTACAAAAATGTTATTTATTTTTATTAAATAATGTAATTTAAAATTCCCATTATGATTTAGATTTGGTTTTAAATTAAAATATGATATATTTTATTTAAAATAATCTAAATAATTCAATAATAATAAATATTATATTTTATATTGGTTTAAGTTCATTTTTATGCATAAAAACCGAGTTTTCTAAAATCTATTTTTCATTTATATTAAAAGTTATTTATGCCAATACTAAAAATGTAATATATAAAAATGGACTATATATTTTTAATCAAGAGTTTAAATTCATTAATGAGATCATTTTCATTTCTTGGTCATTATGAATAGTAACCATGGTAAAAATGTGTCACCATAGTAAAAGGGTGAAACTGGTTAATAATTGTAAAAAATTAAGTGATAAGGTCAAAAAATATTAAATTAATTCTTATTGTATGATATTATTTTTATTATTACCACATTATCTTCAAATATTATTTTTTAAGTTCTAATTGACAATGATAGTGAATTAATATAATTTTAAAAAAATGAATAATTATAAGTGTGCCACTCTTCTCACTTATAAAAGGGAACCTCATAACCTTCCTTCCTCACACCTTTTGAGCACTCTATTTTATCCAATACATACTCAAATATCTCTCCAAAATCTATCCCCACATCCTATAGGTCATGTTACCACCAAAATACCAAACCTATAAGGCTTGTGGTGCAGTCCAAAGGAGGTTTTCCAAAGAATAGGTATAATTCTTAACATAGTGTTTCATGATTATTTCAAATTCTACCACCTTCATATATTATTTAAAAATGACTAAATAATATAACAAGAATATAAAATATATTTAAATATTATTATTATTATTATATTAAAACCCCTTTTAATCTCCTTTTTCATCTTATAAGAAATGAAAACATCACTCGTGAGTACGTGTGGACCCCCACCTCTACGAAGTGATGTGTTTAATTTTTCATTACCAGATTATATGGTTAGTTAAAATGATGGTAAAATAAATATATATTCTATTTATGACATAATTATGATTCTATAGAAGTAAATATATTTATTACCTTCTTACCCTTTCTATTAGTTGGAAATTGATAACATCGCTCGTGCGTTTGTGTGGAATACCACCACCACAAAGTGATGTGATTAATTTTTAATTTCCACATTATAAGGATGGTCATAAGGATGAAACTAATGAAAAAATATTACTTTTATAAAATAATTATGATTCCTTAGAAGTAAAATACTATCTAACTTATTTATTTTTGACCCATAGAAAAATTCAAACATCGTTCATGCGTATGTACTAAATACCATCTCCATGAAACAATGTAGTTCATTTATCATGACATCCTAACGTGGTTGGATTTAAAAGTGTATTTGATTTATATGTATGATAATTATAAAACTTTAAATATTATGGTGTTAATATAACCATAAACTCCTTTACCATGTTTAACACATCTATGTTGATTTAAGGTTATCAAACGAACGACCCCAAAACATCCAATGAGAACTTAACCATTTTATTAACTAAATAAAACATGGTAATAAATGATATAAAATGAATAATAATAATTTAATTAATATAAAATTTTATTAAGTAATAATAAAACGAATATAATTTTATTATTCTAGATTTATAGAATGTATGATGCTAGAAGAGACTTAATGTAAAGGATTTTCCTTTAAAAAGTTGTTTTAAAAGTTTTAAACTATTTATCCTCCATATCCATGTTATTTTAAAAGTTTCTATAATATTATTATTTATGCTTAAAATGTTTCTACAGTTCATTTTCACCTATATATGAATTTCTTTACAAAGTTTTTAAAAATAATATTTTTAATGTATCATGTATGGGTTATTTTCAACTTTTAACAAAAGATCAAAAAGAATGGTTTTAATGTATACAACTTGACCACCTTTTCCCACCATAATAACCATTACTTGTTACCAGTTTTATGTACTAGTAAAAATATTTTTTAAAAGAATATCTTATACCTGATCTTTTATTAATTCTTCATTTTTAAGTGTTTTTGAAGAAAAATTATATTTCTCAATATGATTAAGCAACAATTTAAATCATTTAACTTATGGGTTTATATGAGTTTTTCAAATGTTTTATAATAAAAAAGTGAAAGATTACTAATTTTTTATTCATGATATTTTTCTTGATAATTATATATAAGGATAAGTGAGCCTGATATTTCCCACGGTAATGGGTGAGCCAGATATATCTCTCAAATGCATTGGTTGATGAATAGACACTAAAGGAAAAAATAAGGGAGGTAACCAAGTTTGCTACTCCTATATAATAAACTAATATTTAATTATTATGACATGATTCAAATATGAGTGACCATTAGTTGTTTATTTTATGCTCCAATATAACTACATTATGCTAAAAAATGGTTTTTATGGAAATATTTTGATTTAATGAGGTAAAAAACTTTAAAGGTGAAAAGTTATTTTTAATAGGAATGTTTTAATGAGTTACCACATGCATCATGATGACATAAAAGTTTTTTACTATTGTTGATATTGGGTTTCAAAGGTTTTCATTGAGGAAAGATTTATTTTTTCATGTGGAAATTTTATATTTATGTACTCAATGTTTTATTGTGAAATAGGTAAAGGCCTTCATGGGTTTCCATGTTTTTATCTAGACTAACACGATTCCTTTATTTTTATCACTTACCAAGATTTTTTTTTCTCATCCCATGCTTTCAATTTTCTTTTAAAATATCTAATTATGAGATGAAATTTTTATAAAGGTAATGTTTTCCACTATACTGAATCATATTAAATGAAGAAAAATAATCTTTAATTAAATATAGATATAAATTTAAAGCATAATTTTTGGATTTTTTTACTGTGTTAATGTTTCCACTTTATTATGTAATTTTCTTATCTAATTATCTAAAATTATAAACCAAAAATATCATTGAAATTTAATAAAGTGAAATATTTTTATAAACCATGTAATTATATGTTTCTTAAGTTATAAGATATTATATTTGGTATTATAGGAAAGTTATAAATACCTATAGAGGTTAAGATAATATTAAGAGAGACTTAAAAGATACTAAAATTTATAGTTATATTATCTTGAGACAAATTTTGATAATTTCTATGTTTCTTTATCTAATCCATGTTTGTACATAATGGTTTCATACAAAGGATATAGGGTTGTTGAGGTTGAAATATATCAAGGGGATAATAAACTTCTGAATGAGAATCTTAGAATAGTTGGAATATAGAAATTTTTTGAAGTGTTGAATTAGTTGATGTAGGATTTTAACAGTGGAACCCAAGAAAGGTAGTGACTAAATTCTCTATATGGGAACATTTATATAGTATATAATTTTTTAAAACAAAACTCTCTCACTTTTGATGGATATTTATACCCAGTGGAATCTAAAGGATGGATCATTTCTCTAGAAAATATATTTTATGTTTTGGGATATATATAAAATAAAAAGGAAAATATTATTATTTATCATTTTTAAGGTGGATATAGTTGATAGTGGTATTTGATAAATAATACTAAGGAAAAAAATGAAATTTAGGTCATGAAGTGAATGGTATTTAAATATATTTTTCTTGATAATTATTTTCTTAATGTTTTTCATCTTTAAAAAAAATGAAAATTTTTGAATTTAAAGAAAAATAAATAAGACTCAATGGATGCTTATGAATTTTTTTTTACCAGAATGTATAGGTATGCATAAATTTTTTCTATAGACCATGAAAGTAAAATTGATATATTTACAGTGGTCTAAAAACAGGTTTATAAGGAGAAATTGCCTCTAGTGAATTTAAATGTTACGATGAAGTTATTCATTATGCTGAGAAAGTTGAGTTAAAGTTTTCTGACACTTATATACTTCTTGATGATAAAAGAAATATGTAATAAATGTTGAAATAAATAGAGATGTATTCAAATAGGAAATATATAGAAAATCCCCCAAAATGTTCCAAATGTGGTAAAATACATTTTAAATAATGTTTAGTTGGATGAGGATAGTGTTAGAAATATGGTAAGGTCAGTAATTTCTATCTTAACTACTATGAAATGAGTTCTAATCGAGCTATTAATAGGAAAATATAGTCATCCAACCATGAGATGTTTTATCTTCAATGAGTTGGGTTATTATGATAATGCATTTTTGAGGTCAGTTATAAAAGTTAGGAATCATCATGAACAAAATTAGAAAAGTATGGAAGATTTTGTTTCTACTACTACTATGGTAGACATTATACCATTAAATAAAGTGGTGTGAGGTTGTTTACATGCTTATTTAGAGTATACCAATGTATTGTTTGATTCATGATCCACATATTTGTTTATGTTTTGAAAATTTTCAAGTAAAATGGAAATACAATCTTAAGAAATGAAGTTATAAATTTTGGTTAAAATTTATAGGGGCAGCATAAAGGTAAAATTAATTTATATAAATATTCTTGTTATCATATGTGAAATGTATTTTACTACAAACCTTGTTGTATCACCAATTATATTGTTTGATGTTATTCTAGGTATGGACTGGATTTTAGTTTATCATATTAAGGTAGGTTATTGGGATAATGTAGTTATTTTTCAGAATGAGTTTAGCTTGTATATAAGAATGAATTCATACCTTAGATAACATATCAAGAAGTTGAGAAACTGATAAAAGATGTAATATAAAGTTTTCTTGTGCATATTTTTTAAAAGAAATAAATAGTTCAAATCAGTGATGTGATAGTAGTGAATATATATATATATGTATGTATTTCAGAATGAGTTTTTTAGTGTTATTACTGATCAAAGGAATGAGTTTATTATTGAATCAGTGCCTTATGATAAGAAAATTTCAAAAACTCATTATCGAATGGGTTTGGTTGAGTTGTTATAATTAAAAAATCAGTTATAAGAGCTGCTTGATGAGGGTTTCTTCCTCCCTAGCATTTCTCCTTAGTTTATTTGTTCATTGTTGTTTTTCCTTGAATCCCTTATAATATAAGGTTATCTTTATATAACTTCTTTTTGAGATGGATCATGATTGAATAAATCTATATTTTTGATGGGAGGCTTAAATATTAGGTATGTATGGGGTTGGATTTGTGCCCCTGGTTTTATCTGAACATTTCCGTCATTTATAGCTTGATGTGGATTTCCAAGTATTTTTAGCACTACTACTCCGAACTTGATTGTTATTTGATTCTGGATAAGGATCTACCAATTTTTGGAGCTGTCTTTGTCACATTATTACTTTTGGATGAAGTCACTAGCTCATTTGGACCTTCATTAGTAGGATGTTGTGGTTTGTTTCTATATGAAAATTGCAGTTGTCCCATTGGAAATTCTGGAAGTTTTTCGTGTTGATATACTGGAGAAAAATGATGATTTTTCTTAATTAATGTGAAGGAATCTAATCTAATAAAGTCCATAAGGATTTTGGTTATGATGGACTTAGTCCTTTGATTCTCACTAATGCTAGATGCTAAGATCTCATATGAAACAATTATGAATGGATGTTTTCACCTGCCTGCAACATCTTGATGGCACTTACTGACGGTATCAATAGAGAAGGACTACCAACATGGGTATGGTGACAAATTTTATACTTACCTTTAGAGCTATTGGATGCCTGCTACTTTTTATGGAATGGTTACTATTAAGGAATTTAATTTATTTTCTGCTTCTTGAGTTGTCCGTTCACTTCTTATATTTTTGACTTGTACCCCCCCTTTACTCCCTGCTGCTATAATCTATTTACACTTCATGATTTTACTGTTAATTTTTCTTTTAATAAATTTCTTGGGGAATTAATTGGGCGATTGATTCATACCACCACTTTTATTTAAAAAAATATAAACTCATTATGGTTTTCATTAATGACATTTTGGTTAATTCTAAGAGTTATGAGGAACATGAGAAATATCAAAGAATTGTTTTAAAAACCTTAGAAGAAAATATATCATATGGAAAATTTAAAAAATATGAATTTTAGCTATGATATATTTATGTTCTAGGATATATTGTTTCAAAATATGGAATAACTATTGATCTTACTAAAGCTAAAGTTGTAGAATAATGGCTATGACCCACAAATTTCATAGAGATTTGAGGTTATCTTAGACTATCAAGTTAATACTGATGTTTTGTTTTGATAGCTTTTATCATTTATCTATCCCACTAATTAAGCTAACTCGAAAACAAGTTAAAGTAATATGGACAAAAAATGTGATGAATGATATCAAGAATTGAAAAGAATATTGGTTGGTGTTCTAGTGTTTGTCTTGCCAACAAGAAATGGTGAATTTTTTATTTATAGTGACAATTATTTGATGGGACTTGGTTGTGTCTTAATAAAAGATGATCATGTAATTTTATATGCTTCAGTTCAGTTAAAACTCTATGAGTTGAATTAATATATTCATGATCTCGATCTTGCAACAACAGTTTTTTCTTTACAAGTTTAAAGGCATTTTTTATGGGGTAAAATGTGAAATATATAATGACTATAAAATTTTAAAGTATATATTCACTGAAAAATATTTAAACATGAGGAAAAGTTGATGGTTGGAACTTATAAAGTATTATTATTTAATGATTCACTATCATCCACATAAATAAAACAAGGTTCACAATTCCTTAAGTTAAAAATATAATGCATCAAAAACCAAGATAAATTTGGAATATGATCCTTTTCGTAAATGATTTAATAAATGTTGACCTTGAAATTGTGCATGATGGAACTCCCTCTCCTTTAGTTTAGGTGTTAGTATATTTATACTTGGTATAAATAATTAAGAGGACTTAGATGGAAGAACATAGTCTTCAAGAAAGAGTAGAATCAGTCAATAAGGGTAAGTTTCCTATGTTTAATGTTAATAAAGTAGGTTTTATCATATTTAGAAAGAGTTTATATGTACTCAGTGGTACTAAATAAAAGAAGAAATTTTTAAGTGAGTCTTATAGATCTCTTTTTTCTATTCATCATGGTCGTACTAAGTTGTACAAATACCTTCAAGAATACTATGGGTGGAAAGGTATGACGAAAGATATTTCTAGATTTACTATGAAATGTTTGACTTGTTAATAGGTTAAAGCTAAGTGACATTTATCAAAGGGGATTCTTCAACCTTTTCTAGTGCTTTAATTTAAATGGTAAAATATATCCATGTATTTTTTAGTAGGATAACTAAATACATCTATAATTAATAATGTAATTTGTGTTATTATTGATTATTTGACTAAATCTATGAATTTTCTTCCCATGTAATATAATATATCTTTGGGTTGACTTTCTAGAATTTATCTTAAAGAGATAGTAAATTCACATGGAGTATATAACTTTATTATATTTGATCATGAACCCATATTTACCTTATATTTTTGGAAATTACTTCAAAAGTCTTTGGGTATGGAATTGAATTTTTGTTCAACCTTTTATACTAAATCTAATAGACAGTCAGAGTAAACTATTTAGAATTTGGAGGATATAATTTTATATTTCTATTTATATTATCAAGGATGTTTGAATCCACATATTTTATTAGTTTATATAACATATAATAATAGTTTTAATTCTAGTATACGGATGGAACCTTTTAAGAAGTCACATGGAAAGCAGTATCAAACTCCATCCTGTTGGGATGAATTTAGTGAAATGAAGTTGTTGGGACCAAAATTGGTAGATTAAATGGTAGATAAATTAAATAAAATTCAGTACCACATGATTATATATCAGAGTAAGAAGAATAGTTATCCAGATCACATGAAAAAAATATATTATTCCAGGTATGAGATCATGTTTTTCTTAAAGTATCTCCATTGAAAAGTTTTATTCATTTTAGCAGAATGGGAAAGTTAAGTACATAGTTTATTGGTTCATATGAAATTCTTGAAAAGGTGACATTGGTTTATTATAAAGTATCTTTACCATAGAGTATATCTTATGTACATGATGTGTTTTATGTTTCTTTGATAAGGAAGTATGTACCTGATGCATCTCATTTTTAAGCCATAAAGTGGTAAAGTTATAGGAGAATATCTATTATGAAAAAAGTATAGTTCATATTTTGGATTAAATAGTATAGGTACTATAAAATAAGTTGAATCACCAGGTAAATATCTTATTAAATAATCACTTGATTGATGAAGCAATATGGGAATCAGAAAATGATTAGATGAAAGAAATACCCTCACTTCTTTAAATATTGAATAAAATTGCAAGGATATCATTACCTAATGGGGGAAGAATGTGACATCACATGTAATGCTTGAAATAATTCAATCTTATGATTTATATTCATATAATTTATGGATATATATTCATCATAGTTTTAAAATAATTTTACAAATGTTTTTAGTTGAAAAAGGAATAATTTTATTTAATAAAATTGTTTTCCCATGAATTAAATGTTTTTATAAAAGAAAAATTTATTTATTTTAGAAATTAAATTTTATAAAATTGAATTAAATTTTAATCAATAAATGAAATATTACATGTGGTTATTTTTTTTATTTTTCTAAAAAGATTGATTTATATGTTAATAGTGAAAATGCTATTTTTTGTAAAACTATCAGTTTTTTCATTAAATAATGTAATTTAAAAGAACCATTATGTTTTTGATTAGTTTTTAAAGTAACATAATATAAAATTGATTTATAAAAATCTAAATAATTAAATATTAATTAATATTATATTTGATTTTGGAATAAGTTCATTTTTATGCTTTAAAACACATTTTTTAAAAATTGTTTTTTGTTGCTTTTTGTGCACTACTGTTAAAATTAATTTCAACCCCTTCATAAAATTGTATCATAAAAATGGATTTCCTATTTTAATTAGGAGGTTCAAATTTATAAATTTGTCCTATTTCATTTTTTGGTCATTATGAATAGTGACCATGGTAAAAACATGTCACTAGGGTAAAAGGGTAAAACATGTTAACTAGTGTTACACAGAAAGTGATAAGGACAAAAAATATTATATTAGTTTTTATATTATGGGAGTATTTCAACCGTTATCGCCTTATCTTATTATATTAATTTTTTTACTTTACACTTTACCATTAGTGTAACTTATTTTTTTTAAAAAAATTTGACTAATTACAAGTTTTCCACTCCCCTCACTTATAAAATGGAACATACTATCATCCCTTTCTCAAAAACATTATAACAATATATTTTGGAAAATATATAACCAAATATATCCCAAAAATACCTCCCCACTTCTTATAGATCATGTTATCACCAAAATACCAAACCTAGAAGTCCTAAGGTGTAATCCAAATGAGGTTTTCCTAAGAAGAGGTAGAATTCTTAACCAAGTGTTTCATGTTTATTTTTTATTCTAAAAATTTAAAATATTATTTAAACATGAATAAATTATAACATATGTATCTTAAATATGCTTAATTATTTTTATTATTATGGTAAAATATTTTCTTGTCTCATTTTACTTATTATGGGAATTAAAAACATCGATCGTGCATATGTTTGTGATACCTCCTCCATGAAGCGATGTGTTTCACTTTTCATCACCAGATTATATGGTTAGTTAAAATGATATAAAAATGAAAATATTATATATATATATATATTATATAATTATTATTCTGAAAAATTAATATATTACATACCTTATTACCCTTTCAATATTTTTGAAATTGATAACATCACTCCTGCGTACATGTGGAATGCCACCTTAATAAACCGATGTGATTCATTTTTTATTCCCATCAATAAAGGATGGTGATAAGTATGTAACTAATAAATAAATATTACCTTTTTAAAATATTTATGATTATATAAAATAAAAATATTATCTAGTTTATTTATTTTCCACTCGTTATATGTAATAACCCGTGCTTTTGAACTGGATGAAAATCCAAACAAATTTGATTTTTTTTCATTTACTGAATGGGATATTTTTAAATCCAAACATTAGAACGTAATTACAAGAGTTTTAACACTCCAATTTTTTGTTTTTGGAATTACGTGATAGCTTGAGAGGTCTGTTGGTTGTCTCGATATTCTTTGGGAGCATCAAACTAGGAAAATCAAAGGTTTGGAGGGCCTGCACAGGGTGCATAGTTTGTTTGAAATTGTGCAGCCCTTAACAAAAAATCATGCGACCTATTTTAAGGGATAAGAACTTCCCACATGGGTCATGAATGGTTTACCTAGACCGTGCTCCTAGTATGGATGAGTATTGCTACTTAGGTAGTACCTAATTACTTTTCATCGCATGATTGGTGCACGAAAAAGGAACCACGCGGGTCAAACTGCGCAAGGTGAGTTTCTTAGGCAGTGGCTGCCGCATGGTTGGTGCACTGTTTTTCCAAACCATACTGCCAAACCATTTGAACCTATTTTAGGGGTAAAATAAAAAAATTAACATAATTCCTTATAATTTTTTTCTTCTTTTCCTACTCACATGGTAGCCACATGATGTCCTCTTCTCTGTGGGTTTCTCATCTTCCAAGTCTATGCTTGACTTCTTAATATCATTCCCATTCATCGCCTGATAAAAGTTCTGTTGGTATCTATGGGTCTTCATTAGTAAGATCTCAACTCCTTTTGATATTTATTAATTTAATCTCCTCTTAACTACATTATTCAGTTGTGAGTTCATATTCTGTATTTTTAAGGGAAGGTCTGTTTCTTTGATTTCTTCCAAACTCGATCGAATCAGACATCAATATTGGATGAGTGATATGTCCTAAGTGTAAGGTAGGTGTTCTATGACTTTTTATTAAATATCCATCATCTTATACTTAATACCATTATTCCGTACATTGTCCTTTTTTTACATTTCTTTATAATTGGGTTCTTCATGTCAAATTGACCGACACACCTAGATACACTCCCTAAGATCATTGTTAGATTGTTTGAGGTTTCCCGCCTTGATCACGGACACCCCATGGGTGTTTTAGTATTCTTTACCCTTTATAATATATTGTTTAAATTCTTGGAACACCTCCTAAACCTTTGGCTTGGTTTTACAATTGAACTTCCCCTTGTAAGCCTTGGCCTAAATAATAATGATATCCTGTAAATTCCATTTGAACTTTTTATAAATTGAATTTCCATGTTGGGCAGTTTTTATAAATTTCCACTTTGATCAGTTGATTTTTGATATTAGAACAACATTATTATTTATTCTCAATGAATTTATTTATAAATAATACCATTATTTTATAATAAAACCCCTTGATGGAGGTGAGTTGTCTTCAAAAGTATACAAATAATGGTCAATTGTTTAAATCATGCATGGACTGAGGCTTTGGAATTTCTAATTTCTCAATACCATTATTTTTGTAGAAGTAATGTTTATTTAATGTCCTATTTGGTTATTTATAAATGAATATGTCCTCCTTTAACAAATGTTAAATGAACAAATACACCTCCTAAGTGCATGACATAAACTCTCCTATCTAAATAACTATTGAACCAAGCTCCTTCCAAGGGATTGTCATGTTTGATAAGTGGGATTACACTTGTAGGTAATTTCCCAGTGGACCATGATACCTTCTAAGTACCTATTTTAGAATATTTAAATTAATTTCCATATTTTGTTTCTAAATGGAATAAAAATTTTTTATGGATTTTTTTCCATTACTAAATTAAATGTTTTATATGGAAAGGATTATGGATGTTTGTTTCCTTTCTTTTAAAAGAGATAAATGGTTATACATGTTGAATTATGAAAGGGTGGAAATGCCACACCATTTTTTCATATATCATTAAATATAATCAATTAAATATGATTCCCCTTATTATATAAAGGTCTTATTAAATGAAAAGAATGAGAGGTATTTACTCACATATTGCATTATAAATATGATGACGTCTTTATTTAGATTTGATAAATGCATGAAATGAGATGTATTGACTCATGTCTATTTATTATAAATAGGATTAACCCTTATACATAGGCTATGGAATGATGGTAAGGGTTTAGTTGAGCATGGATCTATCATGATACCTTACATTGAGTGTTGAGAATGGAATCTTGCACAAGTGATACTATATGGGCATCAAGATTTATGCTTCACGTACCTTGATTAGAGTGTTTCCATGGAAGATCAATCTCTATCTTGAGTGTTTTTGCATGATGTATCTCACTCTATTGGGATGTAGGTAATATAACCTCTTTCTTTAGCTTTTATGATCATTTAGATTGGCCATGGATGTCTGAGTTATGCCTTGATCCAACAAACAACTTGTATTCTAGGTATATGGACATTAGTCATCCTCACAAACTTGGTTCATATAGGTGGATGCAATAATAACTAATCATATACATAAATATTATTACTATATATGTATATCTACTGATTAGACACATATTACAACTGTGAGACAAAGTAAGTAGAGATGCCAGGTGTCTTTCAATAAACTGAGTGGGATAGTATTTATTTATATAGTTTTTATTTATTTATTCATACTACCTGAACATTGTTTTAATTTACATTGCATGGACTGAATTTAGTTGTAGACTCTGTGGGTGGGAACCTACTGAGATTTATATCTCAAACCCTTCTCAAGATTCCATTTCACTGGGGTACCTGAGTAGACTTTCTTGTTTATAAGACCATGATTGATTGCTTGCTACCATATTCTAGTACCTAGGTGTTTAGATCACATGAACAAGATGGATATTGGGATGCTCGTGGGGATCAACCTTGGGGATTTTAATTTATTTTCTTTATTTTATATACTAACCTATATATTTTATCTTGATTTATATCTTTGTTTTAGTATGTGTATCATTATTGGGACATGCATGCATCTATTGTATATTAATGCTGTCCATTATTTATATTCAGTTGTTATTATTATTCTAATGCTGCTTTGTTTTCTATTAGTTACAACTTCCGCTGCCTATTTTTCATTTAGTTTCTAATATACAATTGTGGTACTCTGATTGTGAGGGTATAGTCTCCCCATTATCACCTCCTTACACCCTCATTGCTACTCGACAACCTTTGGCATATGGGGGGGGGGGGGGGTCTTGAGGCCATGTGATCCACTAGTTCGACCATCGGTTTAGTGGTTAGTTTGGCCATGATGTTAAAAAGTGGTATTAGAGCCTTATTTTCCTTTGTATTAATGTTTTGGGATGGTAAAAATGAGACTATTAATTTTTCGGTTCTTGGAAAATAGTCGTGTATGGTACTGACCACCTCACACATGGAGAAATGATCAAGTGGCCAGGGCTGGGAATGTTGCTCATGTTTTTTGATATTATAATTGATTATTATTTCACCACAAGTGATTGGTGTATTTTTCCACTGCTTATGGATTTATGAATTTATGGTAATTTACTCTTGTCCTGGTATAGAAAGGATGAAGCATTTCATGCATCATTATAGGCATATATAAAATTCTCATGTCACACATATTCCATTCCTTATAGTTGCATTTGTAGAGATTCCTACTAATTTTGATATGTGCATTGAGTTTTATGCCATATTTTTTTTATCATCGTGCTTATTATATACCATGTTAGGTATTCTATAGATATGATTAGTTTTGTACCTTCTTAGGTAATTCTTTATCATGTATGTTATATAACATGCTTGGGTGTTTTCTTCTTGTTAGCTTGCTCCCCTGATTATATTCCAGTTTTTGTGTTTATTAACATGATTTTCATGTTTATCCTTATGAAAACATGAATCATTTTGTTTGATAAATAAAATGGTTTCACTAGATGAATTCATTGGTTATGATTAAATGCGATCCAAATTTGAATTATAAGGTTTATGGGCACCTTATAATTGTGAAAAATTAACCAGTGTATGAGAACCATTATTGAGCTTTGGGTTTGTTTAGATACCTCTGTTAAAATGTAGAAGGATTCTATAGTTTTAACGATAAAATGAATTGGTTTTGATTAATGAGATCCAAGTACCAACTATAAAGTGTATGGGTGCTTTTTGGATTGGTATATGGCCACCCATATCACTAAACCATTATATATGACCATATATATATATTGAAATGGTAAAAATGTAAAATCTATTTAATATTGGTTTAAAATGAATTGGCTGATTTTAAAAAATGCACATGTGAACCCAATTAGGTTAGTTGGGGCATGTTTCTTATGAGATAACACTCTATGGGTGCTTATAATATTGATAAATAAGCAACAACTATTGAGTTACATTCTGAAGAAACCATGTTCGATTAATGGGACCCATGTAGGTTTCCTTATCCATTAAAATGAATTTATATGATAAATTTCCGAATTATGATGGGATGAAAATAAATGTTAAATTTTTAAAAACGATGTCTTGTGATACTTTCCTGTTATGCCTTAGATATTTAATTAAATATTGTAACAATAGCCTTTGTTTTGTAAATAGTTCTTGATATTCTGGTTTAAATCTCATAAATTTTTAAAAGGTTATAATTGAATCAATGCAATGACCTTGAAATGGAACTAGAGGTGGTAGCCATTGGTTACCCCCTTGTGTAAAGGTAGATTGATCTTCTCTTTGAGTTTCCTTGGAATGAAGACGTGTGCATTTTGTGTAGGCCTTGATCTTCTTAGTAATGGATTAGATGATCATCTTTTTAGCCTATAGATTTTTTTGGCATGACCAAGTGATAATGTTGATTCTTATTCTTTATAAGGTCCTAGCTCATAGTAGGTATCACCCTTAGAGATTTTGTGCTTTTCTAATCCTGTGATCTTTCTAACATTGGTGTCATTCGGGTTCCTCTCTCCCTAATAAGGCTCTTATCATTTAATGACACCCCAATTAATATGGGTGGTCATGGTATCTTTGGAATTTTTTGGGTGTGAGCATCAAGGTAAGCTCAACTTCAATAGGTTAGACATGCCTAGGGCATAGTCCGCCACTTTTTAGGTCATGGGAAAATTTTATCCTCCTTCGATTATGGATGACATGGTATGTTTTCATTAAGGTTAATGGTTTTATGGGGAAATATGAATCTAGAATAAATCTCTAGTTCATTCCAACCCATACTCGAATACAATGGGATGAAATCCTATGGATAGTATCAAGGGTGTTTCTTTTGATTCTGAAACCTTGGGGTAGTATGCGTTCAAGTATGTGGGGCCCATCGAGTGCTAAGTGATGTAACAAACCTATTGGGTTCAGTGAGATAGTTGCGACTTGTGATGTTGAGTAAGTTCATGGGTAATCTATATAGTAGAGTGACTTGGGAATTTAGGTAATAAAGTTCGACCCAATTCTTGGGATTAATTCCTTGAGACTCAGGTGTTTTGACATGCTGGTTAGTTTGGTTTTGGTTTTCATGCCAAATGATTTAACATTTATGTTTAAGGTGAATCTGGACCTAGCACGATTTTGAGCGGATAATATTTTTATATTATTCTGATAGCTATGACACTCCTAAGGTATATAGCATCACTTCAGTTCGAGTGTTTTCCTACCTTCCAAGTATAAGGCACAAAAACAAGAAGGACCATTTGGAAATGGCCGGTCTTGTTTGAATTCCTTGAGAGATTGCAAGTTTTAAAATCATGTCAACGATTGCTTGATAGCATGACACTGTTATGGTGGAATATATACAACCTTTGAGATATTTCGATTGTCTTGGAAGGAATTAAGTGTTAAATATTGAACTATAACTGAATGCCTTAGGTGGTGAAATGCATTGTGATCGGTTAATGATGGTGCACTGGCAGGTTAAGTTGAGCCTCTTCCTTGAAGTTGACTGGTTATGGTTTGAATATTCTTTCTTCCAATAGTCAGGTATGACTGATTGGAAACCATTATAATACTCATAGTGTTTTCTTCTTAGTGACGATCAGGTCCCCTATCTTGACTTCTTCCTTGATACACTATGGGAGCATCAGTCTGACAATATGCTAAAGTATTAAAAGATGTTGGGCTTGTTTAAGTGGTTTTCTAAGTGTTTCATGCTAAACATGTGGTTCTTGCCAAGGCTTGGTTAGTCTTGAGTGACCCTCAGGTACCCATATAGGAATCCATTGGATGAAATCTTGGACACCATCCATTTCTGTAATTCCATCAAGTGAAGAGGAATGCAGTATGTGTCGACTAGGGATTTTCATAAAAATCTAGTTCAAATTGCCTAAATGAGGTCAATGGGAGATTAGACCTTTACTAAGTTCAAAATCACGTTAGGAGCATCATTAAAATGCTCAGGGGTGTGATTTATAATGAAATTCAAATGGTGGAGATACTGTGGTTCATAATTGGTCATTAAATGCTGAAGTTTAATGTGGGGAACACCTTGGTCCATATGTTTAAAGAGATGATGACATGATCTTGTCTCTAGTTAAATGAGACCAGTTAAGCTCTGTCTCTATGTTTCATTTGGAAAACAACAATTGAATTGAGTTTTAACAAATTCTGTACCATTATATTAAATGAATGCTCATAGGTGCATTGGTAATTTAGAAACACAATATGACCATTCAAACAAGACTTCATGACCCTTATGGGTTAGGTGATGTTTTCATTGTTCCTTAAGGATTATCAGTGATGAGAATTTCTATGGCGGGGTGGTTGTAACAACCCCTGATTCTGAACTAGATGAAAATTGAAATGAATTTGAATTTTTCATTTACTAGATGGGATATTTTTAAAATCAAGCTTCAAAATGTAATTCCAAGAGTTGGAAAACTTCAATGTGTTGTTTCTGGACTTCAATGTAGGATTAAGAGGTACCTTGGTTGTCTTGGTGTGTTTCGGGAGTGATGGACCTGGAAAATAAAAAGTTTGGAGGGTATGCACAGGGCACCCAATTTGTATGAAACCATGTGGTCCTCAACAACAAAATATACATCCTGTTTTAAGGGAGCATAATGCCCCGAATGGGATGTTCATGATTTACCTAGACCAAGAGACTAGGTGGCCCTAGTAGTATCACTTATGCAGAACCTAAGAACTATTCATTCTATGGTTGGTTCATGGTCACAGAAACCATGCATGTCAAACTGTGTGAGGTGTGTTCCTTAGGTAGTGGTTTCTTTACAGTTGGTGCACGTTTAGGAAAAACCATATGGTGAAACAATGTGAAAAAGTTTTTAGGGTTAGAATGGAGAAAATTATATTAATGTATTATAACATTCTTTTCGACTTTTCTGCCTCCCCTGTCAGCCACATGAGGTCCTCTCCTTCATGGGTTTTCCTTTTCAAAGCCTAACCTAGGATTCATGATATTTCTCCCATTTGTAATCTTATTCAAGCTCTACCAGTCTTTATAGATCATCATTGGTATGTTATTGATTACTTTTTAATATTTCTTCATTTAATCACATCTTGGATATACTATTTAGATGAAAGTTCATTTTCCCTATTTTTAGGGAAAAGGTCCATTTCTTAGATTTCTTCCAAACCTGATTGAATTAGACCTCGATATTTGATAAGTGATATGTATTAATAATAAGGTATGTGGTCTATGACTAGTTTCATAAATTTCCATTGTTTTACGATTAGTGTGGGTGCGCTACATGCTGACCTTTGCTGTGCATTACTTTATAATTGGTTTCTTCATTTTAAATTGATCAACACAACTAGATGCACTCCTTATGATCATTATTTGATAGTTTTAGGTTTTCCACCTTAATCACAGATATACCATGGGTGTGCTATCATCTTTTACCCTTTATAATAAATTGTTTAGATACCCTAAATACCTCATATGTGTTCAACTTGGTTGGATAATTTAATTTCCCCTTGTAATATTTTGTCTAAATGTTAATGACATCCTCTAAATTCCATTTGAACATTTTATAAATTGAATTTCTATATTGGGTAGTTTTTTTAAATTATATATTTGATGAATTGAGTTATGATTTTAAAACTAGATATTTATTTATCCTCAATGAATTTCTTTATAAAAAACACCATGTTTTGATAATAAAACCCGTCGGTGGAGCTGTGCTTTCTTCAAAAGTATAAAAATGATGGTAGTGGTTTAATTTCTGTATGGCTTGATGATTTGGTGTTTCTATTTGCTTGATTTCATTGTTTGGTAGAAGGTATGTTTTTTATGGCCTCTTTGGTTATTTATAAATAAATTTTCCATCCTTTAATAAATGTTACATAAACCAAGGCACCTCCTAAGTGAATGGAGTGACCTCTCCAATCTAAATTAATATTAACCAAGCTCCTTCTTAGGGATTGGCATGTTTGATAAGTGGGATTACCCATATAGGTAATTTCCCAATGGACCATGGGACCTTCTAAGTACCTTTTTGAGCCTATTTAAATGAATTTCCATGTTCTATGTCTAAATGGCATGAAGGGGTTTTGATGGCTTGTTTTCCTTCAATAAATTAATTTTTTATATGAAAAGATTTATGCATGATGGTTTTCTTTATTTTAAAATAGATAAATGATTATATGTAATGAATTATGAAAGGGTGGAAAGCCCATGCCATTTGTTCATGTATCATTAAATGAAATCAATGAAATATGATTCCCCTAATTATATAACAGGCTTATTAAATGAAAAGGGATAAGAGGTATTGCCTTATGGATGGTATTATAAATATGATAATGCCCTTATATGGGCTTGATAAATGCATGGAATGAGAGGTATCTCCTCATGGAAATTTATTATAAACATGATTACCCCTTATACATAAGATGTGGAACAATGGTAAGCGTTCAGATGATCGTGGTGGTATCACGCTCCCTTATATTGGTTATTGAGTATGACATCTCACACTAGTGATACTATATGGAAATCATCCTTTATGTGCCCCATAACATTATTAGAGCGTTGCCATAGAGGATCACTAGAAATATTGAGTGTTTTAGCATGATTTCTCTCACTCTATTGATGTATAGGCAATGCACCCTATTGCTTGAGATTTTAGGCTCGTTTAACCTAGTCATGGATTTCTAAGTTATGCCCCAATCCAACCAGAAAATAGTATTCCAGGTAAATGGACATTAAGAATCCTCATGCATTTGCTTCATATAGGTTAATTCAATGTATAACTAATCATATAAATATATATTATTACTCTATAGGCGTAGTTACTACTCAAAAACATATTCCAGACGTGAGCTGAGGAAGGTAGAGCTGCTAGGTATCATTCAAGAACCCGAGCAACCTAAAATTTATTTATAAACTTTTATTTATTTATTCATAATACCTACAAATTTTTTTACTTTATAGTGCATGAAATGGAATGAATTATAGAATCTATGGGTGGGAACCCACTAAGATTCATATCTCACACCCTACTCAAGCCGCCATTACACTAGGGCACTTAATTATACTTTCCTGATTGTAGGAACATGATTTATTTCTTATTAATATTTCATAGTACCTAGGAGTTATGAGAATATGATCGAGATAGAGCTAGAGATGCTAGGGGGGATCACCCTTGGTGATTTTACTTTATTTTCATTATTTTTTGTATCTCCCTATATATTGTAGCATGTTGTATGTCTTTATTTTAGTTTATGTATCATTATTGGGACATACATGAATCTGTTGTATGTTGGCATTATCCATTCTTTGTATTTAGTTATTATTATTCTTCCACGACTCTATTTTCTATCTATTACTGCTTTCACTATCTGTTTTTTCATTTAGTTTCTGATATATCGTTGTGATACTCTGATTATGAGGTTATAGTCTCCCCACTGTCACCTCCTTATACCCTTACAGCTAGTTGGAAAGCTTTGGTGTATGGGTAGATGTTCTTGAGGCCATGCAACCCACTAGTCTAGACAACGGTTTAGTGGTCTGTTGGGAAGGGATGTTATATTAGAAAAATAAAAATATCCTTCATGCATACATACATAAAACTATTTCCATGAAACAACATGGTTAATTCTTCATGAACAACTTAAATAGTTTTTTTGAATGTTTATTTAATGTATAAATATAAAAATTATTAAATTTTTAATATTTTTAGGTAATTGAACCATATCCCCTTTGACCATGGTCAATGCACCGATGTTGTTTTGTGGATATAAACTGAATGACCCCCAAATGTCCAACATGAACTTAACCATTTTAGAAACTAAATAAAACATAGTAATAAATGAAATAAAAAGAATAAAAATAAAGAAATGAATATAAAAATGTTTATTAATAAATTATAAATCTAGTATAATTTTATTATTACATAATTAGAGAATATATGAATCTACATGATACTTAAGGTAAGGACTTTCAAATGTTCTTTTAAATGACTTAAACCCGTTCTATTACATATCAATGTCCTTTTAAATGTTTCAATAATGTTCTTATTTATGATTAAATGTTTAATAAAGGTTAATTTCAACTATATTTTACTTTATTTACAAAGCTTAAAAATAATAATATTTTTAATATTTTTCATATGAGTTATTTTTTACTTTTTAAAAAAGTGAAAAAGAATGAATTTTAACATATATGGATTGGCCTTATTTTCCCACCATCATAGCCAATATTCATTATCAAAATTCTTCTATAATTCAACATGTTTTTTCAAGGAATATCCTATTCTTTCCCTTCTTTGATATTTTCATTTTTAATAGTTTTCAAAGAAAATGATATTTCTCCTCATGATTATGAAAAAGTGAAAAGCATTTATCTTTTAGGTTCAAATAAGATTTTTAAAGGTTTTATGATGAAAAAGTGTAATCGTAAACCTTTTTTATTCATGTTATAGAACTTGAGAATTATAAATAATGATGGATGAATCTTATATAGATCATAATGATGAGGGAACCTGATATAGATCTCTAATGTACTGGGTAATGAATAGTCTTTAAAGCTAAATAATGGGAGAGATAATTAGGTTTATTACTCTAATAGAATAAAATAGGATTTAGTTATTTTGACATGGGTAAAACATGAGTGAATATAATTTTTAAATATAGGGATCTAAGATACCTATATTATTATTTTAAAATGGTTTTTAAGGAAATCAGTTGATTTCATGTGGTAAGGAAGGTTTTAAGGTGATTTTTTTGTTTTTCAAAGGAATGTTTTCATGAGTCCCCACATTCCTCAGGATGCCTTAATGGTTTTTCCTGTGCTTTATAATGTGTTTTAATGGTTTTATTTTAGAATTGTTTTATTTTCTCATGTGGAAATTTCATATTTATGTTCTCAAAGTTTAATTGTGAAAAGGTAAACAACATCGTTTTTTTTATGTTTTTCACTGGACTTACAAGATTACTTTTTTATCCCTTACTGAGATATGTTTTTACTATCCCAAATTTTTAAATGTTTTCTCAAGATCTAAGGATGATTATGAATTTTTAGATAAGATATGTTTTCCACTATGATGATTCACTTTACATGAAGAAAAATATTCTTCAATGAAAAATGGATGTAAAATTAAAGCAGTTTTTGTTGAATTTTTTACAATATGAAAGTGTCCAATATATTATTTAGTGTTTTTACCTAATTCTATAAAATTAAAAACTAAAAATATCCTTGAAATGTTAGAAATTTTAACTCTTTTTATAAGCCATTAAATGATATGTTGTTTAAGTTACTTGGTGTTATAATACAGGTCTTTAATATCCACTGAATCAACCACTTATACTATATGAACATTGGCATTATTTTATTTAAGCTTAGTAATGATCAATTTAAGATTCATAAAGTCTCCTTATGTTTCCTTCTTCTTTGTATTTCTATTTAATGATAAGATAAAACTACCAAATCGGCTCGTTGTATAATTAGAATATATAACCTATGATTATTATCAGTTTAGGTAACATAACTTCCAAATGTTATATAGGATTATGAAATTTATTCTTTCTATGTAACTTAGGGGTACATAACTTCTGGATTTTTCAACTTCTTCAGAAACTTAAACATTTTGAATATAACTACACTATCATAGTATGCTGATCTTTCTCACTATATACCAGTTTCAATAAATTTTGTTTTTTTTCTTAGCACCATTATATATGAATCATATTGGGTTTTTAAAAATATTCAACTGAAAGAATATCATATATTATATATTTTGTATCTCAACTTCTAAAACTTATGAAAACATTATTCTCAAATATTCTTCATGCAATTACTTATACTTGGTACTATTTTCACATGGTCATAGCTCACTATAAAATCTTAACACAATGTTTTTTCTTTAAATATTAACTTTTATTTTTGATCATATATTTATTTATATATAATTCACTAGTACAAAAACCTTTTTTACGTCGGTTTTTTTTGCTTTTTAACGTCAGTTTTTAGGCGAATTTATTGAGAGCGACGTTAAAAATATGATTTTTTACATAGGTTATTTAATAACCGACATAAAAAATGGGGTTTTATGGTTTTTAACATCGGTTTTTAAAAAACTGACATGAAATACATCCTAGAAATGGCGTTAAGAAGCCATTTTTTACATCAGGTTTTGAAAAAACCGACGTTAAAACCTCATTTTTTACATCAGTTATTTAATAACCAATGTTAAATGTCATTTTTAACATCTGTTACTAAATAACCGATGTAAAAAATGTTTACCATCTTGTAAAAAATTTTCTAATCTTTCATTTGATAGGTCATAGAGCTGAAATGGAGTTACGAATCAAAAGTTATGACTATCATAAGTTTGATATTTTTTTTGAGGAAAGATTGAATGAGCCAACCATAGCTTCATCTTAGAAAAAATATTTGAATCTGTAGTGGGATTCATATTTTTACCATGATATAAAGAATCACCCATCATTATAATAAATTAATAATCATTAAATGGTATATCAATTAAGAAAATTACTCATAGAAAATATAAATCATGGGAAAATAATTTCAAATACCATGACGAGGTCGTGGAAATAAGAAATCATTGATTCAAGTGGAAGATCAAACAAGTTGATTCGGTGGAACGATGATGGTTGAATGAAATGATCGTAAAATGGTATATCAATTAAGAAAAAAAATCATAAAAACCCCAAATCATGGATATATGATTAAACATACCTTGATGAGATCACGGAAAGAAGAAATAATTGATTCGCATTGAAGATGAAAAGTGTCAATTTGGGGTAACGATAATGGTTTAAATAAATTATCGTCAAATTATGATATGTGTATAATTGAAATATATAATTTAGATGCTAAGAGAAAATAGGGTATTAAAAATTTTAGGTGTAAATTCTTAATTTGTATTCCGTGATGTAAAAAAATTGAAATTTCACATTCTCAGGATATTAAAATTATCTTTCACGTCCGTTTAATGATAACCGATGGGAAAAGATATTAAAATTTTTGCTTATTTTTCACGTCGGTTATTATAAAACCAATGTGAAAAATCTATTTTCATGACTTTTTCACGTCTGTTATTTAATAAATGATGTGAAAAAAGTTGACAAAAATGTATTTCATTTCTTAAGCTTTAATTTGACAGGTCACGGAGCTCAAACGAAGTTACGGATTAAAAGTTATGGCCTTTAGAAGTTGATCATCTCTAAACAATGTCTTAGGGAAGGCCAACTTCTGAAGGCCATCACTTTTAATGCGTAACTTTGTTTGAGCTCTGTAACCTGTCAAATTAAAGCATGGTAAATAAACTACATTTTTGTAAACTTTTTTCACATCGTTTATTAAATAACCAATGTGAAAAATACCTTTTAACGTCGGTTATTAAATAACTGACGTGAAAAAGTCATGAAAATCTATTTTTCACATCGGTTTTATAATAACCGACGTGAAAAATAAGCAAAAATTTTAATATATTTTCATGGAAATGGTTTTTCACATCTTTTATTAAATAACCGATGTGGATAAGTGATGTACATTGATTTTTCACATCAGTTATTATATAACCGACGTGAAAATCAGATTAAATGGATTTTTCACGTCGGTTCTTATATAACTAGCATGAAAAATCAGCGAAAATGTATTTTTACGTCGGTTATATAATAACCGATGTGAAAAATCTATTTTCAGATATTTTCACGTTAGTTCTCAAAAACCGAGGTGAAAAAGTGCGACTTAGAAAAAGGTTTTTGTACTAGTGATTACCTTGAACAAATTATCTTTACATAAGAAATTCTTCACTAGAGAAATATTCATAGAATACCCTCCAAAAAAAATTTTCCACCTAAGACTCATGTGAATATGAATCTCTCAACTCTTCTCAACTCAAAATATTTCTCATTTAATATAAATGATAGATTTAGGGTATATTTATATGTAAAAATGAACATATCTATCATCTATTTTTGATCCTATAAAACATGGATGGATAGTCAAAAAACCCTTTCCAACTTCAAGAATCACATCGCCTCAGTTTAACAAATGTATCTATATCTTCCTTACTTCAATGCACTTTTTCCTTTGACTTTTACCTGATCAAACTGTAAAATCATTTAGTTTTAAATATTCAAAACTTATTATGGTATTCACCTTTTTTATTCTATACATTCCAATCACTATAGCTTTTAGATGCATGAACTTCTTCAGTTTCTATACCCATAATTTTTTATTGACTCATCATAAACCCCAATAAACATTCAATCATCATGATGTTGATTTCATTATGCGATTAACATGGAATCATTATATTCAATTTCTAGCCTGTATTCTAGATTTTCTTCTTATTCTCACCAAATTCATATTTTGGAATTTAAACTTAAGAATACATTTCACTAGCTATGTATATTATAATTCATCCATAGGACTACATTATCTAGATGATTACATGTAGATATTTGACATGAAATTCATTCTTGAGATTATATAAAATAGAGTTTCACCTCAATGGTGTGTTGTTCGTAGATTATTAACTAATGATACATCTCAACAAAATGTTATCTTCATAACAATATCTCACAATGTTAGTTAATACTATGTTATTTATATAGCACAACCACATTATATCACCCAAAAATAATTTGACTCCAATATAGTCTCACATAAATTTATAGTTAACTTTATATCATCAGAACTCATCAACTTCCAAACATTCTAAAATGTGTATATTTAAGACATTATGATACGACCTTCTATTTAGTATGTTCTATCTTCCATAAATTTATCTTTCAGATAAATTTATTTTTTTGAATTCTCCTTTTAACTTTCAGACAAAAATTCTAGTAAAACAACTGTTCATCCAACGAACATGTATCATTCAAAAATATGCACCTCAAATTTTCTTCAAAAAAACTATTCTAGCATTATCCAAGTGCATTACACCTTTAAACAAAAATTTTTGTACACTTTGAACTTAATAATGGGTTATAAAAAACTTTAATAGAGACATTTAGTCGATAGTGATTTCAATAGCCTTCAACACTTTTCATGGATTTACATTTAAGATCAGCTCAACAATTATCTAATGTATATAAAACTTCCTTGAATCTAAATCCATGGCCATCAAGAAATAGAAACAATATTTCCTTTTTTCCACTAATCCATGGGTAGGATCTTCACTCATATTTATTAGGATCTTCATACATCACCCAAAATACCAAGACACATTGAAATGATTATTGAAAATAAATACAAGGAACACATTATTTTGGGTTCATTAATATCCCTATTTGGATTTTTTCCAATACCATTAACTACTTCACAAAAATTAAAGTCAATTTTTTCACTTTTTCTCCAAGTATTTTCCCTTCTACCCATTATTGAAAATAAATACAGGGTTATAGTGCAAGGGAAACATTATACTCAACTATTTAAATTACCCCTTTTCTATCACCCTTTAAATATTTATCTTCTTTTATTTTTTATACCCATTATTGATAAAATATATCAATTTACCAATATATAATGGTGGAATTACACTTCACTTAGAAATGAGACATAAATTAATCAACTCTAAGTCTATGTTAACAATGCTCAGTTTAGAAAACAAGAGTGACAAATGTCGACCAAAAATATGACCATAAAATATCTATAATGTTATGCTAACAATTATGCTTCTTTGCAGGGGATGTTTAAATAGATTATTCAAGAAATTCATAACCTAAACTCATCTTAAGAAAATAATTAAATAAATTCAAGTTAAATAATGTCTTTATCCCCTTTTAATTTTTTAACAATCACCCCCCTTAATGACATATTTTAACATAATTGAAAATAAAAATGGGAAAGTGGTCATAAAAACTCAAGCATTAAATTATTTATGTATTTTATACAATTATACATTTTATTATAAAATGACCACATTATTTAATCTTTTATATATTCTTAGATCCTACTCAGGGGATTATCTTCATTGGATTTCACCATGAAGGATTTTCTTCAAGAAAAATATCTAACCATACTCTTTTTATTTCATTTGAAGTGTTACAAGGAGGAAACATGATACATGTTAATTTAATATACTTCATGATGGATATATTTATAGATGCTGTATAATATTCAAATCTAAGGTGACTCGAGAATTTCATATATTAATATTGCATCATTTTAAATGAATATTAAATATATTTCACAATAATACACACTCAAGGAATATATACATTTAATGTATTTGGAGATAAGATACATAATAATTTTATTTCTTGAAATATCTAAAACATATCCCATAAAAATATTCTCATATATTACACTTCTTAGACATACCCTAGTTAAAATATTTTTTCATAACATAAGGAAATTAAAGATAAGAAAAGGTGTGCTCAAATGCTTGATAAGGGTTAACATAGGATATAACAGTCAATGATGACAAGTGAGAATATGCTAAGAACAAGTGTCACCGCCCATCCCAATGGGGCCCACGCTGTGACTCCCTAAGACCACCTCCAATAGGCCAGAAGCTGGTGACTAGCACCGAGTAGGAAAATTACTAACTTGGGGGGCATTACCTAAGTACCTGTACAAGCGCACACATCTTCTAGCCCACAAATGCTGAAATGTAAAAACCATTGAGGAAAAAAATTCATGCATTCACTAAAACCAACCAATAGAGTACGACGCAAAGTAAAGTACTGGAAGTAAACTGGGCCAGAATACAAGCCCACCAATACAAGAGTCTGAAAAATACAAAGTCCAACCTACAAACACAAAAGGTACTGGGACTGCTTCTCATAGCGATAGGAATGCCTCGACCTATAGTGAACTCAGAAAGCTCTATCTTGTCATAGTCCTCCCTGAACTCTGTCAAAAGGATGGTCATTTGCACAAGACATGACACATGCGGGCAAAGCCCGTGCATGGGTGAGTATAACAATACTCAGTACAGAACCTCGAAAACCACAAAGAAATACAAAAGTAAAGGTACAGTCAGCTATGCATAGTATATATCTACAGAACATATATCAAGGTAAATACGAACCAAATATACTCAAAACCCAGACCTGTTGTCTAGAGACTAGTCACACAACCGCCAACCACCGCTAGGGATTTAGTTCGAAGATTCCATGAAGAACTCGTTATGGAAGAACACACTCCACGAGTCTTATAGATCTGATGATGTCTGTCCGAGAAGTACTGTTCGTCGGGAACCATCACGAGAGGTAGTTACACTCATTACAGGAGACACACTTCTGAGTGGGAAGATTGCAATAGATAGATGCACTCATTACCAGAAACACACTCCTAAGTGGGAAAGATCAAGATACATTGATGAGGATCAATTCTAGGGCCATGGTGGATTCCGCGACTCATCTAGAATTCACCTTCTAGGTAGAGGATTGACGCCCGGTGGAGTTGGTCATGTCGATGCCTGACTCTACCTAGGGTCAAGAATTGATAGAGGATCTCAATCTAGGCCTCACAGATGGATGCCTGACTCTATCACAGAAAGTCCTGCTGAAGGGATCATACTCATGTAGAAGAAAAATGATGCCTGACCTTTAGGGGGAACGAGAAGAAGAAGGGGCACTTAACCCAAAGAAAAAATTTCCAAGATATGATGGATAAGAGGACCATTCCATTTTCCAAAAATTACACGGCGTGAAGAAAAGTTACACGCCATGTCGTCTGATATCAGGTACTTCCCATGTACAACAGCCCATGTCGTAAGGCTGGTCATTTAGAAAAGTTAGTACACAACGTGTTGTACTGTGTACATTCCATGTCCGAGTGACTGGGGTCGGCTACGTGTATGCTAGCCATGTGCCCGTACACGGTCTTCAACCCGTGTACTCTAACACGTGTAATCGGTACACGGGGGGACCCGCGTTACTGGCCTTGCCTGGCCATGTGATAGAGTACACGGTCGTGTACTCCATCTTGTGTCCTTGAACCCCCTAGATACACACCGAGTCCCGCATAGCAGCCTCTACCACGCTATAGACGTCGTGTTCTGAAGTTGTGTAGATCATCCTGTGTCCGTGTACTTCCCAAAATACACACCAAGCTTCAGGGAAAGTCCAACATGTCATGTGACCGGGGTCACACGCTGTGTGATTCCTCTCTGACCCCAAAACCCTACCCACAGCCACCTGTACTACATGGTGTGTTCTTTGGAATTACACGTGGTGTATTTTGGAAATTTCCAGAAATGCGAACCTCCACCGTCGCGGCTCTAGTGATGTCCCGTTCATCAATCTGCTCATCCGATCATCACGAAACTTCCGGGTTTTGGTCGCCCCGACACCACAAAGCTACTCCTGTTGTTTTTGGACCTCCGATCGGCTCCGAAAACATGTTTTGATCTTCCCGTGCAAAGAATTCTTGAAGAATGGCCTTTTCCAATCTGAGCCGATTAGTTTTCCGTCATGGCCGTCGCACCTCCGTAGGGTCGCTGTGATATCTGATCTCTAGTTTGGGATCATTTCATCATAGGACAGGTGCACAATGATCCATTTTCTGTTGCCTCGCAAAGAATGCAAAGAATGTGAAGAACGTGTGAGAGAGAAGAGGGAAATATTTCCAATAAAACAATATAAGGAATGAACCTTCACAGTCATTCGTCACGACATTAATCCGCTCCCGTTAATAGGCTTAAATGGAGAAGGAATCTACAATAAAAAAAAATAGAAAATTAAATACCCAAAATCATCCCAATAAAAACCCTCTCGCAAGAACGTACAAATCTTCGGATCAACTTGTTCGTGGTTGATCCACGTTCGTCATTTAAATAAAGAATAAGGAAAGAGGAATGAAATAAAATCCCCTACATCAACTGGGATCGATTACTGATGAAGGTGTCGCACTGCCACCACTATCGAGATCCTTCAACTTTGTTGGCATAACAATTCACAGCTTCGATCCATCATCGTTCATTGCTGAGAGTTTTCTCTAGAGTTTCCTCTCAATTTTTTTTTTCCAAAGATCGACGTTCGATTATCCTAATAAAAAGGTAAATGTGATTGGAATCCATTATGTTGCGGCATTAATGAGTCCAACTTGTATTTCTTGAGTCATTAAGACATGAAAATAAAAATTAAGGAAATAACTATCCCGTCGCCATGCTGCAGCGGATGTTTCCATAAAAATAAAATAAACATTTAGAAATTTATTTTATTTTTATTTTACTAAAAATGTTTGAAAATTAACTTATTCCCTCGACCTGCGACAGTCAGGGTTAGGCCGATTCTTATGTAAATTCATTGTCCCAGACGCAATGGTGCCCTCAGATTTTTACTTCGATCATCCATTTGGAAACTGCCACAACCACACACGAGTACCGGCTCACTTAAAAAAGTTTCAAACCACCGTTCCAGGCTTACCGGGCCTCGGAATGAGGTTCCTTCTCTACACTTGGTCTCATAATAATTCTATATAATATTTAAAATAATACAAAGAATATTCGAGACATTACATTCTCCGCACCTTGGGGCTTTACGTCCCCGAAAATCCAAAACAAAGGCTACTAAAAAAGATGTGGGTACTAGGCACAGATCTGGGCCTCCCGCTCCGTCGTGCTCTCCTGAAGATTCCGGTGCTGCCACCAGACGCGCACTAGGAAACTCAATCTCCCACAAAGGATCCTCTCCTACCGATCCTCGATCTCCACTAGGTACTCAGCAAAGGTCGCTCCATCTTTGATGTCCAACTCTCCCTAGTCGATGACGTGTGATGGGTCATGCACGTACCTCCTCAGTTGCGACACATGAAAGACATCATGTACCCGATGCAACTGCAACGGTAGAGCTAAGTGGTACACCAACTCGCCAACTCTAAATAGTATCTGTAAAGGTCCGATGAACCTCATAGATAGCTTTCCACCCCGACCAAATCTCCGCAACCCTCTTCAAGGTGAGACCTGAAGAAAGACATGGTCTCCCTCTTCAAACTCCAGAGGTCTCCGTTGTCTGTCAGCATAAGACTTCTGCTGGCTCTGTGCAGTCTTCATCCACTCCCGGATGATTTTCACCTTCTCAGTGGTAGCTCACACCAACTCTGGACCCATGAGTGCTAACTCTCCGAGGTCGGTCCAGCAAAGCGTTGACCGGAAGGGTCTCCCATACAAGTCCTCGAATGGTTCCATACCAATGGTTGAGTGGTAGCTATTGTTGTACACAAACTCCACCAGTGGTAGGTGGTCCTCCCATCCACGACCAAGATCCAAGATACAGTCCCGCAACATATCCTCCAGAACCTGAATGGTCCTCTCGTCTGTCCATCTGTCTGGGGATGAAAAGCTGTGCTCAAGTGTAGCTGAGTCTGAAAAGCCTCAGGCAATCCTTTCCACAACCGGGAAAGTGGGATTCTCAGTCAGAGACTATATTCGAAGGGAATCCATGAAGATGAACTATATTCTGCACATAGAGGCGTCCCAAGCTCTCTACATAACACTGCTCCCTAATAGCTAGGAATTGGGTCAACTTGGTGAGTCGGTCAATGATCACCCAGATGGAATCATGCCCCTTGGACGTCCGTGGTAATCCTGTCATGAATTACATCTATATTCCATCCCACTTTCACTCTAGAACTTCCAGGGGGTGAGCTAATACCGCTGAAACCTGGTGCTCAGCCTTCACCTACTGGCATGTGAGGCATCGGAAAACGAACTCTGCAACTTCCTTATTCATGCCTGACCACCAGAACTGTCATCAGAGATCCTGGTACATCTTTGCCACTCCAAGATGTACCGCCAAAGGGTATGTATAAAACTCCCTCAGTACCTCTTCCCGCAATGCCACTGGTACAATAGTGCGTTCTTTGAAAAGAAGTACGTGCTCCCCACCTTGAGAATATCCATCAGGAGAATGTCCTGTGGATAACTAAGCACGTAAATCCTCCCAGTCGACATCCCCAAGTTGTGCTTCCCTAACTCGTTGTAAGAGTGGAGGGGTGACAACCATCGACTGCTGGTAGGATGCATCTTCTCTATCCACAAAGGACAACTACAACATGGAAAACTACTCTGTCACCTCACTCAACATCTGTGATCTCGACCTTCTGCTCAGAGAATCTTCCACCTTGTTACCCTTCCCAAGAGTATAGATAATATCGAAGTAATAGTCCTGGAAAAAATCTAACCGACATCTCTGCCTCAGATTCAGATCCTTCTGTGAGAAGATGTACTTGAGGCTCTTATGGCCAGAGTAGATGATGAATCGCTCACCCATAAGGTAGTGTCACCACATCTTCAACGAGAATACTACCACTTCCAACTCGAGATCATGGGTTACATAGTTCTTCTCATGTGGCCTAAGCTAGCACAAACCATAAGCAATCACTGTCTGCCTCTGCATCAGGACACAACCTAGCCCGGTCCCTGATGCGTCGCAGAAAAATTTGTACTCGACACCCTCCTCCGGAAATCTCAAGACTGGGGCGCTCTTCAAACTCTATCTCAATTACTCAAAATCCTTCAGTCACCTCTCCATCCACATGAATGGTTTCCCCTTCTTGGTCAAATCTATCATTGGTGCTGATATTTGGGAGAAATTAGGAATGAATCTCCAGTAATATCCTACTAACCCAAGTAAGCTCCGCACCTCCATCACGCTCCGAGGTAGATCCCATGCTAACACAACCTCCACCTTGGATGGGTTTACTGATAATCCATCCCCTGAGATGAAATTTCATAGAAAGTGGACCTTTTAAATCTAGAACTGGCGCTTTGAGAGCTTCCCATAAAGCTGGTGCTTCCGAAGTACGTCTAGAACTATCCGCAGGTGTCTCGCGTGCTCCTCCTCTGACGCTGAGTACATAAGGATTTCGTCAATGAAGACCATTAATAACCGGTCCAAGTACGTCTATAATATCCGATTCATTAGTCCCATGAACATTGTGAGGGTGTTCGTCACGCCGAAAGGCATCACCAAGTACTCATAGTGACCATAGAGGCATCTGAAAGTCGTCTTCAATATTTCCTCATCCCTTACTCTTAACTGGTGATAGAATGACCAAATGTCAGCCTTTGAGAACCACTGTTACCCTCTCAACTGATCGAATATGTCATCAATTCTCGGTAGCAGATACTTGTTCTCCACCGTTACCTAATTCAAGCACCAGTAATCCACACACAACCTCAGACTCTCATCTGCCTTTTTGGAAAACTAGACTGGAGCCACCCAGGGTGAAATGCTGGGTCTCAAGAGACCCTTGCTCTGCAAATATTCCAACTTCACCCTCATCTCTTGAAGCTCTGCGAGAGCCACCCAACATACTGACAAATAAATCGGTGTCGTCCCGGGGTGTAAGTCGATGCAGAAGTCGATTTCCCAGCGGGGAGGTAGTCCTGGAACATCTTCGGGAAAGACGTACTGGTACTCTGCCACTACTGCTGGGAACTGGAAGCTCATCACATCTACTGCTCCGAGGGCAAGGTTAGCTAACTCATGAGTGACTTGCTACACCCTTCTATACATGAGCCCATTCTTTGCTGCCTGGGTCCCCTTTTCTCCGACAAAGGAAAACCTCGTCCCATCACTGCAGACACACCACACTCTTTGCCAAAATTAGTCAATATGGGCATGGAAGAAAGATAACCAATCCATACCGATAATGAAATCATAAGTCCTCGAAGCTACCACCAATAGGTTCCAACCAAAACACTCACCTCCAAGGGTAAGATCACATTGTCTGCAAAGGTGCATGATCATCAAGTCTCCTCCCGTAGGTGTCTCCAAGCGTAAGGATCAAGTCAATGGTTCTACCGGAATCTCGAGGTTTCGTACAAGACATGTGGCTATGAAGGAATGACTAGAACCTGTGTCTATAAGTATGGAAGATAAGGTATAGAAGACACAGATCGTACCTCGAATCATATCTAGAGTCCCTGGGTTTTACGCCTCGACCGCATGCAGCTGTCCCCGTCCCTATCCCTCAGCTCCCTGAGCCTAGTGCGGACCTCCTGGGGGTGGTGGTGGAAGTAAGTCGAAGCGTCTTCCACCACCCACAACTCTCCCTACTCTTCTGCCATGTCTTCCTCCTGGCGGGTCTATCTTCTCCACTCTCTGCGTCTTCCTTGGTGGTCCATCCACCGCTTCCCTATCAACAGCTTGACAGGTCATACAATCTGTAGTGAGATGTCCTCTACCATCGCACGCATATAATTTCTTCTCCCAAGGCTGACTAGATCTAGCATGAGAGCCCTAGACTGTCGATCCTCTGTCCTAGGTCCTCCTATGACGTTTCCCACATCCAGATCCCGGTGTCTGACGCAGGCTCCCTACTGCCGGTGTCTCCGCACCTATCTACATGCTGCTGACTACCGTTGGCTATCTCTGCTCTTCCAAGAAGCTCTCGATCACCAAGGACCGCTTGAGCACTCCAACATAAGTCAATATTCATAGAGGAACGAACCTAGCTTAGATGTCTCATCATAGACCTCACTTGAAGGTCCAAGATCTGAAGTACTGATCCCGAACCATATCCATCGAGTACCGGGTGAGGTTGGTGAACCTCGATGAATAGTAAGCTACCGTCATACTGCCCTACTGGAGCTGAAGAAGCTCCTGGATGCATAAAAATCTCAGCATAACCAAAGATAACTCCTCCCTGAAGAGTCTCTCACACTCCGTCCATGAAAGAGTGTCCTCGTCGTTAGTCTGTGTGGTCAGACTCTATCATCATCCCACTGAACCCTGAAGAAGGCTCGCTCCTAGGATCACCATCTGGTCTGATCATGTCCTCACTAGACGGAAAACTCTGGTCACCGCCTCAAGCTAGTCCTCATCTGCCTGAGGGTCGGGCTCGCCTCGGAACCCGAGGGGTCTCTGTCTCTGGAAATCTTGGAGCGCGCTAAGCTTTCGCTCCTTGCTGGTCGGTACTGCAGGTACAACTAGATGCTCCACTGGTGGTGGCATAACAGGGGAACTACCTGGTGCGAACGCCTGTGGAACTGGTCCCTGTATCGAAGCCTCATCAATGAGGGGGTCATCCTCGTGATCATGCTGCTGAATCCTAGTGGGTATGCGTCACGGAGGCATCCTGTAAGGCAACAAGATGTAGCATGAGTATATCTAGATAGCTGACTCAAAGGAAATGGAGAAAACAACCCATTCCTATATGATGCATATACCTTTATTTTATTTCCCCGCAACCAGTGCTTTCATGTACCGAGTCAAAAATCAGGTTATCAGAGTCCTGGTGTATGGATACATCAGCCACCACACCAACATTCGAGTCTCTGTCCTGAAATCCGAGCTCGAAAAACTTAACACTGTTGCCCCAAACATATCTCACAAACTCTTGGTCCTAAGGTAGAACCGACCACCTCTCATACCACTTTGTCACGACCCGTCCCAACGGAGCCCACACCGTGAGTCCCCAAGCCCACCTCCAATAGGCCAGGGGCTGGTGACTAGCACCGAGTAGGCAAATTACTAACATGGGAGGCATTGCCTAAGTACCTGTACACACGCACACATCTCCAAGCCCACAAATACTGAAATGTAAAAACCACTAAGGAATAAAATGCATGCATTCACTAAACCCAACCAACAGAGTATGATAGAAAGTAAAGTACTGGAAGTAAATTGGGCCAGAATACAAGTACACCAAAAAAAGAGTCTAAAAACTACGAAGTTAAACCTGCAAACACAAAAGGTACTGGGACTGCTCCACGTAGCCGTAGGAACGCCTCGACCTGTAGGGAACTCAAAAAGCTCGGATTTGTCCTAGTTTTCTATGGACTCTGTGAAAAGGCTGCTCGTCTGCACAAGACATGAGATGTGCGGGTAAAGCCCGTGCAGGGGTGAGTATAACAATACTCATTAGAGGACCCCGAAAACCAAAAATAAATACACAAAGTAAGGGTATAGTTAGCTATGCATAGTGTATGTCTAAAGAACATATAGAAAGGGAAATTAAAACTATATATACTCAAAACCCAGACCTGTAGTCTAGAGTCAAGTCACATAATCGCATACCCCCGCTAGGGATTCAGTTCGAAGATTCCACAAAGGACTTGTTCTGGGAGAACACACTCCATGAGTCCTATAGCTCTGAGGATGTTTGTCCAAGAAATACTGTTTGTCGAGAACCTTCACAAGAGGTAGTTACAATCATTACGGGAGACACACACTTGAGTGGGAAGATTGCGATAGATAGATGCACTCATTATGGGAGACACACTACTGAGTGGGAAAGATCACAATACACAGATGAGGATCACTGCCAGGGCCATGGAGGATACTGCGACTCATCCAGAATTCACCTACTAGGTAGAGGATTGACGCCCAGTAGATTTGGTTACGTCGATGCCTGACTCTACATAGGGTCAAGAATGGATAGAGGGTCTCGATCCGGGCCTCTCGAATGGATGCCTGACTCTATCATAGAAAGTCCTACTAAAGGGATCATACTTCTGTAGAAGGAAATGATGCCTGACCTTCGGGGGGAACAAGAATAAGAAGGGGAATTTAACCCAAATGAAACATGTCCAAGATACGGTGGACAAGAGGACCATGCCATTTTCCAAAAAGTACCCGGCGTGTAGAAAAGTTACACGTCGTGTTGTCAGACCTCGGGTACTGCCCATGTACAACGACCCATGTCATAAGGCTGGTCATTTAGAAAAGTTAGTACACGACATGTAGTACTGTGTACACGCCTTGTCCGAGTGACTGGGGTCCGCCCCGTGTACACTGGCCATGTGCCCAGACACGATCTTCAACCCGTGTACTCTAACCCATGTAATCGGTACACGGGGTGACCCGCGTTACTGGCCTTGCTTGGACGTGTGATGGAGTACACGGTCGTGTACTCTATCCCGTGTCCTTGTACCCCCCTAATACACGCCGAGTACCATGTAGCTGCCTCTAGCATGCTGTACACGCCGTGTTCTGAAGCCGTGTAGATCATCCCATGTCTGTGTACTTCCAAAAATACCCGCCAAGCTTCAGGGAAAGTCTAACATGCCGTGTGACCAAGGTCACACACAGTGTGATTACTCTCTGACCCCCTAAACCCTAGCCACCGCTGCCAGTACTACACGACGTGTTTTTTGGAAGTACACGCCGTGTAATCTAGAAATTTCCAGAAACACGAACCTCCGCCATTAAGGCTCCGGTGATGTCCCGTTCGTCGATCCGATCGTACGATCATCATGAAACTTCCGAGTTTTGGTCGCCCTATCACCAAAATGCTGCTCCTGATGTTTTTGGACCTCCAATCATCTCCAAAAACATGTTTTGATCTTCCTGCATGAAGAATGCTTGAAGAATAACCTTTTTCGATCCGAGCCGATTCGTTGTCCGTCATGGCCATCACACCTCCATAGGGTCGCTGCGATATCGGATCTCCAGTTTGGGATCGTTGCGTCACAAGACTGGTGCACAATGATCTATTGTCCGTCACCCCGTGAAGAACAAAAAGAATGGAAAGAACATGAAGAATGCGAAGAATGCATGAGAGTAAATAGGGAAAGAAATCCAATAAAACAACATGAGGAATGAACCTCTGCCATCGTTCATCACGATGTTAATCCGCTCCCGTTAGTAGGCTTAATTGGAGTAGGAATCAATAATTATAAACAACATGAAATTAATTCCCCTAAATCATCCCAATAAAAACCCTACCACAAGAACTTACGAATCCACAGATCAACTTTTTCGTGGTTGATTCATGTTCGTCTTTTAAAACAAGAACGGGGAAAGAGGAATGAAATAAAAACCCCTACCTCAACTGGGATCGATTGCTGACAAAGGTGTAGCACTGCCGCTGCCGTCAAGATCCTTCAACAATGTTGGAATAGGAATTCATAGCTTTGATCCGTCATCGTTCGTTGCTGAGATTTTTCTCCAGAGTTTCCTCTCAATTTTTCGCCAATGATCAACATTCGATTATCCCAATAAAAAGGGAAATGTGATTGGCATCCATTATGTCGTGTCATTAATGAGTCCATATTTCCTTTCTCGATTCATTAAAACATGATATAAAATTAAGGAAACAACTATCCCGTCGCCATGCTACAACAGATGTTTCCATAAAAATAAAATAAACATTTAGAAATTTATTTTATTTTTTAAAAAAAAACGTTCAAAAGTAACTTCTTCTCTTGACCCGCACCGGTCGGGGTTATGACCATTCTTAGGTAAAGTATTTGTCCTGGATGCAATGGTTCCCTCATATTTTTACTCCGAGCATCCGTTTGAAAAATGTCACAACCGCTCACGAGTGCCGACTCACTTAAAAAAGTTTCAAACCACCGTTCTGATCTCACCGGGCCTCGGAATGAGGTTCTATCTCTGCGCCTGGTCTCATAATAATTCTATATAACATTTAGAATAATACACGGAAAATTAGAGACATTATAATAAGGGTATGATAAAATGATCATAACTTAAAATAATCATACCCAACTAGTAAAATACCTTTAATAACGAATCATGGAATAAGGGTTTTTAAATAAAAATACATATGAAATAAGTGTGTAGAATCATAAATATTAAGTCATGATCTATAATAAAATATCATAACCATAAGACATATGTTTTTGTAATACACATAAGTAGGTAAAACTTTGTCATTAAATAAGGTTCACTCCCAATACTATCATTGTGGAAAATATACCATAATGGAAATTTATACCAAGTTATTTACAACATTCTATTAGGAGTAAATTCTATTTTGTTAATTCAATCATCTCATAGGAGTTTATTAACTCCATCATATCTTAGGATATTCTCAACTTTGTCATCATTACCTAATTCATTTTAGGGATATAAACTTCTGGTCCCACTTTTCACATAATGATAACCATACATATGTGTACCTCAAGATCATTAAACATTTATAATATCATCATATCACAACCTGTGTAAAAGAAATGAGTTTCATAAAGTTTTCATCGTAACTTTATTTACCCATGGTAAATAAATAGGTTTGATAGAATCATCCTTAAATCATCATCATCATAAGATATCCAAATAAACAAGGTGGATGATATCATAAGATCAAATCTTCAATGAAGTACAATAATACTTAAAGGATATTGACATAGATGAAAGATACATTTAAAATATCATTGAAACTATTTTTTTAAAACAAGAGAAAATATCCCTTTCTTTTGATAATATTTTAAATGAAAATTTCCTGAATATAAAGAAAATATCTTTATTTTAAAATAACTAACAAAACATGGAAAGTAATCTTCAAATAAAATTATTATCATAATAATTGGGAAATTATTTCATTCTTTATATGTTAATAGAAATAATTCTTTTCACACCTTTGTAAAAAGTACAAAACAAATTATTTGAAAAAATGTTTCTTTTAAATGATTACTTTTTAAAACTTGGTAAATAAATTAAAAGTTTGTGAAAATTAAGTTTTTAAAACATTTCAATTATAGTTAAGTATATTAATAAAACAATTTTGAAGTGTATAGATGTAGAATAAAAAGTTTATCGGCCAATGGGGAAATAAGGTTGGATATTCTTTAAAAATATTTCTCAATATTTTTAAGGAAAAAGGGAGTAAAATGGTAATAATACATATATATTATATAAATAACTATAGGAGAATAAAATATATGGATTCTAAAGTATAAGATCTATATAATTCCTCTAAACATAAATTTAGCTTAGATTATCCTGAAAAGAAATGAGATTGTAACATAAACCCCTTACCTCAAGTCCCATATTACTTCATAAGCATTCAAATATCCTGTATAATAGATATATAATTATTATAAATATTGTATAGAACCATTATTATAAGTAACATACTATTTATTATTCCTTTATAATTTATAATTATCATTTTATATGTAATTGTTTTAAATAAAAAGAACATTCAGGGGAAAATTGGTCTATTTTATATGCATGTTTTAGTTTTATGGATTTGATACTCTAACCTTGGTCATGATTTCATAAAATAAAAAATAATAAACAAGAAATAATTATCATATTTATTCATTTTATATAATTTTATAACTTTTTATATAAAGTGGGTATGAAAAAATGAATTACATCACTCCATGGAGATTGTTCTCGGTACGCATGCATGAGGGATGTTTCCACCTTTTGATGGATTTAATGAAATAAATTTAAATAATAATTCTCCTTTACAGAATCATTATAATATCATAAATATCATATATATTCATTAAATTAATTTTTATTAACATCTATGTAAAAAAGAAATGAAAAATGAATCACATCGCTTTATGGTGGTGGTGGCCAACACGTAAGCACAAGTGATATTATCATTTTTCAAAGGATGTGAATTTAAGAAGGTATACAAGATCATATAATTAAAAAATCATAATTATGTCATGAATATCTTATATAATCATTAATGTAACACCCCAAAATTTTAAAGTAAGAACATTGTATACAATATCATGTATGAAATGCAACACCAAACATGTTAGGGAATATAATATCCCAAGAATTTACAATAAAATTAATATTTTAAATAAATTAAATCTATGATAAAGCTTGTAGTTCATGTTATACCAAGCTATCTTGCATCAAACACAACAAAAACTTCATTCGATAGCTTGTGATACATGCAAAATTGAGTTTTACTAAGAAAAAATATATTATTAATACAATACGGATGTTAAATTAGTGGTTATGAATAATATTAACCCTTTTATGAAAATATACATTTTATTAAAAAATAAAATGAATTCATAGGTTACCTATTAATTAGAAATGAAAATATAAACAAATTGAATATAAAGGAAATATTTTATAGATGTTTTGTCCTAATAAATTAAATAAATTAATATTATTGAATGATCTTAATGATATATATATATATTATATTAAATAAATTTTATATATATTCATCCAATATATTTGATAAGTATAGGATAAGAATAAATCCAGTTTTACACTTAAAATATTATTTTTTGTAAAATGGAAATTTTCCACCTTTTAAGGGAGAACCTATTTTAAATATAAATTTTAAAACATTAATAAATTTTATTTGTCATTTTTTTTGAAATTATCATGTTAAAATTATCTTAGGGAGAATTTTTGGTATTTTTCTGTGAAGTTTCAGTTTTTGATGAATAGTGAATAATACAAAACATTAATTCCAAACCGCTTTTTCATCTAATTTATTTATATAGTTAAATTAGGGTTTGATTTGGTTTTAAAGTTTAATTAGATAAATTTAATATCAATTAATACAATTTAGGTAATTTTAATCAATTTCACTTTGAAATTGGATTTAAAAACATCTCAAACATTTGAATATGTCTACTTTAAAAACCCACATTGTCATCCCGTCTACGGGATTGATTTTAATGTAATTTCTATCACTTTTGTGATTGGAATTTAGAAAAATGGATTCCAAATTTAGAATAAGAATTTTTTATAATTTTTTATTAATTTTAATTTTTTTTATAAAAAATAGTATGGAAAATAATTAAAATTAATTACAATGATTAAGAGGAAAATTAGCTTAACAATGGACTAAATCTTAATCTTAAGAGCCAAAATGACCTATAACCTTGTAAAAAATCCATTTTATTTCCAAAATTCAAACATATACTACCTTTAATATAATTTGGAACATTATTTGAGCCACTTAACATGGAAAAAACATGGGTGGAATTCTTTTTTAAAAAATTTACAAGAATGCCACGGCTCCTCTACTATAAAAAGGTACTCACCCCTCACACTTATTCAAACCTATTAATACTTTTTGATCTCCCAAAATCTTATAAAATAATATTTCAAAATCCCTAACCTCATTCTAGAATCCTCAATTAGGAATAAATCCAACCAAGGATGTCTTTTGGTATAAACGGAAAGGAGTTAACTGAAAATAAGGTAACATTCTTCCACATTCAATTTCATTTTATTTCTGTCTCCACCCCCTCAATTTTTCTTATTACATGCTTATATAATAACATAATTATAATAAATATAATTATATATAGTTATTTTAATTCTTATATGTAACACCTTGATATTTTTTGAAATATTTTTTCTGAATTAATTTCTCTTTTTGATATCTTATTATTCAGATAACACTAAAAAAAGTTATATATATATATATATATATTAAAGCACTATGTTTGAATGGAGTTAAATAAAATTACTAGTTAATCATGAAATAAATGAAATATTATTTTTATCATTCTCCATATGTAACACTAAAGTTAGATTATGTTATATGCAATATTGAGTTTCCTCGACGACCTGTGTAACATTCAAGACCGAGTTTTACCAAACAAAAAAATATTATTAATATATTATTATTTAATATATTAAGACTTAAACTATTCATTAAGTTAGGGGATATTAATAGTTTTAACTAAATAATGAAAAACTATGGTTTAAATAAATATAAAATGAAATCATTAGTTACAATCAATATATGAACCAGTTGAATATAAATGGAATATTTTTATAAAAAACTATTTTTATGATCATAAAGTTATTTTATCACAACAAATTAAATTAATTACAATTAATGAGTAATATTAATTTAATATATATATATATATATTATATTAAATCAAATATTTTTTATATTCATCTAATAGATTCAATAAGAACAAGAAAAAAACAAACCAAATTTTACATTTAATTTTTTTTATTTTTCTTAAATAACTTTCACTACCTTTTGACAGGGAACCTATTTTAAATATAAAATTTGGAACATTTATAAATTTTATAAGTGAAAATAAAATTAATTTTTTAAATATAAACATAAAAATTTGGTTTGGTTTAATTTTTTTTATTTTTCTGTGAAGTTTCATTTTTTAATGGATAGTAAAAAATACAGAAATTCAACTTAAAACTTATTTTTAATATAACTTATTTATATAGTTAAATTATATTCATAATTTATTTTAAAGTTTAATTAGATCATATGTTTATCAGATTATCCAATTTAGGTTATTATAATCAATTTCAAATTGAAATTGGTTATAAACACCTAATAGACTTTTGAACATTTTTACTTTAAAGACCCGCTTTGACATCCCATCCATGAGATTAAATTTAAATTAATTTCTGACACTTCTGTGATTATAATTTTTAAAAATGGATTACATATTTGGATCTAGAATAATTTATAATTTCCAATAATTTCATCTTTTTTTTACCAAAAATATTAGTGAAGGTAATTAAAACTAATTAAAATGATTAATATTAAATTAAGCTTAAAAAGGGACCAAACCATAAACTTAAGGCCTAATATGACCTAGAAACTTGAAAAAAAGACATTGTATGTCTATATTTCGACCCTATACTCCCGTGTATATAATTATTAACATTATTGGATCCAATTTCAATAAAAAACATGGGTAAAGTTTTCCTTTTCCTAAATATTACAAGAGTGCCACTCCACCTCCACTATAAAAAGGCCTCCTATCCTCCAGATTCCACACACCTCTCAAGCCACTTAAAATCAGAAAATATCGGCCTAAATAGTTCCCAAACAAACCTAAATTTAAACTTGAAGCTTCCATTCATGAAGAAATAAATACAAATAAGTCCCTTGATGAAAACCAAAAGGAGTTACCCAAAGAAGAGGTAACATCCTCCCTCAAACTCCTTTATCTTATTTTCATTCTCCGTCCCCTCCACTCTTATTATTCCATTATTATAAAACAAAATAGTATCCTCAATATAATAATATGTTTTTATTCTAATATTTTTACCTACACAAATATACACTTCCATTTAATGGGTAACAAAAATATTTTTTATGTGTATAGAGAACTACCGTCTCACAAAATGATGATTATTCATTATTCCTTTACCGCCTCCCATGGTGGAAATTATGATATAAAATCTATTTTTATATAATATTTATGATATTTATAATTCCTTTAATTTAATTTAATTATTTTACAACACATATCTTTATACTTTCCATCTTGTGTAAATACAATAATTTCTTTTGAGGAATTGTGGACTACCTCCCCCTCAAAGCGATGTGATTCGTTCACACAGTACATGAAATGTATTAAGGATGTATTTAGTAAAATTATAAGATATATATGATATAATAATGATACTTTAATAATGATATATATAAATATATATATATACACACACACACACTTATATTTCATTTACTCTCTTGCTTCCAATATGATAATAATACGGAAATAACGTTCATGCGTACATACGACCTATCATCTTTATGAATGGTGTATTACATTTCACACATCTATATCCTATAGATTATTATAATACACATATAATTAATATAAATTAAATTTATATCATGGTTTAAATTCTGGAAATCATGTTATAAGTATAAGGACCAAAGATATAACAAATTAAGACACATGCGAAGAACAAAGAGGATATTACCCAAAGTGAATCCTTAACATAGAATTATTAACAATAGGGTAATATATGGTCATAATAAAACAATAGATGGTATTATATATAATAATATTAGTCTGTAAAATAAGTATGATAAAATTACAATTATTATAAATAAAGTCTTTACGAGTATGAAGGGAGTTAATACACAAGGTAAGGGAATTTCATCTCACTCTTTGTTTCTGTGAGATACATACCTTATTCACCGATAACTTATTTTGTGTGGTGTATGTAATTACCATGGATTTATTCAATGAATATTATAATTTAATATATGAGAATTTTCATAAACATTTTATGATCTTTCTATCATGTGGTTTCTGTTTTAAAAGTTACCAAAATCTGTAATGTGAGTTTGTCTCAATTTTCCTTCTTTGAGACACAAGCCATGTTGTACACCAATATTTTCATTTAAGGTGTATAAAATAATTTTGACATGTTATAAAATGAATCAATTTATTTTAATGATATTTTTAAGCTAAATATAATTTCATTTTTCTACATGGGGAGTGTGATTTATAATTATCATGTGGCAAGAGTTTATTGAAACAATATCACAATTTATCAATATTGTTTATGATCACGTTTTCATTAATGAAATATTATGATCCATATTTTAAAAAAATTCATGAATTTTGTTTTTATGCTATTAGTCTTGATGTATTCGTGTATTAGTACCATTTTTTCACTCCTTTTTACTTAAGATAATTAATAAAATATTTTTAATAATATATGACCTTACCTCTCTATTCGGTAGTAAATTTGTGTTCCTTTAAAACTATGTTTTCTAAAATGGTTTCTAATAATATTATAATATTCTCCTAATATCTTTAAATTAAGATTTATCCTTATTTTACCATTTAAAAAAACAAGTTTTGAAAAAAGAATTTTCAATTTTTTTCATGAATGAGGCATTTTTCTAAACTTTTTATGGTGAAAAAGGAATGTTTATCATGTATGTATTTACCCACTATCATTTATTTGAATATTCCTTTTCATGATTTAAAAGTTAATTTTTAGAAATTTTTTAAAAATATATTTTAAAATAAATGGTTTTCAAAAATTTTTCATAATTAATTTATAATTTCTCATGGAAAAATATTTTTCCAAATGTTTTTAAGCCCCTTTACATGTTTTCAAATGAAAAATGATTTCAAAAAGTTTTCAATGATTCCTTCAACAGTTTTGAATTTTATTTTCGTGAAAATTTTTTCAAAAAGGTTTTACCTTTTACTAAGATTTTTTCAAAGGAGAAAGGATAAGCTCCTTATGAAGTACTTTTAAAAGATCATTAAAAATTAATTCCCATCTAATATAACATCCACTAGTGTTACTAATTCATTTATAGGGAAATGATTCAATGTTTATATTCATATTATTTCTCTAAATGGTTCACATTTTAGGGACTGATGTTTACGAAAGTTGTTTCTCTTTCACGGGTTATATGCTTTTAAAACCCACTTATTTCATGATATATGATTTTGATGAAATTATTATGAAACATATATCTTTTTACATAGGTTATGATATGATTACATGTTTGTGATACCCATTTCATTTCATGGGTTAAGATATGATTGTTTATGACTTTGTGGAACATGTATGTATGATTTCATTATGAGATGGGTGAGACCTATATTTTCCTCCAATGAATTTGGTAAATATTTATATCTCATGATATAGAAAAATATGGAATATGGAGGGAAATTAGATTAGTATTATATAGATGAAACTTAGAGTGAAATCAGTTCAGAAATATAAGACTAGAATGAGGGGTGAACCCGATTCAGTAAATGATTTCTTCCACTAAGATGGTATTGTAAGCGATGTCTTGGATACTATGAAAATACTATTATATGCTTATGTGATTTCCAAAATTCCATATTTTATTCCTATATTATGATTTTAGGTATTATGATCTTTATTTATTTATGATTTATTTTTTTATGAATTGAAAAGCATTATGCCATGATTCATGTTTATGATTTTTGATGTGCAGGGTTTGATCTTAAAATGTTTTGATAACATTACCATAATACTATGCTCATGTTTATGCTTACATTTCTCCATTATTTACCCATACTGAGAATATAAGATCACCTCTTTTTATGTTTCCTTCCCTAGGTTATGAAGATATGTATTAAGTATGTTGTGTCTAAAAAGTGTGATAGTCAAGAAGAACATAGTGGGGGATAATTTAGCTCACTTATGTGCCATTTTTAATGTTTCCTTGTTTCCAAAGGAACTAAACTAATTTTATCTTTGGGAATTTGTTTTTTTTAATGTTTTAATCATTCCACAGAAGTGATGTAATATATACCTACATTAATATTGGGTTGTTATAGTTGGTATCAGAGTGAAGGTTTAGTTAACATTTGGAAACTAGGATGAGAAAACCTTAGTGAAAATTATTAGGACATGCCTAAGAATAATTATAAGGATAAGGAAAAGTATAAGAAAACGTCTTAGAATTTTGGTAAAGGATAGAGTGAGTGGTTTCCTAGAAGTATATCCCTGTTTGGATACTATAATTGGATGCTATTATGGCATAAATGTACCTAAGAGTAAAAACTCTGACAAGGTGTCCTGGGCCTGACTTGAGGTGACACGGTACAGAAAAACATGCCTTATTGCACACCTAGTTTGAAACTCCTAGGGGATATTCTTTGGGAATTCAAAAACTCCTCATGAACCATCATTAAAAATTTAAATATAAGTTGGTTATGAATAATGTAGGAAAAACCTAAGGTGTAATATATTAAGGAAGGTGTCATAACTTAGATATCCTATAAGTGAATTTTCATGATTATATGGTTACTAACTATAATAATTGTTTCTTATTCAATAATTTCTAGTTTTAGCCAATGGAGGGAATCAGAAAAAAACAAGATTAATGTTGAATGTGATGGACTATTTGCTGATTATAAGTTAAATGGGATGACCACTAGAGTGAAGGATATTGCGGTCATGCCTAATTAGCTTTCAAGGATCATGATCAACAATGTGTACCTTAACCAACTCTCAGACTTAGAAAAGTAGAGAAGAAAGGAGTTCGATGAGAGTTCAAGAAATATATACCATAGAAAAAAGATGATTCAGTTTCCTTTGTGATAATAATGTGGAAACAATCACCTAAGTGAATGTATTATAGGAACATGAAGGTGTTTTGACTATGGGAAATAAATACACAAAGAAAGTATATATAATGTAAAAATTAAGGGTTTTACTAACCAAATGGATGAGAATATTGGCCTCCCTAAGAAATAATCAAAGGTTAAATGATTTGAGTGTGTAATGAATGGTCATTATGAAAATTGATGTCGTAAGTGGAAATATTCTTAAGAGAACCCGTAAAGTGGTATGAGTAATGGCTATATTGTTAATGATGATGAGACTACAAAGGAAATGTGAAATGAAAGAGGTATTAAGTAATAGGACGAGGTTAAATTATTATGGATTATGGATAAAGTATAATAATCAATGTTTCTATGTATTTGGATTCAATAATAATGTTGTATTAATGGTGAAATATGCAAGGATTTTTCAGTTTATCTTTTTCACTAAGGATTTATAATATTATGTTGAATGTCTGCGATGGACATGAAAAGTGATTTAATGACAAGGTGATATTTTGAGTAAGGGTACATAACCCTTAATATTTTCATTATGTTAATATAATTTTGTTTGGATAAAGATATTTTAGATATGAATAAGTAAATTGGACAGTAATGATTACCTTGGAACTAATTAAGGACTTGTTAATAAGTGGTTTATGCTATCAAGTTTACAATTTTTTATGGAATTAAGTAATATATCCAATATAATAGGAAATAATGAGAAATGTATGTTTACATTAATGATTTATGGTAATTCATGTTATTACCATGTTTTAAGAGAATATATGATAATGGTATTCACATGTTGGAAATGTGACAACCAAGAGATACTTTGTGATATACATGGGATCAATGTTAAGCTAATTTTGTGACCTTCTTTCTAATATTTTGTATTTTTAGGTTTCATAAGGGTTATAAGGTTAACCATTTAAACATTGTATGAATTTTTTGAGAATAAAGTATTATCTCACCTCATGAGGATTTATGAATATTAGATAACCTATTATAGAAACCTGGTGTTGATGATAACTGATGATATATGGGATGACATATCATGGAACTCATGATCTTTTAGTGCTTTAGGAATAAAAAATTCACCTTATTTTTGGGATAAATAGGTGAAGTGGATCAAGGAAGAATAAAGGGTGAGGCTATCTTGAAATCATGCAAGTATATCATTTCAGGAAAATTCTTTAACTTTAGGAAAAAAGGATCTTGAAACAAAAATTAATATCCCAGTACCTCTGTTTTTGATGAATCAACTGTTCCCTTAGTATATCATAGATTTATGGATTTTTGATTGTTAAAATTTTCTTAAACTTGTTCTCTATCACTCCCCATCAGAACATAATGGTTATATTTATCTTCCATGCCCATTTTTTTACTTTCCACCTATGTTATTCCATGTGGAAACCCAGTTATATGTTACTTTGGGAAATTATTATGTTTCTAACTTTACTTTTTAAAAAGAAGTTTATCTATTAACTTTTACGACATGGGTTTCTAATAAAGGATATTTTAAGTATTAAAATTTTAATAACTGAGATGAATTTTGATGGAAAAATTTATTAACACCCTGAAATTTTTTGAATTATTTTTTTCGAATTAATTTAATCTTTTTGATATTTTGTCGTTCACACAACACTAAAAATAGTTATTATATATATATTAAAGCACTAAATTTGGATTGAGTTATATGAAATGAAAATTTGATCATGAATGACACACAATATAATGGTTATCTTTCTCTTTATGGAACACTATGGTGATCTTATTCTATATGCAATACTGACTTTCATTAACGATATGTGTAACATGAAAATCCAAGTTTTACCAAATAATATTATATTATTAAAATATTAATATTTAATATATTAAGACTTAAAAAAGACGTTAAGTTAGAGGATATGAATAGTATTAACTAACTTATGAAAATCTATGGTTTTTATAAATATAAAATGAATTCATTAGTTACAATGAATATAATAACCAATTGAATATAAATAGAATATTTTTATAGAAAACTATTTTTATGATCATAAAGTTATTTTATCCTAATTAATGAAATTAATTAAAATTAGTGAGTGAAAGTATTGTAATATATATATATATATATATATATTTATATATAATATTCAATCAAATATTTTTGATTTTTATCCAATATATTTGATAGAAATAAGATAGGAAAAAACCAAATTTTACACTTAAAAACGCATATTTTTATTTAGAAACTTTTACTTCCTTTTGATTGATAACCTATTTTAAATCTATAATTTGGAACTTTTAAAAATTTTATATGTCAAAATAAACTTAATTTTTTAAATAAAAAAAGGTTTGGGTGAATTTTTGGTATTTTTCTGTGAAGTTTGTTTTTTAACAAATAGTGAAAAATATTGAAATTTAACTCAAAACTCATTTTTCATCTAATTTATTTATAAGTTTATATCCAATTTTTAATTGGTTTTAAATTTTAATTAGATAAATGTTTTATAAATTTATCCAATTTAGTTCATTGGAAGAAAATTTACATTTAAATTGGTTATGAAAATGAATAAAACGTTTGAACATTTTTACTTTAAATCCCCGCTTTGTCATCTCGTCCGTGAGATTAAATTTAAATTAATTTATACCTCTTATATGATTGGAATTTGGAAAAATGGATTCCATAATTTTAATTATAATAATTTATAATACCTAATAATATCAAGATATTTTTTTATGACAAAGATTATAGAAGTTAATTAAAATTAATTAAATGATTAAGATTAAATTAAGCTTAACAAAGGACTAAACCGTAAACTTAAGGCCTAATATGACCTATAAAAATTTTAAAAAGACATTTTATGGCCATATTTATATCATATACTCCCTTTTATATACTTTATAACATTATTTGATCCACGTTCAATAAAAAACATTTTTGGGGTTTCCCTTTTCCAAAATATTACCAGAGTGTCACTCCTCCTCCACTATAAAAAGGCCCCCTATCCTCCCACTTAGGCACACCTCTCAAGCCACTTAAGTTAGGAAATTATCTACCAAAATTTCTCCCAAAATACCTAACTTCCTCCTTTAAGCGTCACTTTTGTAATAAAGAAATCCAAGTAAGTCCCTTGGTGAAATCCAAAAGGAGTTACCCAAAGAAGAGGTAACATCCTCCCTCAAGATTCTTTATATTATTTTCATTCTTCATCCCCTTAACTCCCCTTATTACATTATTATAAAACAATTCTAGTATCCTAAAACACTGATATGATTTTATTATAAGATTACTACCTATACATACACACACTCACATCTAATGTGTAATGAACATACTGTTTATGTGTACGATGAACTACCGCTTCACAAAACGATGACTGTTCATCCGTCCTTTACTGCCTATCATGGTAGAAATTATGATGGAAACTAATTTTTTATAAAATATTTAATATATTTATAATTGTTTTAATCTTTTTTAATTATTTTACAACACATATCTTTATAATTTACATCTTGTAAAAATATTATAATTTCATTTGAGGAAGTGTGGACTACCACCCCCTCAAAGTGATGTGATTCATTCACACACTACATGGAATGTATTAAGGATGTGTTTCGTGAAATTATATGATATATAATATATAATAATTATACTATAGTAATGATACATATACATAAATATATATACTTATATTTCATTTACTCTCTTTCTTCTAATGCGATAATAAAACGGAAACAACGTTCATGTGTAAGTATGACTTACCATCTCTATGAACAGTGTATCCCATTTCATACATCTATATCATATAGATTATTATAATAAAAATATAATGAATATAAATGATATTTATATCATATTTTAAATTCTAGAAATCATGATATAAGTATAAGGACCAAAGCTATAACTAATTAAGACACATGCGAAGAACAAAGTGGATATTTCCCGAATTGAAACCTTGACATATAATTTTTAAGAAATGAGTAATATAAGGTCATAATCAAACCATATATGATATTAGATATAAGAATATGATTTTTTAAAATATTAATAATAAACTTACATTTATTATATAGGAATCTTGTACGGGTACTAAGAGAGTCAAGACACAAGGTAAAAGAATTTCATCTCACTCTTTATTTCTGTGAGATACATGCCTCATGAAATTATCACATCTTTCTTGTGATTTATATACTTTAAATGAATTAATTATCTATATATTATAATTAAATTCATGTGTATTTACAAAAAAATTATGATATCTCCTTATTGATGTTTAATTTTTAAAAGTTATCAAAATTATTAAAGTAAATTTTTTATCAATTTTTCTTTTTTGAGACACATTCCATGTTATACACCTATATTTTTATATAAGGTGTATAAACAAACTTTGAAATGTAATAACATTAATCTAATTATTTTCGTGAAATTTTAAGGCTCCATGTAATTATATTTTCCTACAAGGGGAGTATGATTCATAGTTACCATGTGGTAAGAGTTTATTGAGACAATCTCATTATTTATCAAGATTATTTATAATCCCATTTTTAGTAATGAAATATTATGATCCATATTTCAAGAAAAATAATTAATTTTTTCTCTAATTTTTAGTCTTGATATCTTCATGTTTTAGTACATTTTTTTACACTCTGTGGTACTTAAGATAATTTAGAAAATATTTTTTAGAAATATTAACCTTACTTCTCTCTTCGGTTGTTAATATATGGTCCTTCAAAACCATGTTTTCTAAAATTTTTTCCAAGAATATTCTATTATTATAAAAATATATTTAAAATACATTTATACCCTTTTTTACCTATAAAAAAAGGATTTTAAAAAAGGGACCTTCTTGTCGTTTTCTTATCAAGGAACTTTTCTAAACTTTTTATGGTGTAAAAGGAATGTTCGACATGTACAGATTTAACTGCCATCATTTATTTGAAGATTCATTTAAATGTTTCAAAGGTTAATTTTTAAGAAAATATTTTTAAAATATATTTTTAAATAAATATATTTCAAATAAGTTTCAAGGTTCTTTTATAAGTTCTCAAGGAAAAACAGTTTTCAAAAGGTTTTCAAGCTCCTTTTCAAGTTTTTAAATGAAAAAGAATTTAAGAATTTTTTCAATGATTCATTTATAATTTTTAATGTTTTTTTCATGAAAATGGTTTTAAAATGGTTTTACATTTTAGTAATCATTTTTAAAGGAGAATGGTGAATTTCCTCATGAAATTTTTTCCAAGGATCATTCAAAATTATTTCCCATATAAGATAAAATCTATTGGTGTTACTCCTGAATTTATGGGGAAATGATTGAATGTTTACATTCATATTATTTCTGTGAATGTTTTAAATTTTGTGGAATTATGTTTACAAAATCTGTTTCTCTTTCATAGGTTATATGATTTTAAAACCCTCTTATTTCATGGAATATGATTTTGATGAAATAATTAAGAAATATGTATCTTTTTCCATAGGTTATGATATGATTACATGTTTATGATAACAATTTAATTTCATAGGTTTATATTGTAGGTTCTGGGCATAGCAGAAACGTGTTGGTGGGTGTACCCAACTTTAATTTTAGCGTTAACAATGATCAATCTGAGATCTTTCACGATAATAAAACGCTGGATATTTGGAATAGAATGAAGAACAAAAATGAAAGATGGGACTATAACCATAAATAGGATCATCATATGTTGGTTATAATTAATTTAATGAATTGACAAGAATTACCTTGATGGAATTATTTATTTGTTGATGTTTTCGGTCATGATCTGATGTGATCCGTCATTGTGTCATAGAATCCAATTGTAGAATTCCTCTAGCGGTGATCCATACGTGGTCCACATATCTATGGACATTGCCGAAGGGATCTTTAGGTGCTAGCTGAGAAGAGCCTTCACTTGCGATGTCTTCCTTCGATCACCTTGATCCAGTGGAGGTGGATCTCTCTCTCGTTGCTTGAGAGTGTTCTTGATGGAAAAAGGAATTATCTATTGGATTGAGAGATTTTCCAAATCCGTTGTGCACAACCACACAAATAATGGCTAGGCTGATGAGAAATATATATAGTTGGGATTTTTAATTACATAGAATAATAAAATGAATTAATTACCCAAAAGAATTTATTCATTTCATTTAATTATAAGTAATACCCCATGTCTAATAATTAAAGTAGACTATTATTATTACTTGACATGCACCCAGAGAATTACACCTAATATTATTTAATTAAATAAATAATATTATTTCTTATAAATTCCTAGAAAAACTACATGGCGTGTATATATTAATATACACGGCATGTACTTTTATTTTCCATTTTTCTTAATTTCCTCCACCACATTTATTAGATTTTGAATAATGACTATTTATTTCTTAAATAAATATCACTACATTACTCGCTAATAAATATATTTATTTCACCCACAATATATTCTCTCGAATGACTAGTGTCAAAATAAATGCGATCAACCATTATTAAATAATTATTAAACCATAATCAGAAATAATATTATTTTAACTTGTTAAATTAATATTTATCTGAGATAATTGGACACACTTAGTGTGTGACCCTCTAGTCCTCTTTCTTAGTTGCATTAGACGGAGCCTACCTAAAGTACAAGGTTAGCATCTAGCAACATACCAAGGCACCCATAGAGAAAGAAGTTAACGCCACAATGACGAGTCACCTCCTACAAATGCCTACCATGTAGTATAATCCCTTTATCTCGGTATCTCAAATCAAGCGGGTTGCATGCTAGTACCATCAACCCATATGCTTGATTATTCTTTCTTTGACTTTTTGGAATTGAACTTGCCCATTCCTCACCATGGACATGGATTTATTTAGGCTATATCAATTCTATCAAAGGTCCTAAGATATCTACTTTTATTAGGGAACAAAAGGGACAAATCCTTTCTCACATTATCTATTAATGTAGTATCACTCGTAACGCACCCAACATATCCTACCTCGTTGCGAACTCTGTGTCATCACAGTTTTCATCAATTCATCTAAGTGCATGAGTTATAATACCCATTAATAATAATCTTAAAATTTGAGGACCAATACACATGTCCAAAGATAGGAACATCTAATGACACTATGAAATGTGGATTTACTACTGGCAGGTCTCGTTCTCATATTATCCTCCGGAATATTACCATGGGAGAATAGTATGAGAAGGTGCCTCAATGTTTTATGAGTCCTCACCCCTAATGTCCTATATTATTTGTGTCTCTCAAATAACATCATCCGGCTATAGAACATATATTCAAGAACAGTGTTATGGAACTTCCGGGTTCTCATCATAGTAGGGATATGCTATGAAAATACACCTCATGCCCTAGAGGTTCTAGTTTGTTGCCTGAGAAGGCCTTAACAAATTCCTCACATCCCCATACACATGTGTACACCGAAATGGGTTTCTTTCCATTCCATTACTCGGAGGGAATTCCATTTTTTGCCTTGGCTGGTACTTTTTTTTAATTTGTATGCTATAGTCTGTAATGCATATCCCCAAAAGGATAATGGAAGATCTGTATAACTTATCATCGACCTCACCATGTCCAACAAGGTGTGGTTTCTCCTTTCACTAAAACCATTCCACTTTGGTGTATAAGGAGGAGTGAGCTGAGATAGAATCCCAGAATCCTATAGAAGATAGATGAAATCTTGGTTCAGATATACTCCGCCTCGATCCGATCAAAGATTATTTATCTTCTTACCAAGATGATTCTATACTTCCTTCTTGAATTCCTTAAATTCATCTAAGGACTCTAACTTATACATCATTAAGTAAACATATCCATAACTATTCAAATAATCAGTAAAAGTAATGAATCAAGAATATCCACCTCTAGCTTCTACTGGAAATGGGCCACACACATCCATGTGCACCAATCCTAAAAGCTTTGTGGACCTTTCACCCTGTCCACCGAAAGGCGGCTTGGTAATTTTTCCTTGTAAACATGTGTGATATATATCAAGTGGTTTTAGCATAGTAGAGTTTAAATAACCATCTTGGTAGAGCTTTGTCAAGAACTTCTCGTTTACATGACTGAGACAGTGATTCCACACCTGGGTGATGTATGATTCATGTGAGTTTCTTTCGTTATCAATTTACAACACTTGGTTTTCATAATTTAATACATACAAGCCATTATTTAAATGCACCATTCCATAACATATGTTGTTATTATAAAAGAGACAACAATTATTTCCAAACATGAAAATAAATCTATCCATATCCAAACATGATACAAAAATTATGTTTTTGGAAACACTAGGCACATAATAACAGTTATTTAAAACCAAAATCATCCTAGTTGGCAATGAGAGGTGGTAATTTCCGATGGCTAACGCAGCCAGCATCGCGCCATTGGTAGCTCGAAGATCTACCTCTCCTCTAGCAATTTTTCTAAATCTACCTGGTTCTTGAATTTGAATACAGATGTGATCCCCACAAGTTGTATCTAATACCCAATGTGTAGAAATAGAAAGATTACACTAGAAAAAAACACAACTTTAGCATCTCCATGCTTCTAGGTGCTGTTCCTCTTCCAGTGGCCTTTCTTTCCACATGAAAAACGTACCACCTCCCATTCCTTTCCCTACCTCTGGATCTTTCCCTTCTTAGAGGGACAATGCTTAGGGGATTCAGACCGTTTATTAGTCTTTGGCCCCTTTCCCTTGTCCTTCCTTTTCTTATTCACCATAAGGACTGCGGGTTTGTTGCTCCCCATGTCCTTATCTACCTAGCGAATAATGGTCAGAAGTTCCGATAGACTCTTATAATTATTTCTCATGATATAATTGACAATAAAGCTAGAGAAGGTCTTGGAAAGTGATGATAGGATGAGATCTGTATGCAACTCATCCATGAATTTAATCCCTAAGATGTCCAGGTGTTCAATGTTGCCAATGAGCTTCAGTACATGAGGCCCAGCTGGCGCAGACTCTCCAAGATTAGTTGTAAACAAAGCATTGAAGATCTCATATCTCTCCTGTCTCACCTTCTCTTGATAGAGACCCTTAAGGTGAGACATCATTCTATACACATCCATGTTTTCATGTTTCTTCAGGAGCTCATTAGACATGGATGACAACATGAAACACTAGAAATATATGGCATCATCCATGTGTTTCATATAGAGATATAGTTCCTCATCACTAGATGCTTTTCTAGGCGTAACTGGAATTGGCTCTTCTAGCACATGCAATTTCTTCTCGTGGCGAAGGATCACGCATAAACGCCTCTACCACTCTTGGAAATCAGTGCCGGTGAGAAAGTTTTATTTCTCAAGCATGGTTTTCAGTGATATGTTAGAAGTCATTTTTTCTTGATGTTTCTAAAAATTAAGATGAGAAAAGGTTTAGTACTTAAAAAAAACTGAGACAAATTAATAATTATTAGTCTCCCACTATTTTATCGAAATCCAATAGCCCTCACCATTGACATTGGAATATTCTGTTGCCTGAATATTCTAGTGGAAAGGATCTATATTTTCCTTCTTATTACCCCAACTAGGGTTGGTTAAGCAACTTGAAGGGTTTTAGGTAGGAATTTCAAATGCCAAATGAATTAACTCACAGCTCCTTGATCCGTTGAGTGGACTCCCCAATCCTGAAATCCTTTTATTTTGGATTTCCTCAACCCTTTCCTCTTGGTCACACCAAGTCCTGATATGGTAGTCAACACTTGATGTGAACAGAGTCAAGTCAACCCAAAAAGTTGAATTTAGAATTCCCCGATAATTAAAAGCACCCCAACTAGGGTTGGTCAAGCAGTTTGAACTATGGTTCGATTCTAACCAAGATTATGGAAGGCTATACCGAATTAATATTTCTTTGAGGGATTTTATACTTATACATAAATTTCCATTTTATTATCTTTTATTACATGCTTGTTAATATTAAGTGGATATACTTAAGTGATTAACCATGTATAAGATAATATTTATGCATAAGTCGGTCTTATTTTAGTTCTATGTTGCATGCTTGATTAATTCATTAATTGTTTGATCATAACAACACACCCACAATAAATATACCATTCAACTAACTAAGATAAAACAAATGGTATGATCATGAGATTTTTCTATTGGTTAGTTTATCTAGAAGTTTATAAACTAACCCAAGACCTAGGGAAGAAACACCTTGAACATATCGTGTTCGTGTTTACAGCTTTCCACCCATCCACCTTTGTATCTCTTTGGATTGGTTTCACTATGGCTTCTGACTTGAGCCACCTCCACTAGCTTGGGAGCTCCATCCATTACATATTCATTTATCTCACATGCCGGTGAGGGGTAAAAAGGGGTTTTTACATAAAAGAAACCATGGGCGCGCATGCCCTACATATTAATGAGGAGAAGGCTCGCATGCCAACAAATTTAATTTAAATAAATAAATTAAAAGAAACCATTTACATACAAAGGTCTTGGTATAGATCATGATCATCCTTACATGCAATGATATTTATGCATAAATAAAACTAGCATTTAATTCTTTAATTGTTATTGTTTAACATAAATCACGCCCAAATCAATTAATTATCTTTTATTAATCAATCCTTTTATCTTAAACCCATTTTCTGAATTTCCTTTAGATTCTCATCCATCATAATTTTAAAAAAATAAATTCATTTAAAATCATATTTTTATGTGAGTTTTACTTTGGAGGCAACCCGGTGAATTCCCATTCATAACTACCCAATGAGTAGAAATGAACATTACACATATGTTAAATTAAACACACATATATAAAACACATATCATGTGTTGTGCCTCAGCTTTACGCCTACACTATGGTACATGTCTCAAGGGATTGTATAATATAATAATAAATTTTAATAAATCTATGTAATTTGGATGAGTACACGACGTGAAGTCCCGACTACACGGTGTGTACTTTTGTTTACCATCCATCCGAAGTGCATGACCGAGAACATGTCGTGTAGATGTACTTTGGAAATTTTTAGTGTATACGGTGTGTTCAGTGGGACACATGCTGTGTAGTATCTGCATTACACAGTTTCCATCCAAGCAAGCCGTGTATGGGGTACATGGTCCAACCATAGCCCGAAGGTACTACACGCCGTGTTCAGTGGACCAAACAACGTGTAATCTGGAAACCATGTGCCACCTATTCCTGGTCAACACACAATGTCATTTATGACTTAGGAATACTCTAACACACAACCTGATTTGGCGGAATAGTTTGATGTATTGAACCTAGACTAAACAACGTGTACTTACGAATACACGCCGTGTATTATGTTGTTGTACAGCCAGGAACGTTTTCAATCTCTAGATGAGATCACTTATTTTATTTTAATCAAAATTAAAAGAAAAATTCGTTTTTGTAAGGTGAACGAGAAACGTGAGAGGAGAAACAGATCTCAAGATTCAGATTTTAAAGAACGATTAACTTGCATTGAAACAACTAATTTATTAAATGTGTAAATCACCAAGAAAAACATAAATAATTATAACCAACTATATGACCCCTCTGATACCATTTGTATCTTCCGGGCGCAGTGGAAGCATGTTGGTGGGTGTAACCAACTTTAATTTTAGCATTAACAATGATCAATCCGAGAACCGTCATGATAATAAAACGAAGAATGAAAAATAAAGGGGGGAGTCTCAGAACCATAAATAGGATCATCACATGTTGGTTATAATTAATTTAATTAATTGAAAAGAATTAACTTGATGGAATTCTTTTTTCGTTGATGTTTTTGGTCACGATTCAATGTGATCCGTCTTTGCGTCTTAGAATCCAAGTGTAGGATTCCTCTAGTGGTGATCCACACATGCTCTACGTATCTCTGGATATCGCCGAAGGGATCCCTGGGTGCTAGCCCCGAATATCCTTCGCTTGCAATATCTGCCTTCGATTGCCTTGATTCGGTGGAGTTGGATCTCTCTCTCGAAGCTTGAGAGTGTTCTCGGTGGAAAAAAAAGAATTCTTTCCTGGCTTGAGAGCTTTTCCAAGTCCGTTGTGCACAACCACACAAAAAACAGCTAGGCTGATGAGAAATATATATAATAGGAATTTTTAATTACATAGAACAATAAAATGAATTAATTACCCAAAAGAATTTATTCATTTCATTTAATTATTAGTAATACCCCATGTCTAATAATAACAGTTGACTACTATTATTACTTGACAAGTGCCCAGTGAATTACACCTAATATTATTTAATTAAATAAATAATATTATTTTTCATAAATTCCCAGAAAAGCTACATAGAGTGTATATATTAATATACATGGTGTGTACTTTTATTTTCTATTTTTCTTAATTTCCTCCACCACATTTATTAGACTTTGAATAATCACTATTTATTTCTCAAATAAATATCAATGCATTACTTGCTAATAAGTATATTTATTTCTCCCATAATATATTCTCCCAAATAACTAGTGTCAAAATAAATGTGATCATCCATCCTTAAATAATTATTAAACCACAATCAGGAATAATATTTATTTAACTTGTTAAATTAATATTTAACTGAGATACTTGGACACACTTAGTGTGTGACCCTCTAGGCCTCTTTCTCAGTGGCATTATACGAAGCTTGCCTAAAGTATGAGGTTAGCTTCTAGAAACACACCAGGGAACCCATAGAGAAAGATGTTAATGCTGCAATGACGTGTCACCTCCTACAAATGATTACCATGTAATATAATCCCTTTGTCTTGATATCTCCATTCAAGTGGGTTTCATTCTAGTGCCATCAACCCATGTGCTCGATTATTCTTTCTTTGAATTTCCGAAATTGAACTTTCCCATACCATGGCAATGGATTTATTTAGGCTATATCAATTCCATCAAAGGGCCTGAGATATCTACTTCCATTATTGAATAAAAGAGAAAAATCCTTTCTCGCATTATCTATTAATGTAGTATCACTCGTGACACACCCAACATATCCTACCTTGTTGCGAATACTGTGTCATCATAGTTTTCATAAATACAACTTTGTGCGCGAGTTGTAATACCCATTAATAATAATCTTAATGTTTAAGGACCAATACACACGTCTGTAGATATGAACATCCAATGACACTATGAAATGTGGATTTCCTACTGGTGGGTCTCTTTTTTATAATATGCTCATGGATATAACCAAGGGCGCAAACCATGAGAAGGCGCCTCAATGTTTTATGAGTCCTCACCCCTAGTGCCCTATATTATTTGCGTCCCTCAAATAACATCATCCGACCATAAAACATATATTCAAGAACAGTTTTATGGCACTTCTGGGTTCTCATCATAGTAGGGATTCCCTATGACCCTTTAATGAAACAGCTATCCTTAGGACATTATCATATACATTGTCACGCAAAAGAACAATCAAGATATGATAAGGTATTTATTAATGAATAAAGTATAAAGTAGTTTCTTCTAGGCCACCAACTCTAACATATATGTACATGTATGTATGATTTAATTATGAGATAGGTGGGACCCATATCTCCCACCAATGCATTTGGTAATGATTTAATATCTCATGATATAGACATGGATGGAATGAAGAGTGAATCGAGATAAGTTTTACTGGGCTGTAATGAGGAGTGAACCTGGTTCAATAATACAGGGAAAGAATAGGGTGTGAGATTGGTTCAGTAAAGGAATTTTTCCACTAAGATTGTCTTGTAAGTGATTCCTTAGATACTATGGAAATAATATTATATGCTTATGTGTTTCCCATAATTCCATGTTTTAATCCTATGTTATGCTTTCAAGTCTTATGTTCTTTATTTTCTTATGATTCATGTATTATGAACTATCAATAAATATTCCATGATTCAGGTTTATGATCTTTGTTATATTGGGTATGATCTTCAAATGTTTTGATCACATTCTCATACTCCTATGCTCTTGTTTATGCTTACATGTCTCACTTGTTTACCCTTACTGATCATCTAATCTCACCCCTTTTTATGTTTCCTTTCCTAGGTTATAAATAAATTAATTATGTATGATATGTATAAAAAGGCATCTAGTTAATAAGAACATACTGGGAGATAATGTAGCTCAATTATGTACCAGTGTTCATGTTTCCCTGTTACTAAAGGCACAAGACTAGTACGGTTTTTGAGAAGATTTTTTTGTAATGTATTATAAATTACAAAAATGGAGGTAATTTATATGTACATTAATATTAGTTTGTTATATTAGACATACATTTATACACAATTAAATCAAATGGGTGACAAACTTACCATTCAAGTGTACAAAGGACTACCGCCTTGTGAAATGATGATTGTTCATTATTCATTTACCATATATAATGGTGTAAATTATGATGGACACGGTTTTTATATATGATATATATGTTTTTTATTACTTATTTATTCTTCTGTAATTTTTGTAACACATACCTTCATGATTTCCATTTTGTGGGAATATAATAACATCGTTTGTGGAAGTGTGAACTAACACCTACTCAAAGCGATGTGATTCATCCACATTACACATGGAATGTATAAAAGATGGTTTTAATAAACCTATGTGACACATAAAATGTAAATATTATACTATTTTTATAATATACATATACCTATTGTAACGTACTGGTTCTAGAAGCCACCCAGAGGCGCCCTGTACTCGGTTGGTCACATGGCCTCAAGCACATTTCCCCAAACACCAGAGGCTGCCGACTAGCAGCTAGGGCCTTGGACGTGATAGTGGGGAAACTATGCCCTCATTGGCAGAGTACACAATGGAAAATAATAACATGAAACAGCTGAAGCAGTAAATAACCAATCAATAATAAACAGCGGAGGACTAAATCGATAGACTAGAGTGCATATGTATGTATAAAATGATGCAAGATACATATCTAGGAAAACATCCAATCAAGTCACAATGATGGAAAACACCACAGTACCAAAACAAGTACAAAAGAAAAGAAAAAATGCTCCTCAACATCACAAGCCAATGCTTGGTCCCTTGCTCCCCTGCTCCAAGAAATCAAGTACCAGAAGTCTAAGGGCGCTTTCCCTTGTCTACACCTGCAACAACATAGTCTGTTTGGGCCCAAAAGAATGACCCAAATAGGGTGTGAGACTAAATCCCAGAAGGCATTCACCTGAAGATCTGTGCCTAATAGTTAGTGAGTATATGGCAGGTAAAAGTATAGTAAGCAGTAAATAACAATAGCAAAACAGTAGGTAGTAAACAGGATGATACACAACCACAATCAACCCAAAAACAATAGTAGCAGTGAAGAAAATCAGCTAACACAAATAGGAACCCCTTTGAGAAGTACCTATAGCCATCCCCTCTGGTCCTAACCAAGAAGTACCATAACCCACTGGGTAGTGTACTCATCCTAACCCCTCTGGCTTGGTCATACGAAATTATAAGACTCTCTGGGGAAGCTCACTCGGTCAATTCCCCTTATAGTGTAGGGTAGTCAGGAACTCTCTAAGGAAGATCACGTGGTCTAACCCTCCTAGCCCCAAGGTCTATAGACTCTCTGAGGAGGATATCTCAGTCAATTACTCCTATAGACTCATGTATACCACACACCCTTTGGGGAAGCTCACTCGGTCAATTCCTCCTCTAGCCTGGGAAGGTTCTTAAAGAGAATTCAAACAAGGTAAGACTCTTTGAGGAAGCGCACTCGGTCTACCCTCATATACTCTATAAAAAAATCCAAGACTCTCTGGGAGCTCACTCGGTCCATACCCTATAGTCTAATGTCCAAGACTCTATGAGGAAGCTCTCTCAGTCTACCCTCCTATAGTCTATAATGTCTAAGACTTTCTAGGAAGCTCACACGGTCTATCCCTTATAGTATATAGCACCAGTTTCTCTTAGTCCTATGCCAGTCAGTGCATAATAATACAATAAGCCCAAAGTACACCTATAGATCTACTTGGATAATCAGTATATAGGGGAACAAGCATGCTATACAAAAACACTCCATCCTATAGACACAAGGCATGGAAATAGGTGTAATAGCCAAGGCAATGAAGACCCAAAGGTCAATAACAGAACAAGAATGGAAAGACTTCCAAGCACAACAAATTATCCTCTAACATGAACAAATTACCTCTACACCAGCATAAAAGCAAGGCAGAAAAATAACAGGGGTAAAAAGGTAATCACGCAATACCTCGTTCATGGGTATTGGTGGAATTTGCGCATAAAACTCAAATACTTTGAATGGTAAGGCACAAAACACCTACCTTGATCCTAGGAGATCGATATACTTGAACCATGATGACTGATTCTCCCTTGAACGTTATAGATCTGAGAAAATGCCCAAAATTCTCAAACCACAATAACTTGAGAATGCGGAAGAATCAAGGAATGAAACCCAAGAAGAAGGAAGAACCCACCGCTGTGGTTCCAACGCAATCGACGACAGTTAAATTGGCCAACAGATGGAGGCTCGGGAAACCGGAAAAGTTTCGTGGCCGTACGACATCTCTCGGTTGAACCAGACCTAGAAGAAGATGTTTATGGAGATCAGGCGCGACCCCAGTCCATTTAATGAACGAAAGAAAGTACACGGTGTGTAATTTTAGAGTACACGAAGTGTACTAGGTTTTTCCGTACTCTGCTTAAATCGGCCTCCACATCACCCCTACACACCGTGTGTATGGCCCAGAAATGGCCAACACATGGCTTCGAGCGGGAAAAGAGTACACGATGTGTACTCAGAAAGTATAGGACATGTACTTCAAAAATTTCCAGAAACTCCATTTTTCTCAAAAACTCCACAAAAAGGAAGGAATACCTAAAAATGAAGATCTGGGTTCTTAAAAACTTCCCCCCTTAGAGAAATTCGTCCTCAAATTTCCCTAGCGAGGTGTAGAAGAAGAAACCCCGAACAGCTCCGGCCACTACAATCATACATCGGCCTCCCTCTCACAGGTCTCGTCTTGTACTCGCCCATGATGCCATAACACCTGTACTAGAGGAGCAGACCACCCACAGAGAACCTTCATACTGAGATTGACAATCCGGATAGGATGCTCCTCAAACGACGCATCCTCTTTGAGCTCAACCTCCTCAGGCTGAAAGACATGAGACATGTATGAAAAGTAACGTCGGATCTGAGAGATGTGGAAGACGTCGTGCATGTCCCGGTACCTCTGAGGTAGCTGCAACCGATAGGAAACCGGCCCAAGTCTCTCCAAAACCTCAAATAGCCCGACGTACCACGGTGAAAGCTTATCCTGTCTTCGAATCCTCTTGTGTCCCAACCTCAGTACGACACACAGGAAAACCTGATCCCCGACCTTGAACTCCAAAGGTCATCTTCGCTGATCAGCATAAGACTTCTGTTGAGACTGTGCTGTATCCATCCTCTTCTGAATCAATTCAAACTGCTCAGAGGTCTACTGAACAAGACGAGGTCCCAACAAAGCTGCCACTGCTGCCTCCAGCCAGCATAAGGGTGATAGGCATGACCTACCATACATATCCTCGTATGGTTCCATCTGAATGGTTGCATGAAAAATGTTATTGTAGGCGAACTACACCGGAGGAATATTATTCTCCCAAGAACCGCCAAAGTCTAGAATGCAAGCTCGGAGCATATCCTAAAGCACCTGGATCGTGTGCTCGGACTGGCCATCAATCTAGGGATGGTATGCTGTACTCAAAAGTACCTATGTACCCAAAGCCTTCTGAAGTCCCTGCCATAACCGAGAAGTAAAGTGCACATCCCTGTCTGAAACAATTTATTGTGAAACTCCTTGTAGATGTACGATCTCCCAGATGTACAACCATCCCAGATCATCAACATTTAAGGTATCCTTGATAGAAAAGAAGTGTGTGACCTTCATGAGTCTATCAATGACAACTCAAACATCATCGTTTCCCCGAGGTGACCTCATCAACCCAGTCATGAAGTCCATCACGACATCATTACACTTCCAATCCGGAATGGGTAACTGCTGTAAAAGCCCTTATGGTCGCTGATGCTCTGCTTTCACCTGCTGAAAAGTAGAACATCTCATGAAAAAACCAGCCACATCTCTCTTCATACCTGGCCACCAGTACTGGTGATGAATATCCTGATACATATTGGTAATGCCTGGGTGAACTGCCCAAAATGAGGAATGAAAATCCCATATCCGCTCCTTACGTATGTATTCTGGCACCCATACGCGTCCCTAGAAACACAAAATCTCATCCTCACCCACTGTCCATCCAGGAATAGGGTCCCCTCCTGACACACTCTCTCGCAGGACTAAGGCCTCCAAATCTGATAGCTGCCTCATCCGTACCTAATCAAGAAGTGTAGAGGTAAAAGCTATAGAAGAAAGAAAGGTATGCCCCTATCTGTCGTGCACCTCCAAGTGCATCTCAAAGAATAGAGCCATAAGCTACCACTCACTACTGGCCTCCTGAACTGCCTGAATCTGAGTTCTTCTGATCAACGGATCTTCCACTGCATTGCCCTTTCCCAACGTATAGGCGAGCTCAAAGTCAAAGGACTGAAGATACCCAACCCACCTACACTGTCTCAGATTCAGATCACGCTGAGTGAAGATATTCTTGAGACTCTTGTGGTCGGTGAAACCAAAAAGTGCTCTCCCAGAAGGTAGTGTCTCCAACAACGTAAGGCATGAACAACATCTACCAACTCTAGATCATGTGCAGGGTAATTCCTCTTGTGTAACCTTAACTGCCGAGACCCGTACGCAACGACTCCATCTCCCTGCATAAGCACAGCTCCTAGACCGTTACCTGAAGCATCACAATAAACAGTGTATCTCTTGCCTGGCTCTGGCAAGACCAGTATTGGTGCTGACGGCAACCTCGCCTTCATCTCCTGAAAGGCGGACTCACAAGAATCTTACCATAAAAACCTTGCCCCCTTCTTGGTCAGACCTTTCAATGGTGCGTCTAGGCGCGATAAGTCCTGAATGAAGTGTCTGTAGTATCCAGCCATCCCTAGGAAACTCCGTACCTCAAAGATGTTCTTCGGCTGCACCGAGGAAACTATAGCTCTCACTTTCTTTGGGTCCATAGATACTCTGGCCTCTAAGATGACGTGACCCAAGAAGTGAATCTGATCCATCCAAAAGTGGCACTTCGAGAGTTTAGCATAAAGACGATTCTCTCTCAGTGTACTCAGAACGATCTCAAGATGGGTAGCTTGGTCGTGTCGAGTACAAGAGTACACCAAGATATCATCCACGAAGACCACGACGAAGGAGTATAAGTAAGGATTGAACACTCAGTTCATTAGTGCTATGAAAACTGCTGACGTGTTTGTGAGACCAAACGGCATGACTGTATACTTTTATAGACCATACCTACTCCTGAAGGCTGTTAGAGGTATATCTGATGGTCTAATGCACAAATGATGATAACCGGACCTCAAATAGATCTTCAAGAACACCAGATCTCCTCGAATCTGATCATAGAGGTCATCGATCCTTGGCAAGGGATATCGGTTCTTGACCGTCAACTAGTTCAGCTTTCGATAATCCACATAGATCCGAAGGGTGCCGTCTACCTTCTTCGCAAGTAGGACAGGCGAACCCCAAGGATAAGTACTGGGTCAGATGAAGCCCTTTACCTGCAACTCCTCCAACTAATTATTGAGCTCCTGTAACTCAGGTGTAGCCATCCTATAGGGAGGAATGGACACCGGTGCCACTCCTGGCATGAGCTCAATAGAAAATTCTACCTCGCGCTCTGGAGGCAAACCTAAAAATTCCTATAGAAAGACGTCTCTAAAACGATCCACCACTAGAGGAATGTCTAACTGTGAAGTCCCCTGATCATCCAGATAAAGACTGGAAATCTAGGCTGTAACTTCCCCTAGCCCATGATTCTCTGGTCTAGCTCTACCCACATGGACATCCCACTCACTTCGATGAAGGAAAGATCCTCCATCTGGTGATACGAAACTCACCCTGTGGCGATAGCAATTGACGACTATCTGGAAGGGAACCAACCAGTCCATACTGAGAATGATGTCATAGCCCATCATCTCTAGGACATAGAGGTACCATAAGAAAATACACCCTGAAACCTCACGAGGGCACTCTCTGCACTGACATACACTAGATTTCCTCATTCCCAAGGGCGTTTCAAGAGTCAATAATTTGGAAGACAAAAAGATACACATCCAAAGGCTCTCCACAACAGCAATAGAGATAAAGCTATGGGAAGCACCAGTATCAAAAAGAGATGGAGATAAAACTGAGGCTACTAAGATCATACCTCGAATTATAGAAGGGACGAGATCCTGCTCCTGATAGGACTGCTCCACGGTGAAAGACTGGCCTGCACCGCGGCCCTGCGCCCCTAGATGACCGCGGCCCTACGCCCCTACCAGAAGATGCATCCCGCGAACCCCGATCTCATAGAGAAGACTCTCTGTGACACTTTCTAATATCCGTTGGAGGAACACTATCTCTGGATGTTGAACCGCCCTGGTTAACTTCTCCAGAATCCCTCAGATTGTGCTCAGTGATCAGCGCCTGGTTGACGATGGAGGATATAGAAGTCAATTGGAAGATATTAACCTGGGAATGGATCTCCTGCCTGAGACCATCCTCAAACTTCCTAGAAAGGAACAACTCATCACCTACTGGGATCAGTGAGAAATGGTGCAGCTCAGTAAAACGTGACAAGTACTCCATGATAGAAAGAGTACCCTGCTACAGGCTTATAAACTCCCGGGCTCGATCGGCTCTCAGGGTCTCCGGATAGAAGTAGTCATAGAAAGTACATTGAAACTAATCCCATGACAGACCCTGCTAGTGCCCTAACTGTGAGATCACCTCCCACCACCTCTTGGCGGTATCCCAGAGCATATAAGTAGCCAACTTTACCCTTTTCTCCGGAGGTAACTCTAGGTGCTCGAATATAGTCAGGGTGGCCTTGAACCACGACTCTGTAGCCTGTGGTCCTCTATCCCCTGAGAAAGTATGAGGATACTACTGCTGAAAATCCCTCGTCAACTCAGCCATTGACGGGGCATGAGGCGGCGCTCCCGGAAAAGTCCGCATCATCCTCGAGAAATCCTCCCTGAACTACGCATCGATGCCTGCGACAGGTTTAACTACTGGTGCCAAGGCTGGGACAATAGGAGGATTTGCAGGAGGATCAACAGAAGGTCACAGATCGGCCATATCTAGTGTCTGATCACCGTCTGGAAACTGACGTAAAACTTGTGGACGTCTCAGAGGCATAGCTCTGAAAGATCGAAAACACACCTTAGATTAGAATTAACAGGGACTGAAAACACAGGAGTACAAAACAGGAAAGGGGGAAGAAACATTCAAGTTTTACAAAGCATGACTACACGGCGTGTATAAAAACTACATGGCGTGTCCGTTAAAGCCATTAACAAGGGAATGTACTCCTGCCACTACTAGTTGTGTAACACCCCAAACTACACGGCGTGTACAAAAACTACACGGCGTGTACTTGATCTCTATTCCCTTGCCCGAGTCTCCCTACACGACTAACCCACATGGTCCAAACTAACCCCAGACTACACGGCGTGTTCCCTAGGGACACAACATGTACTAGACAAGGTCTCGGTGGCCCGTGTTATAAGTTACACGGCTGTCTACACAATTGACCCTTACACGGCGTGTTCGGAACAAACACGACGTGTATAAGAGAAGTTAACACCAACCTATGTTGTTCGTGACATGGTCTGGTACCTGGGAAAAGACTACACGACTTGTTCTTTACCCACACGACATGTATGGAAGAAGGTAACATCGACCCGTGTTGTTCATGACATGGCTGGGTACCTGAACTAAACTACACGACGTTCTCCTCACCAACACGACGTGTTCTACTCAAGCTTCCCCGTCCCATGTTGTTAGTGACACGGTTGGGTATATGGATCGAAACTACATGGCATGTACCTATCGTACATGGCGTGTTCCTGAAGGTATTTCTACAACAGCGTGTCCCTGCTAACACGGTCAGTGACACAGTTTAAAAACTACACGGCATGTAGTCAAAAAGTACACGCCGTGTATTTTTGGTTTTTCTAGGTAGTAGCTCAGAAACTGCACAGAAGCCTATAAAACACAGAAAACAAGGCAAATAGGAGCCAAATTCCGATCTGTGAGGGCCCATACTCCCCGCGAATCAAAGCTTGGCATCTCCTACAGTCATAGACAAGATAAAATAGGATCATGATCCACCAATTTCCGATTCAAGAGAGCCCATAACACCTCAAGAATCAAAATTTGTCATTAATTTAAGAAAAGTACAATACAAACAATCCTCTAACAAAGCATCAAATATTCTATCAAGCATCTATCACAACAGCATGCATAATCTACACAAAGTCTATCAAAATAGCATGCAATCGCTAATGCACCCTAGATAGCATGACAAGAATGCATGGAATGTGATTGCTACAAGTGCCTATATGATGCATGATATGTCATACCATCATATCACTAGCTGCAACAGAAATAGAACCGCAATAGTCAAAACAATAACAACCCAAAGCATGTGAATCACTTTAGGTAAAATCATATCAACCGTAAAATCTCAAAACCAGAAAACTGCAATAAATGAGGTAGTATGGCTTTTCCCTGTACATGGGTTAGCTACTCCCGAGCACAAATTAACACCAAGTACCGAATCCATCCTATCCCTGGATAAGGGATCCGAATAGTAAATCAAGAGAAAATAACTCCTCTGATACCACTTTGTAATGTCCCAGTTCCGGAAGCCACTCAGAGGCGCCCCGTACCCAGTTGGTCACATGGTCTCAAGCACATTTACCCAAATTACAGAGGATTCCGACTAGCAGCGAGGGCCTTGGGTGTGATAGTGGGGAAACTATTCCCTCATTGGCCGAGTACACAACAGAAAATAATAACATGCAACAACGGAAGCAGTAAATAACCAATCAATAATAAACAATGGAAGATTGAATCGACAGACTGGAGTGCATATGTATGTATAAAATGATGCAAGATACATATCTTGGAAAACATCCAAACAAGTCACAAAGCTGGAAAACACCACAGTACCAAAAAAAGTACAAAAGAAAAGAAAAACTTCTCCTCAGCATCACAAGCCAAAGCTTGGTCCCTTCCTCTCCGACTCCAAGCAATCAAGTACCAGAAGTCGAAGGGAGCTTTCCCTTGTCTATAACTGCAACAACATAGTCTGTTTGGGCCCAAAATCATGACCCAAATACGGTGTGAGACTAAATCCCAGTAGGCATTCACCCAAAGATCTATGCCTAACAGTCAGTGAGTATATGGAATGTTTAAGTACAGTAAGCAGTAAACAACAATAGCCAAACAGCAGGCAGTAAACAGGATGATACACAACAATAATCAACAGCAATAGTGAAGCAATTCAGCTAACACAAACATGAAACCCTCTGGGAAGTACCTGCAGCCATCCCCTATGGTCCTAACCAAGAAGTACCACAACCCTCTAGGCAGTGCACTCAACCTAACCCCTCTAGCTTGGTCATAAGAAATTATAAGACTCTCTGGGGAAGCTCACTCGGTCAATTCCCCTTATAGTTTAGGGTAGTCAGGAACTCTCTGAGGAAGATCACGTGGTCTAACCCTCTTAGCCCCAAGGTCTAGAGACTCTTTGAGGAAGTGATCTCGGTCAATTCCTCCAATAGCCTCAGGTATACCACAGACTCTCTGAGGAAGCTCACTCGGTCAATTCCTCCTCTAGCCTGGGAAGGTTTTTAACGAGAATTTAAACAAGGTAAGAATCTTTGAGGAAGTGTACTAGATCTACCCTCCTGTAGTCTATAAAAAAAATACAAGACTCTCTAGGAGCTCACTCGGTCCATCCCCTGTAGTCTAATGTCCAAGACTCTATGAGGAAGCTCTCTCGGTTTACCCTCCTGCAGTCTATAATGTCTAAGACTCTATGAGAAGCTCACTCGGTCTACCCCTTATAGTCTATAGCACCAGGTTCTCTCAGTACCATGCCAGTCAGTGCATAATAATGCTATAAGTCCAAAGTACACCTATATAGCTACTTGGCTAACCAAAGTACACCTATAGAGCTGCTTGGATAATCAGTCTACAGGGAAATAATCATGTTATACAAAAACACTACATCCTATAGACACAAGGCATGGAAATAGGTGTAATAGCCAAGGAAACGAAGACCCAAAGGTCAATAATAGAACAAGCATGTAAAGACTTCCAGGCACAAAAAATTATCCTGTAACATGAAAAAATTACCCCTAACCACTTTGGCTTGTTCATACAAAATTATAAGACTCTCTGGGGAAGCTCACTCGGTCAATTCCACTTATAGTCTAGGGTAGTCTGGAACTCTTTGAGGAAGATCACGTGGTCTAACCCTCTTAAAACCAAGGTCTAGAGACTCTTTGAGGAATCTATCTCAGTCAATTCCTTATATAGACTTAGGAATACCACAGACTCTCTGAGGAAGCTCACTCAGTCAATTCAACATCTACCCTGGGAAGGTTCTTAAAGAGAATTGAAACAAGTAAGACTCTCTGAGGAAGATCACTCAGTCTACCCTCCTGTAGTCTATAAAAAAATCCAAGACTCTCTGGGAGCTCACTCAATCCATCCCCAGTAGTATAATGTCCAAGACTCTCTGAGGAAGCTCTCTCGGTCTACCCTCCTATAGTCTATAATGTCTAAGACTCTCTGGGAAGCTCACTCAGTATATCCCTTATAGTCTATAGCACCAGGTTCTCTCAGTCCCGTGCCAGTTAGTGCATAATAATGATATAAGGCCAAAGTAAAACTATGGAGATACTTGGATAACAAAAGTACACCTATAGAGCTACTTGGATAATCATTCTACATGGCAACAAGAAATTTATACAAAATCACTCCATCCTATAGACACAAGGCATGGAAACAGGTGTAATAGCCAAGGCAAAAAAGACCCAAAGGTCAATAACAGAACAAGAATGGAAAGAAATCCAAGAACAAAAAATTATCCTCTAACATGAACAAATTACCTCTACACCAGCATACAAGCAAGGTAGGAAAACAAAAGGGGTAAAAAGGTAATCACGCAATACCCCTTTCACGAGTATTTGTAAAATTTGCACATAAAACTCAAAGAATTTGAATGGTAAGGCAAAAACCACCTACCACGATCCTAGGAGATCGATATACTTGAACCACAACAACTGATTCTCCCTTGAACGTCGTAGATCTGAGAAAATGCCCAAAACGCTCAAACCATGATAACTTGAGAAAGAGGAAGAATCAAGGAATGGAACTCAAGAAGAACGAAGAAATAACTGCTGTTGTTCCAACGCAATCGATGAAGGTCGAATCAGACAACAGATGGAGGCTTGGGAAACCGGAGAAGTTTCACGGCCGTACGATGTCTCTCGGTCGAACCAGACCTAGAAGAAGACGTTTATTGTGATCAGGCATGACCCTGGTCCATTTATTGAAAAAAAGAAAGTACACGGCATGCACTTTAAGAGTACATGGCATATACTAGGTTTTTACAAACTCTACTTAAATTGGCCTCTACATCACCCCTACACACCGTGTGTGTGGCCCGGACACAGCCAACACACAGCTTTGAGCGGGAAAAGAGTACACAGTGTGTACTCAGGAAGTACACAGCGTGTACTTCAAAAATTTCTAGAAACTCCATTTTTATCAAAAACTCCAGAAAAAGGAAGGCATACCTGGAAATGAAGATCCAAGTTCTTACACCTATATATATCATTTACGTTTTATTCTTTTAAATATGAAAAGGAAATGGAAGCAGTGTTCATGCGTACGTATGACCTACTATCTTCATCAACGATGCATTCTATTTTCTATATTGAAATTTTATGGATTATTATATATACATATATAATGAATACATATGATGTTTAAATCATGTTCTACATCATGTATATCATTGAACCATTATCTAGTCAATAGAAACAACAACTAACAAGTCAAAACATACTTTAAAAACTAGTGAATTAACACCGAAAACAGTGAAAAAATGAAATATTATTAACAAACAGGTAATAAGATATTATAATAAGATCATATATGATATTATAAATATTATTATGGTTCTGGTATAAGTTATTTATGTGTTTAAAACCATTATATAGGATTTTGATAGATGTTCACCTGAAAGAAAACACTAGGTAAGGGATTCTTGTCTCACTTTTCTTTCTTTGAGGCATGCACCATTTTTACCACTTAATTATTTTATGTATTGTATATAATTACCCTATTATATTTTATATCATGTATTATTTTATGTAAATTTTTTTAAATGTTTAATCCGAAAATATTATTTTTTGTGTCTTCTGATTCAAATGTTACCATAGTTGTATGGGATTTCCATCTCACTTTTTACATCTATGAGATAAATGTCATATTTATCACTTAATTATTTGTGTGAGGTATCTAATTCCCATTTTGATATATTATATCATGAATTATTTTATCTTTATGGTAGTTTCAATTTTAATAATTTCTTCTAATGGTATTTTAGATATAAGTTACCAAGTGGTAAAAAGTTTCATAACCCAATTTCTTTTCCTTGGGTAATATTACTTCCTCACTGCCATTAATATTCTATGAATATTTGTGTGATCACTATATACTTATATTGTTTTATTTCAACTTGTTTTATTTTTATTTACATTTGAAACTCATAATATATTCATTGATTGATTATCAAATCAGTGTTATTGGATTTTCAAGGCTTTACTTCATAATCTTATTTTTTTTGGGATTGTTTACACTTGAATTTCCCTAATAGGAAATTATTGGATCATTATTTAATAATCATTTTTCATTTTCTTATATAATGATTATTCATAACATTTTCCAAGTAATAGTACCATTTTCCACTCTTTGGTACTTAAAATATTTTTGAAAATGTTTTTAGAAAAAAAAACAAATTTCATTTCTCTCTTTATTTAGATAACTTATTTTCTTTTAAAAAACCTATTTTCTTAAAAGGTTTTCAAAAATTTTGTTATCCTTCCAAAAAAATTTAACAAAATTTTACCCTTTTTTCTTTTAAAAATGTTTTCAAAGTAATCATCTGGTATCTTTCTAAAAAATATTTTTTCTAACCTTTTTACTGTGCAAAAGAAATTTTATTTTTACCTTGTACGACATGTATATATTACTTACCATCATTTACTTGGAGATTACTTTGAATGTTTTAAAGGTTTAAATTTAAATAAAATGTTTTTAAATTTGATTTTCAAATAAAAGGATATTCAAAATGTTTTTCAAAATAAAATGGTTAGTTTTATTTATTTTTATGATATTTTTATTCATCAACGATAAAAATCCTTTAATTTTACTCCACTTTGGATATGTAGTATTGATATAATCATTATTATTCCTCTAGATGGTTTTTTATTGATTTGGAAAAGGATAGTATTGATATTCAATTGCTTGATTCATTTCTTAGTCTCTGTGAAATATTTGATTTCCCATGATCATTGAACGCTGAATTTCCCATAATTATCTATATCATTTATCATGGATATGTTCTTTTCCTAAACCGTATATCAATTTTTCATATGGTACTTTGAAAGTTATTTGATTTACTGGGGAAATATTAATAAGTCTGTATCCATTATTCAATATGGATATTTGAGAAGGAATATTATTTATTAAATATGAGGAATAATTTGGACATGTAGTGATGGGTGGGGATTTAACTTTATATAGCCCCTCGATGCATCGATAGGTTATCACAAGACAAATTAGTTACACAAATTGAAGAGGTTTTTACCTATAGTTTCAAACTATCTATAGGATAGATCTTGATAGTAAAGGCTTTCATGTGCCTAAGGCATGTTATACAACAATTAGTCATTACCCTCATTTTGATTCAGTTATTATTATCCATTATATTTTCACTATGAAAGAATCATTGGATAGATTTAATTATTAGTTTATTGATTAAATGGAATGAATTTTCATTTTGATACCTTTCCTTATTGATTTTTCTTTATCCAATTATTTAAATGGAATGTGTTTTTATTTACTTACCTTTCCATATTATATTTCACTTACTTATTTGTTTATTGATTACATGTAATGTGTATTTAGTTATTAATTTTCCATATTGAAAATTCTTATTGATTCATTATTGATTCACTATATTTACCCTTAATGAGAATTTGAGCTCACCCTTATTATGTTTCCTTTCCCCAGGATTCACTGAAGTGTGCTAAGAAAGATATACATGGATACACTTTGTGGAATAAATTTATTATCCTCAAATGAAAAAAACATGTTTTTTAATTGTTTTATTCATTTGAAATACAAGACTCATATATGTATCTAGTTTACCAATACAGCTAAATGGTTCGGTCCTTTGGGATGCGACTTAATTTTATCTTATGCCAATGTAATGGTAGCATGACAATGACTTTGGGATTGCTGGGGTTGGGTCGTCACACATGGAATCAGATCTAGTTTAGTAGAAACCTTGAGAAATAAATTTAGGAAAACATAAATTAGAGTACATAACCCTAAGGTAAAATTTGAGGATTAGTATAGAAGAACATCTTAAAGTATTAGTTAGATAGAGATTATGTGTTCTTTTATAAAAATACATAGCTGTCTAGATACAATATGTGGATATGGTTTTGACATAGATGTACCTAGGGGGAACAACTCCGACAATGTGATTCAGGACTGACCCAAGAATTACCTAGTACACAGAAATGAGCCTTACTATTCACCTGGTTTGACACTCTTAGGGGATATTCTGAGGATAATTCAAATTTTCTTTTCAAAACACTCTAAATAATTTTAATATATAATGACAATGAATGATATAGGTTAAACCTAAGGTGATTTATATTGAAAATAAGGTGACATGATTTATATATCCTATAAAAGATCATACTCTTTTCTCACTATGACTACTGTTACTCACACTATGAGCTCTGGTTTTAGTTAATGGATGGAACCTGATGGAGTCATGTTAACATTGAGATTTAAGGAAAAGGTGGTGAGAATGAGGAACCAAATGGAATGATGATATGAGTGAAACATATTATGTTCTCTCCTAATATGTTTTCTCAAAATAGGATTGAAAACATATACCTTAAACAACTCCCGAACTCACCAAATAAGAGAAGGATGAAGGTTTCTAAAAGCTCAAGTGGTAGAGACCATAAATAAAATAAGTCTTGATTTCCATCATGCATGAAATGTGGAAGGAGGAACTCATGAAAGTGTCTTAATGGAATTGATAAATTATTTATTCCTGGGAAAGAAGTACATTTTCAAATAATTGTTGAGGAAAAATGAAGAGTACAATGGAATGAAATAAAAATCATCATAATGATCTATTTGTAGTTTATTTCCTAAAATGTGGGGAACTTAGGCATTAATCAAGCCAATTCCCTCTTTTATAGGATAAAATATAGACCTAGTAAGGACCTATGTGGAAATAAAAGGTTGAACTATTTATATATTGGGGTTGTATTGAAAACATTAGTTAAAAGGATATTCAATGATTAAAATTCAAGGATATATACCATATTTATTTTTGGAAATTATATTAATATTTTTTGGAAAAGAGAAACTTGTATAATGAGTGACAACCCATCAAGTCTGGCAAGTCTATGAGACTTAAACCCACAACTAAAGGATGATAAGGGTTTAATGCCTACCACTAACCTATGCAATGTCCTTGTTAATGTGTAATTATTTTTAGTTAAAGAATTTGATAAAAAAAATATTAATGATAAACCTGTAGTGTTTCTTTTTAGAGTAATATATTAATGTATAAATCATATTGTCTTTATAAAATACTTAGAGATAAATAGTTAGACTTATCACTCTTTTATTGGCCTTATGATCCATTAAAAGTGTATTTTAGTGATTTTGGAATCAAAGTAATTTTTTGGATAAATTTGGAAATGATAAAAGAATAATCAAAAGATGAAACTATGTTTTTATAAATATATCAAGTAATTATATTTCCATATATGATTTTGTAGTAAAATAATTACTCAACATTAGGAAAACCATAAATTTTTTTTGTCCTGATTCCTTAATTTTTGTCGAACAGATGGTCTAATAAATCACCAAACTTTTATTTCTTTGAGTCCATAAAAATTCTCTTGATCATTCAATTTTTTATGATCAATGACCTCAATCACTCCCTATAAATATTTATGCTTTTCCTCTACGTACGTATCTCTACTTTCCACTAATGTTCTCTTACATAGATACCTTGTTCTATGTTATTTCATGTGACCAATGTACTTCCCATTTTATCTTTTATAGAGTATTTTTTACCAACCCTTCTCACGATGTGGGATGTTGGAATGGGAAGTATTAAACAATTTATTACAAAGGTCGAGTTTAAATTGTTAGGACACAAATTAATTAAGGCATGGAGAATGTAACACCATGAAATTATAAAGTAAGAACATTGTATGCAATAGCGTGTATGACATGAAACACCAAGCACATAATCGAATATAACATCCAGAGACTTTACAATAAAATTTATAATTTTAATATAATAATTTTTTATATAGATTTCAATGCACGTAATATTGAGTTAGCATGCATCGCACACAACAAAGACTTTCTTTGATAGGTTGCATTACAAGAAAGACCACGTTTTACTGAGAAAAAATATTTTATTAATATAACATAGTCATTAAATTAGTTTTCGTTAATAATATTAACTAAATTATGAAAATATATGGTTTATAAAAATATAAAATGTAGTAATAATTTACCAATTAATTAGAAATGAAAATATAAACCAATTGAGTATAAAATAAATATTTTATAGGTGTTTTATCCTAAGAAATTAAATTAATTAATATTAGTGAATTATATTAATTAAATATAAATTATATATTAAATAAAATATTTATTATATTAATACAATATATTTGATAATCATTACATTGGAATAAATCCAATTTTATGCTTAAAAATTGTATTCTTCTAAAAAAGGCAATTTTACCACCTTTTAATGGAAAACCTATTTTAAATATAATTTTCTTAAATTTTATAATTTTTATATGTCAAAATAACTTTATTTTTTTAAAATAAAATTGTTAAAATTATCTTAGGTTTTTTTTGATATTTTTCTATGATGTTTTATATTTTGATGAATAGTAAAAAATACTGAATTTTAATTCAAAACTGATTTTCATCAATTTTATTTATATAGTTAAATTATGTCTTTATTTTATTTTAAATTTTAATTGGATAGATTTTATATCAATTAATCTAATTTAGGTCATTGGAATCAGTTTCACTTTGAAATTTGAGAAAAAATATCTCCAACTTTTGAACCTTTTTACTTAAAAACTCACTTTGTCGTCCTATCCGCGGGATTAATTTTAAATTAATTTATGCCACTTATTTTATTAGAATTTGGAAAAATCGATTCAATATTTGGAATAATAATAATTCAAAATGTCTAATAATTTTAACTTAGTTTTTGACAAAAAATTAGTGAATGTAATTAATATTAATTACAACGATTAAGCGGAAAATTAGCTTAACTTGGGACTAAACTGTAATATTAAGAGCCCAAATACCTAAAAACTTGTCAAAAATATATTGGATGTATATATTTAGACTCTATGAAATCTTGGATCTAATTTTTTTTTCATTATTGGAGCCACTTGACATGGGGAAAACGTGGGTAGAATTCCCTTTTCAAAAATGTACAAGAATGCTACTCCTCTTCCACTATAATAAGGCACTCACCCCTCCAAAGTATTCACACCTCTAAAAAAAATTTTCTCACCAAAAGTTGGATAAAATAAACTCCCAACATCTATACCCTAATCATATAATCATAAACTTTTGAAAAAATACAAACAAGGAGGTCTTTTAGTATTAACCAAAATGAGTTAACCGAGAACGAGGTTTCATTCTTCAACGATCTATTTCAATTTTTTTCCTTCTCTACCCATATATTATTCTTATTACATGATTATATAATAAGATAAGTATCCTAAATATACTTATATGTTGTTATTATAAGGTTTCTACATACACTTACACAAACTTTCATCTATTGGGTAACAAAACTTACCATTCGTGTGTATAGTAGACTACCGCCTCATGAAATGATGATTGTTCGTTCTTTATTTACCACCTCTCATGGTGAGAGTTATGATAGGAAAGAAGTTTATATATGGTATATACGATATTTATTATGTATTTATTCTTTTTTAATATTTATAACACATACCTTCACGCTTTTTATTTTGTGGTAATATGATAACATCATTTATGGAAGTGTGGACTACTGCATCCTCGAAGTGATGTCATTCGTTCATTGTATACATGGAATGTAAAAAATATGGTTTTAATAGAACTATGTGAAATATATGAAATAAATATGATATTTTAATTATAATAAAAATATAACTATATATATCATTTACTTTTTATTCTTTTAAATATGATAAGGAAATGGAAGTAGTGTTCATGCGTACGTACAACCTGCTGTCTCCATGAACGGTGCATTTCATTTTCTATCTCTAAATTTTATGGATTACTATAAATACATATATAATAAATATATATGATATTTAACTCTTTTTTTTTACAATCTATATATGATGAAATCATGATCTAATTAATATGAGCAATAAGTAACCATTCAAAACATACTCGAAAAAACAAGATAATTAACTCCTAAAATAGTGAAAAAGTGAAAGATTATCGACAAATAGATGATAAGATATTATAATAAGACCATATAAAATATTATAAATATTAATATGGTTATAGTATAACTTAGTGAAATGTTCAAACACCTTATAAAGGAGGTTAAAGGGTGTTTACCCAAAAGGAAATGCAAGGTAAGGGATTATTGTCTCACTTTTCTTTCAATGAGGGATACACCATTTTCAAAAATTAATTAATTTTTGTGTTGTATAAATGTCCCCGACTGTATTTTATATCATGAATTATTTTATCTTCATGGTATTTGAATGTTTCTTTGGTGACTTTTTTTTTCGGTGTTTCTAATTCAAATGTTACCACAGTTGTAAGGGATTTTCATCTCACTTCTATATCTATGAGATAAAGGTCATAATCACCACTTGAATCTTTTTGTAGTGTATCTAATTTACATTTTTTCATATTATATCATGAATTATTTCATTTTTATAGTGTTTTGAGTTTAAATTTGAATTATTTATTCTAAGGGGATTTTAGTTAAAAGTTAAAAAGTGGTAAAGAATTTCATAATACAATTTCTTTTCCTTGGGTTATATTATTTCTTTCTTATTGTCAATATTCTAAGAATATGTGTGTAATAAATTTATACCCTATATTGTTGTATTTAAACTAGTGATATATTAATTTTCATTTTACACACATAATCTATTCATTTATTTATTCTCACATCAACATTATGGCCTTTTCAATGGTTTACTTCACAATCTCATTTTGTTCGGGATTATTTACACTTGAATATCTATAATAAGAAATTACTATATTTTCTTAATAAACCCTTTAGTTTTCTTCGTATATGGTTATTCATAACATTTTACAAGTAATAGTACCATTTTGCACTCTTGAGCACTCAAAATGTTTTAGGATATGTTTTTAAGAAAACCCGACTCTGGTTCTCTCTTTATTCGGAGTACATGTTTTCTTCTAAAAACAACATTTTCTAAAAAGGATTTAAAAAATGTTTTTAACCTTTATAAAAATATTTTTTAAATAAATGTTTACCCTTTTTGTCTTTTAAATTTATTTTTCAATGGAATATTCATGTCACTTTAAGAATAAGAAATTTTTCTAACATTTATACTGTGAAAAGGAATGTTATTTTTTACTTTGTATGAAATATACAGATTTACCCTCCATCATTTCATTAAATATTATTTTTCATTTCTAAAATGTTACTTTTAAAATAAATTTGTTTTTAAAATTTATTTTCAAATAAACAGATTTTAAAAATGTTTTTCTAAATAAAAAGTATACTTATATTTCTTTTTATTGTATTTTTATTCATTAATGAAAACAACACTTTATTTTTAATCCACTTGGGATATGTTGCATTGATACCATATTTATTATTCTGATGGATGATTTATGATTGATTTGGGCAAGGATATTATTGATATTTTCTTCAATGAATCCTTTGTTAGTCCTTTTGAAATATTCAATTTCCTATGATTACTGAAAATTGAATTCCCCATAATTATCCATATCATTTATCATGGATATGTTTATTACCCAAACCATATATCATTTTTACATATGATGTTTACTGTTAGTGTTATTTGATTAATTTTTAAAATAATGATAAATCTGTATTTTTTATTTATTATGTATATTTGATAAGGAAAATTATTTATTTGATATGAGGATTGCTTTGGACATGCAGTGATGGGTGGGGCCCGAAATTTATATAACCCCTTGATGCACTGACAGGTTCTCATTAGATAAATTAGCAGCACAAATTAAATAGGGTTTTACCTATAGTTTTAAAATACATGGAAGATATATCTTGATAGTATAGGTCTTTATGTGTTTGATACACGATGTCTAATAATTAATTGTTGCCTTCATTTTGATTCAGCTATTATTATCCACGATATTTTCACTATGAAAAAAATCTATAAATGCATTTCATTCTTAGTTTATTGATTAAATGGCATGAGTTTTCAATTTCTTACCTTGATATATTGATTTTTACTTATCCATTTATTTTAATGGAATATGTTTTTAGTTATTTATCTTTCCATATTGTTTATGAAATTCCTTATCAGTTTATTGATTACATGGAATGATTCTTTAGTTATTACCTTTCCATATTGAATTTTCTTATTGATTTTTTATTTATTCCACTCTAATTAAACTACAGGAAAATTGACTATTCATGGTGGTTATTTTTGGTTATGGCGTTGGTTTTAACCGCCACTATATGCTTCTGTAGCGGTTTCTGAAAACCGTCACTAAATTGTGTGTTGGGACACTATTACCGGTGGTTAAAGCCATTTAGCGGTGGTTTATAGGAACCTTTGTAGTTTACGCCGTTCACGGTGGTTATGATGTTTTTAGCTGTGGTTTTACCAGGGCAAGGGATCACTTTTTTTAGAGTCGGTTAAAATAACCTCTAAAAACATTATAACCACCGTGAACTGCGTGTAGAAGATGGGCATTTGTATTTGCGGTTATAACCGCTACTGAATTTGATACTGTGGCGGTGGTTATGACCACTGCTAACAGAAAAATGCAGACATTTAGCGGCGATTAAAGATGCTACTAAGTATTCCGGTTACATTTAGCGATGGCTAGAACCCCCACTAATTGAAAAATACCGACATTTAGTGGTAGTTTTAGACACCTCGAATTATTCCGGATATAGTTAGCGGTGGTTAAAAATGCCACTAAAAACATATTTACAAAAAAAAACATCAATTTCTGTAGCTTCTGTACTAGTGCCCTGAAAAAAAAACCATTCTAATAATAAAAAAAGTCCAAGAGAATACATACTACAGTGAATATAAAAATAGATTCTTAACTAAGCACAACCAAGGGAATTTTGATTCATATTTAATAAAAAAATGTCAAGTGGTTTGAGAAATATATTTTTATAAAATTTCAAACTTCTTTTTGTGTCCTATGAATCTCTTCAACATTATCCACAAGATAAAAATTACCCCTATAATGAGTTTGATCATTATTTAATATATGTATATTCTTAAGTATCAGAGACAAAATATTTCTGATATATTTTCATGATCTTTTTTTATCATAAAAGTATAAGCAATATCTTTTCTTAGAAGTACATGAATATCAGATAAAGGTGGTGGGTAGAGTACCTTCAGAAATTCAATCTTAAAATTTCTTACACCCTAGGGAAGAGAGGATTTACACCACTAATGCACTCATTAGTAATGTTCCACCTAATTAAATTTTAGAATCCATGGAATAGTTGAACCTAATGGGACTATTCACTCAATTTCATCTAGATGTACAAGATGACGATTCTAGAGAATATTTCTCTCACATGACTTACCAGATATAACAAGTCATATAGTGAGGATAATTGTAACATCCTAGTAACTATTTTTATATTTTTTGTATGTTTTAGAGTTGTTACTTCAGTTTTAGGGAAATTTTAAGGTAATAACTATGTGTTTTTAGGGACTGAACTGCAGAGGAGATCATTTTCACTGTAAAGAGTGCCACTATGGTGTAGATAGGTTGGTTGTGGTGTGTGTGTGTGTGGGGGGGGGGGGAGAAACATGGACCTTGGAGTTATATGGTGTGGATTGGTTGGATAGGACATTAGGGCTCATGGGAGTTTTTGGGTTATTCTTCCATTTTGGTCATGGCTTAGGAATTGTCACCTTGGTTGTGTTATGGTGTCTAAGGGTTAGTTTTTTTGGGGGTGGGGGGTGGGGTTGGGGGTTTTATCAACTTTGGGGTAGTGGAATCATCTATTTGGGTTGTGTCATAAGACCCATTTCCTAGTTGTGCTCTCCAAAATAGATCTCTACAATATATCATGGACCCTTCTATTTTTTATCAGATCTTTATCACAGATATAACTGCAATTCTCATAGGATGCCTTTACCAGCCTCATTATGGAAAGGTCCTTCCCATTATTTCATAAACCCCTCCCTTTTCAATAATTCTCTGGAATTGTGTATGGGGCTGCACCAAGGTCTTCTGTTTTCTAAACCACCTATATATTCTAAAATAATCTTAATCCCATACATTATTCCATCTTTCCTTTCAGTTATTTGATGACCCAAGTATATCCCTAAGAGGAATTCTAGACCCTTTTCATTAGATTTTAACCTCATTCATGGAAGATAAACCCTTAATAGTTTTAGGTGAGTTTCCCCTTCCCATAGATTAATTTTTTCCCTATTCTTCACTATGGTAAAGTTATTGGAAAGAGAATGGTTGGTTCTATTAATGCTTTGGTATGGGACTGATGTAGGCTATTGTGTCTTAAATATGAAATGGGCTTCATGATTCCTCGCACAATCAATTCAACCACAATTTAGTTCATTGAGTATTCAGAGATTTTTGGTATGGAAGGTTGGTTACAATGTCTCTCATTATATCTAAAATTTTTACTAATCTCCCTAGAATATATGAAATTTCTTTTATATATCCACATTATAGGATCGACATCCCAATAACCAGTCTATAATGCTTTGAAGTGGGATGTTCACCTAGGGCTAACAAACCTAATAAATTTAGGAAAAATGAATCATAAAAAATGAATCATCACAATAAAGAATCGACATATATGGTGCATACCACACTCTAGAAATCAATACATAAAAAGAAAAAATTAGAAATTAATAAAATACATAAAAGGAAACATGAAAAATAAAGAAACTTTTAGGTCATGAAAATGTTTGGTTGCAACTATGGGCCACACATAAAAAATATACACACCAATTATGAAAAAATATCGTCACCCTCTCCACCTCCAACATATCAACAATATAACTAATCACTGTTCGATGATGAACACATATTTTCACCCTCTCCACCTCCATCTCCACTTCCCGCTACCACCTATAAGAACATTATATTGAAAATTAAATAGTGTTTCATATTTATATTTAAACTTAAAACCAATAAAAGTTTGCATACTAAATGATTTTTATTTTTTTTGATTTACCTACTGACCACCAGTTGATACAGTACCATTGGGGGCATATCTGTTCATCTGCTGATGTATATCAGTCAAAACATTCTGCAAAGCGAATATCTGATCCCCCTTCTCATGAAATGTGTTTTATAGAGAAACAATCTCTCTTTGAGCATCTTCAGATATGGACTGACTACAATCAGAATTAGATGCAGCTTCAATCCCTGGTGGCCTTCCAAAAACCTCAGATGTTACAGGACCCAAACCCATCCCACACACTCTACCAGGATGCTCCTTCCAAAGGACTTTAGAAACCGAGTCATCCTGGGAGACTGAGTAGGACTGCCCAGGATTGGCATCCCATAGTTCTTTAATTTTTACCTATAAATCAAATATCAATACATATTAACATAGTAAAAACTGATAATAAGTTATTATAATGAAAAAATGAGTTCATTCCCCAACTTCTTTGGCAGGCTCATTAACAAAACTTCCATCATATTTTTTATGAATATCCAACCACACTTCATTTCGGGATGATTCATGCTCTAAACTCTGTGATTTCATTAAACAAAGATAAATCAACAATTTAATATATTAAACAGATAATATTGTCTTATAAATATTTAAACTAATGAAAATATTAACAGAGTCAATCTACTTCTAGAAAAGCTTTTTGACCCCGCAATGTGAGGGATGGCTTGCTTTGCTCGGCTTAATGCATTCTTTCTTGAGATATCCTGAAATAAATAAAATAAAATTTAATAGTAATGTATTCAATTTCATATCCTCTTAATATACATGTATAAATGTAAAATGAGGTTAATATAATAATATATATCGAAATACCATCTGCTTCTCAACACGATGTCTGTCAACAAAAACTTTCCACTGTTCTTTGGGTACCCCATTGGGTAGCTTATCATACATTTGTTGGACGGTCAACGAAGTATAATTGAAATCACCCCACAATATCCATTTGATGTCTTTCCATTTCTTACCAAGATTTTCAACATCCACCTTCGTGTTATCACATCAGCAACTGTAAAGTGGAAAAACATCTGTATAAAGAAATTCATTTTGAACATATTAATAACATGAAATTCAATTACACTATAATGTATTAAAATTACCTTTATTTGGGAATCAAAAAAATTCAATTTTCCAACTTGGAGGCATATTCCTCCAATAATCATAAGAAATAGGAACGGAAATGGGCTCCGCTACCAGCTGGCCTAGAATTTGTCCAAGTAATCCTGCGACGTCATCTGTAGGGACCCCATATGAATCAAATGGGACAACTATCGTCTCTCCATTCATATACCACACATCTGAACGTTCTATATTTTTCTTCATAGTTTCATTTTTTTAACTTTAATGAACAAACAGTTAGTATAAAAAAAGTGAAATAAATTTATTTATATTAAAATTTGTACCTATAACAGTGAACCTCTAGTATGTCTGTGATGAACTAGAAGTGAAATTCCACTATCTGACTGATGAGGTTGCTGAAGGGGGAGTTGATGACTCAGCTTCTAATGTGATGCTCACAGAGGGCGTGAGAGATGGTGTAGGGGGGCAGGAAACTAGGGTCTCAGATGTCGTAGGAAGGGAGATAGATGGATTGTCATCTGTCGCAGTAGTGGATGAAACAATGTATCACTTCCTCCTTGGCATTCCGATAAATTAATCAAATAAAATTAAGTTCAAAAAATATATTTCAAAAAAATTATGCAGATTTTTTTAAAAATGATAATAGATGCTCAGTACTAACAAACAAAATATACATAACAATGATAATGAATGACTTCAGAAATGAAATAAGTGATCACTGAATGAATAAATAGCTGTACATAAAATCACTTTCCCTTTCAATAATTTCTTTTTTCTACTCCATTACTTCATCTACATCCTTGTTAGACTAATATTTTCAATAACATGATTGACAAATAATTATGATTCTTGTTGTTGATGAGATTCAATTTCAGAGGTCCAATCTTTCACTTAATCACCCATATCATACAAATCTCTTTGTATTACATGAGAAACTACACTCCACCATTAATACAAAACATTATTCACATAATATAACATTTTTTCTTTTGATTATAAGATATACAGATCATGCAGTTTGCGATCACCAACATCCTTCAAGTGAGAGAAGTTCATAGAAGTAAATTGCAAGGAATCTCTTTTAACAGCTCTGATAATATCGACTCAATTACATTTGAATAAAACAAATAAAAAATGTCCATGGTAGTTTAATTCAATAATATCAGTCATCTTTCCATAGTATTTTACTTCAGAAAATGTAAATATACCACTATTTTGTGTTTTCAAACCCTCTTCTCGATCGACCGTATGAAATCTAAACCCATTCACGTTGTAAGTGTCAAACTTTCTAACTATTTTTGGAGGACCTTAAGAAAGAAAATTCAAATCTTATGAAAAATCTTCTCAAGTATCAGTATTAATGATCTAAAAAGATAAATATAATTTATTAGATTTACAAAATATATGTGTCAAACTTATATTCATATTTATTGAAATATTTATGAACTTACACGTCGTGCAAACCATTATAAAATCTCTTTATTAACAACTTTCGTTATATATTTCTAATTTCGTGTTCGACCTCTCATTCATATCTTTGTTTGTATCCTCAACTCTTCAATAAATAGATTTGAAATTTCACTATTCAGTAGAACATATCTATGTGCCTGTAATAATTCCAATTCTGTCAGTGTCACATTTGAGGTCCTCCCCACTGATCGGCAAATTGCATGAAATATTTTTTATTTCTTATGTATTTAATATTGAGTTGATGTGTCATCAACATGTCCAAATCAATTAAGTCTTTTATCATTATCATCAAAGTATCTAGAACAATAGGTAAGACACTCCTTATCCAAATAACCTTCAACAATAGAGCCTTCTAGTTGAGCTTTATTTCTCACGTATGATTTCAAATGCCCAAGATATCTGTGAAATAAAATAATAATAATTATGCATTTAATTAAGTGCCAAAAATTGTTTACTTAACTAAAAAATATATAAATAATGTTTCCCTCAATTGGATACATCCATCGATAATGAACAAGGCCTCCTAATTTAGCTTCCTCAACCAAAAGAACAGTTAAATGCATCATTACAGTAAAAAACGATGGAGGAAAGGTCATATCCATTTCAAAAAGGGTCAATAAAAACCTTTCCTCTAGGTTGTCAAGCTGAAATGGATGTAGATATTTCTCACATAGTTGTCTGAAAAATGAGCAAAATTGGAGTACAACAACAGTAATTTTTTTCAGGTAATAATGTACGCAATACCAATGGTAGTAACTGTTGTAACAAAATATGTGAACCGTGACTTTTCAATCAATGTAACATACAATTATTTAAGTCAACACACCCCGAGATGTTACTTTAATACCCATCAGATAACATAACATTCTATAAAATTCGAAGGAATGTATCTATATCCCTATTTTTCATTGCAAAAATTGACAAGGGATACTTTTCATTCTCATCTGGACAGAGATCACGTTTTATGTTCATAACTTGTAGGTCTTTGTGAGCATTGAGATGATCCTTTGACTTTCCATGATCATTAAGAAATTTGAAAATAAAATTATCACAGAAATTCTTATCAATATGCATCACATCAAGATTATGCTGCGACAAATTAAATTCCCAATACAGAAGTTTGAAGAATAAACTTTTTTTCTTCCATTATTGCGTTCCGATTTCTCTTGAAGTTGCACATCTAACCCGTTTCCCACTATCATTAAAATGATGAACCTTACCAAATTATTTTTAAAAATTTCCAAGTTGTGTCAATATTTCAGAACTAGTTAACAACTTTGGAGGTGGTCTACGATCAATGAAACCATTAAATTTTTATCTGTTCAGCCGAAATATATGAGATGCATGAAGAAATATTATATGGCACTAAAATCACCATTTTATACTATGAGGTATCTATTTGGGCTCAAAATCAAAGTTATAAATAGGATAATCCAAACCCGTGTAAGTGTTCCAACCAGATAAATTCCCAAGCCCAGGGAAGTCACTAATTGTCCACATTAAAGCTGCATGCATTTTGAACATTATCTTAGAAGAAGCATCAAATGTATCAACACCGTTGCTCCACAACTCCTGTAATTATTCAATTAAAGGCTGTAAGTATACATCAATATCATTTCCAAGCATTTTTTCCCGAAATAATCATCGAAATTATAAAAGATGTTTGTTGCATACACATCCACGGAGGCAGATTGTAAGGGATTAAAAGAACTTTCCAAATGCTATAACTAGTACTCAAAGTCCCAAATGGGATGAATCAATAATTAGCCAATCCCAATCGAACATTCCCAGGATCAGCTGAGAAATTTGGATGTAATGAATCAAATTTCTTCCACGATTGTGAATCTCGTGGATGTCTTATTAAACCATCATTGTTATTATCTACAGAATGCCACTTCATGTGTTCGGCGGTTTTTAATGACAAGAATAATCTTTTCAAACAAGGATTTAATGGAAAGTAATGCAAAACCTTTTCAGTTGTGTTCCTTTTATTCTTATTCATGAAAGTATGTTGATTCAGACTTCCAAAATTACCCATTGACTACCATCTAGAAGAAGAAAATTTTTACAATCCTGTATACTTGAATCCTCTCGCCAATAAAGCATACAATCAATGGGACACACATGTATTTTTGTACAATCCAGACCAAGTTTGTTAACAAATTTTTTCATATCATAAAAATACTCGGGGATGTTTGCTTCAGGAAATTCATCATGCAAAAATTACAATATCATGAACATTGCCTTATTTTTAATTACACATAGACATTTGATATGGTACAACTTCATCATAAAAGAAAGTTGTGAATATTTCAAACAACCACTATACAACTCTTGATTTCCATCGTCAACTAAATCATGAAACATATTTTCCTTAGTGATGTTTTCTCGGACATTAGTCTCCACAAAATCAAGAGGACGCTCTAATGATATGTTACAATATTTATATGGCTGTCCTATAGTCTCAAAAACATCACTTGTCTCATTGGTATTTGTAGCACCCTCATCTGGTTGTTCTGATATGTTTTGATATATATGGTGGTCTCTTGTAGTGCTGAATGTATCATTTTTAAGGTTTTTCATTTCATTTTTCATTGTCGATGAAGTTGGGAGGTTATTCTGTGGATTGACATCAGTGCTCAACCTTTCAGTAACATTCGATTCTCTATGCCAAATCCAACGCAAATATTGACCAGGGAATTGCTTTAATATTAAATGTTCATAAACATCATATATCTTCAACCATATTATAAATTTACATTTAGGACATGGACATATTATTCTTACTTCAATGGATCGATTGGAAATTGAAAAATCTAAAAACTCATTCAAACCCTTAATATACTGAGGTGTGTTACTCAGGAATGTGATCCAGATTTGATCCATGTATATCACAATGTGCCTATAAAATATTAAAAAAAATTAAAACAAATAACTATTACTAAACATGGAAATAGATTTATATATACTAGTTGAAAAAATATATAATAATGTTACGTAAGGTTTTTCTATATAAATAAATATAGTAAATCACCCACTAGAAAACTGAAGTACATATGTGCATGCATGTGTATGCTTATACACATGTTATTACAAAACCACTTGAAGAAACAAGAAGATAATGAGTATTTTTTTAGGAAATATACATTTTAACAAGGTTTTTTCTTGATCAGGGATGGTTTACCATATTGAATCTTATTTAATCAATACTTTAATTCACATAACCAATTTGGGTCTTGTTATTTTGAATCCCCAAAATACATGATGTTAAATTGGGACCCCCTATATTGAATATGTATGGCCTAAATTTTCATAACTCCTACATAAGAAATGTACCCCAGAGGGAATTTGGAAATAATTGATGGTTTCTATATATTGAAGATAGTCGAATGTAAATGAATTTTTTTCTCTCCCTATCATTAATGATGCAATTAGAGGGACTTTGAGTACCATCTATAACATTTTAGTATGAAACTTAATAAACAAGAAATGAAAATATGAATCTAAACCCTATGAAAAATAAAATTTAAACTAAAGGAGCATTAAATTTGGAGGATGAAGAAAATGGGGGAATATATCTCACCTATGAAATAAAGGAGGATTAATTTATTGGAATCACCATATATTGAAATGGAAAAAGTGTTCTTGATGGAACTTAAGGAAGGATTGTAAGAAAAATTATTAAGTGGTCTCATTTATAAAACTACAAATCATGAGAATAAGACTTGTGGAATTATCCTTGAATAAAAATATAAGCATAATATGGAGTTCATGGATGGTGCATAGTTCATAAATGGAGGAAATATAACAAATTAGGATTACTCCCATAATAGGGTTGAAGCCCAATGACTAGGACATAGAAGATTTTAAATTTAACATTGGTGAAGAAATTTTTACTAGTAGTGTCATATAAAGTAGTACAACCACTAAGGATTAGAATTAAATTAGGAGATTAGCATGAGTGAACAAAGTCTAACAACATTACTCAACTTAAGAAAGTTAGAGGTTCACCTCTCCCATTAAATTAAATAATTCTAACCATTTTTTGAAGTGGCCTAATATTTAGGGGGAGATATGATCCATGGGGTGGATGTGCTAATAAAGTACATGTTATTCAGCTAAAGTAAGATCTGATTAAATTCGTAAAATGCACGAAATAAGTGATTTAATAATTATTTCAAGTCTCATTTGATATAAAATATGATCAAAACGTGTCATGGATGATATTGAATCAACAAGTTGTTTTAAGAAACCAATTTTTTTCATCAAAATTTTATCTAGAAGTTTCATGATGAAGTAAAGTCACTTGTTGAATCTAGAATTACATGAAAAGGGATTATTCTAGAATAAAAAGAGGTTTAAAATCCATAACTAAGAGAATCAATGATGTGATATTGAATCTGGTTTATAAAAAGGGATATCAAGCATTGAATTTAGTATAATTAGACCACTAATTAATAAGAAGAAATATTTATAGGAGGAAGTAGTTAGATAGATGAATTTTTTTTATTTATATGTAATAATAAGGTGTATTATCTTTTTATGTTTATAGGATACTAAAAATATACCTATTAGAATGAATTACTCTAAAATATTTATATCCCTAAAATAGATAACATTGAAAAAGACGATTTAGAGTAAATTGGTGATTTCCATGAACTAACTCAAGTTGATCCAACCCACCACCTAACCAAGCTAACAAAAAGGATTGAAGTGAATTCCTAATACCCCTAGGATTGAAACTTGTTCTAGGGAATAAAAATGAAACTAATGGGAATGGTTTTTACATTAGAAAATAAATAACTACATCACATACTCCACCTAAAAATCTGGTTTGACCGATCTGTATATCAGACATCCATGGACAAAAATAAATAGTTTTCTTAATAGTAAAAGAACCAAGAAGAGTATAACACAATAAAATTAATCAAGAAAAAAACTCATAAACCAAACAATCACATAATCCAGACATAAAATGAAAAACAAAATTCCATATTTAGGATAAATCAGAAATAATATCCCGGATGAAAATGCTAGTACACAAACATCCAAAGAATAAAAAAACATGAAAAAACATGAAAAACCATAACTACCACTATCAAAACCACTGGCGATAGGGGAGGGGAGCCGACCTTGGGTAGGAACTCAATGGGGTCAGCGGGAGAAGGCAACGTCATGGGTGTCGAGGGGAGAAGGGGGGATCAGCGGTGATAGGTGGCAAGGTCACCAGCAGCAAGGGATGGGATCAGACCTATGGTTGGGGATCAACGTGGTCGGGGGGAGAAGGTGCGTCGTGGGGGGGGGGGGGGGACGGGGTTGACTCGGGTGGGGGGGAGTGTCATTACTATAAAAAAATAAATGGGTTTATTGGTAGTTTTTAATAAACCGCCACAAAACCCTGTTAAAAATAGGTTTCATGGCGGTTTTGTAAACCGCCGCTAAAAGACCACCACTAAAGGCGATTTATGTTCTAGTGTTAACCTTATTAAGCATTTGAGCTCACCATTATTAGGTTTCCTTTCCCCTAGATTAACTGAGGTTTTCCAAGAAAGGTATGAAAGGATACACTAGATGGAATAAAGTTATTATCCTTTAAAGAAAAAAAATGTGGTAATTTTTGTATTCATTTCTAATACGAGACTAATGTATGTATCTACATTACCATGACTCCTAAACTATTTGGTCATTTAGGAAGTTATTTACTTGTATCTTATGAAAATGTAATTATAGAATGTCACAAGATTTGGGTTTACTAGGGTCAGGTCACTATAATTAAATCCATCATAATAACCAACCCTAAAATATGGTGATGGAAAATGAATCATATCACTATGTGGAGGTGGTAGTGCATACTTTCGCATAAGCGATACTTTGACTTCCAATTTCATAAAAAGGAGGAAAATTGGTGATAAGTCATAATAATAAAAATTAAATATATTTAATATACCTAATTAAATATTTTATAATGAATACCATATATTTATAGAAGTTTGAAGAATAAATAAAATTGAAACTATTCGTTTAAGAGTTATGTGTCTTTTTTGAGAAAACTCATTTGGATTACACATTTAGCCTTAAAAGGATGGTATTATGATCAAATAAGGGACTATAGGTCATGGGGAGGTATGTTATGAAACTATTTAGGTTGGTATTTTGAAATATAGGAGGCTATTGAAGTGTGAAGAAGAGAGGAGATGTGGTGTCCAAATATAAGGGACTGAGAGAATACACTTGAAAAACTTCCAAATATTAAAATATATTACAATATTACTCAATTCAAGTGGCTTAATAATTAAAAATAATAAAATATAAGAATTATGTTTTAGATATATCATAAAAAATACAATTAATAATTTTTTTGTGATATTAAAACCTTATCTCTTTGGTTAAGCCTCAAAAAACCATTTTAAACCCTAATCATGGAAACAATAATTTTCTATTTTTACTATTCATTTTGAAAAAATATTAAGTTGACTTTATTACATAATATTATTTATGATTATTAAAAATATGTGTTACATTGTAAAAGATTCAATTTCTATAATTGGTTTAAATTCATTTATACATAAGTGCGCAAAATGCAACAAAACAATTTTTAGAAAAATGCATTTTTAAGCATAAAAACGAGTTTAAATTAATTCATTTCCATGTAAAGACTATTATTATAATGTTAAAAATATTTTATTAGATATATTATCTAATTATTTAATTTAAATAATTCATAAATATCTATTAATTTAATTTATTAAGATAAATAAACATTGTTTACATAAAAATAACTTTTTTTAGAAAAACATCTCCTTTTACCATAAATGATTAGATAATAATTTATGACCAATTGAAAGATAATTAATTCATTATATACATATGTAAAAAATATATTTTTATAATTCAGTCAGTTCTATTAATACCCTCCAATTTTACAGCCAGGAAAAAAATTAACATTTATTAACAATAACATAATTATATATCACGGTTTGTTTAAACTCTATGTTGCGTGTAAAGAAATATTACAAAGAAATCAATTTTTTTTAAAAATAAAAATATAATAAAATATTATGGTGTTACATTCTAATGGAATTATAGTAATATTTCCCAAAAAATTCCATCACTTTGATACAAACTAATGAGGATAATTATGCCTCATTATATATTTGGTTCCCCCATAACTTCCTCAGTTTTATTCTTTTACGAGAAAACATTAATCATGTGAGTATTTTTATTCTATATCATTTTACCACTTCAATATAAAATCTACACCATCTATTCCTCAAATAAAATATCATAAACCAGGGGTATAACCTCTGTGTTCAATACATGTGAAGGATCGGGTATGCACTTCCTCAGGAATGATATATGGAACACATCGTGAACTTAAGAGAGATTCTGTGGAACTGCCCAAAAATATGAAATCTTCCTAATATGATCTAAATTTTGAAAGGGATTGATATATACATGGTTCAAAATTCCCTTCATTGAAAATATAATAACTCTATTTCAAGAATATATTTATAGGAATACCTTATGAAAAACCTCAAACTCTAGATCTTAAAGAAGATTGTCAGTATAAATTTTCTATTAGCTCTGAGCTACCATGATGTAATGCTGAATAACTCTAACCTGGATTTCCATTTCCTCAATATCTCAGGTCCCAATATATTTCTTTCCCCAACTTCATCCCAACATGTTAATGTCTTGTACTTCTTTGATTCATCTGAATTCTTGAGTGAAAGATATTGTTATAATAAAATTATACAAAGGAAGGTGTCAATCCCAAACACATTTAAAATCCATAGAATAGGATATCATAGTATCCTATAGGGTTTTAATGGTACTATTAGATTTACTCTCTATCTAAGGATGATATGAAATACTAAACTTCAACTCCATATTCAAATATTTTCTAAGACTTATCCAAAACATCATGGTAAACATCATATCTCGATAAGATATAGTAGATTGTGGTACTCCAAGAAACCTTACAAATTCCTTTATGTATATCATAGAAATATAAACAAGAGATAAATATTCACTAATGGAAGTTAAAATCATTGATTTCATAAGGTTATTGACTACAAACCAGATAATTTTTTTCCCTTTAGATTTTTCAGGGAGTCTGATGATAGAATCCATAGTAATGTTTCCCCATTTCCATTCTGGTATGAGTAATGGTTGTAACATCCCCTTAAAATTATGTCTCTTAGACAAAACTTTTATATGCATCAAGAATCAAGATACATAATCTAAAAATTCCATTTTCATGTTACCCTACTAGAAAGACACTTTCAAATCTCTATACATCTTCAAACATTTGGGATGAATAAAAACTGATGAATTGTGAGCGTTATATAAAAACCCCTAATTTAAGTCTTACATTTATGAAACTCATAATTGATTCATGAACGTTATCATTCTTTCAAAACCATGGTTGAATAGGAAAATATTTCTCACCTTATTCTACCGTTCCACATCCTCATTCTATGCCTCTTTAATCCCATCACAAATTAAAATCTAAATATTAATCTGAGAAAGATATAATATGTCCTCTTTCCTCATGATTTCAAGATCCAACATCGATAAATATATAAATATTATATCCGTTTCATTACAAATAATGGAAAAATAGAATGGTCATTATAACTTAGAGAATCATACACCTTGTTCACCATCTCAGGGTTGTAGTGTATTGAGCAGTCATAATATTTAATCAGTTACAACCATATCCTTTGGTTCATATTCAACTCTTTCTATGTGAACATATACTTTAAATGTTTATGATCAATATATATATCACATATTTAACCATAAAGATAATGCCTCTATATTTTTAATGAAAAAATTAACAATTCAAAATCCAAATCACGAGATGGGTAATTTTTCTCTTGAATTTTAAAATAGAGTGAGTAATAAGATATCACCATATCATTATTCACAAGGAAAAATCCAAAAATCTGATTTTATATATCACTGTAGATCACAAAACCTTCTCCACTATAGGGTAGTGTAAGAATATGTTCATTGACCATACTTCTTTTTATCTCCTTTAAATATTCCTCAAATTCATCTGTCTAAAGAAATGTGGATTCCTTCTTATTAAACTTGGTTATTGAATTAGATACCCATGATAAATCTCTCAAAATGTGCTATTAATATCCATCCAACCAAACAAAACTACAGACGTTAGTTATTTTGGTTGGTTTGGTCCATGGGTTAATAAATTCCATATTCAAAAAATATATTGATATAACCTCACTAGAGGTTATATGACCTAATAATCAAACTTTCAGAAGCCATAATTCACAATTAGTAAATTTAAAATACAAATTATCCTTCCTCAGGGTCTTCAGTAAAATCCTAAAATGTTATTTATGATATTTATTTATCTTTGAATATATAATAATATCATCTACAAAAACTAAAAAAAAGATCATTGTTGTATCTAAATACTCTATTAATTAAATCCATGAAGATTTTAGGAGCATAGGTACGCCCAAATGGAATCACTATAAATTCATTATGACCATACCTTTTACTGATGACTGTACTGGGTATATCCTCCTTCCCAACTCAATTTATGATATCTAGTTTGAAGATCAATCTTGGAAAAATATTGACCTCTTCAAAATTGATAAAATAGATCATCAATATGTGGTAAAAGGTACTTTTTATTAATAACTGTAACATACAAATTAAGTAATGAATAATAGATATTTTTATCTATGTCTATTAATGATTTAGATAGTGTTTTAGAGGCTTAAAATGAGAATAAATCCAATCCTATGCATGGAATACACTAATATTCTTAAAAGATTGTTTTACTGCCTTTTGATGGAAAACCTTTTTTAAATCTATATTTTAACAATTTTATAAGCTATGTTTGTCAAAATAAACATATTCTTTATGATTGGGACCCCAAAGTTTACTTTGTGTGAATTTTTGGTATTTTTCCGATAAAGTTCATTTTTTAATGAATAGTGAAAAATGTTGTATTTTAATTCAAAACCTCTTTTTAATCTAATTTATTTATATAATAAGATTATCTTTTTAATTGGTTTTTAAGTTAAATTAGAATATATTTTTACCATTTAATCCAATGGTGGTCATTGGAATCAATTTCTCTTTGAAATTGGACTTAAACTGGTGTCAATCTTTTGATACTTATTGTTTCATAAAAACACGCTATTTGTCATGACAGTGGGAATTAATTATTAAATTAATTAATGTAACTTATATGATTTTAATTTTGTAAAATAGAAATCATTTTTGAATTGAGAATATCAAATATAGCTTAGGGTGAAGTTTTGGTATTTTTCTGAAAAACTTCAATTTTTGATGAATAGTGAAACCACTAAGTGGTAGTTAAAGAAACTGATTTTTCGTTTAAATGAAACTTTGCCACTTCTGTGATTTGATTTTCAAAAATCCGACATACATGGTTTTCATTAAGAAGTAAAATGTGGTTCAATGGGATTAAAATAATTTTTTGGTGAATAGTAACTTTTATGTTTTTAATCGCGATTAGTGGTAATTAGTGTAGTTTAAGGTAAAAATAATGTTTTAATAATATGAAATGACCTATAAACATGTCCTACCCTTATTGGATGCGTCATGGACGAACAATAAAATCAATGGGTCAACTTTGGGACCCCATGTAGCCACTTTGGCTGGGAAATGTCATAAATAACTTTTTATTTAATGTTAAAGTAAAAATGACACAAACATGAGTTATTTTACTGAAACAATTTTTACATGGGGTTATACAAGTCAGATTTTTGATTATAAATAGTAATTGCAAAGATAAAAAAATTTACTACATCATAGTAGTTTTTTTATAATTTTTAGACTTTAAATAAATTAAATTATTTTGACATCATGATGATGCAGCGATTACCTCATTAATAAAGTATTTAAATAAAATGAAATGATAATGTAACATCTATGACCTACACATGTCAAAAACCTATTGGATGGGTGGATTTCGAACCCTTATCACCTTACCCTCTAATTATATTAATGTGGGACCTTTTGAATCCAAAACTCATTTTAAAATAAAGTCACATTTCTTTACTTTCCAAGAGTGCCCCTCCTCTCCTCTTATAAAAGGCCCCCACCTCTACCTCCTTACACACACTTCCAAAGACTTTGGATCATCCAATACCTGCCCATTTTGTCTCTCAACTTCCCTATATTACTCCTTGATGCCTCAATTTGTGCAGAAGTCTTCCCAAGGAAGCCTTTGAGCTCAAACCAAAGGGAGTTACCCGATTTTAAGGTAATGTCTTCACTTGAGTCCTTTTGTTTTATTTTACTTCTCAAACCCCCTAAACTCTTTTTATTAATTTCTTTTGTAATAAATAAAGTATCTTCAATATACTAGGATGTTGTTATATGAAGGATTCAAGCTACACTTACACACACCTACATCTAATGGTTAAAGAACATACTGTTTCCGTGGACGGCGAATTTCGGCCTCCCGAAACGATGATTGTTCAACATTATTTTAACACCTTAAAAGGTGGACATTAAGATGAAACTATATTTATATATGATATATAATATGTTTATGTTTTCCTTAATCTTCTGTATTTTTCATTTTGGGCATACCTTTATGGTTTCCGTTATGGGTAAACGCGATATCTTCATTTAAGGAAGTGCGGACTACCGCCCCCTCAAAGTGATTTGATTCGTTAATACCATATGTGGGATGCATAAAGGATGGAGTTATGATATTATATATGATATTAAATTGGAATTATAATATACCTTTATATAATTATGATTCCATTCTATAAAATACGAAATATAAATGAAAGTAGCGTTCATGCGTACGTACGGCTTACCGTCTCCATGAACGGTGCATTTCATTTCATACCTCTAAATGATTATGTAATTTTATAAATGCATGTATATACTAGATATATATGATATATATGATATATACATCAGGATTATAACTATGGATATAATGGATACATGAATAACTTGTAATTATAAAGAGCATATTTTGACTCAAGTACCAATGATCGTTAAAACGACCGTTATTAACTTAAATAATTACATAGTGTTCATGACATGGAAATAAGTGATATAAAAGGAATAATGAACTTGAAAAAGGTTCTTAAACAAGTAGAAATTAACTCAAGTTTATTATTCAGAAGATTAAAGAACGACCGAGTCAAGTTCGACCCGAGGTATGGGACTTCGTCTCAATCTCCTTTCATTGAGTCATATTTTGTTTTATACACAACATTCTTTTAGACAGTGTATAAACCCCTTTGACTTTTATGTTTATTCAAAAGTAATATTTTTTTATACGAAGCGTTTACTAAATGACAAAAGGGAATGTTTTTGTCATACGTATGCGGCGACAACGACTTCTCCGCCGCCGTGACCATTATTTGAGTTTCGGCTTCCTCTACAAGCCATACCTTTTTTTAAAAGAAAAATAAATCCCATGTTTTACTTTTCTTTTATTTTGGTATTGAAAATGGTTTTCATAATGTTTTTATATCAATTTGTTGTATTGATATCTTGTGATTTAATGGTGGAAATGTTATGTTTCCTTTATGCATGTTTTATGTGATACGATTATGTTGAGGTTCTTGGGCATTATTATGAAGACGGGTGGTTCCGTGATAAACTAAGGGTGGGTGAGCCCGATATAGCTCTTCAATGCCTTGGGTAACGTGAAGGAGTGAAACTTTAAGGTTTCTCCGAAGATATTTAGAGAATATACTGTGATGGGTATTCCAAACGTAACCAAGAGTGTTACTCCCTACGTAAGAATGTTATGAATGCCTCAAGTTACCTTTATGTCTTATGATTTCTATGATTTATTCATGATTTGATGAGGTATGTTAAAGTTCTTATGTTTTATGGGTAAAGTATGATTTCATTCTTATGTATATATGTTCCCATGTTTCCTTTCCATATTTTTATATCCCTTACTGAGATTTTTATGCTCATCCCAAGTTTTTGAAATGATTTTCACAGGTCAAGTGAAATGTACATGATATGACGATAGTGTCAAGAAAGTGTCAAGAAAGAATCCATGTTTTATTTTGAATATGTTTCCATTGATGGGAAAAATGAATACTATCTTTTATGTAACCACTTTGTTTAAATGTGGAATGTAATGCATGTTTTATGATCTAATTATATAAAACTCTAAACCTGAAAATATCCTCAAGGTGCAATATTGTAATAACTCAAGATTAAGTAATGTTTAAGGTCGGGGCCTTATAGTTGCTGTCAGAGGTCGGTTTAGATAACTTTAGGAGTTAGAATTCTATTAAATGATTATCCAAAAATATATATTTTTTGAAATGATATAGCATTTGAGGATTACCATGTTGCTTCATCTAAGACATGTTTGTTTAGAATGGTTTTCCACAGAGGAAACATGGAATCATTGCTAGGAAGGCATACAAAATGAAATAACCTTCTGAATCAGCATCCTGAGATGGTCAGAATTGGAACTGAACAGTTTGTTGCAGTAATGCCACAGTTGACTCATGCGATAAATGGTGGTGGTACCCATGCACGAGATCAGCTAGATCAACCGCAGAGGAACATGTCATTGGTGGAACATTTCATGAGGCAACATCCCCCATCATTCAGAGGATCATCTGACCCTGTGCTAGCTGAAGAATGGATTAAAGAACTGGAGAAGATTTTCGATGTCATGGGGTGTTCAGACAATCAAAAGGTTAGTCTTGCTATTTACCGTTTGGAGGGTGAAGCAGATCCGTGGTGGTCGATGGTTAAAAATATCAGGGATACTGATGAGATTGATGCTCTCAACTGGGATGAATTCAAAGGTATGTTTCTTAAGAAGTATTTTCCTAAGGCTATTCGACTTAGGATGGAAAAACAATTCCTGGAATTGAGGCAAGAGGAAGACTCAGTGGCCGCCTATGAAGAAAGGTTCACTCGATTGGAAAGGTATGCTCCAAATTTTATCCGAGACCTTGATAGTAAAATCAATCATTTTTACTCAGGATTAAAGCCAAAATATCGAATGGCATTAGATTCTCGTGAGTTTAAAAGTTATGAAAATCTTGTTCGATGTGCTGAGAAGGTGGAAATGGAGTTTGCCGATGATCAAGTGTTCTATAACCACGAGCAGAAGAAGAGACCGAGGTGGCATGAGAAAGGAAAGAATTCTTCAAAAAGGTCTGACAGTAAGAAAACTAAGTTTCTGGTTTGTGATAAATGTGGTAAAAGGCATTCTGGGGAATGTCTTCTGAATTCTAGAAAGTGCTACCGATGTGGTAAGATGGGACATAAGGCTCATGATTGCACTGAAAAAGATCAAGGTGATGGTAAGTTCAAATTTGATTTACAGTTAGTGGGATTTTTTAAGTGCAATGAGATGGGTCACTATGCAAACGAGTGTCCAAAAAAGAGATTGAGTGATGGGAAGCAGTTAGACTACAAGCAGAAAGGGGTGGTGAAATCCTTTACAACTACTTCAGCAGATGTCAGGCTATCAAATGAAGTTGTATCAGGTACTTTGTTTGATCAGCTCCAGGGAGCTCAGTTTTTTTCAAAGATTAACCTGAGATCTGGGTACCATCAGCTGAAGGTAAAGGAAGCAGATGTTCCGAAGACTGCGTTTCATACAAGATATGGCCATTATAAATTTGTAGTAATGCCTTTTGGGATAACCAATGCACCTGTTGTATTCATGGACTTAATGAATAGAATTTTCCATGAGTTCTTGGATAAGTTTGTGGTGGTTTTCATTGATGATATTTTCGTGTTTTCTAAAAGTAAAGAGGAGCATGAAAGACATTTAAGGGTTATTTGGCAAACCTTAAAAGAAAATAAATTGTATGAGAAATTCAGAAAGTGTGAGTTTTGGTTGCAACAAATTTCTTTCCTTGGTCACATTGTTTCAAAAGATGGGATAAATGTTGATCCTGAAAAAACAAAAGTTGTGGTAGACTGGCCAAGACCCACAAATGTAACTGAGATTCATAGCTTCCTTGGTTTGGCAGGCTATTACCAAAGATTTGTTAGAAATTTTTCACGGTTATCTAGTCCAATGACTAAGCTAACTCAGAAGGGTGTTAAGTTTATCTGGACAAAAGAATGTGATGATTGTTTTCAGGAATTGAAAAGAAGATTTGTGAATGCTCTAGTTTTGGCACTTCCTTCTAGGAATGGTGAGTTTTTTATATACAGTGAAGCTTCATTGAAAGGACTTGGTTGCGTCCTAATGTAGAATGACCAGGTAATTATTTATGCTTCACGATAGTTGAAAAATCATGTGGTAAATTACCCTACACATGATTTGGAATTAGCTGTTATTGTTTTTGCTTTAAAAATTTGGAGGCATCATTTGTATGGAGTAAAGTTTGAAATATATACCGATCGCAAAAGTTTAAAGTATATATTCACAAAGAAAGAATTGAACATGAGACAAAGGAGATGGCTGGAATTAATCAAGGATTATGATTATACAATTCATTATCATCCAGGAAAAGCAAATAAAGTGGCTGATGCTTTGAGTTGAAAAAGTAATGCTTCATTAGCAATGTTGTGTTTGGAACGTGATCCTTTGGTTAAGGATTTGATGAAATTTGGCATGGAAGTTTTTGGTGCAGGATGTTTTTCTGTTTTGTTTCAAGTATCAGTGAAATATTCTCTATCAGACAGAATCAAGCAAGTACATAAGCAAGACAGTGAGTTGCAGAAAAAGGTAGAGCTAGTTCAGAAAGGTAAGTTTCCTAAATTCAACATTGATAATGATTGTGTTTTGAGATTTGGGAAGAGGTTGTGTGTGCCTTGTGATTCACAGTTGAAGAGAGAGTTGTTATGTGAAGCTCATAGTTCTCCATTTTCAGTTCATCCTGGCAGTACTAAGACGTACAGAGATCTGTGGGAGTATTACTGGTGGGATGGAATGAAAAGAGATATTGCTGATTTTACTGTGAAGTGTTTGACTTGTCAATAAGTTAAAGCAAAGCGGCAGTTACTGAAAGGGATGCTTCAACCTTTACCCGTGACAGAGTGGAAATGAGAGAATATATCCATGGACTTTGTTGTGGGATTACCGAAGACATCTCGAGGTAATAATGCAATCTGGGTTATTGTTGATCGCTTAACTAAATCTGCTCATTTCCTTACTATACGAGATACTTTCTCTCTAGATCAACTTTCCCGTTTGTATCTTAAATAGATAGTTAGGTTACATGGAGTTCCTCTCTCCATTGTATCTGACCGTGATCCCAGGTTCACTTCTATCGTTTGGAAAGGCCTTTAGAAGTCGTTGGGTACTGAATTAAATTTTAGTATAGCTTTTCATCCACAATCAGATGGGCAGTCAGAACGAACAATTTAGACCTTGGAGGATATGCTACGATCTTGTTCGATGGATTATCAGGGAAGTTGGGACCAACATCTTTCTTTTGTTGAATTTTCATATAATAACAGTTTTCATTCTAGTATACAGATGGCACCATTTGAGGCATTATATGGGAAGCAGTGTCGAAATCCAGCTTTTTGGGATGAAGTGGGTGAAAGAAAGCTGATGGGACCAGAATTGGTAGAAGAGTTGGAAGAAAAAGTTGAGCTGATACAGAAACACATGAGAACAGCTCAGAGTAGGCAGAAGAGTTATGCGGAAAACAGGAGGAAGGATCTATCTTTTGAGGTAGGTGATCATGTTTTTCTCAAAGTCTCACCATGGAAAAGTGTGATGTGATTTGGTAAGAAAGGAAAGCTGAGTCCAAGGTTCATTGGACGATATGAAAATCTGGAGGGAGTTGGATTAGTTGCTTACCGAGTGTCTTTACCTCCGAGTTTATCTTAGGTACACAATGTTTTTCATGTTTCGATGTTGAGAAAGTATATGCCAGATCCATCTCATGTTTTGAGTCCAGAGGTAGTTCAGCAGGAAGAGAACCTATCTTATGAGGAACAACCGGTCCAGATTCTTGACCACAGGGAGAAAGTGTTACGGAATAAGGTGATTCATCAGGTAAAGGTTTTGTGGGAAAACCACATGATTGAAGAGGCAACATGGGAATCTGAAAATGCAATGAGGGATAAGTACCCCCACTTATTCGGTAAGTAAATAAATTGCGGGGACGCAATTTTCTAAAGGGGGATGGATGTAACATCCCAAGTAAGTAATGAATAATATATATTTTTATCTATGTCTATTAATGATTTAGATAGTGTTTTAGAGGCTTAAAATGAGAATAAATCCAATCCTATGCATGAAATACACTAATATTCTTAAAAGATTGATTTACTGCCTTTTGATGGCAAAACTTTTTTAAATCTATCTTTTGAAAATTTTATAATCTATTTTTGTCAAAATAAACATATTCTTTATGATTGGGACCTCAAAATTTACTTTGTGTGAATTTTTGGTATTTTTCCGATAAAGTTCATTTTTAATGAATAGTGAAAAATGTTGTATTTTAATTCAAAAACTATTTTTAATCTAATTTATTTATATGTTTAAATTATCTTTTGAATTGGTTTTGAAGTGAAATTAGAATATATTTTTACAATTTAATCCAATGGTGGTCATTGAAATCAATTTCACATTGAAATCAGACTTAAAGTGGTGTCAATCTTTTGATACTTATTGTTTCATAAAAACACGCTATTTGTCATGACAGCGGGAATTAATTATTAAATTAATTAATGTAACTTATATGATTTTAATTTTTTAAAATAGACATCATTTTTGAATTCATAATATCAAATATAGCTTAGGGTGAAGTTTTGGTAATTTTCTGAAAAACTTCAATTTTTGATGAATAGTGAAACCACTAAGTGGTAGTTAAAGAAACTGATTTTTTGTTTAAATGAAACTTTGCCACTTCTGTGATTTGATTTTCAAAAATCCGACATACATCGTTTTCATTAAGAAGTAAAATGTGGTTAAATGAGATTAAACTAATTTTTTGGTAAATAGTAACTTTTATGTTTTTAATCGCGATTAGTGGTAATTAGTGTGGTCTAAGGTAAAAATAATGTTTTAATAATATAAAATGACCTAGACAAATGTTCTACCTTTATTGGATGTGTCATGGCCGACCAAGACAATCAATGGGTTAACTTGGGGACCCCATGGAGCCACTTTGGTTGGGAAATGACATAAATAACTTTTTATTTATTGTTAAAGTAAAAATGACACAAACATGAGTTATTTTACTAAAACAATTTTTACATGGGGTTATTCAAGTCAGATTTTTGATTATAAATAGTAATTGGAAAGATAAAAAAGATTTCCTACATCATTGTATTTATTTTATAATTTTTAGACTTTAAATAAATTAAATTATTTATGACATCATGATGATGTAGCGATTACCTCATTAATAAAGGATTTAAATAAAATGAAATGATAATGTAAAATCTATGAACTACACATGTCCAAAACCTATTGGATGGGTGGATTTATAACCCTTATCACCTTAACCTTAATTATATCAATGTGGGACCTTTTGAATCCGAAACTCATTTTAAAATAAAGTAACATTTCTTTACTTTCCAAGAGTGCCCCTCCTCTCCTCTTATAAAAGGCCCCCACCTCTACCTCCTTACCCACACTTCCAAAGCCTTTGGCTCGGCCAAACCCTACCCATTTTGTCTCTACACATCCCTTTATTACTCCTTGAAGCCTCACTTTGAGCAGAAGTCTTCCCAAGGAAGCCTTTGTGCTCAAACCAAAGGGAGTTACCTGATTTTAAGGTAATTTCTTCACTTGAGTCCTTTTGATTTATTTTACTTCTCCAACCCCCTAAACTCTTTTTATTAATTTCTTTTGTAAAAAATCCAGTATATTAAATATACTAGGATGTTTTTATAAGAAGGATTCGAGCTACACTTACACACACCTACATCTAATGGTTAAAGAACATACTGTTTCCGTGGATGGAGAATTTCGGCCTCCCGAAACGATGATTGTTCAACATTCTTTTAACACCTTAAAAGGTGGACATTAATATGACACTATATTTATATATTATATATAATATGTTTATGTTTTCCTTAAGCTTCTGTATTTTTCATTTTGGGCATATCTTTATGGTTTCCATTTTGGGTAAACGCGATATCTTCATTTAAGGAAGTGCGGACTACCGCCCCCTCAAAGTGATTTGATTCGTTAATACCATATGTGGGACGTATAAAGGATGAAGTTATGATATTATATATGATATTACACTAGAATTATAATATACCTTTATATCATTATGATTCCATTCTATAAAATATGAAATAGAAATGAAAGTAGCGTTCATGCGTACGTACGGCTTACCGTCTCCATGAACTGTGCATTTCATTTCTTACCTCTAAATGATTATGTAATATTATAAATTCATGTATATACTGGATATATATGATATATATGATTTATAAATCATGATTATAACTCTGCATATAATGGATACATGAACAACCTTTAATTATAAAGAGCATATTTTGACTCAAGAACCAATGATCGTTAAAATGACTGTTATTAACTTAAATAATTACACAGTGTTCATGACATGGTAATAAGTGATATAAAAGGAATAATGAACTTGAAAAAGTTTCTTAAACAAGTATAAATTAACTCAAGTTTATTATTCAGGAGATTAAAGAACGACTGAGTCAAGTCAGACTCGAGGTATGGGACTTCGTCTCAATCTCCTTTCATTGAGGCATATTTTGTTTTATACACAACCTTCTTTTATACGGTGTATAAACCCCTTTGAGTTTTACGTTTATTCAAAAGGAATATTTTTTTATACGAAGCATTTACTAAATGACAAAAGGGAATGTTTTTTTCATACATATGCGGTGACAACGACTTCTCCGCCACCGTGACCATTATTTGAGTTTCGGCTTCCTCTACAAGCCATACCTTTTTTTAAAAGAAAAATAAATACCATGTTTTAATTTTCATTTATTTTGGTATTGAAAATGGTTTTCATAATGTTTTTATATCAATGTGTTGTATTGATATCTTGTTATTGAAAGGTGGAAATGTTATGTTTCCTTTATGCATGTTTTATGTGATATGATTATGTTGAGGTTCTTGGGAATTATTATGAAGATGGGTGGTTCCGTGATAAACTAAGGGCAGGTGAGCCCGATATAGCTCTCCAATTCATTGGGTAATGCAAAGGAGTGAAACATTAAGGTTTCTTTGAAGATATTTAGGGAATATACTGTGATGGGTAATCCAAATGTAACCAAGAGGGTTACTCCCTACGTAAGAATGTTATGAATGCCTCAAGTTACCTTTATGTCTTATTATTTCTAGGATTTATTCATGATTTGATGGGGTATGTTAAAGTGCTTATGTTTTATGGGTAAAGTATGATTTCATTCTTATGTATATATGTACTCATGTTTCCTTTACATATTTTTATATCCCTTACTGAGCTTTTTATGCTCATCCCAAGTTTTTGAAATGTTTTTCACAGGTCAAGGGAAAGGTACATGATATGATGATAGTGTCAAGGAAGTGTCAATAAAGAATCCATGTTTTATTTTAAATATGTTTCCATTGATGGGAAAAATGAATACTATCTTTTATGTAACCACTTTGTTTAAATGTGGAATGTAGTGCATGTTTTATGATCTAATTCTCTAAAACACTAAACCTAAAAAGATCCTCAAGGTGTAATCTTGTAATAACTCAATATTAAGTAATGTTTAAGGCTGGGGCCTTATAATAACTATCTTGTTAAGTTCTTAATAATCAATGCAAAGATGCATCAACCCATATTTCTTATCAAAACAATAGATGTACCCCATGTTGAGGAACTAGGGAATATTGATTCCTTATCAATATTATACTAGAGTTTATTTTTTAATTCTAGAAAATCAACCAGGTACATTCTATATTGTTTATTTGAAATATGTGTAGCACAACACCTGAGTTCTATTAAAAAATCAGCTTCATGATTTAGAGGAATATTGGGAAAGTCTTTAGGAAATACATTTGAATAATCCAACAAAATATGCATATCATAGATGTAGAGTTTCTCCTTAACCATTTTTGACAAATATCCCCAATGAATAGGTAGTAAGACCTATAAAAGGATGTAACTTCCATTATAATTTTATATTCATCCTCACAGTAAGAGATGTTCATAAGTTGATTTTGAATATCAAATGTGACTTACCTTCAACAAAAATAGATATGGGATCTATATAGAGGGATCCAATCCATTCAAAAAATTATGGTGAACCAATAATTTTACACATATTATCACATGATTTTAAAATAAGTCTCCTTTAATTAAAAACAAGGATATTGAGTCCTAGTGTATTTGGAAGACTAGGTTTGTAGTACTTTAGAAGGAAACAAAATCATGAAATCCTCATTTTATTCTCCATAATGACCACATAAATCCATTTGAGCTCCTAAAAATATATAGGATAACCTACAGAATACATATAAGAAAAGGTTGAGCTAAAATCCAAGTAAGAGAGTAGACATGATAAGGAGACATAACATGTGAGTTAGAGGTTTAACATGATATCATAAAAGAGAATACTCATAAGTAATCACATGAAATAATTACATAAATAACATAGTATCATAAGATCATGGTAACTTAGTAAATATAGGAAAAACAAAAAAGATTAAAAAACCCGAGTTAAGGATAAATACCAAGAAAATATCACATGGTGGACAAAGTCCCATAAAGGATTTGGTTTACTACCTAATCACATACATGAAATCTCATGAGGCTAAAGATTTCCCAATGAATTTGAGAACTATCTGGGTGCAACCATCATAAATGTTTCATGATTTATGTGTTCCATAAAAATTAAATCAATCATAAGGAATAACATAATCAAAATCCATTAAAATAAAATGGGTTGCATAATATTTTCTCATATCATAATAAAAGGAAATTTCATAATGAACGAAATTGAGAAATGAGTACAAGGAAAGTATTAAACCATAAATTGAAGGGAGAATAAGATAGGTATATATGTAAGAGACATATATACAGAATTTAGAATCATTTAATAATTTTTAAGATATAGGTAATGTGATTTATATAAATAATGGTAATAACCCAAAGGAAAGGGTTGTTTAGAGGGATATTCCTTACCTTGAGCTCGATTCATCACATGTGTTCTTTATATTCATAAATAATAAAATTATGTTAATTATTTACTTTCTTAATAACATGTTTCAAGTTTATTATTCCTTTTAATTTATTTTTGTCATGTTATGTTCAATTACTTAATTACTTAGGTTCAAGTTATAGGTTTTTGATAATGATGGACTCATATATAAAAACTCTATTTGGAAAGTTGAATAAGGTCAATGAGATTATTATTTCATCATCTACAGGATAATAATCATTAAATAATAATCATTTTTATATGTAAATTATATTTTTCAGACCAATCATGAAGTCTATTTATGAAAAATGAACTATGTTAGAATCATAAAGAGGGCAGGTCGTATGCATGCATGAGTAACTTTTCCTTTTTTAAACGATCATGATAAAAATATGGTAAGTATTATTTTATATTTTTAGAATTAATATTATATCATAAATATAATATTATTTATTTAAATAAAAATTTATATACTATCCATTTTGCGTGATAATAAAAAATGAATGGCATTGCTTCACGAGGTGGTATTCTACCAAACACACGAACGACATTATCATTTACATTAGATGGTAAGGTAAGAATGTATATGATATATTAATTTTCCAAAATTATTAATTAGTGATTAATATTACATATAAACATAAAATCCATCATCATGGAAAACTATGAGAGGTGAAGATAGAAAAAAAATTACAATCGCTTGAGAGGCCGTAGTCCTCCATACACATGAATGATGGTTTCATTTATAATTTTATGGAATATGATACATATTTAGAATAAGACATTAACAAAATAGAAACATAGTATATGGGAGTTAATAGTGTTTTTATTTCAACATGGTTGAATAATATTTTAAGGAGGTATAAGAATAAATAAAATGAATATTCATGATTAAGAATAACACATCTTCTTTAGACCACCACTTTAGGATTATAACTAAAGCCTTCCTAAATTAGATTTTTGATCAAAAAATGCTTAAAGGATGTGATAAGGGAATTAAAAAAGGTATATAAGTAGGTTTTGGATGAGGAAAATGTATTTTTAAGTGTGTATTGTAGATGAGAGTGTGTTGCATTTTATAAGGGTGGTGTGGTGACATTCTTGTAAATATCCAAAACTATTCAATAATGGGAAGTCACTCTCAAAAAAAGATCCTCCAAAATTGTTAAATAATAGAGTATAGTGGTGATATTTCAAATAAACCTCTCCACCATTAAAAAAAGAAACATGTTCTAAACATGTTATTCCATTTACCTATTAAGTTTAACTCTCCCAGTATGCTAGTTTTAACATTAACCATGGTAATAGATTTTTTGAATTTTTATTAATCATTATGAAAAAAATTAATTTGACCATATTATATAATAAATATTATTATGATTTTAGATATGTAATAAGTTTTATCAAATTAAATTAATATAATTTACAAAAATTTAATTTAAAATTAAACACACAAAATATGTCAAAAAATAATCTTTCAAGAAATGTATTCATCCAGTGCACATGAGCCTCAGCCTGGTTGGTGAGGACTCAGAAAGTGAATCCAAGATACACGAGATCAAATCTAGATGGAGAAATATTTCTAGATACTATAGTAGTACTATAGCTTAACTGTAGCAAGTACTGTTCGGTACTGTAGCAGCCAAAACTATTCATCCATCTGGGCCTTTGGGCCACCGGTTTGGTTCTCAGGTCCTGCAAGTCTTTTGATCCACCCAAGGACTTTGGACTAGTTGTCCCTCAAGGCCTTAGTGCCCCCCTCAAGGCATTTAGGCCCCCCTAAGGCCTTCAGGCCACATGAATATGCAGATGTACCAATCAGACTACAAGGGTCAAGGCTCCAGATGAGGATTCAAAATAGGTGCATTCACTAGAGTAGAGCTAAAGAGAATTGGAAGAATGAGAGGGTATGACATTTCTATCAGTACCAGACCTATGTAGCTCTGTATAGGACAATTAGCCGACTATCATTACAAAGGTGGAGTGCTGATATCATGACATGTGTTGGGGAGGACCAGTTCCAAGTTGTCTTGTCTGGGTGATTTCCTCTAAGACCTACAGGTTATGAAATTTTCTCTAAGCCTTAGGTCCTTTAATGGGTCCCACATTACTATTTTAAAGGTGTATTATCTAAAAATAATAAAAAAAGAAGGCCTTCGGGCCATTCAGTTGGTATTACTCAAGCATAAGATCATTTTACATTAACTATATGAAAAGAAATCGTAGTTAAATAAATTTAAATTAACATTTATATATATAATCTAAAAATTTATTTTAAACAATTCATCATTATTTTTTATTTTAACTATTTAAAAAGGACAATCATTGTTCCCTTTAAAATAGTTTTCATAAAATTGTGATTTTAAACCACAAAATAGATTTATACTAAAATATAGTTTAATGACTATTTGAATGTAATTAATTGAATGAAATATAAAAAAATAACAACAATGTTATTTAAAAAAAATTAAAATAATAATTTTACTTTTAAATTAAAAAATTTATTAAAAGAAATGATTGTTTTACATATAATTGGTATTTTTTACTATTCACTAAAAAAATAATTAACTTATTAAAAATACCAAAATTTAACCCTAAGTTAATATTTATATTTTAAATTAAATAACTATTTTAATTTTATAAAATAAAACTTCTAAATTTTATAAAAGAATAATTGAAATATTTTCTCATAAAAAGTATTAAAAGTTATTTTTTAAGAAAATCTATTTTTTAATGAATAAAATGACTTTATTAGAATATTGAGTTCTTATTTCCTAAAAATTTATAATACAATTTATATTTAGTATTAACTTTATAGATATTTAATAAATTAGTTAATACTATTCCTACCTGACAATTTAATGACTAGGTTATAATAGTTATATATAATTACGGTCCATTTAGGCTCGACATTGCGTGTCGTGAACACTATCAAGAATAGTTTTACTTTTAAAAAACCGAAGGAATCAAATTCTTCCCCCTTAAATAATTTCACCCTCAAAATTCATTATTAAAAACTAATGTGAAAATAGAAAGGGTAATTCTACTTTATGTATTACTCTCATTCCCATGTTTCCACTTCGTATTTATAGTTTCTCTATAGTACTTTAAAAAGGTGGGTAGTATTGTTGCATAGGTCATTATTAGTATAGTACAAGATCCTCACCATATTATTCTCAAAATAGAGATAATTTTATATATTTTCCTCATTTTAATTTAGAACATATGAGGGATCTAGTATGTACTTTCTCAAGAGGGATACATGGAATACGTTGTGTATTTGAGAAAGGGTTGGTGGGAGTTCTAATTGATAAGCCACAACTCCTGAGGATTAAATTTACCTTTTTTTAAGAATATTTTGAATCTCTTCCATTCAGATATTTAGACAAACACTTTATGCTTGACCTTGAACTCTAGGTCTTGTCAATTATTATCTGTATAGTACTTCTGTCGACTCTGAGTAGTACTGATGTGTTGTCAAATGGTATTGACCTTTTCTACTATTTCATCTACCATTTCCAATCCTAAAAAATTACATTCAACAACTTCATCCCAACACACATGTGTTCTATATTTATTCCCATACAAGGATTTATAAGGATCCATTTAGATTCATGAATAGAAGCTATTATTGTATGAGAACTGAACCACATAAATATGTTGATATCATCCTCTTTAAAATTCTATCACACATGCACTAATAATGTCTTATAGTTTTTAAATAGTCCTCTCATATTCACCATCTGTTTGGGTGTCAATAGATAAACAAAATTTCAACTCTGTATTGAGATCATATTAGAGGATCTTCTATAACATATAGGTAAATCTCATATCTCAGTTATATACAATCGAAATTAACATTCTTTGTTGTCTCATCACCTCTCTGACGTATATCCTTGCAAGTTGAAAGAGTGATAAGTCCTATAAAATTATAATTAATTGAGATGTTTTTTTAAGAAGATCCACCATAACCCATATATCATCATTACATCTTTATGCATTTGGATGGCCAATGACAATGTCCATGGTGATATTTTTCTATTTCCCAATAGGTGTGGGTAATGGTTGCATCATCCCCTTAAAATGTTTCCTTTTAGCCTTCAATTACTGACATACCATACACTCTAATGTATATTCCATAATCTTATTCTTCATATTGTCCCACCAATAAGTCTCTCTAAGATCTTGATACATCTTTGTGCTCCTTAGGTGGATAGAGAAAGTAATGTTTTATGCATCATTCAACAAATATTTCTTCATATTAAGATTTAATGGTGCACATAGTCATGACCCAAATATTAAACCTCATTCTTCATCAATTTTTAACTCTGAGGATTCCCCTTTTCTTATAGTTTTCACTTTATCAAACTAACTTTGGACATCCATCCATCTAAATCTCGATCTAAACAACTACATACTCAAGGAGAATCCCCAGTTACCCCTCAGATGATAAAAATCCTTAATGGTAGAGAAAATAACCTTTGGAGATGGTTTCATTCTATAGAAACCAAATATAAACAACCAAATAAGTAATATTAATATGGATAAAAAACACATGTTATGAGATATCTCATATAAAATAAAACTTTTAATACGATACTACAAAACTATAACAGAAGATAAAAGAAAAGAAAATGAAATACCAAAGATAAAAATACAAAACATGACCCAACTGGTTCCATGAAATAGATGGTTAAATCTCCATCCCCATGTAAAACAAAAGTCTCTACCATGTTCCTGAAAACCATTCTCTTCCCAAGAAAGATGACACCAAAAACCAACCTGAAAGACAATACCTAGAGAAACTTGCACAAAACATGAACACTACCTACCAACCATCATGAGTATGTAGGTTATGATCAAAATTTATTAGTATAACACCATGAGTCCATTTCATTTCTTTTATAAAAGAAAACAATTATTCTAGTTTGAAAACAAGGCATGGAAAGGCATGTTTTCTTTATCTTTCCTAAAATATGGAATAAACCAAACATGAAGCGTACACTTAATTAAAGTGTTCCATTTTGTAAAAACATTTCATCAACGTGGTTCCTTTCTAAAAAAATTCCAATTTCAAATAAAACCAATCATTTTTCCTTAAAAATCACACTTTTGAAATTAAAACCACACATGGTTTACAAAATATCAAAAGCATTTACAAAAAAAAAACTCTTTGAATCAATTTCCCCTTTTTTCCTTTAAAATATTACAAACACCCAACTCATGGTGGAAAGGGAAACAAGGGAAAAAATAATGATAACACAACCAAAAAATCATAATGAATTATAATAAATGTATGGAAAAAACTATCTAACAATACGAATAATCCATAAAAGATCAGCACATCAAGAAAGTCCATCTAAGTATTAATAATCACACATGCCCATATATATATATATGACCAATGATATAACATATAAATATATTAGGATGTAACACCTCAGGTACTACTATTAAAACAAAATACAAGATCAAAAAGTGCACCTAACCACCAACAAGTACTATATTCACACACAATCGTCAACCGAGTCACTCTCAACTAGACTTATCAGTGACAAACCACTAGCCATCATGTAACTCTAAACTAGGTGAAACTAGATAGTGTGTGATCTCAATTATAAATATCAATTACCCATTAATGCCAACCTAGTAACCTCAATCTCCTCATGGAATTATTAATTTAGGCGTGCCACAAGTATATAATGTCATCACATGACCATAACAAGCCCCTAGGGATTAGACCATAATCACATACTTCCCACCTCCACTCCACCCTTTAAAAGAGCCCAAATATATCACACATCATGAATCACATATTAAATCATCCATCACATGGATAACATAACATCATCAACAACATAAGGGGGATCAAAACGGTTACTATCAACATCACTTCACAAAGTTCTAACCTATCATTCACTATTTTTATATATATATCATATAAATTTGTATATAAATTCTTAGTAAAACATCTAATGAACACAAAATTATGAAGAAAACATGATTATTAAAAATCAAAACCAAAATATAAAGAAAATTTCCTTTGATTTTATAAAATAACACCACCCCTTTTAAAATCAAGCATACCCATTCAACCTAAAAGGGGAACCACCTTGAAAATCACATTTAGCTTAAAACACAATGAAAATGGTTTTTTATATTAAAACCATTTTTGGATTTTATCAAACATATTGAATTCATAAAATACCCATTTCCAAATAGGAACCATTTTAAACATGTATTTCCTGCCATTATCCATATGAAAACCAAAAAAGTTTAAACAAAACTTTAACAAACCAAAAATAGATAACAAACAACATCATTATCTAGTTTAGAAGTGAATTTAAAACATAAAACATAAATTTAAATCTAAAATAAAGGAAAATTAAATGGAAACACCTACCTAAAGTGGTGATATCATGTTGCCTTTGAAAAAATCTACTGAAATGGTACTCAAAGTAGGGATCACAACCATTACAATTAAAAATCACCAATTCACAATAATATTATCCTTGTAAATCATCCAATAATTCCCACTATGGTTATAAGAGAAGAGGAAAATGGAAGGAAAATTAGTAAAAAGAGAAAATGGACCCTAAACATTCAATCCTCGTAAAGAATCTTAATGAAAGCACTTTAAAATCCACCTTAAAGGAACTTGAAGGTTCCAAAAGGGGATGTGAGAGTAATAAAAATCATGGTTTAAAATGGGGTAATCCAAGGGGAGAAACGTCAATTAAAAATAATGGTAAAGGATAAAGATACCCCCTATTTTGTGGGTAATACGGTTTACCCGCATAGTTAAACAAACCATTTTATAACCGTGAAAATCACTACTTTATAAGGCTGTAGACATAGGCCGCATAGTTAGTTTAATCGTGTGAAAACCATGTGACCTAGAAAAAGTACCAAAAAATCATCCTTTTCGTCCCAAAAATACTCTAAATCAAGGGAATAAACCATACATCAAATATCCCCACATCAAAGTGAAAATAGTGGTGCCACAAACTCCCCACCATACGAATCTCTTCCCCTAGAAAGTCCCAAGTCAAGATAGAATAAAAATGTAAAATTCCCAATCCACCATACACAAATTAAGGCGAGTTATACTATGAACCAATAAATATATGCCTAGGAAAAAATCATGAGTGATTATTATTTCTCTAAACTGAACCATTAAATATATAAGTATACCAAATGTATCTAAGAAAAACATAACCACACTCACCAGTATAAAACCAAAACCGATATCGAGGCCAGTGATAGGTCTCCTAACAATTTATAAATCTACTAAATGGTATTACTAAAGAAATAAAACAATAATACCTCTAAAATGGGAAAACATATACAAAAATATCCAAAGAACACTTAAAAATAATCTCTAATTTTCTAAAAGGAAGGCCAACCTCACACAACTTAACACTGACATGGTTGAAACATCAATAAGAATAACACTCACCTACACAAGGGATAAACTCAAGGCAATAAAAAATAAGATATTACATGGGATATGGAACTGGGTCACCATACATTATAGGTAAAATAAGTCCGTAACTCATAACACTATCCCATAGTGAACCCCAAAAATCTTGAGACACTAAGTTCTCGAAGGACCAAAGGAAACATCATCCTTATTTCCTACTTACTTACCCAAATTCACTTATGCAAATATCAATATGAATCTATCCTTAAAATATGTCACAAAAAGGAAGACATTGGAGGCTTCAAAATAATATAACCAAAACAATGAGGTATGCACCCAACATCAAAACCCAAGGAATAATGCAAGATGGTAAATAAATGTAAAAATGATACCACATGGATTTAAATAAAAAAACAAGAAATTAAACTTTCTAGGACTAACCCCTTTGGAAAAATACCAAAATATGACCATTTACAAAAAGAAAACATGAAAAAAATCAAAATTCATTCTTCCCCATTTTTTTCCAAACCACCCTTACCAAAAAACAAGTCAATGGAAATACCATTCTTTTCCAAAAAAGATTTCAAAATTTTTCCACAATCAAAATTTAAAGTGAATTAAAACACCAATCACCCATTATATTTCTGAAAACACTAAAATTTCCGATTTTCTATGGTTGAAGTCCCACTTCAAACCATTATTTCAAAACCAAGATCATGAAACCCATTTTTAAAATCATCTTCTAAATGAGTTTACACAAACCTAAAAGGGGAGAATTTTAAAAACTAAATACTTTTTCCTTTAAAACCCTCAATGACATAATAAAACCCTTTTAAATTTCTTGTCATGACCCAATTGATTTTAAAAAATTTGAAAACATCACACCCTTTTTAAAACACTTTGCCAAAAATTTCCAAAGAACATGAGAAATTATAACACCACACCAGATCACTTAAGAAAAACATTTAGAAGTTAAAATCCACACCTAAAATTTCATTTCATAACCCAAATGAGGTCAAAACACATTTGAGGTTACCCATATAATTTTACATAGACCTCTAAAAATTAACATTACTTGTCATTCCAAGTCTCACTTGAAATTCCAAGTGGAAAAAATATTTAAAAAAAACAATTTAATCTTGAACATATTTCAAAAACCCAAACAACCCAACTAACAATGGTTAAACACTAACAATAGGAAATTTCAAAACTACCAAGCACAAAATTCACAACAACTATAATAGAGGAGTTCTAAACCCTAGAAACAAAACCATTAAAAGTGAACCCTGAAGAACTACACTCTCATTTTCACCATGAATTTTTTTGGAGGCACTTAGAAAACCACACAAGATACGAGACCAAGAAACCATGATCCTAAAAAAAAATAAGTGACCCAATAGACTAGGGAACAAAAAAAACAATTCATAATATACTTTGGAATCAAATTTCAAACCACTTTGAAAATATCATTTGGAAATTCCACTATTTTCCACCACTCTTTACTCAAAACCTCAACCCAAAACTAAGACCCATCAGTCTCAAAAGTCATTTAACCTGGGGTCAACCCACACTATGTTCCCAAAACATGACATAACTTTTTATAAAAAGGAAAATCTCAGAATTATTTACAAATCAATTTCAATAATCCTTTATGAAATTATACATCTCAAGGAAAAAATTTCACAAACCAATTATTAAAACACCTACTTTAATAATTAAATTGTTTAAAAAAATCCACCTTTTTAACTAATTTTTTTTACATAAAATATTTTCCTTATATTAGTTTTAAAATTAAATAAAATTTCTTTTAAAACCAATAAAAATTTATTTCAAAATAGAAATATATTTTATATTTTGAAAAAAGTTTTCCACTTCAAAAAAGAAAGTACCCAAGGGATAAACCCAGAATACCAACACAGATCCCAAATAAAACTATATTCAACCACATAACATTCCAAAAAAATACCAATCAAAACATCCTGATAGGATACCACACTAATGGAATACTTCATTATAGTAAATTTGGAAATAAAGGGAGGAAAAATAATAAACCAAGGAGAAAATTGTAGTGTGCATTGTTTGGAAGCATGATCTAGTAAATTGTGCACCAACTATGTATTAGCCACTATCATGGTTAAAGAAAAATATTACATGGACACCACACAGCTTACCAAGCCATAAGTTTTAACCATGTGGCCTAGTTCTATCCACTATTTTTTAGATTCAAAACATACCTGACCACTAAAATCACTAGTACACTCAACGAGGACCAAAGAATCATATCAATATATCAAAAATCCTTCAAAATTTCCAAATACAAACTCAAGATCATGACTCAAGACTAATAATCCCATGTAAAATAAATATTCAGTGTGATAAAGATCTAGAAAATCCATAATCCCCACACTCTACCTACACCTCGATAATAATCCAAGTTTCTTGACTACTTGTAAACACAAAAAATTACAATTATGGTGTCTGTGATACCATTTTTCATGACTTGGCCTTCCATGGTTCATTAATCCTGTCATTTAACCCCATGGGTCTCCTATAATACCTTGTTTGACATTCCTAGCACACCACACACTATTACACATTTATTTCACTTATTAGACTAATTAATATCCCCATAGGACAACACATATTATTTTAGTGTGATTTTTCCTCACTCACACTCACCTTGGGAAACATATTAGGAGGTCACCCATCCTAACAACTATTACAAGCCAAAAATTCTTAACAATGGAGTTCTAATTAGGGCAAATACAAAAAATAATGGTTTATCTTGTTGACCTGGGTAGTAACATTTATCCTTTATGCCTCAATTTTCTAGGGGTGTTACAATACCCCCATTAAATATCCACACTGTAATTTTGGGATCCACATCTCAAACCTAGGTAGTGATACTGAACTTTAGTATGGTTATTGCCTCTAATACCATTTTTTAATGAACCAACATGGGATATTCATCCACTATACTCATGATATGGCTTTCCACATACTCAAGGAGCATCCTTGATCACTTTGGGTTGATGAAAAGCATCAAGTGTATCAAACATAACCATTGGGAATGATTTAACCCTTAAGAAACAAAATATAAAAAACAAAATAAGGTATAATAATGAGAAAAGAAAAATGCCAGGATACATCTCATATAAATGAAAACTTTTAATAAAATATTTCAAAACTACAATAGAAGTGAAAATAAAATAAAACAAAAGACCAAATATATTGATACAAAACTTGATAATACCGATTAAATGAAACCAAATTTAAAATCAACTTCTTCAATTAAATCATAATTCACCACCATGATACCAATAACCATCCTCTTCTTAAGGAATAAAACATGAAAAACCAACCTAAAAGCTAAGACCTGAAGAAACCTGCACAAAACATGAAGAATATGTACCCATTATCTTGAGTATATAGTTCAAGATCCAAAGTTTATAGGATACCATCATGAATCCATTTAATTTATTTTATAAAATAAACAAACTATGCTAGTTTGAAAAAAGGCGTGGAAAGACATTTTTTATTTCTCTTTCCAAAAATGTGGAATAAACCAAACAATAACAATAAACTTTCTAAAAGGGTTCCATTTTATAAAACAATTTCATGAATATGGTTTATTTATAAAATAATTCCAATTTCAATGAAAACCAAATATTTTTAACTAAACATCACAACTTTGAAATAAAACCCACACATGGTTTAAAACATTTAAAAGGAATTTCCGAAAAACATGATTTGAAACAATTTATCCCTTTTTATAAATAATGTAAAAAGGGAAATAATAATTACAACATAACCAAAATGTTCGTTATAAATTCCATTAAATGGATTAAATAAAACAAGTTAACAACACTAATAATCCATAAATATATCATCACATATAGTAAGTCTTTCCATGAAATAATAAACAAACATGCCAATTATATATAACCAAAGGCATAATATGGATACATATCATGTGGAAAAACCACATGTACTTATGGGATAACACAAGACACAAAATAAAAGTTGACATAACCACCTGAAATTAATATAGTCACATACAACCATCAAACAAATAACACTCAACTTTCATCACCGGTGACAACCCAGTAGCCAGTGCCTAACTCTCTACTAGGGGTGACTTGCCAGTGTGTAATCTCAAATACCTATATCAGTGTCCTACTACTTCCCACCTAGTAACATTAGTCTCCTCATGGAATAATAAATATAGCTGGACCATGAGTAAACAATGTCATCACATGAAAATGACAAGCCCCTAGGGCTAACACCATAATAATGTCCATCCCACCTCCATAACTTCCCTTTAAAAGATCCCCAATATGTCCAACATCATGAATCACAACATAAAGAATCCATAATAGAGATAATATGACATCATCAATAACTAATGGGGATCAATAAGGGAATAATCAATATCACTGTACAAAGTGCCAATTGAGCATTCACATTATTTATATAAAACATATACATTTAGAAATTCCTTTTTAATAAAACATGGAATGTACACACAATTCTTAAGAAATGATGATTATCAAAAATCACAACCAACAATCCATGGGAGACTCCATTTTATTTTATAAAACAAAACCACCCCTTTAAAATCAAGAAAACCCATTAAACTAAAAGGGAAACACACTTTTAAAATTACATTTGGATTAATAAATAGAGAAAAAGTGTTTTTATCAATGAAAACCATATTTATAATTTTATAAAACATATAAAATTCATAAAATACCCATTTAGAACAAGGAACCATGTAAAACGTGAAATTCCACCCATTTTCCATATGAAAACTAACAAAGTTTAAGAAAAATTTTAACAAACCAAACCTAGATAACCCACACATTCATTATCTATGTTATAAATGAATTTAAAAAATCAAACATCAATGGAATTATTAAATAAAATAAAATGAAATTGAAACACCTAACCCAAGTGGTGATATCATGTTGACTTCAATGAAATCCACCGAAAAGGGACCTAAAGAAGGGATCATAACCATTAAAAGCTAAAAGATACAATTCCAAAAAAACTTATCCATATAAATTGTATATTATTGGACACTATGGTTATCGGAGATGTGTAAAATGGGAGAAAACCCAAGAAAAAGAGAAAAAAGACCCTAATATTTATATCAGAGTGAATAATCAATGTGAAACAACTTCAAAATCAACCTTAGAGGAACTTGGAGGAGCCAAAAGGGGTTGGGAGATGAATCCAAATTATGGGGTTATAATGGGGTAATCCAAGGGAAGAAACATAATTAAAAATAAGGAGAAAGGAAAAAATTAACCCCTCTTAAGTGGGTATTATGTTTTACCCTCTTTATTAAACAAACTATGTGGTATCCATGGAAATCACCACTATAGGTGGTTGAAATTTAGACTTCTTTTTCAGTTTAACCATTTTCCAACCATTTTACCCCAAAAAATTCCTAAAAAAATAACCCTTTTCATTCAAAAAACACCTCAAAATAAATGGTATAAACTATCCATCAAATATCCTCGTATAAAAGTGACACAAGGAGTGTTGCATCCACCTTCTCTTGAATTCCTGTATTATCTATTTGAGAATCATTTAACTTCTCCAGAATGGATGGTTGAGTAATAATTTGAGAAAGTAACAATGATGTTCCTTCTTTTAAGATTCCCATGTATATCCCTTTCAAGTATAGGAGGATTGGATCAGTCATAATTCTCATTATTGATAAATTTTTCAGATCCTTTCTACTTAGAGAATCTGAAACTTTGTTATCTTTCCCATGATGGTAGTGGATTTGGCACTCATAGTCCTTGATTATATCCAACCATATTTATTAGATCATATTTATCTCTTTATATGTGAATATATATTTGAGGCTCTTATGATCCATATATATTTCACACTTCTCACCATAAAGATAATATCTCCAAATTTTCATCACAAAGATCTATGCTTCCCACTCTAGATCATGTTTTTGATAATTCTTCTCATGAACATTAAACTAAATTGACACATAGGCTATGAATTTATAATTATGAAATAATAAATTTCCCAAGAACATCTTGGAATCATTTCTATATACTGTAAAAAGTTCCCCACTTGATGGAAGTGTATGTACTAATGCTGTGATAAGCCTCTTTTCAACTCCTTAATGATCTATTCATATTCACTTGTCTAGAAAAACATTACTCCGCTCCATGTTATATTGGTTTTAAGGTTTTAAAATGATGTGAAGTTTTAAAAAAATCATTGGCAATACCCATCTAGTCCAAGGAAACTATGTATCTTCATTACAGATGCATGTTTAAGCTAGTCCTTAATTTCATTTGTCATAGAAAAACCCACATATACCCATTTCTTGGTGATAATATGCCCCAAGAATGATACTTACTTATTCTAATATAACATTTACTATACTTTTCATATAACTTCTCATTTCTAAAGTCCTTTAGCACAATATAAAATACTCCTCAAGATCCTCATTACATTTGGAGTAAATTAGAATATCATCTATAAAGTCTACCAAAAATTTGCCGAGGTAATATTTAATGAATATATTCACCATTTCCATAAATATTAATGGATATTAAGTGAATATGAAAGGTATCACTATTAACTCATAGTTTCCACACCTTGTTCAAAATTTATTTTTGAGAATATCTTCTTATTTCACCCTTAGTAGGTGATATCTTGACCGAAGGTCCACCATATTAAAATAATGTTCCCCACATAGTTGATCAAACAAGTTATCTATCATTGGTAGGATATACTTATTATTTATCATGATTTTTTGTGTTCATGATAATCAATGCATATGCGCATTGACCCATTATTCTACTTGATAGCGCACCCCACAATGAAGCTCTCAGGCATATAAAACCCATTTCAAGATTCTCTTGTAACTTCTCCTTAAAATATTCCAACTCAATGGTAAGAATTCTATAATAAGTCTTTTTTATGGTCATAGATACATCTATATGTTTGATTAAGAAATAAATATATTGGTCAGGCGGTATACCATGAAACTATTCGAGGAATACATCAGTTTTATACCTCATAATGGGAATGTATCCAAGTATGATTTTCTCCTTTGTATCAAAAATTTGGGATAGATATTATTTCTCATTAGTCAATAATATCCATGTTTTAATAGAAGATTCTAGGGGAGATTAATCTTACACTTTTAACTTATATAGAATTATAGGATGACTTGGGATGTGGAGTGTGATCTCCCTCTATCGATATTTGGCATAGGATTTACATAAGTCTAGCCAATAAATTCCAAATATATAATAAAACTCTACTAAAGTAAGTAAGATAATATTTACTAGAGTATTTAGTTCACAAACATTGACTTGGGAGAAGTTATGTAGTTAGGACGAAACCATTTATCAATTTTATGTTCTCATAGATAGATCAACCCCCATTCTTTGAGGTAATTCTTGAATAGGTCTACTAAACATTGATGATGTGAAAGAATGTGTAGAACTAGAATAAAAATGTACATTCATTATTCTTGAATGAATAACCAACATACCTTTTACCACATCATTTTTAGGATCCACCTCCACAATAGTGCTAGAATATACTCTTCTTTACTACCTAGGGTGTTTTATCATTGATAGTACCCAACATCCCCTAGATTAGGGAATTGACTTTCATAGTTACCATGTTCCTAGTATTTGAAACACTACACCATAGGCATAGTTTTGATTATAAACTTATTTTCTTATTCTAAATCAGCGTTCCTCTTCACTTCCATTTAGCACTGATTGTCCTGATGCCCCTCTTGTACACATTTGAAACATCTCTCGGTTCCCATCAGATAGTTTCTAGGATGCTTCTTCCCACACTTTTGAAAACTGGTATATTGTTCTTTCTTTTATACATGGAATTTATTTATGGATACCCTCTATGAAATCTATATTTTATGATTTTTGTATCCAGTCCCACGTGACCACTGAGAGTCACCAATATCCATCTCAAAATTGAGGCCACAATGGAAAATCTCTTTATAACTATCAAAGTCCCGGATAACTAAATCATATCATATAATTTTTTTAATACACTAAAGAAGTGTTCCAACTAAATTTCAATGTTGATGAAAAAGATGAAGGCATACCATGAAATCTTTTTGATATTTTCTTTATACACCCCGATAGACTCATATTTATTTTTCATCTAACCATGGAACTCAATCTCAATTTTAACATAGAGAGTTTGGGGAAAATATTTTTTGAAAATATTTTTCTTGAAATCTTCCCATTCTAGGGAATAAATATTATATTGGAACTTTATGTTCTTGATCAGTGTCCACCACTTATCATCTTCTCCCTCAATGTGATAAATGACTAGAATAACATTCACTTTCTCTGAGAATTAGAGGACATAAAATTTCACCACAATGGAGTTAATATATTTTTTCGTGATGAGGGTATTATAAGATACACTAAAGTTAGTGGGATTTGTTGTATAAAATACTCAATTATTAATTTCTTCATATTAGTATGAGGATTTCATTCCAAACAATTTAATTTATCATTTATAATATTAGCTAGTTAAGTTTATACTAACATGATTTTCTTAACTCCCAATCCTATAAGGTTAGGTATATCATTGTGGAAATCATCACATTGACTATCATGTTGATTTATTGGAATGGTTTCTCATATTTCCTACCATTAACTAAAATAAAAAAACACTATGAAAATACGTCAACATACAAAAGGGAACCTATAAACTTAGAAGAAATAACTTATAAATAATAAGTATATCCTGACTTATGTGTCTCTAGGTTTCAATATATTTTATTCACGATAATTTTTCCTATTAAGTTTTTTGGATTAAAATTTTTTCCAAGTCATTTATAAATGTTTGTATGGAGTTTTTGAATTGAAAAAACATATCTCTTGAGAGTGTCAAACTAGGTGTGCAACAAGGCCCATTTTCACGAACAATGTTGTGATCGAGTCCAGATAAATGCTTCCTTGTATGAGTTATTACCACTAGGTACAAATATTCTAGAGCCAAATCCACTTGTATTATCCGGAAAGGGATATAATAGATCGGAAACCACTTACTCTTCCATTCAAAAAAAAAACATTCCTTTATATTTTCCTCAACTTGGACTTATCATTAGAGTTCTCACTAAGTTTTCTCATTCAAGTTCCAATGGTCAACTAAACCATTCCTATGATATGAACAATGATGATATATAATTATTAATAGTGGGATATAAATAATACTTATTAGAGAAATCCTTGAGTGGATACACCTCCTAGGGGGAACTCTTACCATCATCCCTAGTGCCATCGCTTTCCTCATAAATCCCTTGGGTGGAGAGCCATCCTTTACAAATGCTCATATATGAGAGTTCCCAAGGATTATATTCAATTAATTACTCTAATAAAAACTATGGTGACCCAATAAATTTATTCATTTTTTTGTTATTTTAGACATAAATATCCATGAATGCAAAACAAGGATCATTATATCAACTGACTTTGTAAGACTAGGTTCATAATACATAAAAAAGAGACTTAAACATGAAATCCTCATTTTATTCACCATAAGGAGCTCATAAAACCATTTAATATCCTAAAAATAAATACTATAACTTAGGGAATACATAAAAGAAATAGGTTATCTAAAAAAACCAGCTAGGGAATAAAAATGATATGGAGACATAACATGTGAGTCAGAGGTATACCATGATATCATGAAAGAGAAGGCCCATGGGTAATCACATAGATAAATAATATAAATAAAATGGTATCATAAGATCATGGTAACATTATAAATGTTTTAGAAACAAAAAACATAACATAAACAAGATTCAAGGCTAAATTTCTAGAAAATATCACATAATCGAAAATGTCCCATAATGGATTAGGTTTACTCCCTAATCCTATACATGATATCTCATGAGACTTAATATTTAACTGAAGTAATGGAGAAATATTTAGGTGAAACCATCCTAAAATGTTCATTATTTATGTGTTCCATATAATTTAAATAAATAATAAGTCATAACATAATAATTAACCACGTAAAAAAATGGGTTGCATAATTTTTCATAATATCATAATCAAATGAAATTTTATAATGTAGGCATTTGTGAAATGATCATAATGAATGTATTTCCCTATAACAAGAAGGGATAATAAGATAGGTATATATGTGAGAGACATATATATAGAATTTAAAATAATTCCATAATATTAAATAGATATGTAAAGTGATTTAGAGAGATAATGGTAAAAAAAGGAAATGATGGTTTAGAGAGAGATCCCTTACCTCGAGCCAAATTCGCCATGTGAGTTCTTTATGTTCCTAAATAATAATCTTATGTTAATTATTTAATTTCTTAATAAAATTTTAGAACTTTATTATTCGATTTATTTTATTTTTTATCATGTTATATTCAATTACTAAATCATTTATGTTCAAGACAGAAGTTTTGACGATGTTCGAATCATATGTCCAAAATCACTTCAGAAAGTTGAATAAGGTAAAAGAGATTATTAGTTCATCATATAAAGAATAATAAATATGAAATAATTATCATTTTTATATATCATATATAATTTTTAGAACCAATCAGGAATTATGGTTATGAAAAAGGAACTATGTGTCATTAATAGAGAAGGTAGGTCATACGTACACATGAGTAACATTTCTATTTTCAACGATCATGATGGAAAGCAGAAAAATTTTATTTTATATTCTAATAATTATAAATATATAATAAATATAATATTATTTATTTAAATACACTTATATATACTATATATATGGTGTGGTAATAAAAAATGAATCACATAACCTCTTGAGGCAGCAGTCCACCATACACATGAATGAAATTATCAATTTTCAATGAGAGTTAGGGTTAGAAGGTATATGATATATTAAAATTATAAAATTATAAATATTTCATGCATAATATTTATTAATATTAAATAAATCATCATGAATATAAATAAGAGGTGATGATGAAAAAATTAATTAAACCAGTTCGCGAGGCAGTAGTCCACCGTACACACGAACGATGGTTTTGTTTTCCAATTGATGAATGTGGAGATAGATTTAGGGTATTAAATTAACATAGATAACATTATATTATATGGTAGACAATGGTGTTATTATATCATCATAGTTTAATAATTTTTTCAGGCGGTAGAATAAGAAATGAAACAAAGAGCCACTGTTAATAACAAGACCAATTATTTTGACCACTTTTTTAGAATTATACCTAATGACTTCATAGATTGTCATTATGATAAGAAAAATTCTTCTAATATATGTGGAGGTAATTAAGGGAGTTATTTTAAATGTTATGGGTAGAACCAAAGGGATTATAAAGTGCGTATAGGATGAGAGAGTGGGTGCCCTTTTATAAGGGAAGAGGAGTGACATTTTTGCAAATACCAAAAACTATTCAATAATGGGAATTCAATATCAAGAAACGTGCCACAAAAATTATTAAATAATGGATTAGAGGGGTTGTATGGATGACTAAAACCACCAAAATACATAAATAAAAACGTTTTAAACATTTTATTCCATTTACACCATTTGTTTACCCCCTGTAAGTCGGTTTTAACATTAACTATGATAATGGATAATTTCTGTTTTTACTATTAATTATAACCAAATATTAAATTAACCTTATAATATAATATAAATTATTTTTATTATAAATATGGGATCCATTTTAAAAAATTGAATTCCAAAAATTTGAAAAATTTAATTTAAAATTAAACCCACAAAACGTGCTGAAAAACAGTTTTTCAAGAAATGTATTTTCGGGCATAATATGACCTTACATTAACTATATGATAAGTAATAAAAATTTAATAAATTTAAAATAATATTTAATAATATATTATATAAAATTTTTATTTAAATGAATCATCCTTATGGATAATTTTAACTACTTAAAATGGAAAAACATTATGCACTTATAAACAGTATTAAAAAAATGTGTTTTATGCCTATAAAAAAACTTGTACTAAAATTCAATATAAAGATGATTTAAATGTGATTAATTGGTTGAAATGTAAATATAGAAAATATATTTTAATTTTTAATCAAATTAAAATAATAATGGGACTTTTAAATTAAATAATATATTTTTAAGAAATGTTAGTTTTACCAAAAATTAGTATTTTTCACTATTCATTGAAAATAAATATTTTTTGAAAAATATTAAAATATCACCCTTATTTAATAATTATATGTTGATTGAAAAAATAATTATCATTTTTTAAAAAATATTTCTAAAATTAAAAAAAATTATAATATTTCATCACAAAAAAGCAATAAAAATCATTTTTTAAGAAATCATATTATTTGATGAATAAAATCTGTTTATCAAAATATTGTGTTATTATTTCTTAATAATTTGTAAATAAATTTATATCTAGTAGTAACTTTATATTTATATTTCCAAAATCATTTAATACTATTCATACATACCAATTTAATGACTAGGTTATAGTAGTAATAAATAATCATGGTTCGTTTAGGCTTAGTGTTGTGTGGCGGAAACACTATAATTAATAGTTTTTATTTTTAAAAACTCTTGGTGTTTAAAAAACCATATCAAATTAAACAATAGGTAGAATCAAAATATTTTGAGGAAGCACATTATCACAAACTTCTACCAGAGAGGAGCTATAAATTTGAGATATAATCATCACACCATTAATAGTTTTTACTACCTAATCAACATCTAATCATTAGGGTGGTGATGTGATACCTATATAAAATTACATAAATATAAAAGAGTTTGTGGAAATATAATCAAATAAGAAATTTATAGCTCTATAATGGATATTAAGTGTACCTTTCACCACTTCATTATTATGACCAACTTTAGTAGTTTTTAATGCATGATCTTTCCAATTGTCTCTGGGATTAAGAGCTTATTAAAGCCATTTTTTATCCTTAACCATTAAATTAATGCGATGAATGGAATAATTTACTTAATCCATGAAATTTTACAAATTATAGTGGTTTTGGAACATTTAATTTTGATTTTTCAACATTATTTTTATTTGATATCCTCTTCACACCACTTCTGCATTGTTTGGCTCAATGAACTTCATTTCCACCCTAAAGAAATTCACCCGACCCGATAAAAAATTTATTATATATTTCCTTCTAGACTTATGAAATGGGGGAGGATTAATTTTATTTCCTCTATGGGTTTTATTATTATAATTTCCTGAAAATTTAATCTTTATATTTTTGTCCCCCAAAAAATAAGAACACTGAGAGTCTATAATTTCCATTTTTATCTTGGTAGCACTTCAAATGATTTCTTCATAGAAATAAATGTCTCTTGTAAACAATTCCTTTAGGAAACTTGGTCTCAAGACAATAAAGAATCAATTTAATTTTATTTCAGGGTTAATGATAAAATCAAAAGCGTTCCTTGAAAGTATGGTGAAATTTACATCATATTTTCTAGTAGAATCATTAATTTTATTATTTATTTCCAAGAATTCCATTTTCTTTTTTTTTTGTGAAGAGTTTCAATAAAATTATTATTGAAAAATACATTCTTAAACAATTTCAATCTCATTGAGTCAATTTACTCCTCTTGCCTCATATTCTTGATAAGAGTCCACCATTGGTATTCTTCACCTTCTAAATTATATACTATTAGGATAAATTTTTCATTCTTTGAACACTATAAAATGTAAAATATATTTTATCTGGTACATATCCATTATTGAGAAATTAGTTGATAAGAGGAACCACTAAAGGAAAGTGTAAATTCCCATATAAAAGAATCAATAGTAAGTTATTAATTCTTTTTTATATTTATAAGTTTAGTATGAATCATTTTACCACTCATATCTTAAGAGATTTGGGTTAGCATAACCACAAGAGTTTTCAACCCAAATTCTATTTAATTTTTTTTATCATGAGGAAAATCATTTCATTTCCTAACATTCAATATTAACATGATTCCTCCAAGTTCTAGCCATTGACTAAATCAAAAAATCATAGTGTGTATAATAATAATCAAAGAGATTAATCATATAATTATAAGAAATGATTCATAGGATGCCTAAATCATGACATTTGTTTTTTCAAACTTGACACCTTAGGTTTTACCTAGGCCACTCATGGTCATTATCTATCAAAATACATTATAGTGGTTTATAAATAAAATGAGAATTAATATATGAATATAACTTGGGAGTGTCTAACTTGGTGTTTAGTCTTAGACCCACTAATATTTCACTATTAACAATTGTGTTAATACCAAAATTACCCCTTTTAGAGTTGTTTCCCCAAGGAGAATCCATTCCACATCCACATCCACTTTCCTATATTTGGATGGTTTTGTATTTTCTAGGAAAACAAAAAAATATATACTTTACTAATTCATCAGGATATTATTATATACTTACATTTATCCCCAAGGTTTTCAATAATGTTCTATAATAATAATCTCAAAAAATAACTAAACTCTACTCAGATATTAAATGAGGAAACCAAAGCATTTCATACATTAATATTACTTCATTTTAGATTAATATTCAGTATATTTAATAGTTATACACACTCTAATACCATAAAGATTTAGTATATTTGTGTACTAGGTATATAATCATATTATTTCATGAAATATAGTAAACATATACCACAAGAACTTCCCACATAATACATTTCTTAGACAACCCTACTTAAAACCCTTCTCCATAACCTAGGAAAAAGAAACATAAGAAAGTGTTAGCTTAGACGTTCAGTTAGGTTAAACATAGGAGATATCAATCGATGATCATAAGTGTTAATAAGATAAACATAAGGGTATGATAACATGATCATAACTTATAATAACCAAACACATTCATTCAAATATATTTAATCATGAATCAAGGAATATTTTTTAATAAAAATACATAAGCCATAAGAGTGAAAAATAATCAATAATCAATCATTATCCATGAAACCATTTCAAAAGCATAAAAATTAGTTTTTGGAATACACATAAGAACAAAAATCTTTTCTATAGTCATAGTTAAATCTCAAGACTTTCATTGTGGACAAATTCCAATAATGAAAATGATTACCCGATCATTTCTAACATCATGTTAGGAGTATCTTCCATCTAGTTAAATCCATAATCACTTATGTGTTTATATACTTTGTTATCTATTAGGATATTCTCAACTCCATTATCATTACCCAATGAATTTAAAGGCTATATAATTATAGGTCCACTCATCATATAATTAAAACCACAAATACATCTTCCAATTTATCATAAAATATTCAGCATATCATCATATCAAAACCCATGTAAATGAAACAAGTTTCATAAAGGTTTAATTATAACATAATTAACACGTGAGAAAGAACTATGTTTCATATAATCACCCACAAATTATCATCATCATAAGATATAAATAGAAAGGAAGGGGATGGTTTCATAAGATCACATGACTAGTAAAGTATAAAAAACCTCAAATGATATTGTCATAGATGAAAAATACCTTTAAAATATCATTTGAACATTTGTTTTAAAATATGTTAAAAAATCATTTTCTTTTGATAACATTATAATTAAAAATTACAAGAATATCGATAAAACAATTTAATTTTAAAATAAACAATGAAAATTTTATGGTATGTTTTAAAACTAATAATATTCATGAATATTATAAAATATTTTCTTGACATATATTTTAAAAGAAACCATTACTTTCACACCATTATAAAAATGTAAAAAAGAAATTATTTGGAAAAAAGTTCTTTAAAAATATTAATGTTTAAACATTTTTAAATAAAGTCAAAGGAAGTGAAAATGTACTTTTTTAAAAAATTATTTATTCATAAGAACATTCAAAAATAAATTTTGAATAGTATGGTTATGGAAGAAAAAGGACACCGACTAAATAGGGAATAAGGTCTGATTTTCTTAAAAAACATTTAATAAATACTTTTAAGTACTATAAAGATGAAAATGCTTTGAATACATAAAATTTACAAGAATAACCATATTATAAGAAAATAGGTTGGATTTAAAGGATAATATCCATATAATTTCCCTCAATAGAAATTTATCATAGAGAATCCTGAAAATAAATTAGACTTTAACAAAAACCCCTTACCTCAATTCCTTTATTTCTTTGTATGTATTAAAATATTATTTATAATAAATATATATTTATTATAAAAATATCACTAAACCATATTTACATATAAATTAATATGTATCAGTCATTTATAATTTCCTAGTATAATTTTATTAATAATTTATTTATTAAAATCACCATTTGGAAAAAAATGAGTATGTTTTCCCTGCCTGTTTCGATTAAATAGTTCCAAAAATTAAATTTTTTTTGTGGTATTATCAAATAAAAAATATTAAAAATGAGATCTGTATCATATTTATTCAATTTATACACTGTTATAACCATTTATATAAAATTATGATGAAAAATGAATCACATCACTTCATACAGACGGTTTTTTACGTACACTCGAGTGATGTTTACAATTTTATATGAATGTTTTGAAATAAAGGTAAATAATAATTAACTTTTAAGAATCATTTCTCTATAATAAATATAAAATAAATTAATTTAATCAATACTTATTACTATCCATGTAAACAATAAATGGAAAATTAATCACATCATTTCATGGAGGTGGTAGTCCACACATAAGCATGAGTGTTGTTGTTGTTTTCTAATAGATAGGAAGGTAAGATGGAAGAAAAGACAATATAATTATGAAAAAATAATTATTTCATAAATTTGATATATAAATATTAAATCCATCATAATAACTAAATATGAAGTATGGTGATGGAAAATGAATTACTTCGTTACATGGTGGTGGTATTACACATATATGCATGAGTGATACATTTATTTCCCATTTTTTAGAAAAAATGTGGAAAATGGTTTATCTATCATAATAATAAAAATTAATGATATTAAACATAAAAATTCATTAATTTATAATGGATACCATATATTTATATAATGCCTAAGAATGATAATATTTAAAGTACCCACATAAGAGTTATACCTATTTGTTGAGAAATATCCTTTGAATTACTTATTTATCCTTGGATGAGTGGTATTGAAATGAAAATAGTAACTATAGGAAATGGGGAGTAATTTTTGGAAAGTATTGTTTTTTATTTTACAGGATAGTAGGATCTTGAAGTGTGAGGAAGAGAGAAATGTTAATTTCCTTTTATAAGGGAGGGAGATGACACACTTGGAAATTTTCAATAGATTAAAATATATTAATGTCATACTCAAGTCAAGTGGATAAAAAATAAGAAATAATATAATATAATAAGGATAAGATAAAAATATCTTAAAATAACCAAATTAAAGAATGTTTTTTGACATTTAAACCTTATCTCTTAGGTTAACCCCATGATAACCCTTTTAACCATAACCGTGGTAATTTTTATACAATATTTTCAATTCATTATGAAAAAAATTAATTTTAACTTTTTAAATAATATTAATTATTCTCATTTAAAATATTAGATCTATTTTATAAGATTCAATTTCTATAATTGGTAGAAATTAATTTTAAAATATATTCATATAATGGGATTTTTTTTTGAAAAATGATTTTTAAGCATAAAAATGAGTTTACCTTACTTCCATTCCATGTAAAAATTATAAGATGAATGTTATAAATTTTTATAGAATATATTATATAAATATTTAATTATAATCATTAATTATATATATTAATTTAATTTGTTAATATAAAATACATTATGAGCATAAAAAACAATTTTTTTAGAAAAACAACTTTTTTACCTTTAAATGATTTTATTTTAACTGTTAAAAAATTAAAACCCAATGAATTAATTTTATTCCTATGTAAAAATAATTTTTCTTAATTTATTTATTTATATTAATAACCTCCTATCCAATGAATAGGAAATAAATATCCCCTTAAATAAAGATAATTCAATAGTAATCACAATATATTTCAACTCAGTGTTGCATGAAAAGAATGTCATCAAAGAAATAAAATTTATTTAAATAGAAATATATCATGAAATCTTGGGATGTAAAAAAAATTAATTTCTCTAGGTCTCTTTTAAATACATACTTCTCCTTCAATAACCTATATAGAAAAAATTTAGAATATATACATGGTAATAATATTTTTTTCCTTTGATTCTCAGTTAGAGAAATAGGGTTGAGACATAGATATCAACCTAAATAATCATTTATTTATAGCTCTATAATGGTTAGAACTATTTATGTTAACATCACCACATATTTTTATAAATATTGAATTCCTTTAAAAGAAAATATTTATTTATTTATTTATATTTATTCTTATATGGAATATGATTCTTCACTTCCATACCCAAATAAATTTAATTATTTTATTCTTGATTTAGTTCCCTAGTCAATCATAACTGTTCTGTACATATGCTTAAAGCACTATTTATTTGTAGGAACAACCTTATTTTTTAAGATTTTTTAGTATCACCACTCTTAGTACTTGGTGTCACTAATGTATTCCATTTGTTCATTAATAATTCATCTTATTTAGGTATCTATGTCATTAATTTTGAAGTTGTATTCATAGAAATTTTTCACCATCTACACATATCTTTATCAATATTTGGGTTACCCATTTAAAAAAAACTTTCATGAAAATTGAATTATACATCTTGGATGTATTTCACTAAACTAATCCTTTTATTTCTTTCCCAGATTGATTCAATTTTTATCCCCAAATTTCTTCCTTTAACATTGAAATTTAGGGATATTTTGGAATGGTCTATGATGAAAACTATTATACTATAGTGGACACATATTTTCTTTGGTGTAACATCCATTTAATCATTATTCTTTAGTGTATCTTTGTAAATAGTTTTCTTCTAGTTATACCCCAAGTAAGACTTATCTTCATTTTTATGGGTTTGCATATTGTGTGGTATTCTCTTCTCAAGAGATTACAAATAATTTTTGGAAGTTTCTTAACAACACTCATAATCACCAAGAACTCATGAATTTCAATTTTCAAATAATTTTTTTAACCATCAAAATATATTTTGATATAAAAATTCACTCTCATCATTTTCTATAAATTTTTATTTTACAAAATTGAAATAATTTTCACTATAGGTCTACTCTACAATAGTACATTTCATTTTTAATCATTAATAATCTAAATATTATGAAAATAGTCAGTTTTATTAGGTCCAAACCATCCACAACACAATATTTCTCTAACAAATCCTGATTTATTCCTTTTCAAAGCATTATTTTTGGTTTTTAAAGCTTTTAATTTTTTGAGAACACAACTCTTCATTTTTTATAGGTATAAAAAATACATTATCCTATTTAAACTAACATGGTGGGCTTCTCCACATTTTTGTTTACTCATATTTGTTTATATTGTGATTTTAAACATGTACTATAAGAGAAACAAATAATAGTAGAAAACAAAATTTCTGGGATATGGGTTAGCTTTCTCTAATATCTGGTAGTATATAGTTCTTTAGATGAACTCAAGCTCTTATTTACAATATATTGAGTCATTTTATATAAAATACTCCTTTCAAAAGATTTCATGGTATCCATTCTATTCTTATAAACTTAATTATTTTTAGTTTGTGTCTCCTCTAGATATTTTTGTTTAATTTTTAGCTCAACACACTTTAACCTATGGATATTATTCTCATCCTCAGTTGGTCTCAATTTTTCATCACATTCAATTTTCATATTCTTAATGTATTCTATATGATACATACCCATTTCTTTTTGTGAAGTTTCATGTTCTTTCACTATTTAATCATTAAACCCAATATAATAATTATTAACAGTATTTTTTGATTTATGAGCTTCATTTAGTGAACGGATCATTTCTTAAAAAGAATCATTATCATAGATTTATCACAAATATTCATATTAAATTATTCCACAATAAATAACAAATTTTTATTTAAATGTGATACATATTATTCTTTGAATTACACTAGTTTAGTGAGATTATTGTATTTGTTAATATTTTTAGCCAATGAGACTCATATTACACCAACTTCTAACATAAATTTTGTTTTTTCATCCTATGATACATTAATGTATGCAAGTATATATGTGAAATCTTCCACTGATATATTATTCAAATTTTACTTTACTTCAAAGTAAAAAATGATCAAGGGATTCATTGTGCTCATTCTCTTCACATATTTCACTAGAATCTTTAAAAGGATCACCATCAATAGATATATCAGATACATTTTCACCTTTACCACTTTTGACTGCTGAAATATCCTCTTTCTCCTTTAAATATTTTATTGTTTACTTTGATTAATCATTATCTCTATTCTTCAATGTTTTATCTCAAATTAGTATTGGCAGATATGGGAACTGTATTTTCTCTTTGAGACAATTCTAATCCTTATTCCTTATTATTTAAATCAGACATATCATTGACTTCATTAAATATAAAATTATTACAGTTTGGATAAAAAAGTAAAAATATACAGATCTAATCGAAGGAACCCTTGTGCTCGGATACAAGTTGATGTGTCCAAAATGGGTGCAGTCATGTTGAGAGGGGGTATCAGTTTGAACTAGTTTTACTAATTTATTTTCAACTTAAAACTGCTACCTAAATAAAAATTGAACCTCTATCACTTGTTAAGATGAGTGTATCCCATAATTTCACAAACACTTTCCCACCACATGAAATATAAAAAGTAAATGAGTGAAACACACAATATTTTTAGAAGGTCCAATTCCAATGTGTGTACCCACTCATTGATGATTTTATAAACAAATGAGACACATATTATATCACTATAATTGATGGTGATTACAAAGAGGTTGGTGTCATCCTGAACCCAAAGTGTATTCCTACACATCATAGGTATGTGTCTATATCATCCTTCACTAAAGATAGTTATTAATACCATCTCTCGGCAGTCTTTAGTCACTAGAATGGATAGGATTGTATTATACTGGTAGTCTCTAGTATTCAATGATTCTTACCAAGTATATCCAAAATAATATATTTCCTTTGATCTATGATATCTTTGTATCAACTATAAGACCTTAATATTTAATATATTTCTTGTAAATCCATTAAATAAACTACTTATAGTGCATTGATGTCTGCCTTGTTCTCTTCAAGATTTAGATTGATCAATTTAAGATTTTGTAAGCACCTTCAAATTTCATTCTCACTTAGATTTTTGTATAATCATAAGATATAGATTCCAAATAATCTCAATAATGCATCTTAATGTGTAACTTAGTATTTTAATCCCTTCAAGTACACTAACTTTTAAAACTTATGATGGATTTGGAATGTTTTCGTTTCTCAATAACTTATAGGTACTAAACTTACAAATTTATCACCTTCTCCATGAACATAAATATTTGAAATATAAAAACACAATCATTATATGATAATATTTCTCACTATATACCTGTTTCAGTACTATCTAGTTTATTCTTAGGATAATTACTTCATAATATAAAATTTCAGTTTCTAAAAATTTATTCTACTCAATGAATTATTTGAAATTATATATTCGGTATCTCAAATTATAAAACCCTTATAACTATTATTCTCAAATATTTATTGTGAAACTGATTATATACAGTACTATCATCCCACAATCATATATCACTACAAAATATTAATTCAATACAGTGTCTTTGAATCTCAATGTTACCCTATACTCATCTCCCCCTATATATAGAAGTCCCTTGCATAGTAGGTCATTATAGAATAATATTTTCATAGGAAATTGTTTACTATAGTGATATTTATAGAATATCATTCTCATAAAAAATTATCCACAAGAGACACATGTGAATATGAAGATATCAAATACTATCAACCCACTCATATTCACATTGAAAGAAATATGGATTTTGGGGATATTTATGGTAAAAAATAATCCTAGAGCTCATTCTTTTCTTCCCTAAAATACACAGTTGGATAATCTATTAAACTTTTGTAACTCTGAGAATCCTAGTTCATTTTTTTAGAAATATTTCAAAATTTTCATTACTTCCATGTCATTTGAACTTTTAATCCTTCCTGATCAAACTATTGAATCATATAACTTCAACTATTTCCAAGTTACAGCGGTCTCAACCTATGATTATCTCCATCTTCTGATCACTATAGATTCTACATGGATGTACTTATTCAAATTTTATCCCCATATATTTTGATCAAATAAATCTAAACCGAAATGATCTTCCAATCATTATGATGTTTATTGAAATAAACAAACAACATTCCATCACTATATTCAATTTTTGGAAAATCTTTTCAAATATCATTTCATTATCACCAATTTCATTTTTTATAATTGGACTTTAATATTATGTTTAACCAAATTTATATCATCATGCTCATCCTTAAGAATATATTCCCTAGATGATGTAATATATATATTTGATGCATCATCCATTAATGAGATAACATAACCTAGAGTTTTATATTGAGGATGCCTTCTACATGCATCATAGACTTATGATACTTCTCAATAATACATTACATTTATAATAATCACCCATAATGTCACTTAATAATTTATTACTCATGAAACATAGCCTCATGGTATTACTCAGTAAAACATTTCATGTAATATGGTGTTTCATAATAGTAAAATTAATTTCTAATCATCTAAAATCATCAGCTTTTAAAATTTCCAAACATGTCTATCATTAAAAAATATTGATAAACTATTTTTTTGATATTAATTTTCATCCATGAGTGCATATTTTAACTAACAAGCGTTCCTAAAATTCCCATTGCAACTTCTGGACATAACTTTTAGTAAAATAATTTTTCATCATCCAAACATGTAACTTATAGAAATGAAAAACTCACTTTTCTATTAGTAAAAATCGTCAAAAACATCTAAGTGTAGTAATAATTTCAAAATAAATTTATACACCTCATGAATATAAGGATAGGTTCTTCAAATGTTCAATGTAAAAACTTTTTTTATAATGATTTCAACGACCTTCAACACTTGGCGTGATTCAATCCTAATATTACTCATTAATCAATAGTTGTATATTATTTTTCCATGAATATGAATCAATGATCTTCAAGTGGTACCTAAAATATTTCCTTCTACCATCAATTCATGGGTAAAAACTTCACTCATCTTTATTGAGATCTTACTCTATTACCCAAAACACCAAGATAGATTGAAAATATTATTGAAAGAAAATCATGAAACATAATCCTTTATGTTATTTAAGAATAGTGTTGGAAATAAAAATATATAGAAAAAATGGTATATTAGGTACTCTCAATCCTAGAGTAGTGGGTGAAAAGTAGAGATATTATCAGGTGAATCATATTCCACCTCGAATTTGCATTTGTGGGTGAGGAAGAGTGTCACTACTCAGGTGAATTACCATCCATCGTATTCTCATATTAGGGATGTTGGTGGAATTAACCATATACACCCATCCCATAAATCATATTTTCACATCATGGATATTGGGGGACTTAACCATATCCATATATCATAGACCATAAATGTTGGAGAAATTACTCAGCCCTAATAATATCTAAGAAATATTTAACCCTTCTCATCCAAGATCAATTAGAAAGTGGTGGAAGATATTTTTTTATGTTTTTAGCAATCTCTACCCAGATCAGAGAGAAAGATAAGGTATAATATTTTTTATGCCACTCCAAACCAAGATAGAGGGTGAGTGTGAAGGAGTAATATCACTGTAATTGATTACATTTATATCCATATGTTACATGCTACAATATATCAAAATGAAAATGAGTATGCATAACCAGAAATCAAAATTGATGACCTCTTATCCAGTAAATATGGATTATCATATAGAAAACATTCTACAACATAATCTTCAACGAATACTAATTTCCAATCCCTTATAAGGGAATACAAATTCAATAACTTACTAGTACTTGTTATCAAATTATGCATCTAGCTCTATTTTAACTTAGAAGAAAATAGTTTCTACCCAATAATATCTACTGGCATAACACCTCCAATGGATTTTGATAGTAACCACTCATAGTTTTTCATTGATAATAATTAAATAACACGAAGCATTCTTATTTAATTATCAACACATTTGAACTTAGTTGATACTTCTTTAATAACTTTTAGTTTTATTAATGCCTACTCATGTTAACTCTATTACTTTTCTACATTATCCAACCATTACTCTGGATCACCCAAATAATTATTCAAAAGATTCTACTACCTTATCCCCTAAGGTTAAATCCATCCTTCTTGAAAATATTTCATCAATAAAGATTTATTAATTAATAATTTTCTATTTCATTTGTTGTCATATCACACTAGGGAATCCCCATCCTTAGTATTATAACATTATATCCTTCCAATCCTTTAATTTTATCATTATCCACCATTAACAACCCTTTTGGATTTAATAATATTATAAAAATTTATTATCTCACTAATAAATTTAATTTTCTGTCATGATATATATAAATTTATTTATATCATCCAATTAAATCCACAATGTTTTTATCTCTACAATGCATGTAGGGTAGCCACCACATCTTATTATCACTACTTCCCTCAATCAAGTAGTTGGGTCTCATTATTCCCTATTTATTCAACACGACACTTTTTTTATATAATTATTTCATTACATTCATTTATTTTCATTAATCTCAAACATATGTGATTGATATCATAAATAGATTATTTCATAATAAATTCATAATCTCTATTAGTGTTTACAACACTATTTATGGATAATCCTTATTAAATTTGATGATTTTATTAGTTATTGAATTTCTCATAATTACAAGTTGATTATCAAATACCATTCACAGCTTCCCAAGGTTATGTAATAGATACAATTGATATATACAAAAGCCTCATCTCATGCCCCATAATTATTTCATCAATATAATTATTATTCAATAATAATAATATTTACATTATTACTCAAGTGATGCCAATATCCTAGTCTAGAAACACACATTCTACTGGCCCCGATCAAATAAATAATATCATGTACAAGGACTAAAGATGATAATTCACTCTATTTATTTATTTAAATTATTATCCAATTATTATTATTAAATAATAATAATTTCCATAATAATTTAATCACTATTAACTTAATTTACCAAAAAATTATCTATAATGGATGCAAAATTTGTTCCACGGGGTTCATGATGAAAATTGGAGTCAAATATAATTTACAAGGTCTAAATTAAACCCCTAACATTACCCACATGCCAAAATAGGGTTACTCTAATAGGGGTTCCATATAGATCCCCTTCACATGGGCTATGCCTACCCTCAATCTCTTGCAAAATTACTTCTTTGTAGCTATTTGATATATAAACCTTCTAAAATTAGAAATTTCCTAGGTTTCCACAACACATTACTACCATGGATGTTTAATAAGAATTATCAAATGGAGATATACCATTCATGATACATTCCATCTCACCCTCAGCTAGGGCTAATATAGTTGTTCTCACTCTATTCAATCATTTTTATTAAACAATTGTGCAATTTCTGAGCCCCCTAACCTGCGATTCTGGGTTCATCACATATAAATGTTGTGTATTCTTTTATACAAGAGACTAAAAAAATAAACAATATTTAAAATATATCAGGAAATTTTCTAGTCTATGTTATGGATAATTATATATTATACATTATATTTTATTGAATCAGTACAAAAATAAAATAAAACAACAAAAATGCGTTGGGTGTTCTAACTCCATAAGATAAGTAAAAACCTTCGGGAAATTCTTATAAACCTATAAAAAAATTTAATACATAGGGTGAGTATTAAGTTTTCCCAATAAAGTGTTTTAAAATCAGCGATAAGTAATTTAAAAATATTTCATTTGTTAAAAATAATACTTATAAATCTGTTTTTAAAACATTGAAAAATAAAAATAAATTAATATAATTTTAATACCATCAATTTTCCAAAATAATAATATTTTGAAATAATTACTTGGATTTCTCCATTTAAAAATAATAATTTTGAAGGATTAATTATGATTCTCAAAAGGTCATAAGAAAAATCTAAGTCCACATAATTGTATCTCATGTGGGACAATGTACCATTAAAGTCATAAGTTCACTCCCCATACCATAACTTAACATTCGATAATACAGTTCCAATTTTAAGAAAAACATTTTAATAGTCCTTCCTTTCTCAATAATAACTAAAAAATGTTTCAAAATAATACATACATAAATTATTTTTTTAAAAGAAAATAATCCTACACACTTCTTATCATGTCATAAACATTTTTTGATAATTTATAAATCATAATCGGTGAAAAAAAACTTATAGATAATATTTCTGATTTAAAATTCATAAATATAAATTCATAATAAAATAAGTGAATACTTGAATAAAAATTCCCGGAATGTCGTTGATAACTTAGATTATATCCATATCCAACTTATGAGTGAAATGAAAGGAGGTGAAGAGACCATTTTTCAGATTAAATAATAAATTTTATTTATAAAATAACATATAAAATGATATAATATATTAAATTTTCTCATATAAATTTAATTATAAAAGAAAAAATTAAAGAAAATAAGAACAAAATATAGTTTTGTAGTTTTTTTGTTTTGTTTTTTTAACTATCTAAAAACATCATCATCATTTTTATTAATATAAAGAAAGTAAAAACACTGGGGCCATAGAGAATAAGAAAAAATATAGGATTATACGAAGGCCTAAAATAATGATGCCCAATCGCATCCCCTCTAACAAGATTATTCCCTTCAGAAGTGATTGAATGCAAGTTTGAGGGGAGAAAAATGTTGAGACCTTGCAAAGCCAAAAAGGAAAGATGATTAGAAACCTTATTGTCCTCCCACAATGTATGAAGGATTTATGTGTCATCGATGATGAAATACCTTTACCTTCTCTTAATATAGGATACAGACCAGGGAGTTTTTATCTTACCGTGCATAGAATCATGGATTATGATTGTGTCAGTTTCAAATGCAGCTTGCCCAATATTCCTATGCCTGCAAATCTGATGACCCACCAAGATTTCCAGAGCCTCAAACATAAGAGAATTACCTCTTAAAAAGTGAGAATTGAAAGATAAAACAACACTTCCCATGAAGTCCCTTACTACACCACCATATTTTAGGTCATTCATGGAGAAGGATCCATAAATATTAAGCTTTAGATGAAGGTGATGCATAAGCCATCTCACCCAATGACCACTATTATTCAGGAAGCTGACAAAGGAACCCATGTGAAAGGGCCTGAGATAAAGATAATTAATCCATTTTTTATTGGAACATATCATATCAACCCAAAAAATTTAGTCATAGCTACCAAAGCCTTACCTGAGCACTTAATTTCTTCATACCGGGCCTTATTCCTTACCATCCAGATACACCAATAGCCTGCTACAAGAATGATGGAATGATATTTCCTCTTCGGACCTATATCTCCTACCCTATAAAACCAAAAATCCATGAAGGAAGAGTCCATAAAATCTAAAATAGAAAAACCTGTAAAGTCCCCAAAGGTTTTCCATAGATGATAATCCAAATTTTTTTATTGTTATAAAACGTCTTATTTAAAATCTTTGAATAATTCTTTAAGACATTAATTATTATCATAATATATATATAGATGTGTATATATATGTTTATATATATATATATGTGTATTTATATATATAACATTTTAAATTAAACTAAACCTTAAAAAACCATAAATTAAAACATCAATTGATTATTTTAATTTTTTTTTAAAAGAATCTATTACATTTTAATTTATTAAAGAAAAAAAATATATATATATATCTTTGTAAATTGAACATAAATTTATAGATTAATAACACAATTAAACCCTCACATAAATATATATGTTTATAAACAAATGAGAACTAATCCCTTACCTTAAATAAATGAACCAACTAACCTTCTGCTCACAGATCAGACATAATAGATGCATTTAGAAAGGGTGCAGAAGACAGTTTCATGTTCAAATAGGAATGTATAACATGAGAAAGATGTGCATAATAAGGGTCACAAATATATCAATTTTTAAGATTGCAGTGTAATATGAGGGTTTGTTTTTTTATAAATCCTTCAGGTTGTTTTTAGGGGGATTTGTGTTTCAAAAAGATGGGTTGTTGATTTCAAAATCAAACAAAAACACAAGTTTCTTTTTTATTCAATCAAGTTATGATTATTATTATTATAATCTAACCTAAGATTTCACTATATGTTAATTATATTTATAAGTTATTCGATCATGTAACATTATCATACAATATTGTTACATCTTTTTTTATTTTAACTTAATAAATTATCATCGTTTTTCATCATTTTTTAAACCATTAATATCAATTTTTTAATTTTTTAAGGGTTTTAATGTAAGTCACGTATTCTTATTTTTTTTCTCTTTTATTGTCTAAATTTTTTTCACACCTATTCATTATTTATAGTCATGATTACTTGTATTATTATATTATATTATTATTTATCATTTATTATTATTTAATTTAATGTTTTTTTAAAGAAATCAACTATTTTTTTAATTATTTGCTTTAACATTTTTTAAATAGCTTATATATAATTTTTTTTATTTATACTAATTTAATTATACTTTCATATATTTTTTAAATATTTTATCTTTATAATAATAATAATAATAATTTTATTAAAAACAAGTTTTACCCATTATTATTATTATTATTACCTTTAATTAATTTGCAGAAAATTTATACATTTAAAATTTTAAATCATTATTTTTTGGAAAATGAAAATACTATTATTTATTTACTAAAATAATAATTATAAACAAAACTAATATAGTAATTAATGAAAATCAATTATTTTAAAATATACCAGTAAAAAAATTAACTAAAGAAAATCAATTATTTATTAAAATCAATTTAAAGTCATAAATATAAATATTGAATAAAATAAATGAATACTTAAATAAAAATGTATGGAATGTTGTTGATAAATTAGATGATGGCAATATCCAACTTATTAGTGACATATAAGGATGTACAGAGATATTTTGTCACTTGGAATATTAACTTTTATTTAGAAAATCACACATAAAATGAGAGAATGCATTAACATTTCTTATCAAAATTTAATATTAAAAGAAGAAATTAAAGATAGTAATAAAAAAAATATTTTTGTTATGTTTCTAAAACATCTTATTTAAAATCTTGGAATAATTATTCTAAACATCAATTCTTTTCATAATATATATATATATATATATATATAACTTTGAAAATCAAATCTAACACTTAAAAAAACTATAAATTAATACATTAACTCCTTGATATTAAAATAAATTTTAAAAAATATCTTAAATTATAAATTCTTAAATAAAATAAAGATAAATAGATTGATATATATATATATATATCTTTTTAAATCAAAAATAATTTCAGAGATTAAAAATAAAATCAAACCCTTACATAATTTGATAGGTTTAGGAACAAACTAAAACTGATCCATGACCATAAATAAATGAACCAAAAACCATTTTGATAGAGGCTCAAACACACTAGAATCAAGTGAAAAGGGTGCAGGAGATAGTGCAGTGATCAAACAGGCGTGCTGAACATGAGCAACATGTGCAGAACAAGAGTGAACAATATATTAGTTTTAAAGATTACAATGTAAGCTGAGGGTTTGTTTTTTTTAAAACATTCAGGCCATTTTTAGAGGGATTCATGTTTTACAAATATGGGTAGTTAATTTCAAAGGAAAAAATCATTAATTACTTTGTTATTCAATCATATTAAATTTATTATTATTTTACGCTATTCTATTATTTCAGTTCATCTTTATTTATTTATAAGTGTTTCAATAATGTCATGTTATCATATATTATTGTTATATTTTTTCTATTTTTTTTTAATTTTAACTTATTCTATTATCATTGGTTTGTTTTTATCATTTTTAAAACATTCATATCCAATTTTTTAATTATTTTTTACCATGTTTTATTTAATTCAAGTTTTCTTATTTTTTTTCTCATCCATTGTTTGATTTTTTTCATATCTCTATTTTTTTCATGACAAAATTACTTTTATTATAATATTATATTATAATTTCACATTTATTATCATTTAATTTAATGTTTTAAAGAAATCATCTATTTTTTAATCATTTTCATTAACATTTTTAAAATGGTTTATATATAAAATTATATTTGTTTATACTAATATAATAATTATTTCATATAATTATAAACTATTTTATCTTAAAAATAATAAATATAATTTTATTATAAAATATGTTTTACCCTTTAATACAATTATTGTTGTTATCTTTAATTAATTTATCCAAAATTTAAATATTTAAAATTATTAATCATCCTTTTATTTAAATTAAAATTCATATAATTAATTTTTTTAAAAAAAGTTATAAACAAAAATAATTTAAATTTTTTTAAAATCAATGACATTAAAACATATCAGGTAATAAAATTTAATAATGAAAATCAATTATTTATCAATTTTTTTAACATAAAGTAAAAATATTTCAAGCTAATATTATTTCTAATATCAACATTTTAGAAAAAAACTAAAAATTAATTCAATTATATACTTACACCAATAATTTTAAATAAAAGGACATTTATAAACATAATATACTTTATATAAAAATAGTTTTTTCTAAAGTATTAAAATATCCAAAAAATATAATATAAAAGAATAAATTTTATATAATGAATTTTATCTTATGATAAAAATATATTTATTTATGAATATATTAGTTTTTTTATTTAAGATATAAAAATATTGTATCTTAAATTATAAAGTAATATTTTATAATTTGAATAAAAAATTATTTTGATTACAAAAATGACATTAGTTTCTTAATTTTTATTATTGAAAATATTTATTTTAAATTATAAAAAAACTAAATACATGTATAAAATAAAATTAATATTTTAATTTCTTGGGATGTTACATTCTTCCCCCTTAAAATAATTGCACTCTTGTAATTATTTCGTCGGACTTAAAAAAATTCTGAAATTTTGCCTTCAGAATTAAGAAAACATGAACCATTACAATTCTATACTCTTCCAACAACAAATAATCACCAAATATTTCTATACTAACACTCTAATACCAACTGTGAAGGCCCAAATCAATGCTTTTTGGTTCAACACATATAAATGTTGTGTATTTTTTTTATAAAAGAACTTGAACAAATAGACAGCATTTAAAACATACGAGGAACTTTTTCAGTCTAGGTTTTGGATAATTATATATTACACATTACATTTTATCAAAGTGTTAAATTAATAAATTAAAAAAACTAAAATGATTCGGGTGCAATAAATCCATAAGATTAGTGAGTGCCTTCCATAAATTCCACTAAACCTGTGAAAAATAAAATTTAAAACATATGGTGTGCATTAAATTTTCCTAGTAATTACTATTCAAATATTGGGTAAATAATTTTAAAATACTTCATTTTTTAAAGTAATTACTATAAATTTTTTTTCAAAACATTGAAGAATAATAATAATAAGTTAATATAAATTTTAAAACCATCAATTTCCCAAAATAATAATATTTCGAAATAATTCCTTGCATTTCTCGATTTGAAAATAATAATTTCAAAGGATTAATTATGATACTTGGTAGGCCATAAGAAAACCCTAAGTACACTTAGTCATATCTAAGGCTGGACAATGTCCTCTTAAGGTCATGGTTTCACTCCCTATTATAAGTTAACATTCGATACTCTTGTGCCAATTTTAAGAAAAACATTTTTATAGTCCTGTCTTTCTCAATCATAATTCAAAAATGTTTCAAAATAATACATACATAAATTATTTCCTTTAACATAAAATAATCCTACATAATTCATAACATGTCATAAACATTTATTTAGAAATTATAAATCATATTTAGGAGAAACCCTTTCTTATAAACAATCGTTCTTATTTAAAAGTCATAAATATAAATATATAATAAAATAAATGAATGTTTGAAAAATAAAGCATGGAATGTCATTGATAACTTAAATTATTTCCATATACATCTTATGACTGATATACAAGGAGGTGAATAGACCTTTTTCCATATGAAATAAAAACTTTTATTTTTAAAATTACACATAAAATGACAGAATTCATGAACATTTCTCATAGAAATGTATTTGTAAAATAAACTATTAAAGACGATAATAACAAAACATAGTTTTGTTATTTTTCTAAAAAAAATTATTTCAAATCTTGGAATAATTCTTCAAAACGATAATTCTTAGCATAATATATATATATATTTATATATAACATTGTAAATTAAAACAAACCCTAATAAAAACCATAAAATAAAACATCAATTAATATATTTAAAAATAAATTTAAAACAATCTCTTAAATTATAAATTATTGAAGAAAATAAAGATAAATAGATAAATAGATATATACATATACATATACATACATACATACATACATACATACATACATACATATATATATATCTCTTTGTAAATCAAAGATAAATTGATAGATTAAAAACAAAATCAAACCCTTAATAATTTTATCTATTTATAAAAAATTTAAAAATAACCCCTTACCTTAAATAAATGAACAAAAACCCTTCTGCTCGAGGCTAAGACACACTAAAAGTAGGCATAAAGAGTGCAGAAGACAACGTAGTGCTCAAACAATCATGAAAAACATGAGCAGGGTGTCCAGAATGAGAGTCACATATATATTAGTTTTGAAGCTTGCCATGCTAACCAAGGGTTGTTTTTTTATAAATAATTCATGTCATTTTTATTAAGATTTATTTTTTCATGAATACAGGGTGTTGATTTCAAAATAAAAACAACATGAGTTTCTTTTTTGCTCAATCTTGTTAACTTTATTATTATTTAATGTTATTCTATTATTTCACATCATATGTATAATATTTATAAGTTATTCAATCATGTCACATTATTATAAATTTTTCATATTTTTTTTCATTTTAACTTATTATATTTTCATAATTTTTTATTGTTTTTAAACTATTCATATCTTTTTTTAATTATTTATAGTTTTTTTGTATGGCGCATTTTTTTTCTCTTACATATTTTGACATTTTTTCATCTCTCTTTATTTTAAGTGATGATTACTTTATTATTATATTATATTTTCATTTTACATTTATTATTATTTAATTTAATATTTTTGTTAAAGAAATCAAATTTTTTAATCTTTTTTTTTAAAAAATCTTAAATAGTTTATATATATAATTTGTTGTTTATTTATACTAATATAATTATACTTTCATATATTTATAAAATATTTTATCATAAGAATAATAATTATAATTTTAATAAAAAATATGTTTTACCCTTTATTATTATCATTATTATTATTAGATTAAATTAATTTATCCAAAATTTAAACATTCAAAATTATAAATCATTGTTTTTATTTAAATTAAAATACTTATAATTTATTTATTGTAACAAAAGTTATACACAAAAATAACTTAGTAATTTTGGAAAATCAATTATATCAAAACATAACAAGTAATAAATTTACTAAAGAAAATCAGTTATTTATTAAAAACAATTTAATATAAAGTAATAATATTTCTAGATAATATTATTTCTAATATTAAAATTTTATAAAGACACTAAAAATTAATCCAATTATCTACTTATGCCAAAAATTTTAAATAAAAAGACATTTATAAACATAATATGTTTATATAAAAATATTTTTTCTAAATAAAATAACATATCTATAAAATATAATATTAAAATATAATTTTAAATAAATAATTTTGGTTTTTGTTAAAAATAAATTTATTTAAGGAATATATTAGTTTATTTGGATTTAAGATATAAAAATACTATTAATTAAATTACAAAGTAATGTTTTATAATTTGGATAAAAACTTATTTTGATTACGCAAAATACATTAGTTTATTAAAATGTTTTATTAAAAATAATTCTTTTAAATTATAAACAAGATACATACATAAATAAAATAAAAATACTATTTGATTTTTTTGGGATGTTATAGTTTTTCACTATTCGAGTGAAATCCATGAGTCCAAGGGTTATACATGACACACATTTGGTTATTCAATCACAGATTAGATAGCCCATCTTGCCTAACCGCCACCATATTGGCTTTCCCATCGATGCCATTGTTGACTGCCACCAATGGAGGTTTGGTTAGAATTAACCATCCCTAATGATGGAAAAATCCGCACACTGTATATTTTTAACCCCATGGTTCTCGATTTAGCCTTAATTTATCCAGATTAATCCTCTATATGCACTAAACTTAAGTGATAAACTTGAAAATTATGAAACTTACAGTTAATATTTCTCATAATATATAACAATGATTGGGATGATTCTAATGATATTGAATTAATATATTCAAGGGATTTCCAACCATGTATCATTGGATTTGTGAGTCAATAAAATAAAACTATTATCAATTGTTTTCTAATAATGTCTTTGTAATTTTTCTCTATAATATTTTGAAATATATTTTTTATATTTTAATGAATGTAAAGACTATAGATTTTTCATGAGGTAGGGAAAACATACCAAAATTTCACAAATAATTTCTAATATATAGGATTATACTGAGTAGAGAAATATTTATCCATAAAAATGGGAAACATATAAAAATACTATATATTATTTTCCTGCCTCAGAGATCATTTAGAAAAGCTCCCTCATGTTACCACAACCCCTCTTGTGACTGTTCTGAAAACTCTAGCTTTCCCATTCATTTCTATTAAGTAAGAAGGTGACTAGTTATAAAAAAATTACTAAATAATAAAATAAATAATAATTTATTAAAATAACTTCTCCACTACTATGAATAACCATGATAATGCCCAAAAATTATGAAACTCATACCCTAGGGAAAACAACACATTCTATACTCAACAACATATTCCATTTCATAATCTGACATCCCATTCATTTAAATTCAAATGAGTTCCAAATAATCAATTAACACTAAGATGAGCATCAGATTCTGACCATAAGAAATGAATACTTGGATTAAAACTTGAAATGTTACATCTTCCCCACCTCATAACTTTTCCTCCTAAAAGAAGTAAACCATAAAAATTTATTCCCATACCATTTATCTTGAATGATGGAACCCTCCCAACCATTTCCATCCAATGGAATGATATCATAAAACAACATTTTATATGACCATGAATAAACATAAAGTTATCCACAATCTCAAGGGATCATAAAAATATGTCTCTCTATACTAAGATAAATAGGTCATAGGTTTCTATCATGATATGTTCAGTTTTCAGTTGAACTTGTGATAAACATAACATTTTTTAGATCCACTTCCATAAAATTAAATTCCATTATAAAACATATCAGATTTCGTATCCTCAACAAACTAATCAAATAAAATATACACATAAAATCTCAATTATCAATATTTATGACAGTTTAAATATCACCATTTGATAGTTTTAGTATTGATCAACAAATTCTTTAATAATTTGAAAAAAACAAACCATCCATCTATGGGAAGTGCATCAAGATTCCCACCTCTATTGAAAATGTTATGGATAAACCTATATAAATGATTGTAATTGAGAAAAATAAGATAAAACAAAAATTCCAACTAATAATATCACTTAATATTTCATCCTCTGATGGTCAAGCCAAATACTAACAAGGATTTCTTATGATTTCAATAACATGGCCGTAATCTCAAATAACCCCATAATGAATCGCTTTAAACATTACTCGTTTTAAAAAAATCATACTCTAAGGGTATCCAAGGTTTGCCGAAGGTTCTCCAAAGGACACCTAAGAAGAATACCATGGTACTAAATGTAGGTCATAGATAAATATAAAATAAAGGGGGGGGGGGTGAATTTCCTTTATAAAAATAAAAACATAAAGAAGATATAAATTAGGAAATAAGACAGTAAGAAATGATATAGAGGTAAGTGAAGTAAAAATATAATATACATTAAAGATAAAGTGATGATGTAATTTAAATGAAGATTTCACTCAATAATTAATATGGTATTATGATGCATGATAGATAGTGGTTATCAATTAAAGAGATTACATATGAAAAGAGATCATTATAATTTTGATAATTTTTATAAAAGATAATTCTAAAGTTGTAACATCGAAGCTTGAATCATAGGTTCGGAGATAGTGTTCCACTTATCCTGATGAATGCCTCTCCATATGCAATATGTTTCTAACTAGTAGAAAGGGTCTGAATGCTGTTAGTGGGGAGACTATACCCCCAGTATCCACAAAGACAAGTTTTAGTAATAAAACAAAATATCACACTGGAATAATTAATAAATCCTACAACAAATGACATAGAAAGTATCCCAAGTCATAAAGAATAATAAACCAAAGACCCAAAAAGTTCCAGGTGAAACAAAAGGGTTTACAAGACATGTAAGTAAATAAAACACTGTAGTGTTACTGTAACGGCCCAAAATTTTGAATAAATCTTGTTTCCTAATTTAATGTGTTATTTTATTTTATTTTTATACTCAACAAAAATGTTTTATTTGATAAACTTGATTATAATTAAAATGAGACCAGTGGGTTTTGATTGTTATATGACCATCGGTCAATATGACCACTGTGAACAAAATGTTTTGATTATTGTCTCTAAATATATGTAATCTTGGTTAATTATTATAGAAAAAAGATTTTATGGCCTCACCTAGTAGTCTTGGACCGATCGAAGCCCATCTAACAGAGCTTGGGAAGGAGGTAGCACCATTGGGCTTTGCTCTGGACCAAATCCAAGCCGAACTTCATCATGTGAAGCTAGAACGGAATCGCCTTCGCGAGAAGTTCAAACTGATAGAAATTACTACTCAGGCAATTTTGACTGAGCCTCCCCAAGATTCTATCACCCTAGCACACCTTACTCTTAGGTCCTATGTTGGTATTATAAGGGGCTATGTAACGAGACCGTAACTGCCTTGTGTAATCCTTATTTTAAATAAAAATTGGTATTTCTTATTATGATGATGTTTATGAATTTTCAAATGACCGGATAAATATAGTATGCATATTTTTGATGAATTTTAGAAAAAGGATATTTTAAAAATGTTTATGTAAACCTTAAATAATTAAAAATGTGTAATGATTTTCAAAAAATGGTCTTCTACAATTATGTTCAGTACGATATTTGGAGTCTAATAAGATCAACTTGATTTTTGATAAATAGTAAATTATGAATAGTGATTTTATGATTAGGATTAGTAATATGACCAAATGGATTAGTAATCTCACTTAAAGAAAGTTTTAAAATAATATAGGCACCTTGATTAAGTAATGTGATTCAATAAAATGGTTAAATAACGGTTTCATAAATAATTATTCAAGTATTAGTTTTTTCGGGTGAATAGTTTTTTTTAATTAAAAATTAAATTAAAAATATTTAGAAAATTATTTTTATAAAATGGATTTCATTTTTGAACTCAGAGCACCGATATTATGTTATGGTAATTTTTGGGGTTTTTTCTGAAAAAATGAATTTTCGGTGAATAGTGTATTTATTTAAAAATAAATTTAAAAATATTTAGAAAATTATTTTTATAAAATTTAGTTCATTTTTGAAATCAGAGCATTGATATTTGGTTAGTGTGAAATTTAGGGATTTTTCTGAGAAAGTTGAATTTTCAGTGAATAGTAAAAATGCAGTTTTAGGGTTTCGGTATGTTTAATGACATCATAGCTGTGTCATGATGATGTCATGAGATATTTTAAGGGTTGGCCGGCAAAGGGTAATGAATTATTGTTTTGGGGGCCCCATGTGGCCTAAATCCATGGTAAATGCCAAGTGAGAGCACATGGGTTTGAGAAAAGCACATGTGAGGTGTCCCTTGGCCATTAATGCCTTGTCCCCTCACTTTCCCTATAAATACCAAGCCCTCCTCTCATCCATTCGACTCCACACTCTTCCCCAACGAAGTTCTGGTCTCATTACCTCCCAAGGAGTCCTCCCAAGGTGCCCCCAATCCATCAAGGTCCCAACCTTTGAGGTTTAAGAGTTAAATTTTAAGGTAAGGGATCTGACCCCTCTCTTTCTTTTCAAGTGATCTCTTTTATGTCAATTCTTTTATACTCCATGTTCTTATGTTGGAGGATGTTCTTTTATATTCATTATACTGTCAATTTTATTTTCATATGATGAGAGACCCCCTCTTACTCTCATCATTTCATTTTATGAAGTTTTAAGTGGCGCCGTTAGGCTGCCGAATTTTTAAGGGATTCTTTCACCCTCCTCATTCTTTTCAAAGTTCTACTTTCATGTCAAGTCTTTCAAGTTCCTTTTTATTATGTTGAGGTATGATCTCTGTATTTATCATACAGATCTTTTATGATATAATGATGAGAGACCCCATTTTATCTCTTCAATTCAGTATTTTGATGTTTTAAGTGACGCCGTTAGGCTGCCGAATTTTTAAGTGGTTCTTCACCCTTCTCATTTTGAAGTTATACTTTCATGTCAATTCATTCAAGTTCCTTTTTTTATGTTGGGGTATGATCTCTATATTTATCATACTAATCTTTTATGATATAATTATGAGATACCCCATTTGATCTCTTCAATTCAGTATTTTGAAGTTTTAAGTGGCGCCGTTAGGCTGCCGAATTTTTAAGTGGTTCTTCACCCTTCTCGTTTTGAAGTTATACTTTCATGTCAATTATTTCAAGTTCATTTTTGTTGTGTTGGGGTATGATCTCTATTTCTATCATACTTATCTTTTATGACCATATGATGAGATACCCCATTTGATCTCTTCAATTCAGTATTTTGATGTTTTAAGTGACGCCGTTAGGCTGCCGAATTTTTAAGTGGTTCTTCACCCTTCTCATTTTGAAGTTCTACTTTCATGTCAATTCAATCAAGTTCCTTTTTTTATGTTGGGGTATGATCTCAATATTTATCATACTAATCTTTTATGATCTAATTATGAGAGACCCCATTTGATCTCTTCAATTCAGTATTTTGAAGTTTTAAGTGGCGCCGTTAGGCTGCCGAATTTTTAAGTGGTTCTTCACCCTTCTCGTTTTGAAGTTATACTTTCATGTCAATTCTTTCAAGTTCCTTTTTGTTGTGTTGGGGTATGATCTCTATGTCTATCATACTGATATTTTATGACCATATGATGAGATACCCCATTTGATCTCTTCAATTCAGTATTTTGAAGTTTAAGTGGCGTCGTTATGCTGCTAAATTTTTAAGTGGTCCTTGCACCTTTCTCCCTTTTCAAAGTTCTAATTCCATGTCAAGTATTGAAAGTTCCTTTTTATTATGTTGGGGTATGATATATATATCTATCATACTGATTTTTTTTCATATGATGAGAGACCCTATTTGATCTCATCAATTCATTTTTTGTTGAAGTTTATGTAACACTATTAGGCTGCCGAATTTTCATAAGAGAAATCTTATTTTTGTCTTCCTTTCATGTTATTCATTTCATATGGTATATTTTAAAATTTCATTACAATGTTCTTAAATCCCTTAAATTCTGTCCCTCTACTGTTTTATTGGTCATTTATGAATGTTTGACCCATGTCCCCTCTCTTTTAAATGTTTTCTAAAACCCTGAAACATAGCCGTTATGTTGCAGAATTTTCATCTCAAAATGCCTCTCTCTTTTCTCAAAAATATTTTATGTTCTAAAGTGAATACTAAAAGATCCTATTTCTACAGGGGTATTCACATATATATCAAAATGTTCTATTTTAAATTCTGGGATTTACATACATGAGACCCGCTCTCCCCTTCCGTGGGTTTAAAGTGACGTAAAGATCATGTCTTTAAAGCAGTTTTTAAAATGTTATGATTATGAAATGAAACCCATTTCTTTTATGATATATGGGTTGTTTATTAAATTATTGATGATGATATATGTGGCTCACATGATAATAAATTCAAATTTAAGGGTGCGCCCTGATAGCGCTCCAATGCATTGGGTAATGATGTAACCACTAGAGACTACAATTTTCACGATACCTTGGTGAATAACCTTGGTAATTTTCAAATGACACCTTGGGGATGGACCTTGGTGATATGTTCATGATTGTCGATGTTAAATGATGTAGCCACATCTTCAAGTTATGAAAAATGTTATTTTTATTATGAAATTCCTCATGATTTCTTTCTCATGCCTTAAAGTTCTTTTCATTACCTTATTGAAGTATCTCAAGTTCACATGTAAAATGTTTCTCTTGTTTCCCTTACTGGGCCTTCTGCTCACCATTTCTTTTGATGTATGTCCCCAGGTTATGAGATGCAGTAATGAACCAAGGATGAACATATGGAGAAGCCTTTCAAGTGTTTAAGAAAAATCTTTTATGTTTTCATGTTTAAAGTTCCTGGTTTCCAAGACACTAAATCTTAAAGATCCTCAGTTTTGTAAAATGTAATGAAAGTTAATGTTATAAAAAGGTGGGATGCTATAGTTGGTATCAAAGGATGGTTTAGTTATTTGTGGAAATTAGGATATGAAAACTTTAGGAAGAACCCTATAGAAAAGTTTAAATATAGGAAATCTTCCTGGTATTTTGGTGAGTATTGAGTAAGGGGTTTCCAAGAAAATACATCCCTATCTGGGTACAAGCAGGTAGAGGTGGCTCTGGAACAGATGTACATAGGGGTAAAACCTGAAAACACTGCTTTGAGCTAGACTCGAATAGGAACTGGTACACGACAATGGGCCTTGCTGCACTCTTGGTTACGACACTCCTGGGGGATATGCTTTGGTAAACTCATATGCTTAGTATGAACCATTGTTAAGGGAACAAAGATTCACATAAGAATATATGATCATGGATAACCTAGATGGGAACCTAGGGGATCACAAGTTAGGGTATAATTTTCTTCTACAAGTTATCCTTATATGATTTCAGTTCCTTTTCATGATTATTGTCTAAGCACTTAAGCCCCTAATTATTCTTTCTCTTCTTAGTTAATGGTGGGAAATGGAAGAACATGTCCCAACAACCAATTTGATAGGAAATGTGATGATTGTCATATTAATATGATAGGGATGATTAGGGGATTAAAATATGATTATTATTTTGGAAGATGTTCACTATTTTGGGGACCCTATATGATCGAGGTAAATAGATTACAACGGTATTTTCATTGAGGAGTAAGGTTGACTTATATTTTGAAGAATCGATGAATTTAAGGTGGACTTATAGTAAATTAGGTTACTTATGGGAATAATTAACCTATCTTGGGTAAAATATGTTTAGGTTAGATGCTTTTGTTATAAGATGTTAGGAGTGGTTGATGTTGTTTAGTGATGAACAATGAAGTTTATTTTGGAAGACTATGTTATCAAATCCTTCTTGTATTTGGGTTTCAATCTTAGTTTGGTTTATTTTGAGGAATCTTAAGGACCATTATTTATGGAATAGACTACGATGAACTTTGGGTAGTACCATGGATCTTTGAAGATTTAAAAGTAGTTTCCATTCCTATGGGATTCTTTTTTAAGAGTTGCTTTACCTTACCCTTTCTATTTTTGGGATAATGTTTAAAGATAAAAGAAATAGATAGTTGATCTTTTGTGGATTATGTTATTCTCTAGAAGATGATTCTTGTGTTTTGATGAGACCAAGTAGTTTTGAATGCTCATCGTTTAGAGAAAAGATTAGTTTTGGTAGAAACTTATAAAAGTATAAAACTCTACATGAAGATAGATATATTTCCTTATGTTTTTGTTCTATGTTGTAAATGAATTCCTCAAAGTTATGAAAAGGAACGTAAAACAAAAACGTTGTTGGCTTACGTTTCCTACTAGGTAATCAAAGACCGCTTACACACATCATAATTTTGGGATTTTCTGGTGGTTAACTTCCTCCTAATGATGTTTTCTATCACTCTCCTTTAGGAAGTGACCCTTTGTTTTCTCCTCCATGTCCATGTTTCCTACATGGAATCCTAGTATGAGTAAACTTGGGTGGCCTTTGTACTTCCTTTTCTTTCTTTTAAAGTAATGGTGTTACTGACTCTTTTTCCGATGTGGGACTTTCAATGAAATTTCAAAACCCAATTTTAAAAATTGTGAGGACGCAATTTCTTAAGGGGGGAAGATTGTAACGGCCCAAAATTTTGAATAAATCTTGTTTCCTAATTTCATGTGTTATTTTATTTTATTTTTATACTCAACAAAAATGTTTTATTTGATAAACTTGATTATAATTAAAATGAGACCAGTGGGTTTTGACTGTTATATGACCATCGGTCAATATGACCGCTGTGAACAAAATGTTTTGATTATTATCTCTACATATATGTAATCTTGGTTAATTATTATAGAAAGAAGATTTGATGGCCTCACCTAGTAGTCTTGGACCGATCGAAGCCCATCTAATAGAGCTTGGGAAGGAGGTAGAACCATTGGGCTTTGCTCTGGACCAAATCCAAGCCGAACTTCATCATATGAAGCTAGAACGAAATTGCCTTCGCGAGAAGTTCAAATTGATAGAAATTACTACTCGGGCAATTTTGACTGAGCCGCCCCAAGATTATATCACCCTAGCACACCTTACTCTTAGGTCCTATGTTGGTATTATAAGGGGCTATGTAACGAGACCGTAACTGCCTTGTGTAATCCTTATTTTAAATAAAAATTGGTATTTCTTATTATGATGATGTTTATGAATTTTCAAATGACCGGATAAATATATTATGCATATTTTTGATGAATTTTAGAAAAAGGATATTTTAAAAATGTTTATGTAAACCTTAAATAATTAAAAATGTGTAATGATTTTCAAAAAACGGTCTTCTACAATTATGTTCAGTACGATATTTGGAGTCTAATAAGATCAACTTGATTTTTGATGAATATTAAATTATAAATAGTGATTTTATGATTAGGATTAGTAATATGACCAAATGGATTAGTAATCTCACTTAAAGAAAGTTTTAAAATAATATAGGCACCTTGATTAAGTAATGTGATTCAATAAAATGGTTAAATAACGGTTTCATAAATAATTATTCAAGTATTAGTTTTTTCAGGTGAATAGTGTTTTTTAATTAAAAATTAAATTAAAAATATTTAGAAAATTATTTTTATAAAATGGATTTCATTTTTGAACTCAGAGCACCGATATTATGTTACGGTAATTTTTGGGGTTTTTTCTGAAAAAATGAATTTTTGGTGAATAGTGTATTTATTTAAAAATAAATTTAAAAATATTTAGAAAATTATTTTTATAAAATTTAGTTCATTTTTGAAATCAGAGCATTGATATTTTGTTAGTGTGAAATTTAGGGATTTTTCTGAGAAAGTTGAATTTTCAGTGAATAGTAAAAATGCAGTTTTAGGGTTTTGGTATGTTTAATGACATCATAGCTGTGTCATGATGATGTCATGAGGTATTTTAAGGGTTGGCCGGCCAAGGGTGATGAATTATTGTTTTAGGGACCCCATGTGGCCTAACTCTAGGGTAAATGCCAAGTGATAGCACATGGGTTTGAGAAAAGCACATGTGAGGTGTCCCTTGGCCATTAATGCCTTGTCCCCTCACTTTTCCTATAAATACCAAGCCCTCCTCTCATCCATTCGACTCCCCACTCTTCCCCAACGAAGTTCTGGTCTCATTACCTCCCAAGGAGTCCTCCCAAGGTTCCCCCAAGCCCTCAAGGTCCCAACCTTTGAGGTTTAAAAGTTACATTTTAAGGTAAGGGATCCGACCCCTCTCTTTCTTTTCAAGTGATCTCTTTTATGTCAATTCTTTTATACTCCATGTTCTTATGTTGGAGGATGTTCTTTTATATTCATTATACTGTAAATTTTATGTTCATATGATGAGATACCCCCTATTACTCTCATCATTTCATTTTATGAAGTTTTAAGTGGCGCCGTTAGGCTGCCGAATTTTTAAGGGATTCTTTCACCCTCCTCATTCTTTTCAAAGTTCTACTTTCATGTCAAGTCTTTCAAGTTCCTTTTTATTATGTTGGGGTATGATCTCTATATTTATCATACTGATCTTTTATGATCTAATGATAAGAGACCCCATTTGATCTCTTCAATTCAGTATTTTGATGTTTTAAGTGACGCCGTTAGGCTGCCGAATTTTTAAGTGGTTCTTCACCCTTCTCATTTTGAAGTTCTAATTTCATGTCAATTCATTCAAGCTCCTTTTTTTATGTTGGGGTATGATCTCTATATTTATCATACTAATATTTTAAGATCTAATTATGAGAGACCCCATTTGATCTCTTCAATTCAGTATTTTGAAGTTTTAAGTGGCGTCGTTAGGCTGCCGAATTTTTAAGTGGTTCTTCACCCTTCTCGTTTTGAAGTTCTACTTTCATGTCAATTATTTCAAGTTACTTTTTGTTGTGTTGGGGTATGAACTCTATGTCTATCATACTGATAGTTTATGACCATATTATGAGATACCCCATTTTATCTCTTCAATTCAGTATTTTGATGTTTTAAGTGACGCCGTTAGGCTGCCGAATTTTTAAGTGGTTCTTCACCCTTCTCATTTTGAAGTTCTACTTTCATGTCAATTCATTCAAGTTCCCTTTTTTATGTTGGGGTATGATCTATATATTTATCATACTAATCTTTTATGATCTAATTATGAGATAACCCATTTGATCTCTTCAATTAAGTATTTTTAAGTTTTAAGTGGCGCCGTTAGGCTGCCGAATTTTTAAGTGGTTCTTCACCCTTCTCGTTTTGAAGTTCTACTTTCATGTCAATTCTTCCAAGTTCCTTTTTGTTGTGTTGGGGTATGATCTCTATGTATATCATACTGATATTTTATGACCATATGATGAGATACCCCATTTGATCTCTTCAATTCAGTATTTTGAAGTTTAAGTGGCGTCGTTAGGCTGCTAAATTTTTAAGTGGTCCTTGCACCTTTCTCCCTTTTCAAAGTTCTAATTCCATGTCAAGTATTGCAAGTTCCTTTTTATTATGTTGGGGTATGATATATATATCTATCATACTGATTTTTTTTATTTTCATATGATGAGATACCCTATTTGATCTCATCAATTCATTTTTGGTTGAAGTTTATGTAACACTGTTAGGCTGCCGAATTTTCAAAAGAGAAATCTTATTTTTGTCTTCCTTTCATGTTATTCAATTTCATATGATATATTTTCAAATTTCATTACCATGTTCTTAAATCACTTAAATTCTGTCCCTCTACTGTTTTATGGGTCATTTATGAATGTTGGACCCATGTCCCCTATCTTTTCAATGTTTTCTAAAACCCTGAAACATAGCCGTTATGCTGCAGAATTTTCATCTCAAAATGCCTCTCTCTTTTCTCTAAAATATTTTATGTTCTAAAGTGAATACTCAAAGCTCTTATTTCTACAGGGGTATTCACATATATATCAAAATGTTCTATTTTAAATTCTTGTATTTACATACATGAGACCCGCTCTCCCCTTCCATGGGTTTAAAGTGACGTAAAGATCATGTCTTTAAAGCAGTTTTTAAAATGTTATGATTATGAAATGAAAACCATTTCTTGTATGATATATGGGTTGTTTATGAAATTATTGATGATGATATATCTGTCTCACATGATAATAAAGGCAAATTTAAGGGTGCGCCCGGATAGCGCTCCAATGCATTGGGTAATGATGTAACCACTAGAGATTACAAATTTCACGATACCTTGGTGAATAACCTTGGTAATTTTCAAATGACACCTTGGGGATGGAACTTGGTGATATGTTCATGATTGTCGATGTTAAATGATGTAGCCACATCTTCAAGTTATGAAAAATGTTATTTTTATTACGAAATTCCTCATGATTTCTTTCTCATGCCTTAAAGTTCTTTTCATGGCCTTATTGAAGTATCTCAAGTTCACATGTAAAATGTTTCTCTTGTTTCCCTTACTGGGCCATCTGCTCACCCTTTCTTTTGATGTATGTCCCCAGGTAATGAGATGTAGTAATGAACCAAGGATGAACATATGGAGAAGCCTTTCAAGTGTTTAAGAAAAATCTTTTATGTTTTCATGTTTAAAGTTCCTGGTTTCAAAGACACTAAACATTAAAGATCCTCAGTTTTGTAAAATGTAATGAAAGTTAATGTTATAAAAAGGTGGGATGCTATAGTAACTCTAGATTTCACCCCAGTACATCTTCTGATCACCATGCTCCATCTCCTAGATCCATATTTCTAGGGCCTTTCCCTTTCATGCATCCCTAATCATGATGTCTATATACACATCAAGATACCTATATAAGGTGTTATTATAAGTCCAATAGGACACCACTAATGCATCCTTAACACGAGTTCACTTGGATAAGAGTGTATTTCAAGATAATAAATAAATGTTCATGAAAACAACACATAATCATGTGATAAAAATCACGAAATAACCAAGATACCACAACCCACGATTGTTCCCTCATCAGTTCCCTATTAGGAATATGATCATAATTAACATTTTGAACCAAGGTTGACTATAAGTCCACCATGTGTCTCTTGGAATCCACAAGGAAAATGAGTTTTGGGTTGGGCCACATGAACATAAAGTCCTAACTATGTCACAAGTCATACCATAAGGTCATCATACCCCATTTATTTGTTCGGCCATGACACATATCCATAAAATCATAACACTGTCTTCAGTGAAGAATTACGGGAAATATGCCCCTACCCCATGTCCTGATCCATTTTCATCACCATCGCATGTCTACATTCCCCCCTATATGGAATCAACAGGCCACAATGGCCCACCTCACATTTTATAATAGAGGAAAAACCTTCGAAATATATCCATCACACATAACAAGGCATAACATGCATAAACACAACATGGAAAATCAAAAATTAAAATTAGTAGACATAAACACAGGTGATCAAACAAAAATACGGGTCTTATGGGATACACACACACATGTGATCAAAATCAAGCATGTTCTAATGTATATAAGCACACATCTTCATATGAAGATGAAAATCACATACATGTCCTATAAATGATAAGGAACTTCCCACATCAAGCATGTCAATGTCCAGGTCAAGGTTCACCAATAGTGTGATAAACCGAACAAAATTATCACACCAATCGAAACAAGATTTCATGAAAAGAACTACAAATATTCAACATCATAAATGGAAAAATTCAAGTCTCACTAAAGGAAGGAAAACATTAGTGGATGAAGGAATAGTAAACTGGGAAGAGGGTTGTGGCTCCGATGAGTTTTAATAAATATAAAAAACACTCAACTCCCAGATATTGATTTTCCAACAGACCAAAATTGAGGTATGAGAGGATTGAGGCAATTTAAAGTACCCCCCTCAATGTAAGAAAACTGACCGAAACACATCCTAGGTTTTTCTAAAGTCTTTAAGAATCATTTATACCAAAGGAATGACTCAATAGAGGAGTGTGAATCAATTATTATATGGAGGAATAGAAATTAATATCACATTCAAGACCCCTCATTTAATTCACACATGTGTTTCTATTGAAATATGTGTGAATTAAATGAGGGGTATTGAATGTGATATTAATTTCATTCCTCCCTATAATAATTTATTCACACTCCTATATTGAATCATTCTTTTGGTCTAGATTATTTCTATAGACTTCATAAGAACCTTGGATGTGTTTGGATCAGTTTTCTTACATTGAGGTGGATACATTAAATAGCCTCAATCCTCCCAAACCTCCATGTTGGTCTATTGGAAAATCAATATTTTGGATTTGAGTTTTGTACATGTTGATTCAAACACATATGATCCTCAACCCTCTTCCTAGTCAAATATTTCTTCATCCACACACACACATGTGATATAAATCAAGCATGGTCTTATATTCCATACGTAACCCCACAACCTCTATCTTACCAGCTTCATGTCAACATAGCGATGAACAACACAAATAGCCATAGGTATCCTCAATAGGTTCCATCTAGATAGAATCCTTAAAAATATTTTTATACTTAGTCTCAACCAAGGATAGGTGTTCATTATATTCTCCAATAAAGTCCAAGAATCATGACCGAATCATATCCTCAAGGATCTAAATCATCTTCTATGAATGTACATTGGTTTTCAAATTATATGTTGTACTCATCTTCAACTGAGTCCCCAAATCCTTCTTCAATACTTGAAAGAATCATGATGTGAAATGTGCGTCCATATTCAATATGATATTGAAAGTCACTCCATACATTCATATGATTTTCAAGAAATAAAACTTCCCCAACTCATTTATAGAGTGATTCTATTTAATTGGAATGAAATGGAAAAATTTCATTTATTGACCAACTATCACCCAACCCGCATAAAAAATCCTTACAGTTTCGGGTAACCCCATATCAAAGTCCATCATCACATCATCCCACTACCACATCAACCCCGAAAGTGGATGATGAAAAACATATGGACACTAATTCAAACTTTTTCCCTATAATATATAATCCATTATGAAACAAAACTAGCGATACCCCTCTTCATACTGGACCACCCGAACTATTTTAAAATTCCATGGTACATCTTCATTGACCCTATAAACACTTCCTACTTTGAAGAATAAGTGTCTCTCATAAAATCCAATTCCATGGAATACAAAAAAGATAAAGTATCACAAATTTAGATCACATTTTCATCATCTAAGGAAAACCAATGAATAAAATCACCCCACCAAGAATTCTAAAATCACTATTCACTTGGGGGTTAACTCTTATCTCACTTTCACATGGTCCAATAAAGATGATGTGACAACCAAAGGAACACATGGCATTACACCATGATCCTTTGAGGCATCCATTATCCATTCCGCCATCAAACTCATTAGACCTCATTCCTACTACTAAGGCCACTCACCAAGACCCTATGTATCTAAAATTTTATATCTAAGAGCATATATAACTACATTACTCTATCCTAGAGTGTAATACATATTAAAATTTAAAGTCTATAGATACTCTACTTAATTCCTCTACCTCAAATTGGCATCCCATTTAGTGAATATATATCAAAGGATCATGTGATCTATATAATAAATAAATCTCTAACTAAATATGTAATGTCACCAATACTTAATGTCATAAACCAAAGCTATCAAATCTTTGTCATGCGTTAGATAATTTCTATCATGGGGTTACTAATGATGTGATATATAAGAAACTACCTGATCCCTCTACATCTACACAACTCCCAACCAAATAATTAAGGCATCGAAGTAAACTGGGTATTTTATATCATGATCTAAAAAAATATAAAATAGAGTTGGTGTCAATTTACACTTTAGATAAAAGAACTCATCACATTAGACAATCCATTAAAATTTCACTCCATTATGGGAAAAACCCATCACCAAATGCTACTAAGAGGAAGAAGTACTGAATGAACCGTTGATATTATCTATCAAGCCTAAGGAAAATACTGAACTCAAAATTATTCTAGGGTGAGACCAATACATCACTCTATCTACTTTCTCCAGATCCCAAGAAATTAGAACTTGATAAATTACATGACCGAGGGACCATACCTTTTAAATACAAAATTGACACTTAGAGAGTATGAAATAAATTTGATGCACTTGATGTTTACTCAATAAAATCTTCAGGTGCCGATAATTCATATCTAAAGGCCTTGAATATATCATTATATCATCCCTGAATACAATGATGAATGAGTCAAGACTTGAATATAAGTTAATGTTCATGAGATCCATGAACACTATTAGATATTTTATCAACCCAAAGGTAATAAAAAGGTACTCATATAGTCTATATCTACTCCTAATTATTGTCTTTGGAACATTCTCATTTTTTTACCTAATGTTAGTGGTAGCCTAACCATAAGTTAATCTTGGAGAACCATCATGATCCCCACAATTGGTTAATCAAGACATCTGTCCCTAGAAATATGTATCGATTATTCAATGTTAGTTGGTTCAAATTCCTATAATCTACATACAACCTAAGATTATCATCTGCCTTCTTTTTGAATAGTACTAGAGAACCCCAAAGAGATGTTATTGATTTGAGAAAACATTTCATATTCAAGTTCTTGAGATTCACTATAAGTTTATTCAAATTATAAAGCATCATGAGATATGGAGGAATCAATAATGGTTGTGCTCTAGGCATAAGATCGATCTCAAAGTCAATTCCTCTCTCAGAAGTAAAAAAAGAAAATTCATATGTAAGTACATCTTGATAAAGGTTCACCAGTGGAAGAAAGGAAGAGGCTACTACTGGATACATTTGAAGAACCATGCCAATTACCTATACTCTAAAAAATCTAACTAGAGTGAGGATAAGTCCCGCTCTAAAAACCCCAGCATCCCACTCACTCTTATAAAACAAATTCTCCCCATTAGGTGTATTAAAGGTTAATCATATCCTATAGTGTTCTAAATAACTAGTCAACCAATTGTTGCTAATGATAACATCAATGATAATAATCATAGGGATCTTAAAGTCAATATATATTCATAACCAGTCACTACTATGAGACATCCCATTTATCTCTAAATAGGATCAAATTTTATCCCCAAGGGTGTATCAAGAGATAATAACTCTAAATATAACTTTATCAGTAAATCCAATATAGAAATAACTTTCATAGATATAAATGAATGGGAATCACCTGTATTAAATAAGGTAGTAAAAATAATATATGTAATCAATACTGTACCTTGGATAGTTGGCGACTCATCAACACTACCTGTTGGAACCTGGTCTAATACATACATCTAGCCTGCCTCCAAACCATGAACTTACTCTTATATAATGTGAAATGATTTGGTTATTGAAGTCTAATGGGTTATAGTCTTCTACTGAGGACCCTAGCTAGAGCCTCGGGTCCTAGTCTATGTCTTTTCTTCACCCATGTGATAAACTGACTGAAACCCCATGCATAGAACTTCTGTAGATATCCCATATTATCGCACCAACAACACTTTATATGAGGCCTTGGAAATAATTGTAATAATTCACACTATTTAAATAATTGAAACATAGAGGGCCTCCTCCTCACATTGATGGTGATGAAGAAAACCTGTTTTGCTATGGTTGTCTACTACCTATCTGGTGAAAATTGTATAACTTCATCTTCCTACAATTGGAAGTATCACTAGAAGTCCATTGAATTATTAAGGATAAATTATAGCTCTATTTTCCTCCAAACACTTCTCAATCTTCTGGGATTTTTGAATCACCCCACATATATTATCAAGTCCTAGTTTATGACCTACCACCTCAAATATTCTCAGAGGATGATCTTGAACTTCCTAGCATTTTTCACCTCATTCCCATATAAAAGAGTAGTGATGTGAAGTAACTTCATGAAACATGCTGAGTAAGAAGAAACTACCATCAATCCCTAGTAAAGATCCATGAATTCATAAGAACATTACAACATTAGTTTTTATGGAAATAACTCCTCGAAGAAAATGACTTTGAAGGTCATCCAAGTCATACACTAACATCTTATAGGGAAATTTAAAACACCACACTACCTCTTAGAAGGTCAATGAAGCATGAAAGAAACAAGATTTAACCATAAATACTCTCATATTTATACTATATCAAAGATCCCCTTGCTGATATCAATCCATACATCAATATCCAGATGGAATCTGGTTCCTTGGAAGAATAAAGGGCGTTGGAGCTAATGTCTTGACCATAGTCAACCATATTCTTGTAAAATCCACTAACTTGAACATGAATTATGTGAAATAATACTCATTGAATTTGAACTTCTACCTAGAACACTAGAACGAGCATGATAACATACTCATCTATATTATCTGAAATGTCTACTAGTAGAACTAGGACTTACTCCCTTACAGGAGTGTCTGATACTACTTCTCCAAGTGGTACCATTAGTCGAAAATGAGGTGAATTAATATATAATGACAACATATTCTTAAAACACACATACTAACCTAATTCGATTATAAAAAAAGTAGTTATTAGGTACACATAAGGAATATATATTGAAAACCTAACCTAATAGGATACTCACAAAAGGAACATATAACATTCCTAATAAAATTCTATGCTTAAGCCTAAGTCTCTGTACTTTAATGTCATTCAAAATAAAATATACGACACAACAACATAATCAATTTAAGATAACTGATTCTTAATATAAATATAATATTAGTAGATAATATATATATTTCATAGAACAAATCAAAATTCAAGGAAATTAATTAAAGGACAACCACACAATACTCAACTATATATATGGAACATGATCCTACATACCCACACATGATGTACAAACAGACCCATATCCCATAAATATATAACAAATATTTAGTCTCCAGTAACTCATAAGTCTGTTAAACTTGATCTAGCTATACAAATGTTAACTATAATGGACCACACTTTTCATACATCAAAATATTACATCTTTTTAGATGAATATTCATTAATTAACATAATGATCCACACCAGAATTATATAGGAGGAGTATCATTGGAGACTTGGGAACATAAAAACTTGGAATCATAAAAAAATAGTTCATAAGACTCTCCCATTAAGTTATTCCTAAGTATCACCCTTATTATTCATACCATTCCTAAAACCTTTATTCACAACTTTGGTAAAGGAAACATAAAAAACAGTGAGCTCAGATGCTTAGTAGGGGTAAACATGGAGACATCAATGATCAATTGATTATAACATGAGAATAAGGTCTTGATAACATGATCACAACATTTTAAATTCATATTCTGCATATCATAGAACATAATCTCGAGTCATGGAATAAATATTGGTAGTTCATAATACCTAAACCATAAAAGAATTAATGAACAAGATCCATGAGAGAAGAAAATTAAAATAAGACCTGAGTTTGTCGAATACATAAGTTTATAGCTTTTGAATATGTATAAATAGAAACAAGTTCACTCCTTATGTTAATGACATGAAATCAGGACCTTTCATAAACTTATGGACATGAAACGAGGTCCATGCATAATATTATGGTCATGAAATCTAGGTACATGCATAAAATCATGGACATGGAAACTTAGTCCATGTATAATCATATGTTCATGAAATCCAAGTACACACATTATCTTATAGAAATCAAATATGGGTACACATATAATCATATGGACATGAAAACTAGGTCCACTCATAAAATTTTGAACATGAAATTAGGTTCACACATAGCATATATACCTCATAAGTTATCCATCTTTACCCAATTCATTATAGGGAGATGTAGGTCCTACATGTCACATAATGAAAATAATACATATGTGTGTCACACCATTATAAAACATTCATCATCTCATAAATCTTTAAGATATGTGGGTTTCATTAAAATTTCATCATAGCTTAACCTATATAAAATTAATGGATTTCACAAAAATTTCATCATTTCAGCATAGTATAACCCATGTAAAAAAACATGTTTCATACACATATTTTAATTATAAAGATAAACCATCAAGAGAAATAATAATGATGGTGTCCTTATATCATTTTCCCATTATATAATAAGTAAAACCAAGTGTTTTTATCATTGATGAATAGAAATATCATTAAAATATCATTAGCACATTCTTGAAGAAAATAACATTTCAATTTTAAATTTTCTTCTTCAAAATCTAAAATTTTAAAAAATATGGTAAAAGTTTTATATAAAAACAACCATAAAAAATTATAAAGTAATATTCTAGTTATTAAGTGACCATGATAGTGAGAAATTATATTCATGACATATAAGCTAAAAGAAAAAATTATTTTTACACTTTTATAAAAAGTCAAAAAGTACCTCATTTGTAAAACGAAAAAATGATTCCTGTAAAAATATTTTATAAAAATTAAAACATAGTTAAAAATGAATTTATAAAATAATTGTTGAATAGTAAAAACATTCTTGAAAATTATTTTTAGAAAATATGTATATGGAAGAAAAAGGATTTTAAACCGAAGAGAGAAATAGAGTTGAATCTCCTTAAAATAATATTTTTAGTCTCTTAAGTACTTAAGGAGAGGAAACTTAAATGAAAACATGTAATATAAAGAAATAAAAAGTTGAAAATAAATTTCAAGTACTTTTTGAGAGGTATATCATAAGTTTTCATCATTGGAAACTTAATCATAACCAATGCTGATAAACAATGAGATTGAAACATAAAATTATCACCACTTTGGTAACATTTTTTTTTTTTTTAAAGGTTGGGGCCGAAGCCTCATTTTTATTAATAAAGCAAAGCAAAGACCTCTTTTAACTGGGTAGAGGGAGACCCATTACATAGCCCGAAGGCCCAGTGGGCTTGAAGCCCATTACATAGCCCGTAGGTCCAAATTTTTGGCCAAATTCCTATTCTGTGAATAGTAACCCGGCTGCTACAGTACCCGCTACAGTAGCGCCACCGCTACAGTACCCTGCCGCCGCTACAGTGCCCTGCCGCCGCTACAGTACCCGCCGATCAACAGTACCGCCGCTGCTACAGTACCCGCTACAGTACTGCTACAGTAACCTGCGCCCAATGGGTTTTGAACCCCCATTTTTCATGTAGTATTACAGGGTGCTTACCACTAAGCCAAACCCCAACTACTAAAACGTTTGTATGGGTAACGAGGTATAGGGCTGGCCTTGCCCACCTGCGCGCCGCACGCTCCCCAGCTAGGCCCAAGGTGGCCAACCCTTGGATTTGTAAATCCCCACAATTTTCATAATAATAATAATAAAATACACTCATCAGAATTATATACACTACATAAAATAAATAGGTGGTGAATATGGAATGTGTTTAATATAAATAAAAGAGAGATTAAAACCTTTAACCTTAAGATTGACTTTCTTTGAATGTTCTTTAAAATTATTTATAATAAATTTAAATTTATTATAATTATATACCAAAATCATGTAAATTGTTATTATATCCTATATATTCCATATATATATATATATATAATTTTTTAGATTCATCTATAAAGGAAGAGATAGATGTTTCTGATGCTTTTCTATCGGGGTTCGCCTCGTTATGCCACATGCATGGGGTGCTTCAGCCATATGGGTCATATTTTTTCCCTACATTCCCTTTTTCATAAGGCAGGTGACATCCATTGCCTCTTGAGGGACGTTTATTCCTTGATCAAAATGAGATGATGGTAATTCAGTCTCTCTATCCATGGATTCCTCCTCCGAATTCATCGTCTTGTCTAGGTATCCCTTAAAGAATAAAATGTTGTTCATGAAAATCTTCTTGATTCCATATCTTTGGGGGTTCTAGTTAATTATGATGCTTATATCATGACATTACAAAGGTTTCAAGTCAGGGAAGCGACCCTTAGTCAGGAGAGTTGTCATGTTGGTCATCGCTGGCATGTCTGGACACTGAAACACTAGTACACCTAGATTTTATCCTATAAGAGGGTTTCTTAAGGGTGTGGAAGCCTGAGGCATCCAACATCAAATGCGGAGAATTTTATGCCATAGTAATGTCTATGAGGTTTTCCTTGTCTTTCCATATTTGACATGGGGTATTCTGCGAGTTTAAAATCTGGAGGAGGCAAATTAGACTAATCAAAACACTTGTGAAAGTGGATCAGATGGGTAAATACCTAAGAGGGAGCACCTAGAATGTTTACAGAATGGATGGGTCATAAGACCTAATAAGGACAAACTCAGGATGGTGTGTCCCACAAAGGATAAAATTTCACATAGTTAAGGATGATCTAGACACCTCAAAGGTAGATCAAAGGATTATAGGTCCCAATAAAAGGGAAAACCAAGGTTTACCATTAGTTGGGATTGAACCTCATGGAGGATTCCTACATATCTTTCATAGAATATAGGGATCAAAACCCATGTAGTTCGAAAGAGTGAGTCATGGGATCGGGGTGTATGTAATGGATAACAACCAGATGTCATACTGGGTCTTACATGTGGTTAGTATCCTGGGTGATACAAAGAGCAATGAGATGAATGTGGCTTACACATGGTTAACTACCCATATGGATAACATGATTTCACTGGGTTATGGTGGACCAGGGGAAATCAAGATGGATATGAATGGAGTTTCAAAGAGTGAATGAATGTGGATGGAACCAAGAGCTAGTGTGAAGGTGACAATATTGGGCTTGAACCTCCGGGTGGTTTCCTACGTATCACAATGGTATGAAATCAAACTCCATGCAGTTCTAGAATGGAGTGCTGAGTCATATGAGGAGGGAACCTGTGATAATGGATGTGTGCATGGGGACTCGAAGCAAATGGAACCAACGGGTTAAGGCATGATCTTTCCGAGATACAATGGCTCAAGGGAGAGATCCGGATGAGGAGTGGGTGATGGGATTTCACCTCAAGGAGGATTCCAACATAAATTTCTCAAAAAGGGAAAATATCAAAGTCCACATAGTTTAGGAATGAGTCACAAAATCAGGGTGTACACAAAGGAAAGTAACCCAAAGACAAGCTAGGGTATACATGTGGATCGTATCCCATCACAAGAAAGAAAATATTGGTTGGAGGAGTATGGATTAAGTTTGGGAATTACACACTTAGATGGACCAAGAACTAGTTTGACACCCCCAAGGGGAAGACCAAGGATATGGGTCCCAACAAAGGGGACACTAAAGTTTACTAGTGATTGGGGTTGAATGTCAGGGGGACTTCCTATGTACCATGTCAAGGAGATAGGGATAAAAACTGACATAGTTAGAAGGAATACAATATAATGTCATGCAAGATGAAAGAGGAATACAGTTTAACATCATGCGATATGAGGGTGAACTGATGTGAAGTGGTCGAGACTGATGTGTTATGGGCTCGAACCTCAAGGAGGTTTCCTATGTATTCATGTAGTAGGAAATCAATTTCCACATCATTAGTTAGTGAAGGGGAGTGGGGATTACACACTATGAAGTCCTGGGGAGAGAAATATTGGGAATATATAGAATGGTTTTTAGATGTACGAGGGGGATATGGCCATTATACAAGGGGCACCCTACCAAGGTGTGTCGGGGCTTTTGCAGAGGCTGTCTGAGGTTCCCATGGTGACAAAGCACAACTAGAGAGGAGGAGTGAGAGGGTGTTGGTTCTTATCTTGTTCATGGTACTCTAAAATTTTTTACTCATTTGGTGGTCACATTTTAACATCATGTGTTTATGATGTGGGGTTTCTTGATAGTTTAACATCCTACAGCTCGGACGACGAGGTCTCAATCCTCACCCCTAGAACTTATATAACTTGTACCAACCCACACTTGGGGAAGGGGAGGCATATGAAATTCCCAATATTGGGGTTTATGGAGTGATCCATCAAGGGGTCCACATTATAAAGCCTATGCGAAGAAGAAATATCCGTTAGCGTGCCTATGCGAAGAATCACAAGGTAGGGAAACACAACATTAAGCACCACTTTGGGGACCTTGAAATTACTTCATACAAGCCTGGAGGGATTCACAAGAGAGGGTTTAGAACAGTAAGATACCCTGTAAAGTGGGGTTTCATGAATATTTGGTTCATCATGAAGAGGATGGCCATCATAAATCTCTGTTGTTTCACGAAGAGGATGGTCTTCGTGAATGAAAGGGTCTTCACAGAGGACTGATACTTCATGAAGGGAGGTTTTTAAAGGAGTAGAGATTCAACTTAGTAAAGTATACTTTATTTGGAGAGTGATTCATGAAAGCTTAATGATTCATGAATCCTTGGGAACCCTAAAGGGAATCCCTATGTGAAGAGCATAGGCCTTCACAAAGGGCATCCCCACCATAAGTAGGGTCGATGAAGAACACAAGGCGGCACAAATCTTAGAGTACAATTACCTTTGGTGATCCATTTTTCAACTTTGGGAAAGTATTTGTGAAATTTGTGTTTGGAAGGTGAAAGGGTGGAGTGAAAATGGTGTGAGGTGGGGGGGGGGTTCCTTTTATAGGTAATGATTGTTGGTGGGGGTTAAAGAGCTCATTGTGGAGAAAATCTAGGAACCATGAAGAGGAGGTGATGCTGTGAATCCAAAGGGAAGGCATTAGACTCAGTTGGACTCATAGAGGGTATTTCAAAGTGAAGATTGTAGAGCGAGCCATAGAGAAAAAATGATGACGTAGAGGGGAAGGGATTTGAAGAATTCAGACTCACTGAGGGTCCATCAAGTCTTGCAGGGGATCGCTGAAGCATCCACCGTGGATCTGGTTGCAGATAGAATGTGAAACCTTAGAGAGGCATTGAGTTTCGTCGGACTCACAGAGGGTCCGTCGTGGATGCTCGCGATCGTAGACGCAAGAGGGTCCTATGAAGGTCTTCACAAACCAGACCCTTTGGGATAGTTTTGATGGATTTTATGTCCATTTTAAATATTGATATACTTTTAACTGGATGTTACTTTGTTCGTACCTTAAGTGGAATGAATTTCAATGCTAACAAATTCCCCCTTCAGAATAAGAGCCAAAGGAAAAGAGGGTTGGATTCTAAGGGTAAGTAACAAAAAAACTAGAAGGATCACAAAAGGCCGATCATGATGATGGATCTCAAAGTGAGATTATGAAGCACAATCATGAAGCATCATTACAAAGAGGCCCCAGATAAAGGGTTCCACGAAGTGTAGGCGGTGATGGCCGCGAAGCCTTAGCACAGGTCACCGCAAAGCCCAAGCCAATTGTGACTATTAATAAGTGAACATGGGTCTTTTTTCTATTCTTGGATCTCTATGAAAGATTGAACCATTGCTATCTCTTCATGAAGAAATCCTCCCCATGAATGTGACTACACAAACTGTGTTCTTTGGTCTGGTTCTCCATGAATGTTTTGGAGAACCGGTTCATCGCGATCTTCTATTTCTTTTGCGATGCAGACCGAGATCAAGGATGATTTTATAAGGACTATAACTTTGAGAACCATCTTCATGAAAGGGAATCTTCGAACATATTCGTGACCCAAATTGATTTTTTTATGTCTTAGGATGATGGGTACTTTAGAGGTTGCTCGAGATGTTCGTTCTGATGCTGCTCTGAGGGAGACCATGGAAAAAAATATCCAAACAGGGGTATACATCTGGATTAATTATAATCACCAGTCATTAACAATGTTGTTGAAAGAGGTGCATAATGAATACCCACTATGAAAGCATATTCCACTGTATGGATTCGACTTGGGGCACGATGTCATCATCCCATAGGAAAATAGAGACAAACCACCATACTATTTTAGGAGTACACCAGAACAATATCATTGGTACAAGGCTATGGATGGCCATTCTAGAAAGGATCACACCCCTTTAATGGTGCATTGCCTATATAACCACATCAACAACATTTATGGAAAGGATATGGTAGTAGAGATGTCCCCACTGAAGTACAAGACTATTATCAAGGCATGGATTAGGAATCCATATAAGGGATGGATCAAAATATGAGATCTGCGCAAGGGTGAAAAATTCACAGATGAGTGGGCCTGGGCCTATTGAGAGGGTGTATCCTGTAAAGAGTTTGATTATATGGTGATATGGTTTGGCCCCTATGAAGAATTATAGGCTTCCCAATTTAGTGTTTTCCAACCGAAGGAGTTCATAGTGGAATTGATAAGCCGGTGGTCGCCGGATACCAACACATTCCACCCAAACCAGGGAGAGGTTGGTATCAAACTTTGGGAACTTCATAAAATATATGGCATCCAAATTATGGGAGGGATGTATGATGAATTCCATCTTTCCATGAATGTCTGGGAGGATGTGGAACATATTCCACCTTTGGGAAAGTCATTGCTGAATTTAGTACTGGGAACAAATGATGATAAGAAGAACACCTGAGATGTCCAGTTTAAGCAGTGGTTCAACTACTTTCTGTACTTTCTATTAAATGAAGAGAAACTACCAACAAGTCCCCCCAAATTCCTGAGAGGAGATCAACATGGAACATAGGGATCGTACTAGTGGATTCTTAAGGATATATAGTATAAGATATGGGGTTATAGTGTCAAGACTGAGCAACTAGTAATAGTTAGGCTGGCCCCATTCATCTCGGAATTGATCTAGGGGTGGATGCTACCAGTCAGAGATGCTCACATGGGAGTATGACCTAGAATGTTCATTATGGAAGAGTGACTAGCATGTGGATAATTTTTAAATGAGGGAATACTGGTACTGGTGAAGCTATATAATTTACTTCAGCACATCAGTGAGGGAATGAGGCTGTTGCGGGTGTGTGGTACATTCCATTTTCTGTATAGCTAGATTATAGCACATATGGGGGTTTATAAATATCTCAACCCCATCTCTCCACCTAGGATACACTCTAAAAAATCAATTTTGAATATGTCATAGTGTGCCCCACTGAAACTAGACACAATAACCTTTTTTGGGCAAGATGAGGTGGCTATAACAATTTATATTACCCCCATTTCCTCAACCAACTAAAGCATATAATAATGATGGAACATAGACCATTAGGAAATGATCATAACTAGTATCCTTTTTGAGTGGTGTTCTAGTGGTTCAGGTATATTGTGAATGCATATGTGTGTCATACGCTCCATACTAGTTCGTGAGACAGTTCAGATGCATGAAAAGGCTAACCATAAAGGTGTATCTGGGGGTGTGTCATGAAAACCACCCATGCATGATGAGGAAGTTATGGTTGATGTTTAAATGGTAGGATAGGAATATGCATAAAAAGTTTCCGCTGACCACCCCCACATTTGGATTGGTTCATGGATATGCATTATGTTGGGCAGCTCGCTAACCAGGTGAGATGGGGAAGAAACCGACCATCTGGTCTAGCAAAGTAGCAGTCCTTATTCCTCAATGTAAGAGACTGAAAACTAGGAGACATTGCGAGGGTGGTAAAAACCTACATCATGGTGACAATGCTATAGTAGAAGGGGTAGCAGGACATGAACCTACTCTGATATAAGGTTAATAAAGGGAAGCACCAAGGTTGAGCACAACTACTATGATAGGGGGAACCCAAGAGAGAGGGGAATTGTCAAGGGGATTCCGTGGGTGGTCACATTAGGACATAGGTAATTAGGTGCCCCATGAAGTGATTCCTTCTAATGATATTTATCTAGAGGCTTGGAAAGACTGGGAATTCTTCAAATGTTACCATAGTACTGACAAAATTTGGGAGAAATTAAATATGCATGGAATGGAGATAGGGGAACTCGGTCTTGTAAAGTCTAGCTTCAATGCGGCTCCACCTGAGGGAAGAAAATTTTTATGGAATCTGGAAACACTAATATACTCTTGGGGTACCCCATTACCATTGGCATATTGGATGGGGATGTTGTTAAAAAAGGCCATTCCCCCAATGGAGTCAGCGGATCAACTGGTAGAATACTTTCCCCTACCTGAAAACTTAGATAGCTCCTGGGGGAAGAGGATGGTGAGGAACACCTCCTTAAGGGTGACGATGAAGTGGATTACAAGGAGACATCTACAAAAGAATGTGAAATAGTGGCCTTAGAGAAGACTTCTCTGAGCAGGTCAGCCACTACTATTGAAGTAAGCTCTAACTCATCTTTGTTGTGTCATTACCCTTTATACTTTTTTTAGTCTCTCAAATTAAAACCATATGTGCAGGGGGATCTTGAACCAAGAACTCCCACTAATGTGAATGAAGTAATGGGGGAATTTGTGGAGAATCGAACACTAGGACCCGAGGCTCCTCTCCAATGAGGGATTCCCTTCTACTGTGGCCATAGTGGGGATTTCTATGGCATGAATGTTGCTGGTGAACTTGGATAGAGGACCCAAGGCTCCTCTCCAAAGAGGGATTCTAGTCTATATAGATTTGAGTACCCAAGGTGACCAGGACATTGTTCCTTATGGGAAATAGATGGAAAAGATTGAAACCATGAGTGGGAAAGAGTCTGGAGTTGGCGAGGTAGATATCATCGTAGTAGAATCAGTCAAATGAAAACCAACATGAAGAAGATCCTGCTACTGAGATCCTAGAAGAATATTCTGAGAACATGACTTTAGGTCCAAAAGAGTGGGATGAGACCACTTTTGATGAAGAGGATAGTATGTTTTTACACTTCCAGTCATGGAAACTAATCAAACACTTCATCAAAAATAATGTTCAATCGGAGTAGATAAGCCATATGGGAAAACATCATCCTCGACTGCATGAACTATGCATTGGAGGATTGGATTCATGATGCCCTCATATGCTCATTTGATATTACCTAGCTGAGAAGATGTGAGAGACTAACCAGAAGATTGATGTCAACCAATGATAAAAGAAGTCCCAAAACACTCAAAATATTGATGAGGCCAAGCGGGAACTCCAACACCTTGATGAAAAGATAATTGATCACTTAAAATCTATTGATGAGAAGATAGGTTAGGTCAAATGTCTAGAGGATCAACTAGTAGAATCCCAGGACTAGTTGAAATGAGTGAACCATCAATTAGAAGAACATTGAGCTAAGTGGGATTAGACATAGAGATGAGGAGACAAAATTCACCTTATAACTGATGGCAAGAAAGGGGAGCTCTAGAGAAAGGAAGGAATCATAGAGTTCAAATGCATGAAAAAAGTGGATCTGGGGAGATACCTTGAAGAAGAAAATATTTAGGGGATGTGTTTTTTATGAACTTACAAACAAAATTTTATGCCCACTTGTTTATTTGGGGTTGTGTTCATGAGTCCCATTACCTACTTCAATTACTGCAACTCAATAATATCAATGAAACAAACAGTGATCAATACCTAAGCTCATGTGGGCCATGCCTGATGTGAGAAATAAGGGATGACCATGTAATTATTCAAATTGAATATAAGAGCACCAACCAATCACCGAATACTCATGGTCTGAATGACTACTCATAGTTTCTGAGAGAAAAGAGGGGGGATGTGATGAGAGAATAGAGTTATCAGGACAACCATATTTTCCTTTCCAAACATGATCTAGTACATGAGTGGGATAACAACATGGGAATTATAATCAATTCAAACAAAGGGTAATGGAAATTGTGAAAGTGATACCCAATACTCAAAACACAGTAAGGGTGACATGATAACAGAGGATAACTGCAGACCATGTTCGTAACATGAAATCCTCATTACATTATCCCAAAATAGGGACAAGCAAAAAAGGGAAAACCATTGAATGAATTCAAAACATGAGGATAGAAATCGAAGTATTGTCTAATATCTTCTATAACTTTATACCAGAATAGTACGTGATCCATAAGAACAAGCATCCATAAATATCGGGGGGACTTCATACCTGGAAGTGGATGTGGATTTGAAATAGAGGGCATGCAAAGCTTAGAAATGTAGTTATGGGTTGTTCGAATGGAGTCCTATACTCTTGAAACTACACCACTATAATTAAAGTGCATTGGGTGGGCGTGTCAGCCTAAATAAAGATCAAACCTATTTTAATATGGGTATACTTTGGTGAGGACCTAAAATACCTTGTATCTTTTTTTCATGCAGATGAGGATGATGCATGAAAGAGTTTAGCATCATATAGTTAGGTTGTTACAGATTGTTTAAGGTCATATTGTTTATACCCCGGTCAACAATCTAATGTCATGTTAGATAGACTAGGGAATCCTAGTTTAGGGTCATAGATATTAGACCTTAATCAGGGGAAAAGACATGGAAGAGTTAATGAAATTATGGCTGGGCCCGAGGCGAGATGCCTGAGTGTACCTACGCATCCTACGAGGGTAGGAATCAAGCCATACATAGTTCTATAATTTTGTGCAATTTAACATCATGTGGTAAGGACATGGGAACCTCAAAGTAGAAACTTGTGGTGTGGTATATAACCTGATGTGAATGGGGAAAAAATAAGTCCACATGCCACATCAGACATTCCTGAAAGGGAGATAGGGCCAAGAGGCCACAAAGATGAAAGGAGTTATAGACAGGCCAAAGGAAAATGTCTAGGAATTACTATGTATCACATGAGATTTGGAATAAATCCATATATAGTTCTTGAGTATATTATGGAATATGGCCAATACCAAAAAGAGAGATATCATATCAGGCGAGGAAAATTGTAATTATTTCGCAGCTTAATGTCTTGTGATCTAAGATATTGGAAGTCTTAGTTTAAAGGTCATAGAGTTCAAACCGTATGGTGCATAGAGGTGTAGTATAATGTCATGAGGAAAACCAACATGAATAAGGATAAAGAAGTTCACTCCAAACCAATCCTTTCCAAAAAAGTAAAACCCAAACCAATAAGGGGGGAAAATGTTCATGACTATACAGCTAGACCTGTAGGTAAAATACCCAAGTGTCACTACATATTTCACAGGGGTGAGACTCTAGCCACACAAAGTTCTTGGAATGTGGCATGGTGGAGGGTTGATGCCGAAGGGGCAACATACTATTGAATGAATACAACATAAAACAGGGTAGTTTATTAGTAAACATTCTAGATGTAAAGGCGTAGCTTAACATTATATGATAAGAAATAAAAATATCATAGTTTATGGTCATAGAGCTTGGACCATGGGGTAGTGTGGTTCTTCTATACGGGAAAAAAACTTACCCAAATCCCTAAGACCACATGATCCATGCTCGGTGTGGGAAACAAGGGTGTATAAGATCTTTAAAACACATGGAAGTACATGTTAGGGAGTGAAGGTGAAAATTCACGGATAACCCCACAATGCCGGTTCTTTCTCTCAATGCAAAAAGGTGCATGGAGGGATGAAAGTAAGGGTGTTAAAGTTCCATATAATCATAATGAAAACAGAAAGGAATGTAAATCATGAAACCAATATTTAGGTAATAAAGGGGTTGGTGTAACGATAGAGGATAATTGTTGACTGTTGACCATATTCAAAACATAGAACCTATCTCAAAATGTCATTCAAAATTTTCCAGTATTTTGGATTGAAATGATTGGCGAGCCATAAGGCTAAGAATCCATACCATTAATGGTTCCTTTCAGATGTGAAGGATGATAGAAACAGAAATAAAGGGACTCTTGAATCATGAAAATGGAACAAAATCTTGTCCATGCATAATCCAACACCCCATGCCCTAGACTGCAATGTGTGTGAGTGAATTGATGGGGCACAATAGAGGTTGGGGGGTCCAGTTAAGAATGGAATACTCGAGAAGAAGAGTGGATAAAAGGAAAAAATAGGTTAATAAACTAGAGTATGTACCCATAGATATAGTGTCAGGGTGTTCTTACATATCCCCTATTGATAAGAGTCAAGACATACATAGTTCTAGAAGTTTCATGTAGTTTAACATCATTCAGTAAGGACACAAGTTGATGAGGTCCTGAAGGGGGTATACATGGTATGGTAAAGCTAACCTAGCATGAATGAATAAAAATAATTATAAATCATACAACACACCACACCTAGATAAAAATTAAGCAAAAATGCCTAAAGAAATGGAAACTGAAAAATTGTTGTGCGGTTTAACGTTGAGCAGAACAGAGGGTTACTTTACTTTTAATGTCATGTATAAAAAACCATAAATTATATGGAATTTAATGTCTTTCAGGTATCATAGAATACTTTAATGTCATGTGGGATAAGAGAGATCATAGTTTACAGTCTTAGAACTTGAACCAAGAGGTAGGGTCGAAAGGGATGAAAAGGTTGAGGAACCTGGGGCTGGAACCAAAGACAAAATGTTTGGGCATTGGTATTTATTATATAAGGATGGGAATCAAGACATACATATTTCTAGAATTCCATGCAGTTTAAAGTAATGTGTTAAAGAAATATATTAAAAGGGAAATACCATTAGGGGAGTACATGGTGCGACTATTATAAAGACGACATGAATGAGGAAAAAGAAGTCTATATGCCACACCACGTAACCCCATAATAATTAGGAATGAGGGGACGAATGAAAGAGATAATTTTTGGATCATGGGCGGGACCTGGGAAAAAACATCCATGTGTTCTTATGTATCCAATATGGATGGGAATCAATCCATACATAGTTCTTTAATTCTGTGTAGTTTAACATTATAAGGTAAGGACATGGAGGAGAGGTATGTATTTCTAAGGGAGGCACATAGTGTGAATTTTGTAGACCCAACATGAACGAGGAAAAAAGAATTCCAATTCATACCATATGTTTAAAAAAGGAATATGAGGCCGTATGACCGAAAATGGGGAATTTTAGGGCTGGACCCGAAGACAAAATGCATGGTTGTTCCTAAGTATCATATATGGATGGGAATAAATCCATATGAAATTCTTGAATTTTGTGAAATTTAACATCATATAGAAAGGAATCATGTAAAATAATGAGGTTCTAAAGTGAATGTGCATGGATTGATAAAGCATATCTGACATGAATGAGGATAAGAGAAGTCTAAACTACACTGTGCACAATACCAAGGGGGAACCCTAGGCCAAGGGGTTGGAAATGATTTAGGGACTCGGGGCTGGACCCAAAGATTAAATGTTTGGGCATTCCTACGTATCCCATACGGAAATTAATCAAGCCATATATAGTTCTATAATGCCATTCAGTTTAACATCATGCATTAAGGATGTTAATGAGATGTTCTAGAGGGAGGGGTCATGGTGCGACTATTGTAAACCGGACATTAATGATGAAAAAATAATTCCACATCATACTATATGAATCCATTGAAGAGAAATAAAACTAGATGGGGAACCAAGGAGATTGAAATATTTCTTAGGCTGGACCTGAAGGAAAAATGTTTGGGCATTCCTACATATCATGTGGGGGTAGGAATCATGCCCCACATAGTTCTATAATGACATTTTGTTTAACGTCATATAGTAAGGATGCGGAATGTAGAAAATCCATGTAGGGGATATGTGACATGGTAGTTGTAAGACCGATGTGAATGAGGAAAAAATAAGTCCACATGGAATCACGTGCTCGAGGATAATTAGGCCGAGTGGTCAGAAGGAAGGCAGAATCCGCGGTACCTATGGATAGACCTAAAGACAAAGTGTCCAAGAGTTACTACATATCCTATAAGGATGGGAATCAATTCATACATAGTTCTTATGATTTTGTGTAGTTTAACATCATGTAGTAAGGATGAAATTTTTTTTAGTTTAAGCTTATTGAGGTCAGACTGTAGATGGATAGTTTAATGTTGTGTGTATGGGACAAAAAAGAAAAAAAAGGTCAATCACTGCAGTTGATATTTAGGACACCACAGGGATGGAGATAATGATAGAGGATAACTTCTAACCATGTTCACAACAAAGTATCCATTTCATGTGACCAAAAATGAGAACAAACAATTGAACATCGAATACTGACCATATTCGCAATCCAAAACTTGCATCAAAATTTCATTCTAGATCCCCTGATATTTTGGCCCAGAATGGTAGGTGAGGAAAAGTGGCATGAGATAAGGACATTTGGGGGTCATTTTAGATGTGAAAGATTATTAAGACCCAAATGGAGGGAACACACGAATCATGGTGGTACCTGTGTATTTTAATATCTTGTGGAAATGATGATTGAGATATTAGTTTAAGGTCATAGATCTTGGACAATAAGGTGTATTAACCATTTGCAGTTTATTGTTATATAGGATGATGATTCTAGGTAATTTTATTTCATTCAAAGGATGGATCACACAGTTTAACATTGTGTGGTAAGGATGAAAAAAATATTTGTTTAAGGTCATAGAGATCAGACTATATTTGTATTCATTATTTGTAGTTTATCATCATGTAATATGAGGGTTCAATCATGTGAAGTAATGATTTATAAAATAGTAATTGGTGGGAGGAGTAATGCGCTCACCATCCACAGTGACTAGTGAGTATGCACCATTGGGGTAAACCTTGTGAATTATATATGGTCCCTCCCATTTGGGTTCCAAATTTGGTGGATTCCTACTAGGTATCATTAGTGTTCTCAGGGAAAATAACATTTCACCTCGAAGGACATAATGGAGGTGAAATTTATTATTGAAAGCTTTGGGTATCTTGTTCCGATGCCTCTTCATATTGTACAAGGCACAAAGACTGTTCTCATCAAGAACTTCTAGTTCATCCAGGCATACATTTTCTACCTTGTCTAATGTCTCCTGATTGTATATGGCTATGAATAGTGAAAAAAACTCAATATTTATGGGTAATACCACCTCTGTTCCATACACTAGGAAATATGGGGTCACTTGGGTGGAATTACGAGTCATGATCTAGTAATTCTAGAGAGTGTTGGGATGAAATCCCACCAACTCTTCTTGCTCCGACCAACCATATTCTGTAAGATGTTATAGAGGGTTTTGTTGAATGCCTCAATATGAAAATTTTCTTTCACGTGATACCAAGAGTTATGATTATAATGGATACTTTACTTTGTGTACAAATTATTTAGCTCAGATGCAAGGAAGTTGGTGAAATTATCGGTAAGGAAAACATGAGGGACTTCGAATTAGTTGATGATATTGGAGCTCACTAAATCAATGATAGAATAGGTCTTGACATCATTGAGTAGAATTTCCTCTACCCACATTTAAAATAAATCTATAGCGATTAGGATGAACCTACACTGGAAAGATATCACTGGTGGATACAGTCCTATGACATCAAGCCCCTATACTGAAAAAGACCTAGAGTACTTGGTGGTATGGAGAGGCTCTCGAGGCCTATGCATAAAATTAGTATGGAACAACTAAATACCGTCATGGATCATGGTGGGCCAGAAGTATCCCATCCTTAGAATCCGATGAGAGAGATTCATCCCTACCTGATGAACTCCACAAGAACCAACTTGAATGCCTTGAATAACCTGGAGAATCTTGTTTCCATGGATGTAAAAGAGGAGAATCCCATCAAACCCATATCTTTAGAGGATATTCTCATGACTGGAACCACTCAGGAGGGTGAACTACACTACACACCAATGGATTCACTCACATTTGGCTTGGTATGTCAAAAGATTTCCATCTTGGAGATACTCAATTAAGGGAATTGTCTAACTAGGGGTCACTTCAAGTGTTATGGAAGGGGGACCTAGAGGTCCTGATCTGGATGCACTGGTGGTAAGATGGATTACCTACTTGATATAAAAATCATCTGGAGTGAAGGGAGCGACAACTCTTTGATGTGATACATGGATGATCAAATCATCCTGGTCAGGCTCTATAAGAGATGCACAAAGGTTGTCCAAGCCATCGACTTGACCATTCTATGACCAAGGAACCCCAATGACCTTAGAACTAGAAGATAACTGGGCTATTAACTGGTGATTTCACTCTAACAAGGGTACAATCTATAGCTTCCTAAGGACATAGTCTCCATTGATATGCTTGATCACCAGTTCAGAGTTCCCTTTCACATATAGGTCTGAAACATCAATCTTGAGGGCCAGTTTGAGACCAGGGATGAGGGATTGATACTCTGACCTGTTGTTAGTGAAGATTTCTGATAATAAGAACGAATAGGGTAGAAAAACCTATGTAGGCATGGAGAATATGATATTCAAACCCACTCTGTTAAGCCTGGGATCAATGAGTCTCCTGCTGGTAGGGCTTCGTGAGACACCATCGAAGTTCACTTACCAAAATGGGAAAACATGATCCACTGAGAGGATCGAATCATTTGGGAAATCATGATCTAGATTCTTTTCTATAGGGGATAGATGGTAGATAAAAATTTCTTCTGGTGCCTAACCCTAGAAAGCTTTATACAGAATGAACATGTCAAACTACTGAAGGATCACTACTCACCAAGCTAGAAAAACTATCAACATGGGGCGGTTCAGAGTATATTTCATCTGTTCTATGTGAGACAAAATCTATATCTCATGGTCCTACAGGTAATGTCACAATTTCTAGATCATGAATACAAGTGAGAGACATCTCTTCTCAATAGAGGAATATCTGGTATCTATATCAAGGTGCATGTGACTAAGATAATATAAAGTATTCCTTGTCCCCTTGGAATTATTCTAAGCGAGAAGGTTACTGAGGGACCATTCTAAGGTAGTAACATAATGGACCAGTGGATTTATAGAGATGGGTGGCATAAAAACTTGAGCTTGTATCAGGTACTGCTTGATCTACTCAAAATTTCCCTGACAGTCTTCATCCCACTAATATTCAGAACCATTTTTCATGATCTGGGAAAAGGGATTACACGTTCTAGATAGATTCCCAATTAATTGGTGTATGTAGGCTAGGTTTCCTTGAAAGAATTGGAGATCCCAAATGTTGGTCGGAGGAGGCATCTATCTAATGTTATTGATCTTATTTGGATCGATATCTACGCCTCTTTATCTAACGACAAAGCTGAGAAACTTTCTAGAGGTAACCCCTAAGGAATAATTAAAGGAGTTCATCTTCAGATAGTGGGAGCGGAGGAAGCTGAACACTTTCTCATGATATTTGAGATGGTCCTGATGCTGGTGGGATTTGATCACCAATTTATTCACATAGCATTCCACAAATGTCCCAAGGATTAACTTGAATATGCAGTGCATGACACACTGATAGGTGGAAGCTACATTGTTCTAACCAAAAGGAATTAATTTGTAAAAGAAAGTACCTTGTGGTGCTTTGACAATGGTAGAATATTCATCCTCATGGGATATTTGGATTTGATTATATCTAGAATACCCATTCATGAAGGATAGATCTTTGAATCTAGTGGTAGCATCGATCAATAGATCTGTCCTAGGAAGGGAAAAATCATGCTTTGGACAGTGATGGTTGAGATCCCATAAGTCGATGCATACAATGATTTTTTTGTTCTTGAAAATTATAATGATGTTTTCTATCCATTTTGGGTATTGGACCTCCTTGATGAAGATGGATTTAATGAGCTTATCAACTTTGGCCGCGACCATGGAACTATGAGAAGGGAAAATATTTCTGGGATGTTGTTTGAACCCATGATAGTTTATTAGGAGAACAAGATGGTGGATGGTGCCCTGAGTATCCAGTCCTGGCATCTCACCATAGCTCTAGGAGAATACATCTCAATGTTGCTTTAGGAAACCCACATACTACTGCTGCACTTCTGTAGACATGGTTTTACTGACTAGTGTTAGTTTCAGATCTATCTCAGGGCCTAGGTTCACCTGTACCAACCCATCAATGGTGTTGGAGACACCTTCCTCAAATCCTGGAGGAGAATCCTCTAAATCCTCTTCATTTTCTACAATGATATGATCATCAAAAGGGTAAATTATTATGATTTGGCTGATTCCGATGAAATTCTTGCGTTGGCCTGATTGGTAGTGTAATCTTCATTGGGGGACTCCTACTCTACTAAAATCATGGAGATGAAAACTATTGATATTATTCAATCCAGCCATTGACCCATGAGGAAATCCTGATAATATCAAAGAATTAGTGGTGAATTAGCTTGATTCGGTTCAACCTAGGCTGAAGAAACAAGTTAGTATGGTGTATTGATATTTACATGGGGAAAACATCCCTATACCTTACAGGGGTAAGGGGGTCGGGGATCACTCAAGTATGATATTTGTAGGAGTATGAAGTGATCACTTTTCATTCCTTGTGCTGGGGAATTACTTTTTCCCATAGTCCCATAGATGAAAAATAAGTGTACCATGTCTGGGGTCATGGTCTCCAAATAGTGAATTCAAAGAATGTAGGCATCATCCATGTCTACCCATGGTTTGGACTCAACGGTAGTATGCTCAACCTCATTGGTATAAACCTACTTGTCCTTGCTCATGTAGTAGTCAGAATCCAGGTAGCAGGATTCACAAGAGGCAAAGGGTGATGAATCACCTTGGAGAACACCCACTCGACCATTAAGGTAGTACTTGAGGAATTGGTGATATGAGGAGGGGACTGCCACGTGTAGATGGATGTAGTGCCTACCAATCAATGCATTGTAGGTGGTGTCCTGTGAGAAAACCATGAACTCTGTGATGGAAATCAAGCCATGAATTGGGTCTTCGAGCATATTTTTCCAACAAGCGTATTCTCTATTCTATCATAACCATTAATCTTAATGTTATAGGGAATCAGATCTATTTCAGACAGCCCCCGCTCTAGGTAGGGATAAGATTGATGCTAAATCCCATGTGGATGAGACAACGATGGACTTCCACACAATTGAACTGACCAATGATTTACAATGGGCAGATTTTCCCCTCTATAGGAGAACCTTCATCTTCTTCTGAGAATGAGATGATGGGTTAACATTCTACAAGTTTGGCCTCCTCATCATAGAACACCTCTATGGGGGAAACCACTTTTCAAATTGGAGGTTTCTCATCAAATTCTCTACGAGGTTTTCACATATATATTCAAACAAGAGGAGAGCCTCAAGAGTCGAGAGTTTGGAAGGAATTATAGAAAGGTACTTGAGCACATTATACTTCTGTGTTAGGGGCACATTTTTTTGGATAAGAGGTTTCTCTGTGGCAAGTGGTATGGCAGGCGTTGTAGGTCGGACCATCGGATTTTGGATGGTGTTAAGGGTATCATGCTACCCACTAGATGAATCGTATAGGATGACTACTGGAAGTTTTTTAGATGACTGTAGTGTGGTCATAGCTATATTTGGATGATTATAGCATGGCCACAATGTCTTTTCCTGGTCAAGTAGCACAAACAGCAGGGGAAGTGGATCTGATGACACTGGGTAACAGTACTACGCATGATTATTCATATGATAAGCCTATTTTCTAGTATCAGTAGCATGTACAGATCGATCATAATCATTAGAAGATGCAATTTTATGGTTCACATATCGATGGTTTTTTCAAAACTGGCATCGACTATGGACATTTTGAGGGTCTTTCTGACATTCCTCATCTTCGGGGACCATGTATAGGTCCAGTAGCTTGACAGTGTTCACCAAGGTGTACTTGGGATCATCACATGAGGAATCCTTCATTAAAATGTGGATTATAGGGGAAATCACCATATCTAAAGGAATGAAATCTCTAAGAGTACGAGATGAATTTGGTACTTGAGAAGGACTTTTCTTCTCCTTGTGACTTCAATGCCTGCTCTCATGAGATGTCAAAAGCTAAGATATCGATGTAGAAGTAGTAGAAAGGGGTATCACAATGACTTCAGAAGGATTGGTTTGATTCAAATGGGCATGAATAATACCATGGGAATGATCAACATCCTTGTATTCTATCTGATCGTCATACTTCTGAGACCCACGACCAGATACCTGCTTCCATTCACCTTCACTGTCACTATTAAACTTTGTAAACAAACATGGAACCTGTGCTAAGGCTAGAACCAATATGACTATGTTTTAATCGACCTAGAATTGGATCCAGTCTCTGAACACATAACACTTATTTAGAGTGTGTCCAAGGAACCGATGATAGGGGAAATAATTTGGGTGATCAGTGAGATCTACCTATTTAGGACTCCTGCATTCTGGAAACCACACGATTCCCTAGTCCAAGGTACTTCAAAAAAATTCGGGGACCTAATATTCATTGAATTAGTAGGTCTGGGTTATTTGATTAGGGAAAGGTACTTTGGGAGCCTATACCTTACAAAGTGATAGAGCGTTGTAAGGAGGCGATACATGATTGTCTCGCCTACACGATGGTGGTGCATTACGTGGTGGCACCAGAAAATTATGAGGGAGGCTATTCTGAGTTGTTGGCTAAGCCTGAGATGGTGGACCTCAGCATAGTTGTGGAAGTGGATCTACTGGTATCAATTCTAGCTATCTACGGGCCTTGATCTAAGCAACAATAGTGGTATTGGCCTTGGAAGATCTTCATGCAGGAGCTGCGAGAGGCAACGAGCATGCCTACTTGTCTTGATACAAGGCTTCCTCTAGGCATTGAGGATTGTTAGAGAAATCCCATAATCCACATGGGATGTTTTTATTGACTAGATAAGGAACCAATTCAGAATTCACATTCCCTATGAACATTATTAGTAGTTTTTCTAGAGTTAACGATATATCGAGTGAGTATGTGAGGCCCTTCCACTTGGCGACAAAGTCTGCGACTCACTCATCCGACCTTTGCATGCACATGAAGAGGTCTAAAATACTAGTCTTGTGGGTAGTGGAATTGAAATAACACATAAAATTACTATGAATATCCTCCCAACTAGCTATGGAACCAATTGGTAATTGGATATACTAGACGAATACTAACCCTTCTTGTGTCTCTATGAAACACCAGAGCTTAGAATCTACCTATAACTCTGGAGTTCCATGTATTGGTCTGAACCTTGAAATAAAATGACCTAGATGATGTAATGTATCACCTGTACCATTAAAAGTGGAGAAGGTGAGATTATTAAAGCCTGGGGGCACTAGCATATCATCCACCCATGCTAGATATGGCTTTCCATCAGGTAGGATCTCCACCTTTTGGGTTTCAAGAGCCTCAAGGTGAGTGATGAGAGCATCCATCAGATCATCTTGATGAGGATTCCTATCTTGGTGTGGAATCCTAAATACCAAATCATTTTCAGGTTCTTCAACAAGGTAAGTTGGTTGAGCGGCTCATAAAGAGGCTAGTGGAATAACCTGAGGGGTCGCTGGAGGAACCCTCAAAGTGGCTGGTGGAACCTTAGTCGGGTTATGAGGAAGGTTGTTGTGCATTTGGTGGATTCATTGATTCATATTGATGTCTATTTTCCATAAACATTGGCCTATACCCTATCTAGATGGGTAAGGTCATCATGATCACCTGGGGGAAATTCACCAGGGGGAGTTGTACCAACACCAGCTACCCCGATGGAGGATGGGTTTGATTATATTAGGGATCCCCATAATCCGGCCACCATTCTACAATACTCTCAGTGAGGATCACATCAAAGATCCATCTATATTCTAGTTGATGTTGGTGCAACATGGCCTTTTCAGGATCCTATTCCATATTTTTCACTAAATTAGATGGGTTAGGGGGATTGACTATCCCATCATGTGATTTCCCCTTGTTAGGATCTTGAAATAGAGGCATTGAATTAGAAGGTTTGATAAGGCCAAGCATGTGGCTTTGTTGGATTGTGTGGACACCTTTAGGGTTTGTCAGGTACTGTGCTACCCTAGTGGGTAGTTCATCCTCTCCAAACCCTTTTCCAATACCCCATTTTAGGGTATATCTTAGGAACGACCATGTTTACTATGAATACTCCTGAAGGAATATCCTGGATATCACCAGGTGAACCAGGTTGGCGCTAGATATGATTGAAATGCAGGGCTATATAATTCCCCAAGGAAAAATTGCTGGCCAATGTCATCAAAATATTTCTCGCTCTTGTGGTCAGCTAACAATTGATGATGACAATAGAAATGGGTCATCCATAAGGTTTGTTAGAAGCACACAACCTCATCATGGGTGAGGGAATATAGAATATTGAATATTACATTTATAATTGTCCAGAACATCTCGGGGAGATGGTCCATTGTGAGAATGCCCCAACAAATTCTCAACTCAGACTCGGGATCTGTCCCTTGGTTGCCCCATTCATCAACTGGGGTGGTTGAGGAACTAGTAATGACACTGAAGTGGACTGTTGCAGCAATATACTGGTCAGTGGAGAGTTCAGTGCATGAGATGACAAACCGTTGCATCTTGGGATAGCTCCTGGGGAATTCAATGACTGTATCACCATATCCCTATAGGACAGGGTACTAACCACTGCTTTCTACACAGGGGGTCGGTTGTTGGTAGTGGATCGGGCTGGTTCTTGTTGTTGACCGGTCCCCAGAACAATTTTATGTGATCTCTTATCAAAGTAGAGAATGGTATTGATGATAATAGAGAGGATTTCAAAACAAGGCCCTGGAAAGAATCCAAATCCACCTCCTTCTGTATGTATCTGTATAGGGATTCAGGGATCCGTTGAATCTCACATTCTGGGAGGACAAAGCTGATACACCAAGTTTCTCCCCAAGACCCTGATACAGAGGATCAGGGTGATGGTTCCATCATCAAGTCTCACTCATCCTCATATTCTAAAAAGTTGATGGGTTTGACCATGATATGGAACTTTTCAATATTCTTCCTTTGGCAGCGATGACCCACCCGCCTTCCCCTGGATGGTTGTTTAGGGCACGGTATATTTTCGTTACAGGAATGACCTCTTTATGGGATGATGTTGGAGTAAGGAGGAATTATGTTTGGATGAACTGGGGTGTGGGGAACACCCAGGAAAATTTAGAATGGAACACAGGGAGGACCTTCATTGGAGTTGGGGAAAACATCGGGGGTACCTCCATACTGATGGGTGACAGAGCGAGGAGGACCTTATCTTTGATTTATGCCTCCACGAGGAGGCCCCCCGCTTAGACTGGTAATGATGCGATGATGAACTCCATGTTGATGACCTGAAATATGGGGAAAACCTCCATGTTTGGGATCAAAGGCATAGAGATGATCTCCATATTGAGTCTCATCATCATGGGTCAACCCGTGATGGTTGCAGCTTACACCAGTAACCGAGAGAGTCAACCCAGTCTACCCGTGGGGTGGATGAGGCATCAATACTGATTGGGAATAGAGGAGAACTTTTTATGTAGTAACTGGGAGGTGATATTATACATTAGTGGTGGCTCTATCCACTAAAGCCGTAGAAGATTATTCTCTCTATATGTCATCATCTTGAGATTCTACCTGATGTTGGTGTCAGGTTAGTTGAGATAGGGCTAGCTATTTAGGGGTATGGATCACCAACTCCTCAGTTTGTGGGATTGACTGGTGGTATTGTCGTGGCCTAGTGGGATCCCTCCTTGGAAGACCCATGGATGAAATCATAGCCAAGAGGAATCAAACACCCCTTACTTCTGCAGTGTAAGGGAGTTAGTCATAAGGTAATTCCGAGGAGAGGATCCCAAAATGATTTAAAATTGGACTGGGGAGAAGAGGCTCTCTACGCTACCCTTGTGGGTGGTGGTGATGGAGGGACACTGAGTCCTCCATATCTTGACAGACCATATACCTCATCAAGATGACCCCCCACTATTCATATCGATAGATAAGAATGTTCATTACCCTCCTTTGAAAAATTTCAGAAGGTGATATGGGTTTTGGGAACCCTGTTTTGTTTTTGTAGTGGATTATGTCATGGAGGAGGTGGATCTATGCGGGATTACTACATTAGTATTTCTCCTTCCTCTACCTCTATGTATGTCGGTGGGAGGTGATCGGTTTCCTTCATCTCTAGCGTAGGTCTTTTAAATCAGGAAGATTCAGCCATCAGTTCAGATAGTAGGAAATAAATTCCTAGTTCCCCAGCATCGTCTAGTCTTCTATGGAAGGATAGAAAGATCCATGCTGACAACGCTAGGAACCTTGATTCCCCAAAATTAACTACCCCAAATCCTGGTGAGTCTCATTCCAAGCCCACTATTTACTTTGTGGGACATGGAATCAAATAGATGGATTTGGTGACACCCTTATCTTCTGATTCCCCGAATTCTACTAATCCCCATATTGAGGAGAATAATTTCACTTCAGGTTCACCATTTTTATTTATGACGCTTTTCCATCAGGGCGCACTTCATCGTGCTGCGTACGTGGGATGCTTTGGCCAAATGGGGCATTTTGTTTCCCCGCATTAACTCTTTACAAAGGTGGGATACATCTATCTCCTCTTGAGGGATGTTTTCTCTTTGATCCAAATGGGATGATGGGAATTTAGTCTCTCCTTCTGCAGATTCCTCCTCATAATTCGTTGCCTAGTCTGGGTCTCTCTTAAAGATTAAGACACTATTAATGAAAGTATTCTTAGTGCCATATCTTTGTGGATTCTAGTTAATTATTCTACGTATTTCATAAAATTCAAAATAGGTTAAGTTAGGGAAGTAACCTTTGGTCAAGAGAGTAGTCACGTTGGGCATCGATGGCATGTTTAGACACTATAACACAGGTGTATCTGGATTTTCCCTTATTAGAGGGATTCTCAAGGGTGCATAAGCCTATGGTATCCCATGTCTAATGTGGGGAATTGTATTCAGGTGGAACTTCTCTGAGGTTTTACTCATATTGCCATATTTAACATAGGGTATTTCATGAGTTTAGCGTTTAGAGAAGACAAATACGACTGATCAAAACACTTCTGAAAGTAGATCAGATGGGTACATTCCTAAGTTGGAGAACCTAGAAAGTTTACTAGAAGGATGAGTCAGAACTCCCAATAAGGATAGACCCATTGTGGTGTGTCCCACAAAGGGGAAGATTTCACACTGTGAAGGATGATCTAGACACCATAAAGGATGATCAAATGATGGTGGGTACCAACAAAGGGGACCCCAAGGTTTTACATTGGTTGGGATTGAACCTCATGGAGTCTTCCTATGTACCCGTATTAGGAGATAGGGATCAAAACCCACATAGTTCAAAAGGGTAAGTCATGGTATTAGGGTGTACACAATGGAAAACATATCGAAGACATGCTGTGGATTATGCGTGGTTAGCGGACCAAGTGTTACAAAGAGAAATGAGATGAGCAAGGCTTACACATGGTAAAATTCTAGTATGGATGACATGATTTCACTGGGATGTGGCAGCCCAGGGGAAATTAGGATGGATATGGATGGAGTATCGAAGAGTGAATGAATAGGGATAGAATTGAGAGTCAGTGTGAAGGTGAAGATATTGGGATTGATACTCAGGGTGGTTTCCTACGTATCCTCGTGGCAAGGAATCAAAGTCCACATAGTTATAGAGTGGGGCGATGATTCACCTTAGGAGGTGACTTGTGAGAATGGACATATAGATGGGGACCCAAAATAAATGGAACCAATGTGTTAATTCATGATCTTTTTAAGACACAAAGGCTTGAGGGAGAGATGAGTATGAGGATTGGGTGATGGGTTTTCACCTTGAGGAGGATTCCTACGTACCTTTCTCAAAGAGGGAAAAGATAAAAGTCCATGTAGTCAGGAATGGGGCATAGAATCGGGGTGTACACAAAGGACAGAAACCCGAAGAGATGATGGGGTTTATGTGTGGTGAACATCCCATCGCAAGAGGGACACTCTTGGTTGGAGGAGTATGGATTGAGTGTGGGACTTACGTACTGAGAAGGACCAATAACTGGTCGGACACCACTAAGGGGCAGACCAAAGATGTGGGTCCCAATAAAGAGGACACCAATGTTTACTAGTGTTCGGGGTTGAACCTCAGGGAGGCTTCCTACGTACCATATCTAGGAGACATGGATCAGAACCCACGTAGTTTGAAAGCATACAGATTAACATCATGAAGAATGGAAGGGGAATATAGTTTAACATCATGCAGGATAAGGGTGAACCGATGTGAAGTGGTTAGGATAGTTGGGTGATGGGCTTGAACCTCAGCGGGGGGGGGGGGGGGGATTTATATGTATCCCCTTGGTAAGGAATCAAAGTCCACATAGTTCATTAGAGAAGGGGAGTGAGGCTTACAAGATAAAGTGGCCCAGGGAGAGGAATATTGGAAAGATCCAAGAGGGTTTCCAGATGTATGAGAAGGATATGTCCATCATACAAGGGGTAGCATACCATGGTGTGTTGGGGCTTAAACAAAGGATACACAAGGAACCTATGGAAACAAAGTGCAGTGTGAGAGGGGGAGTGTGAGGGAGCATGTTACCATACTATTTATGGTCCTACTCAGCTTTTCACTCATGCGGTGGTTATAGTTTAACATTGTGTGTTGAGGAAGTGAGGTAGATTTGTAGTTTAATGACCAATATCTCAAAATATGAGGACTCTCTCCTCACCCCTAGGACTTAAATAACTTGAATTGACCCATACTTGGGGAAGGGAAGGCACAAGAAACTCCAAAAATTATGGTTGTAGAGTGATCCATTGAGGGGTCCACATTAGCACGGATATGTGAAGAAGCAATAGACATCAGTGTGACTATGAGAAAAAGCACAAGGAATGGAAATGAAACCTGAATCACCACTCAGGGTACCTTGAAATCACTTCCGATAAGCCGAGAGGGCCACACTTGAGAAGGGTTTGCAAAGTAGGAGACTTTGTAAAGAGGGTCTTCAAGAAGATTTTGGTGCTTCAGGAAGAGGATGTCCTTATAAATTCTATGGTGCTTCGTGAAGAGGATGGTCTTAGTGAAGGAAAAGGTATTCATGAAGGACTAATAATTCATGAAGGGAGGTTTTCAATTGAGCAGATCTTTTCCATAGAAAGGGAATATTTATTTGGATAATGATTTGTGAAGGATTAATGCTTAGAGAATCATCGATCACACCAAAGGGATACCTCCTTTGTGATGGGAATAACCCTTACTAAAGGGAATCCCCACCATAGGTGGGGGCACGAAGAACATAAGGATGCAGGACTCACAGAGGATAAGTACCTTTGGTGACCCATTTTTCAAATCCATGAAAGTATTTAAGAAACAGAAGTTTTGAAGGTGAAAGGGAGGAGTGACAATGATTTTAAGGTGGGTGAGATTTCTTTTTATAGGGAAAAAAAGTAAGTGGGGGGGTCATAGAGCTCAATGAAGAGAAAATTTGGGCTCTAAAAAGAGGAGGTGACACCACGAATCCAAAGGGGTAGCGTCAGACTCAGTTGGACTCACTGAGGTTCCATCAAAATGAAGATTGCTGAGATAACCACAGAGAGAACGTTACGCCATGGAGGAGAATGGCTCCAATGAAGTCAGACTCCCAGAGGGTCTATCAAGTCATGTAGGAGATCCCTTAAGAATCCATTTTAGAGAAGGACATCGATAGAATATGATGCCATAGAGTGGAATCAGGGTTCATTAGACTCGTAGAGGGTCCATCATGGATGATTGTGATCATAGAGGCGGGATGAACCTGTGAAGTTCTTCAGAAACTAGGCTCTTTTTGATAGTATTGATGGATTTTAAGTCCATTTTGAGTATAGATTTACTTTGAACTAGCTATGACATTTTTTATACCTAAAGTTACATGAAGTTTAGCACCAAAAATAGAAAAATGAATTAAATCATTCATGGAGATGGTAGACCAAACGAACACATGAACACTGTTTTCATTTTTCAAAAAATGGAAAAAATGAAAGGTCAATAACAATTCACCTTTCCAAAATCATTATTATATAATATAAATAATATATTTTTATCAAATCCATCCTTATTACCATCTATGTAAATTGGAGATAAAAAATTAATCACATCGTTTCATGGAGGTGGTAGTCCACACGTATGCATGAGAGACGTTATCATTTTCCAATAGTTTTGATGGTAAGAAGATAAACATTATCTTATCATTATAGAATCATAATTAAGTTATAATTATAATTTTTAAACATTAAAATCATCATAATACACATTCATAAAATATATAATTAAAAATAAATTGTAATTCTACGTGGAGATGATAATCCGTACATGCTCACAAGTGATACTTTAACGTATCATTTGATGAGAAAGAGGGTGGATAATGGTGGTTTCATAATAATAATAACATTTCAGTATATTTATTGTAATTATTTTTTTAAATAATAAAATATATTTTGGGGAGGTTAAAGAAGGATTAAAAGTGAAGTGATCGGTTAAGGCATTTACCTCCTCTTTGAAATGAATCCTTTAGATATCCTCTTAAAGAACCTATGGTTGGTCTTTCAGGAATAACAATACCTCTAGAATGTGTTTAGGGACGTTTATAAGTGATTTTTAAGGGTATGGTTGATATAAAAGGCTCAATGTGGTGTAAATAAGATAAAGGATAACTTACCTTTTATAATTGTGGGGAGGGGAACATTTCAAATTTCTTAAAATATTAAATTAATATAAATTAAATTTGATGTAAAAATAGATACAAATTGATAATATTGGAAGAAAATATGAGGAATAGTTTAAATACTCTCATAATTGTTTTGACATATTTGGATCACATTTTTTAACCCTTATCTTTTTTTTGTTTTAGCCCTTCATTAACCCTTTTGACCATTACTGTAATATTAAAATTTTCATCCCATTAAGGGATAAAAAAATTAGTATAAAATAGAAAAAATAGTAAAATGGACCATGTATTATGTATAAAACCATATACCATTCATATTGCCGAATCTAATATTTTTATTATTTTTATATCATTTAATAAAACATTATTTATTATAAAATATCAATAATTTTAGTTTTAGTACAATTCATTTAATTTGACTTTAGATACATCAAGAAAAAGGGGGAATTAAAATATAATTCTTTAGAACCTCCCTAATATTTCATATAGATCTATAAAATTCATGATATAGATTAAAAAATAAAAATCCTATCACTTTAACATTTTTAAAATCCTTTATTTTAGTTTTCTATTAAATAAATAAATACTATATTAGCATCGCAAAAGTATTTAATGTAATTATTTACTTAGTAATAATTAGAAAAAAAGTTTCATAAATTATATAATTCAATTATTCGTAAAATTTACACTAATATTCACTCAGCACTTTATTTTTTCCCAATGTGAACACATAAGATATATTTAAAACTAAGAGAGTGACATTTTGTAACTTTATTTCGTTTAAATATCTTATAGGTAATTTCATGGAAAAGTGTGTATTAAATGAATAAATTTAGTTCATAAGATTATAAAGGTAAAATTAAATTCCTCCAATAAGAAATATGATGATAAATTGAGACCTTATCAATTAGTTTTAACCCAGATTAATGTGATTTACACTTTACTAAGGTATTAAATTTTACAATGGTAATTATTAACATAGACAAAAAATAAAAGGGGAATATTACCATATTTATACTTCATGATTAAAAATATGGAATCCATTTTCTAAAATTCAATTCCAATAAGTAGAATAAATTAATTTTAAAAATAAGCACTCAAAACACGACTGAAAATGATTTTAAGAAAAATTCAATTTAAGCATAAAACATGGTTTATTAATATCCCATGCTTAGAAAAATATTAAAAATATTTTAATTTTTTTAATTAATATATAATATATAAATTATTTAAAATTCATTCTCTAATATTTATGAATTTAATTTATTAAGATAAAAATATACTACCCACATAAAAATAGTTTTTCAGGAAAAATGTCTTTTACGTATAAAAATGTTTCTCTACCATATTTAAACATAAAATTGGATCAAATGAACACAATTAGATTATTTAAAACATAATAAAAATAATTTTAATTTAAAACCATTTTATAAAAAATGTAACTTTGTAAATTCTTAGAATTAAAATAAAATTTTCCATAAAAATAGATTTATTTTAATATTCATTGAAAAGTACTACTCCTAAAAAATTGTCCAAAATTTATCCCAAAATAATTTTGATATATTGAATTAAAAGTTAATATCCTTTGTTCCAATTATAATTTATAAAATTTCCATAGATTAATTATAGTATTTTCTCACAAAAATCAATTAAAACCATTTTACGGAATAAAATGTTTATCGGATAATAATATTACTTTAATTAAAACTGAGTGATTATTTAATAAAATTTTATCCATAAATTTATATTTAATAGTAAATTTATATTTATTTAATAATTTAGTTAATCATATTCATACCCATTAATTTAACAGTAAGATTATAATGCACATATTTAAATAATAATATTTCATTGTTCGTTTCAGCTCAGTGTTGCGTATCTTTTATACTATCAAAGATATTATTTTGTTGAAAAAAACATTCCCTAAAATATTGTAGTGTTAGGATAAATCCCCATCCCAAGTTTTACACAACCTATCTTTTTTATACCATATCTATAAACTAAAAGATGGAAAAGAACCTCATTCCTTTGGTACCATTTTATAACACCCCGTACTGAATCACCGGGTACAAACTTGTGTGGCACATGGACTTATGAAATTATCCCTATATAGAAGGTTTTTAGAACTAGTATTGAGGATTTAAATTCCATCTGGGGAGAAACTATACCCCCAGTTCCAATAAAGACAAGTGTTAGTAATAACACATAATAATGTAGTGGAATAAACATGCATTGATATAACAAATTATGTGGAAAGTGTCCCAAGTCATGCAAAATAATAAAACATGGACCCCTAAATTGGCAGGTAAAAAAGAGTTTGATAAATATAGGTAATTAAAAAATACACGACAACATCAATCCAGATTCTCCCCAGTACCACCTCTGATCACCATGCTCCATATTCTAGCTCCCTTTCAATGGGGCCTTTCCCATTCATGTATCCTTGATCATGAATTGAACATGCATATCTATATAACCATAAAAGATGTTAATATATACCCATTAGTGGACCATCAATGTTTACATAACATGAGTACATATGTATAAGAGTATCTATCATGATAAAAAATAAACATACAAGCAAATAACAAATAATCATGCGCTGAGTAGTCCTGCACTAACCAAGTTTCCCCAACCCCAGACCGTAATTTATAAAACTCCATTTTGGGAATTCAATTATAATGGAAGTCCTGAACTAGTATTGAAAAATCGTCAATATGTATCTCTTAGTAGCCAAAAGGCTTACGAGTATTGGGTTTAACTAGAATATTGTCAATTATCGACTTCGTTAGCGGTCATACGATAAGGTCATCATACCCCATTTCCACCTCAAGTCTAACAACGTGACTATTGTATCGCAAAACTAAATTAGGTCAATCATAAAGGCTTTCATAAACCCACTCTATATCCTATTCCATTTGTATCATCATCTCATGTAAACACACTCCCCCTCTAAGGGATATCCAAGACACAAAAGTCCATATTCCATTTGATAATAGAAGAAAAACTTCCAAAAAGGAAATTCATAACACATAAAAAGTAATAACATTTATCAGAGTTACATGGAAAATCAAGGATGGACATCAATATCCACACACACAAGTAATAAAAATTAAGAACGGTTTAAAGAATGTAATTACATAATGTCTATCAAGACAACAAGTATATCAACATCCTCAAAATGGTATGAATTTCCCACACCATGCAAGTTATAATTAATATCATGGTCCTCTAAGAGTGTCACCACCTGAACAATGTTCTCACACCAACCAATATAAGATTTCATACTAAGAACTCCCAACATTCAACACCATCACTGAAAGAATAAGAGTCTGATTGATGGATGGAGAAAATTCATCACTCAAGGAACAATTAATAGTGAAGATTTTCATGGATCCTATGATTATTAATCCACATGAATAGATCTAAAATCCCAAGGATTTATTTTCTCGTATATTGAAAAAGTAGGGTTGAGAGGATCAAAGCTGCCCAAAGAAAAAACCTCAACGTGAGAAAATTGACCCAACATCAACCTAGGATCATCCAGAGCATTTAGAAATCATCAAGATATAAGGAATGATTCTATATATGATAATAAATTAATTAATATTAGAAATAATGAAATTAAAATTATATTCAAGAACCCCGATTTAATTCTCATGCGTTTTCTCTTTGAAACATTGGAGATCCAAAAATAATGGCATATGTTTTAGCCATTCATACTGTAGCACAATCATCACCATTTACTTTACTATATAATCCTAAATGGACACGTTGGATTCAAATTCACTAGTTATATATATCAACCACTAGGGAACAATGTTATATTTTTGACTGTTTTTCCTCACTACAAGCTCCACCGTGGTCATGGTGAAGTTGATATGGACAAGGAAAAAAAGTTACATCATCAATATTTTTTCATAGCCATATCCTCACATACCAATTTTGTTAGCCTTTTTTACAAAGAGGCTCATCCTGAATCCAAATTAGCTTTCACTGTAGGTGTTGTACTAACTGTCTTGAACCAAAAAACCTCCAAACCCCTTAGAATCCATCCAAAGATCTTAAGACTTTACCCCAAACATGGAATAACTCAGATACTCATAAGAAAGAGATGAATGCATGGTATTACATACATGAAACAAAAATTATGAGGATTTATAACATTTAATTATCTGATAAGCATAGAGGAAAAAGAATATCAGAATTATGTAATTACATGATTTTATATGAATATGGAATGAGAAAATAAATAACAGGGTTAGATAGAGATTTGATAAAGGGGTTTTACAATATCTCAGTGTAAGCCCTACATATTCTTATATAGAGTTAAGGGGTTTATTTATTTCTCCTTTGATTTTAATAGATTTAAAGTATCCAAGTCCTCCCTTTCTTTTTAGTGTAAGTATCAATAAACCAATCTCCCTTACTTTTCTAGTTGTGAGAACTTTTCCACCACTTTGTTATTTTGTGCACCCTTTCTTGAAGATGTGGTTTGAAGAGATATATTCTTGGACTAAATCTATTAAAAATATGATCACTTATCTCTCAATATGATAACACAATTTTATAAAAGAGATAGATAGGTAATAGTGGAAGATATCATAAAAGAATGAGAATTGAAATGGGATCTTAAGAGGAATATTTTGGGTCACTGGAGATTTTTTATTAGGGTTTCATTATTTATCTTAAGAGTGTTTGAAGTATTTTATGACTCCAAGTTAACCTATTTATACCAAAAAATATATCTAGGAAGATTTTGGAATCTTTGAAATTTTTTAAGCATCGTTAAAATCTCGCTAAAATCTACATAGTCCACCAGGGTTATGAACATTGACAATCTTATTCATGAATATCAACTACTAGATAATCTCCATTGGCATCTAGTGGGCTTCCTAGAGGTTCACTACTTATTTCTAGATTCCACTGGTTAGATGGTGGGTAGAATTTCCAACTCGGTGGCCTTTATATATACTTGTACCATCTGTATTCTTTCCACCAACTAGTAGGTAGATATCTATCATTTTTTCGATGGAATTTATGTAAGTCTCATATTCTATCCATATTTCACCAGTTTGTTGGTACCCTACACCAGCTAGCTAGTGTATCTGATATTACTCCAAAAGTCAACAAGTCACTTAAAGGTGATTTCAATTTTTTTGTTTGGTTCAATAATTTCTTCCCATGATTTATTCATATCCATAATGACTTCAACAAGATCTATTTATTTGATTCATTAAAACCAACACACAGATTCTTTAACTATATAACTCACATCCACTCAAATGAAATTTTTAGACACATAATTGTGTGTTTTTGATCTTGAAAAAACTAAAAGAGAGAGAGAGGGAGCGGGGTATAATAATCTCCCCTTTTTTATGATCACAAACACTTAACACAAACACACACACACACACATATATATTGTTAAAATGGAGAGTAAATTATGAATTGAAATTAATTAAAGATATTAAAGTTCATGATATTTCAAACAATATATTCAATTTTCTTAATAAGAAAAAATATAAACATTTCAAGAAATAATTTCCTCACATTTTTTAGATAGTAATAATTTTTATAAAATAATCCACCAAAATTTATCCCTTATGTATTATAAAAAATAATTAAAGGGAAAAAGTTTCATTTTATATAATAATATTAAAGAAACATTAAAAATAATTTCAAAAATCCAAAATAAAAATATATGAGTGAATCTAAATATTTTAAAAAGACAAAGAATAAAATTAAAAAAAATCAAAAAAAGTAAAAAAATATTTGAAATAGAAATTTGAAAAATATAGAAAGTGATTGATTTCAAATTCAATAAAAAGAGAATAAATAATAATAATAAATTCAAGAAACCAATTTATCATTTTTTATGAAAATGATCATTTTAAAAGTAGTACATTCCTTTTACATCTATAAATAGAATGAAAAAATATGGTGGTATATCTAAGGGAGAGAGAAATATTTATAGAGAAGAAATATGAGAGGGGTGGATTTGAAAGCATAAATAACATTCCCCATGAAGAAAGTATATCCGTCCAAACTTCACTTGATAAGGCGCCCCCTTAATTGGTGTAATTAATGAAGAAATGAAAGCTTTACCATAAGAGAGAGTGAGAGTGATAATAATAATTTTTTTAAAGAAAATTGTTTATGATATATCAACATTTTGAAGAGTAAATTATAAAAAAAATCTAAAAAATACATCAAGTTCCATTTTATAAAAACAATAAGTTTCATAGAGAAGAATCAAATATTAAATATTATTGATGAAAAAATTATTTTCAAAATGATTGTAGAGGGAGATAAAAATATCTAAAGAAAAGTAATTTTTAAAAAATATATGATGAAACATTTCAAAAAAGTTTAACTCCCCCAAAGAAAAACATTTTAAGAGAGGATTTATAGAAATATTTGAAAATAAATTCATGCTAGAAAGATTTTAAATTATTCCATAAGCTAAGACATTAAAAAACATGTTAATCCCAAATGATATTATAATAAATAAAATTCTCTTTTATAATACTTATAATTATACTTTTATGCATAAAATATTAAAAAAATTGAATAGGTAATAAAGTTTGGCAATAAATAAATCATTATTCGAGTAATCCCCCAACATAAAATAGTTAAATAAAATAGAAACAAAAATCTTTAATGCTCAATTTATCATCTTAAAAATGATTTATATTTAACTTTTATAATTGATGAGAATCCACAATATGATATATGAATATGGTCCAGTGGCATAGTCTTGCGTAACTTCAAATGTGAGTTCTTTTTGGCACCCATGTGAACTTGGGTCTGGCAATGTTATCTAATAAACATTTTGATTAAAAAAACCTAGATTTGTAAATTTTTTATAATAAAAATTTAGAAACCCAAACTTATTTAGAATGATATTTTATGATATAAATATTATAATAAATATATTAACTTTTAGGTATACCAAATCTGGTTTTTTCAATTACATTCATAAATTAGATGCTCGATTTTATGAAAATAACTATAAAATTATCTTCAGAGAACCCTTTTATAGAAGTAATTATATTTTTTTTAGGTTTTATCTTTATTTAAAAAAATGAAACCACAATTATTTTTACATGATAGTGATAAATCAATATTTTATTTAATGTTTCTTCGAATTGGGTGAATTTTGTAAGAGAATTTCTAAGATATTTATTTTGGGATTTGGAATTCTCAGTTATTTGTTGTTATTTTAATCTCAAAACAAAAAAATCTCTTTAATTTTAATGGAAATACTTCTCATTAAAAATTTTACACTATTTATTATGATTTTTTATTTCTTGGTAGGTTATTTTTATTTAGAAATTACTTATGCACATAAATTCCTAAGATCATTAAGTTAAGTGTAAGATAGAGAGTAAAAGGAAGAATAATAGGATGATAAATAGATAGATTTAGAGGAACTTTAATAATTAAAATCATTATTTAATTATATATGATCAGTGATGAATTTAACACTTGAGGAGGTGGAGGAAGAATAGTTGAGGGAGTCATCACTAGAACTCAAAGTTGAAACATTAAGTATTTTTACCTTAGTTTTTCTTTTTTCATCTTATTTTTCTAAATCAGGCACTATAGAATGTAATATCCCTTTTTTTACATTCATAGTTACGGATGACCAAGGTAATATGACCTATGTTGAAAATATTTCCATTTTATTTAGTAAAAAAACAATAAAAGAATAAATTCTCTTAATTGTTACATAAAAATAATAATTATTAAGATAAAAATAAGATTAACTAAAAAATAACATAATATAAATTAAATGGTAACAAAAATAATATATGATGTGTACTAGTGGTGCATGAGTTACCTAGTAGTTTCCTATCACCGATCACAAAAATAGTGATGAGGTGAAGGTAGTGACAAGGTGGGAGGCACCAAAACAGATTTAAGTGCTCGTGGTGGAGAAAGTTTACATGGAGTGGCATAGAAGGACATTGAGCTAGCATAGTATGAATTCATGTACATGTAGTGGATGTTGAAGATGTTGAAGACAAAGGTAGAGAGGGTGAAAAAGATGAAGAAAAGTGTGACCCTACACTAAGTAGGGAGGAGGAGAGATGGGGAGGAAGAGATGTCAATGGGGGAGGTAGGAAGTCACTACCATTGAAGGAGAAAGAGAGGGATGCTGTATCATGAGTAGACTACAAGTATAAGAGAGGAGGGGTGCCTAGTTTTCCCTTTCTCTTCAGTTTCCCTCGCCCATGGGCTTGCTAGGCTTGCCCATATACTGGGCCTATTAATAACATGTAACTTCTAATTCTTCATTTTGATTTTAATTTTTAGCAAAATTGAAGGATTTATTTTTTATTTTTTCTTGGTTCAATTGCTTGTTTAGAAGTTCAAAATTGGTATCTACTACAGAAAATTCATCATCATCAATATCTTTTAAATCAATTCTTCTTTTGGATTCTTTTTCTCTGTTTTCAGCTTTTTCTTATTTTTAGAATTTATGCTTCATATTTATCTCATATATCATGATATATTTTTATAATATCCTTAACTAACATTTTATTTATGGAATTCACTTCTCGTATTATAGTCACATTGGTTTCTTAATTTCTAGGAAATACCCGAAAAGTATTTTTCACTAAAGTTTCTACATACAATTAATCACCAATAGACATTGTTCCATTTAAGGTTTTATTAAAACCTTTAATCATATTGGTAATATATTAATTTATATGTATATTAAATCTTTAATTTTTTTCTAAACATGTCGACTCTAGTGTCTTTAACTTTATTCATCCCCTCATGAGTTAATTATAGCGATTTCAATATTTTATGAATCATTTTACAAGTGAGAATTCATTAATACTCATCAGTATCTAAACCACAATTTAAATAATTCATAGATTTTTGATTAATTTAAAAATAAAATATTTCACTAGGAGTCCATTTTTCCTCTGATTCTCTAGAATGTGTAAGTCCACACATAATGTTTTTCTAAATATTATATCTCATACTACCAAAAAGAGTGGACAAGAAATTTTCATAATATATAAAATAAAAATAATTTAAAAAGGTACATGTACCTTAGAGTGTACTTTGGGACCACCAAGGGTGTTTGAAAGATATTCTATTTTGAAAGATCAAACTTTGACATTAGTTAAGATATTGAAAACTAAAACTAATTATAAAAAATAAGCATATTTTGAAAAACATAATGATCTCCTTTGAAACCAAATATAGGTTAGAGAAAAATATAAAAATAACAAGAGGTAATTGGTGGTGGTGGTGGTGAATTTACTTTATTAAAATAAAAACATGGATAGTGATGGAAATTAAAAAAATAAGACATTAAAAAAAATATATGCAGGAAAGTGGAGAGAAATTATATTATTAACTAAAGATAAAGAGATGATAGAATTTAAATGAAGAACATGGTCAATAATTTATTTTATATTATGATGGGAGAGAGTGAACCATTATCAATTAAATATATTATAGACGAAAAGGAACATGATTATTTCAATATTATTTATAAAATACAATTTAAATGTAAATTAAGTGAGAATTGTAGTTGACAAGGCATATCGAAATTATATGATCATGCGATTCGATATGAATAATTAATGAAGAAATAAATAAAAGAGAGAGATTAATTTAATAAATGAGTTATAAAACTTATCAATTTGATCTCCAAATCTCATCCCCATGGTTTGATAGGTTCATGTTTCTCTTTATTTATTTTAATAGAGATCAAGTCTTGAAGTCCTCCCTTTCTTTTTGGTGGAAGTAGTAAGAAACCCTAATCCCTAAATTTTTAGATTGTGAGAACCCATACATAACTTTTTGGTTGTGAGTGTAACACCCTGATATGTTTTATGTATTATTTTCAAATAATTTTAATTTCTTTGATATCTTGCATTATACGCAACACCGAGTTCAAACAAACTACAATATACCACTAAAATACTATTATTTGATAAGAAAGTTATCTTATAGCCATTTTATTAGTCAGTATAAATAGGAATAACTATATTATGAAAAGTATATGGATTAAAAATTTATAAAATAAATTTATATTCAATAAATTGGTTCTAAATTAAAATAAAACAGATTTTAAAATAAAAGAATTAGTTTATCTAACAAAACATTTTTCAAGCCTGTAAAGTGCTTTTATGTTAATAAATTAAATTAGTTACTATTTTTGAATTATTTTAATGAAATTTAAATATTATATATTCAATAATTTTTTTATCATTCATATAATACTTTTTCTAAGCATTAGATAAGAATAAATCCAATTTTAGGTTAATAAAATATATTTTTTCTAAAAATCGATTTCATTACATTCTGAACCATTATTTTTAAAAATAATTTTATCCAAATTTATAATTTTTTTTAAAAAAATAAATTTCATTTTTTGACATAATAATTTAAAAATTATCTTAGAGTGAATTTTGAGAATATTTTTGAAGAGTTTAATTTTTCAATGAATATTGAGAAATATAGATTTTTATTGAAAATTATATTTTCGTTTAATGAATTTAAAAGACCCATTTTATTTTAAGGTGGTTTTAAGATGAAAATTATTTCAATTGTTTATTTTTTAATACAATTTTATTCCATTATAATTAATTTTGTGATTAATTTTTATAATAATACTTTATATGCTTTTGAAAAATATTTCTTTCGTAAATCAATTTTTTTCCTCATCCGTGGGTTTTATTTTAAATTAAATTATACCACTTCTATGAATAGAATTTAATATAATTGATTCCATATTTAGAATCAAAATAATTTATATTATATTATAATTTCAAATTAATTTTTTGTTATAAAGTATAGAAAAAATGGTAAAAAATAAATTACTATGGATAAGGTTAAAACGAGGTTTTGCGCATTACTTAAATGCAAGTTCAAATTAATTTTCAACACACATAGGAATTTTATTTAATTAATTTGATTTCATATTTATAATAATTTGGTTAAAATTATCCAATATTAATAATTTTATTTTTAGTATTAACGAAAAAATTATCTTGGTAAATAAAAAGAGACTAGTTACCATAGTGAAAACTATAATGGTAAAAGTTAGAAAACATAGACGTTTAGGAAAAAAATGTTTATAAAATAATTTTTTATTTTTTTGAGGTTTTGTTGAAAATATCTTCCATAAAATCCATTATTTTACAATTTTTGAATAACTTGGGTTGACAGGGACTTCCCATTATTGAATAGTTTTTGGTATTTACAAAAATGTCATTATTCCTTAATTTTAAAAATTTACCCTATCCCCTCACTTCTTCACACCTTATAAGAAATTTTTAAACCAAAATATACCAATGTATTTACCAAATATATTTATTCATTCACTATATCTAATGAACTTTCCAAAATAACAGGCCTAGGATCCTTAATAAGAGATCTGAAAGTGGTTGTTCTAAGCGAAGGTAATTGTCATCCATAAGCACTTACGTTTTTTAATTATTCTCCTACCACCTTCATTCATGTATTAATAATCCCGAAATAATAACACCAATATATATCATATACTATTATACTATTATGTTTTTTGATTGACCTATATCTGTCTCCCCTTCGATCAAATGGGAAACGAAACTATCGATTATGTTTACGACAAACTGCCACCTCACAAACTGATGTAATTCATTTTCCATTACCACCTCACATGACTGGATATAATTATGAATTTAATGTTTATATATGATATTTATTATATTATTATAAATATTTATTTATAATATCATATATACCTTCTAAACATCAAATCTATTGGAAAACAATAACATCGCATGTGAGTACATGTGGACTACCACCTCTACAAAACGATGTGAAATTTTATTCATTTTACTTGGTCATGGACTGTAACAAGAATGGATTTTATTAATATAGTAGATATATATGAAATAATAATTATTCTTTAAAGGTAAATTAATATTTAATTTTCTTTGATTCCATCAGTTGAGAACATGGAAACATCATTCATGCGTACGTACGACCTACCATCTCCACAAACTGTGTAATTAATTTTTTTATCTATAATTTTATGGATGATTATAAATAAATATATAATTATAAATATGATATTTATATAATGGTTTAATTTTTTGATTTTAATGAACCATGACTAAAGTAAAAGGACCAAAACTACCAAACAAATATATATACAACAAATGAAGCAGTTATTACCTGGAATTTGATTTCAGAAAGTAATTGTAAATAAATAGATGATAAAAGATTATAAATAAATAATTTATGATATTAAATATATATTTATGGTTCTATAATATATTTATAATAAACATATATTTATTATAAATGATTCTCAAATGTGTATGAAAAAATTCAAGGATTGAGGTAAGGGATTTCTATTCTATCCTTTTCTTCTAGGAGACATATTCCACATTCACCACTCATTTATTTTGTGTGGTTTATCATAAATATAATTATTTTCTTGAAATTTAATGTTCCATTTAATGTTATTCATCAATTGGGTTTACGACTCAATAGTTACCCTTGTTGTAAGGGAGTTTCATCTCACTTTTATTGCTGCGGGACATATGCCTTATACACAACATGTTTACTGGGTGTGGTGTATATATTAACAATGAATGAATTTTATGATTTTTCTTATGAAAGTCATAGTTATTTTTATTTCCATATAAGTTTTTGTATTTTATTAAGTTATGATTAAAAAGTTTCCAAAGTGGCAAGGGTTTGATGTTACAATCTCACCCTTTATCGAGATTGTTTATGATTATACTTCTAATGGCGAGATCTTATGATATACCTCTCAATAATAACACAAATTTTCTTATCCTATGGTTTTTTATTGAATTTAAATTTTCTGCTTTAATTTTATTCTCTTCAAGTACTCATGATTCTAAAATAATTCTTTTAATGAAATTCGACTTCATTTCTCTCTTTGGTAGAAAATCCTTATTCTTCCCTGCCCATATTTCTAAAAAAAATAAGGGAATTTTTACTATTCTACAATGATTGTTTAAAGAATTTTTTACCCATTTTTTAATTTTTAAAAAATGGATTAAAATAAATATTCATGTCATTTTCTAAAAAATTCCTTTTTGGATTTAATCAAAAATATGAAAGGAATGTTAATTTTAATATGTATGACATGGATGGTATTTCCCTCCATCATGACCAATCAATGATTTAAATATTTATTAAAAATCTTCCTAGGTTATTTACGAAGAAAATGTTTTCTCTAATATTTGTGATGTCTTTATATTTTATAGATGTGATAAGTGGAATGAATATTTTCTATAATAAATATTCCAAGTGACATATCAAAATTATTTTCCATCTAATATGAAAAACATTGTTGTTACTTAATCTTTACTAGGGATATGATCTAATGATAACATCATTATTATTATCTGGATGGTTTATGATTAAAATGAATAGATTTTTATGAAACCCATTACTTTTTTTGTGATATGCTATGATAAATTAATGAGATGATTATGAAACCCATTTCTTTTATATGTGTTATTATATGGTGAATGTTTTATGATATTGTGGCACAAAAATGAATGGATTATGTGATGGGTGAGACCTATATCTTAGTCTAATGAATTGGGCAATGATAATTATTCTATGATGTCAAATGTTACATGAGAGGTTATCCCTAACCCAAAATAGGGTACACAAGAGGTTATAAAAATCTCTATAGAGGGTTCATGGGAGGTTAAACCAAGACCAAAGTGGTTCATGGGTGTTTATCTCAAGCCTAACATGTTATGAATGTCTTGGTGGATAGCCTTGGAATAAGATTTTCAATACTTATGCATATTCAAAAAATCTATTTCTTATGCCAATTTTATACTCTCATGGAATATGTATATCGATCCCTTTGTGATTCATGTCTTATGAGCTGCCAAGATTTATTCCATGTTTCAGTTTTATGACCTATGAAATGTCGTGTATGGTTCTCAAATTCTATTCTCATATTCTTATTCCCTTATTCTCATGATATGTTTGTATATACCTTTCTTACCCTTATTGAGAATTTTAGGTCACCCTTTATTATGTTTCATTTCCCTATGATATGAAGAATGTTTTTAAGTAGGGTATGTATATGAAGGGTGATATGTGGAATGATATTTATGGGAGATGCTAAAGATGTTTCATGGAATAAGAATATTCTGTATTTAGTCTCCGAAGAAACAAAACATTTATGATCCTCAGGAGTATAATTGTTAAATGTACTGAGTTTTTATCTATTAAGTAGTAATTTCATTGTATAAAAATCGTGAGTCAATATAGTTTGAATCAGAGATATGTTTAGTTAACCTTTTGAAACTAGGATGAGGAAACTTTAGGGATAACCCTTAGGATAATCTGATTTATATGAGAATTTCATAAGATATGGTAAATAAAGGATTATGGTTTTCCTAGAAAAACATCCTTTTCTAGATACTTCAAGTGGATGTGGCTCTAGAACTATTGAACTTAGGGGTAATAACCCCCAAAAGGATAATTGAGTTGGAATCGATCCTTACTTGGTGAATTAAAATGGGCCTTGATGCACACCTAGTTTGACACTCTTGAGGGATAATATTAGGTCAATTTGAATATCCTTTAATAACCATAATGAAGGAGTTGAATAGATGATAACCATGGATAAACTAGGTTATACCTAAGTTTTCATAGATTGAAAATATGGTGTCATGATTTAGACATCCAATGATATTTTAATCCTAATTATGTAGTTTCTCAAAATGAAAATTGTTTTTCACATTATGATTTTTGGTTTCAGTCAATGGTGGGATCTAGAAGGAATTTGGTTAATGTTGAATGTTATGGCTAGTGTATTGCTGAGAAAATAATTGGGATAATTAATGGAGTGAAGGATATGATGATAATTTCAAATTGGTTATCATGATATATTATTAGTAACTTTCACCTTAACCAACTCTTGAACTCACCAAATTAAATAAGGATAGAGTTTTCTGAGTGCTTGGGTGGTGGAGGCTATGGAGGAAAGATGATCTAGTTTTCTATATATATATAATGATATAGTGAATCCTAGATAATTTTTTAAGGATGAAGTGGAATTATAAAAGTGTTTATGTAATATAATTAATGAATTATGTTAAATTAATTTTGAAAAATATAATTATTGTTCTAAAGAAATTTTGAATTAAGTATTTTCATGAATTTGATGAGTTGTATTGATGAAATAGAAAATTGATATATTAGAATGGATATATTCTATAAAAAACACATGATTAAGTTAAATATAACTCTTAATATGTTCCTAATGTTGAGATAATGGTGTTTAGTTAGGATAAAGATATTATTGACATATATAAAGTAAATTAGATAGATTTTATGACCTCAGAATTGATTAATAATTTCTGGACAAAGTGTTCTCTGTTATGATTGATGAAGTTTAAGACTTTTCTAGATTAATTAAAAATATTAAATAATATATGGAACTTTCAATGAATAAGGAATAATATAAGTTTTCATTGAGTTTTTATTGTAATTATAGTTATTATTATGTTTCAGGTGAATATATGACCAATGTGTTCACATATTTGATATGAAGAAATTAAGAGTTACTTTATGATAATTGCAGGAATAATGTTATGTTGATTTTGGGAAATTTAGAGACCTAATTTATAAATTTTAAAAATTTGAAGGTCTTAAGGTTGATCATTTATGTAATGGTTTAAGTATAATTTTATATGTGGTTTTAAAGATTAATATATTATTTCACCATATGAAGATTTTCACATATTGGATTACCCATGCTGAACATCTTGGTTTTCATAATAACTAGATATAAATGGAATGACTTATCGTTCTTTTATAGATATTATGATATATTAGTTCTTTAGGTATGAAAAATTTATCTTCATTTCCTGGAATTGGAGATGATGTGGTAATTGGTAAAAGCACAACCAAAAGATGAGATTGTGCTTATAAAATGTAATGAGATCAAGTAAGTATAGATTCTCATAAAAATTATTCAAATTTAAAAAATAAATCTTGAAATAAAATTTTTATAAATTAACCTTCATTTTTGTTGAATGAATGGCCTTTTCATCCATCATAGATTTATGTCTTTATGGTCATTAAATTTCTTCTCACAATTTTCTCTATTACTCTCTATTAGTATTTATGCAGTTGTTTTCTCTTCCATGTCCATATTTTTAACTTCTCACCAATTTTACCCAATTTGGAAACCTTTTACATGTTAGTACATATGACCTTTATAATTTATTTTACCACTTCTGAAAATGATTTTTTATTTACCCTTTTTACAATGTGGGTATTTTTTGAAAGAATCTTCTGATTTCAAACCCACCAAGAACAAGTTCAAATTTATAGGATGAAATTTATTAAATGGGTGGGGGTGTAACAACCTTAGTTTTTTTGAAATATGTTTTTAAATAAATTTAATTTCTTAGATAGCTTACGTTATACGCAACACTGAGTTCAAACAAACCATCAAATGCTTTTAAAATTTTATTTTTTAATATGAAAGTTATTACCAAGTGGGTATAAATTGGACTAGAAAATTTTGAAATGTATATGGATTAAACATGTATAAAATTAATTCATTGGTTACAAATTAATTGGAAATGAAAATAAAAATTGTTTTAAAATAAAAAATTATTTTTCTGGAAAACGTTTTTTATGCGCGCTAAGTGTTTTTAGGATAACATATTAAATTAGTCACTATAAGTGAGTTATCTTAATGAAATTAATATATTTTATATTCAATAAAATTATTTATCATTAATATAATATTTTTTTTCTAATCAAGAGATAAGAATGAATCCAGTTTTATTTTAAAAAAAATATATTATTCTAAAAAGTGGTTTTATCGTATTATTCACACTTATTTTTTTAAATTATATTTTTACAATTTTATAAAATGTATTTAAAAAAAATATTTTTTTCAAATTTGAATGTCAAAATCATATCAGAGTAAATTTTTGATAGTTTTATGAAAGGACTTATTTTTTGATGAATAATGAGTAATATAGATCTTTATTAAAAACCGCCTATTCATTTAATGAATTTAAAAGATCCAATTTATTTCAATATGGGTTTAAAATGAAAATAATTGAAATTATATAATGTTTAGACCAAATTATTTATTTGTAATCAATTTAATATTTAATCTTTATATTAATACTTTATATTCTTATGAAAAACATTTCTTTGGAAAACTGCATTTTTATCACATCCGTGGGATTTTTTTTAAATTAAATTCTCCCATTTAATTAAATTAAATTTTATAAAATTGATTTAATATTAGAATAAAAAAACTTATATTATATAATAATTTCAAATTAATTTTTTTCATAAATTTTATGAAAAATATTTAAGAAATTAATTATTTTGATTAAGGTAAAAATGATGTTTTGCGCATTACTTGCATATGTGTTAAAATTAATTTTCATCACACTTAGGATTTTTTTAATGAATTGGATTTTATATTTGGAATAATTAGTTTAAAATAATTTTATAATTCTCATTTTTTAATAGAAAAATTACTTAGGTAAATAAAAAGAGACCAGTTACAGTGGTAAAAACTTAAATGGTAAAATTGAGAAAACATCGAGGTTAAGGAACATAATGTTTAAATCAGATGTTTTATGGGTGTTTGAAGTGTGTATAGACAATATATTCCCCAAAATAAATTATTTATAAATTATCGAGGTAGATGCATTGAAAGTGACTTCCCATTATTGAATATTTTTGGGTATTTACAAAAATGCCGTTCCTCATAAATTATAAAATTCCACCACCTACCCTCACATCTTCACACCTCATTATCCATTTTGATTTCCCAAAAACATCCAAATTCTCTCCCAAATATCTTTATTCATGTTTTATACAAGATGTTATTCCCAAAATACCAACCATAATGTCCTTAATAAGAAATACAAAGGAGTTTGTTCTAAGATAAGGTAATTGTCTTCAATAAGATCTTTATTTTTTACTAAATTTCTTACCAACTTCATCCAATAATTAATAATTAAAATATAATAAAAAGAATATATACCATATAAATAGATGTTATTAACTTTAGTTATTACCCAATATATATATCATCTCTTCTTTCCAATGGGGAACAAAACTGTCAGTCGTGTGTGCGACCGACTACCGCCTCACGAACTGATGTTATTCATTTTCCATCACCACCTCTCACGGATGGATATAATGATGGATTTAATGTTTATATATGATATTTATGATATCATTATTCTTTTTTTATTATAATTTTACATACAAATTCTTACCTTCCAATATGTTGGGAAACAATACGTCGCTCGTGCGTACGTGTGGACAGCCACCTCCACGTGGGAATGTGAAACGTTTCATTTTATTTTTACATGGATGGTAATAAGTTTAAATTTTATTAATATAAATAATATACATGAAATAATAATTATTCTGTAAATTTTAATTTATATTTACTTATCATTCATTCCATCTTCTGAGAAAATCCAAACAACGTTTATCCGTATGTAAGACCTACCATCTCAATGAACAGTGTGATTCATTTTTTTATGTATAATATTTATGGATGATTATAGGTAAATATATAATGAATAAATATGATATTTATGTAACTTTTAATAGTATGGAGATGATTTAACCATGATTAAAGTAAAAGGATCAAAACTAATAAACCAGAACAAACATGAAAAATAAATTAGTTATTACCCAAAATGTGATTTTTACTAGGAATTGTTAATAAACAGATGATAAAAGGTAATAAGTAAATTATATATTGTATGATATATATTATCATTTTTATATAATACATTTATAAAAAATATATTTATTATATAGGAGGCTCAAACATGTAAGAATAAATTTGAGACTTGGGCTAAGGGATTTCTTGTCTCTCTTTTATTTCAGGGATACATATGCCACATTCAGCACTAGTTTATTTTGTGTGGTGTATATAATACCCCTATGAAATTTTATATTATTAATATAATAATTTTAATGTTATTTAATGTTTCATGTGATGTTATTTTTTAATGGGTCTTATGACTCAAATGCTATCATATTTGTAATGGATTTTTATCTAACATTTATTTTTGTGGGACACATGCCTTATACACCAGTTGTTTCTTTTGTGAGGTGTATATACTACCAATGAATTTATTTTATGATTCTTATTATGAAATTTATTATGATTTAATTGTATATATAATTTTATTTCTTTCATAGGGGTTATGATTCCAATGTTACCAAAGTGGAAAAGCTATTATGTTACAATCTTATTGTTTATCATGATTTTCTATTATTATACTTAAAATGGTGAGATATTATGATATAAATATCAAGAAACACATAAATTTTATTATACTCTATAAATTTATATAATTACATGTTTTTATTCCATTTTACCCACTTAATTAACTCAAGATTCCAAAATAAAGTTTTTAAGGAAAACAAACGTCATTTATCTCTTTGATAAAAAATCATTTTTATTCCATATACGTGTTTCGTAAAAATGTTTTAAGTATAGTTTTACTATTATAAAATATTTTTTTAAATAAATGTTTTCCCATGTATTAATTTTTAAAACAATTAAAATAAATCTTTAAGATTGTTTCCAAAAAAGACCTTATTAGATTTTATAAAAAAATTGAAATGAATCTTCATTTTAACATGTATGACATTAAAAATATCTCGCGCTATCATGAACAATCAATAGATTTATATATTTATTTACAATTTCCAAATGTTAGTTTCATAGAAATTCTTTTTCTTAAATATTTTGGATATTTTTTTATTTTAAAGAAAAATTTCAAAGTGTAAAGGATATTTTCTTCAATAAATGTTGGAAAAGATCTTTCAAAATAACATTCCATCTAAGATGACATCCCTTGATGTTACTTAAGATTTAAGGGGGATATGATCTAATGATACCATCCTTATTATTTATCAAGATGGATTATGATTGTAAGGGAGATATTTTAATGAAACCCATTCCTTTTTCGTGGGTTATTCTATGACAATATAATAAGATGATTATGAAACACATTCATTTTTATGGTTTATAATATAATGAAATTTTTATAAAAACATTTAATTTCTATGGGTTATTCCATGGTGAATGTTTTATGTTCTTTTAGTACACCAATGTATGGACTATGTGATGGGTGGGACCAATATCTCCCTCCAATGCCTTGAGTAATTATTAATGTTCTATGAGATCAAAGGGTATACTCAAGGTTATAGCAATATCAAAACAGGGTACACAAGATGTTATCCAAATACTGAAATAGGGTGCACAAGAGGGTATCCCAAGACTGAAATAGGTACATGGGTTGTTAAACCATGTTTAACATGTTATGACGGTCTTGGGGGATAGCCTGGACATAATATTTTCTATTCTAATGTGTATTCCACAAAACTATTTTTTTGTCGATGTTATGTTCTCATAGATTTTTTACTTGTATTACTTTATGATTTATGTCCTATCAACTGTTAATATTTATTTCATGACTCAATTTTATGATCTATGAAATGAAGGGTATGGTTTATAAAAGTTATTCTTATATTCTCATACCCTTATGAACATGATATGTTTATATCTCAATTTCTTACCCGTACTGAACAATTGAGCTCAAGATTTATTATGTTTAGTTTCCCCAAGTTTTGGAGAAGGGTCTTACGTATAATAATTCTAAGAATGCTGATATTTATAAGGAACTAACTAGGAGACAATTTATAACTCCTTTGCACTAGTTTTTTATGTTTCCATGTTTCTAAAGGAACTAAACCTATACAATTATAGCATGGATCATTTTTATATGTAATAAATATTCATCTTTTTAGATGTATTATCTATTGTATGGAAATTATGGGTTAATATTGTGATAACCCTTTGTAGAAGAGGTGGTGAAAAGAGATATTTTCTTGCAAACAATTCATACAAATATGATCTCTTATCACAAAATATGAATAGAAAAAATGTTGTGTATAGATAGGGAGGTAATGGTAGAATAGATCGTAAAATATTGTGAATTGAAATTGGATATTGAGAACAATATTTGGGATCCCTATAGATTAAACAAGAGGGAATATTTGTTTTGATTTTGAGTATTGTAATTCTTCTAGGCCTCCAAGGTCCTTTATTTATTACCTCTAAAAGATTTTGGAACATGATCGAGTCTTTGAACATAATTAAACATTGTAAAACACCTATTAAAATCTAGGTTCTACCATTGTTATAAAAATTTTCATTATAATCGACACGTACCAGCACCCCAGTAACTCTCACCAGTTGGTCGGCGGGCTTCCTTGAGGTTCACTAATTTTATCCAGATGACACCGGTTTTTCAATGGATAGAACTTGTAACCTAGAATCCTTCCAGTAGCCTTGGACCTTCAATATTCTTTCAACCGTCTGAATAGTATCATTTCACTTGTTGGTCAGTCGAATTCATTCATATATGCCCTTCTTTCTATATGGGACTAGTTGGTTGGTACCCTTCATTGGCTATCCATTGTAGCTTATAATACTCCAAACATCAATAATGCCCTTCAAGATTCTTCCAAATCCTTTATTTAGTTCAAGAACTTATTCCCATTATTTCATCACATCCATGAAGTCTTCAACAAGATACCTTCATTTGATTCATTATTATCAACACATGGAGGCTTTAACAATAAAACATTCAACCTATCAAATTAAAATATTATAATAATTATGTGTTTGTGAAAAAAACTATGATATAATGATAGAGGTCGAATACTAAAAATATTATTGTGGTGGCCAAAGGGTTTTTCTGATGAGGCTTAGATAATTTTTTAGTATCGGTGTCATAGGACTTCCCTAGGGGTAAGAAAGTAATTTAATGAAATGAAATACATTAGAAATTAATTTTTTATTATGGGTTTGTTGGTCAATGAATGTGGTGATTATCCATGGGATTATATTTTTTGAATTTTTGTGAATATTTAGTTTTGTGGGGGGTGGGGTGGGGGTGGGGGTTATTATTTTTTACTTAAATAAATAGTACTCATGTTACTCAAATTATGATTTGGAGACACCATTTATAGTTTTTGAACTTTCAAATATTTTTATGTTATATTTCAAATTAAATGCTAATAAAACATGGAATTGTGGACATGGTGGGGCCTATGAAATAATATTTGGATTAAAAAAATTATCTCCATAACACACACACATGAATTCATGGGAATTATGATTTTACCAATAAAATGACATTTTAATGATAAATCCAAGACCATGATTTTTTTCAAAAATAAGGGTCTTACAGAAGGATAACATGAAAACATTGTTCACTTTAGGATTCCAAGATTCAGATGTCATAAGTGGAATAATGAATTAATCAATTTTGGAAATTCTAATTATCCAATATAAAATCCTACTGATGAACTCTATTGAGTGTTATCCATAAAAACTAATTAGTGGGAGTAGATAAGAGGGATAAGATATATTAGGGTGATTCAAGATCCATGAAGTGATATTAATAAGAGATTTATTCACTAAAGATAGATCATATTTTTTGGTTGGATACACTATTTAATTTTTAGATTTGTTAATTACAAAAAAAATCTTATAATTAGTGATGAATTGTTAATTTCATGATTTTTATCATGGAGACATAGATTTATGGTATACATTTTATTCCTCAAAATTTCAATTTGACCCTGGTTTCTAATTTGATTTCAAATAGTCGTGGGGTGGCTGAATGGAGGATGGTGTCCAAATGTTTGTCTCCCCTAGGCTGATGATGTGATGGTAAAATGTGTATGGGATAGTGGTGATGAAGGTTGGATAACATGGGTCACGATCTAGTGGTAGAAGGATCATTAGTTTGTATGAAGGTAGATTGAGGGAGCATCGATGGTCCATTATATGGGAGGAAATGATGGGATTTCTACAGCAACAGCTGATGGTAATAGTTGGGGCCGATGGTGGAGACAACCATAAGTAGTGGCGGTAGGCGAACAAGCTACATCATCGACGATGGGAAACAATAATGGAAGAATCTGCTCTTGTGGTGCTCTATAACCCTAATGGAAATAGAGGGTACCCATCTATTTGATCACATGATAACATACAATGCCCTTACATCCATGTGGATAGAGGGGATAGATCAAGATATACCCCGTTCATGGATGGGATTTATGGGATGAATAGCTATGGAAAAAAATGTGGGTCGAGGATAATCCATCTTATTGTTCATCGGGTGGCCATACATAGAGAATGGGTCCTTCCTAACCCAACATGAGAGTTGGGACAATTCAAGATTTACAATGTGTGTGGGTGACACATTCCTGTGTTTAACACTATGTGAAAATGAAAATAATGCAAAGGGGAAACCAATTTAAAAGGGGCTACCTCGCAAATCCCATTCACAGAGCCCTATAGCACTTTGGCCTTCGTGGATCCCCTCAGCAGCACATCCGAGGCAAAGACAAAGCCCCTCTGCATTCATCGTAGAGTAAAGAGGCTGGAGGATCCATAGTTAAAAAGAAATCGACCAAGAGCATCGTGCCGTGAAGGGAAATAGATTAACTCTGAAATCTCTTGGAACATGACGGAAGACTCCGTGAGTTCCACAGAGGGAATTAAGGAGGTATCTTCATTGAGGATGGGATGACGTTCGAATTCGAAGTTACGACAAACTTGATGCAATATGAGCCCGATCGCGAAGCGCCAAGTGGCTCTACAATGATTGGCTAGAGCTTCACACCACCACTTGCCTATAAATACCCAAATTCCCTCGGAACTAAAGAACCAATGCCCCAAAATTTCACCTTCTCAGCTCTAAAATCACGAATCACCTTCTTCTTTGAGAAACATTGAGAAACATGAGCTCTTGAATGTAATTGATCATTACAAAGTACCTTTCCCTTAGATCAAATACAACCCCTCTTCAAGAAGGGATGCCCTTCGTGGAGCTCATGGGCCATCACAAAGGAAGGAGATCCCTAAGGGGACTCAGGTCTTCACAATGCATTTATTCTTTAAGAATTACCTTCCATAAAAATTTGAACCACATGCTAAGGTAGGATCAGCATGCTTCGCTAATTATATTACTTCACAGTGCTATGTTTCGCAAGGAACCCATGATCCCCGAAGTCCTACTTTGTGAAGGCCTTTGTACTTCGTGGCATCTATACTCCATGCCTAGGAAATGCCACTCAACTTAGCAAAGCATACAAATTCATAGATTCTTTCCACATTGTGGATCACCAGATCTTCAAAAGTTCCCTTCATGTGAACCATTTTTCTTCAAAGAACCTTTTCCCATACGACCCTCCAAGCTCATGCGAAGTGATTTCAAGGTCCCTTGGGATGTGATTCATATTGTGTTGCTTAGACTCATGCTTCTTCACATTGTCACTGTAACATCTATTTCTTATTTTCATAGCCACACTAATTGTATCCCCTCTGTGGATCACTCCATAGTACTGCCTCACCATGGCATTTTTGATTCCTTCCCTTCCCCATGGGTGGGTGGGTATTAGTTTCGTAAGTCCTTGGGGTGCAGAGTGAACCCGCCTCGTCCAAGATGTAGGATGTTAAACTGCCAAGCACCATCTTCCTCAGCACATGACATTAAACTGTATCCTCACCCCATGAAATATACATTTAGTGACCAACCTCAGACATTCTCCACACTCGCTCATCTCCACGGGAGTGAGATCTTCCTCACATGGAATGAGATCCTCTTTGTTGGAGTCGCATCTGTCTATGGGTAAAGGAAACCATCATGGTGAAATCCTCTATCCTTTCTTTCGGGAGGTAGCATACCTGATCCTCCTCTCTTATTTGGTTCCAAATAATAGAGGAGATATGGGCACTGAGACCTTCATTACCCCATTCCTCTCCCTCTGGGATTTGTCACCATCAGGCCTCCATTCCAGAGTATGTCCCAACCTTAATCTTCTTGGGATGCTAACCATGCATAATCCCCTGTTTCTTATTTGGGATGCTAATCACATGTAATCCCCGCTTCATTCCCCACATACGTAACTTTCATGATGAGATTGTCAGGTCTTTAATGCCTCTTGATTCTCACACTGAGCATGACTCTCATGAGCTTAAGGTAAGAATTGACCATGAAATCTTTACTGGGCCACCATAGATTGTATGTCCCAAGACTTCCTACTGAACTACATGGAATTTTATCCTGGCACTTTCCAAGAAAGGTACATAGGAAGCCTCCCTAAGGTTCAAGACCAACACCCATCGGTATCGACCACTTCATATCATTCCACCTTCGTCCTGCATCATGTTAAACTTTAGTCCTCATATCGAACTACATGGATTTTGATCCTTTCCCTTTCCAAGAAATGTACATATGATGCCTCCTTGAGGTTCATGCCCAATACACATAGGTCCCGACCAGTTCATATCGGTTCACCCCCGTCCTGCATGACATTAAGATATATGCCCCTTTTCTTCATACATGATGCTAAACTGCATACCTTAGAACTACATGTGCTTTGTTCCCTGTTTCCTAGACAAGGTATGTAGGAAAGAAGTTCAACTATAGTCATTGGTAAGCTGTTGTAGCCCCTAACTAGCAGTAAGCTGTTGTATCCCCCAACCATTGGTAACCCATTGTAGCCGCCAACTATTGGTAAGCCTTTGTAGATCCCAACCAGCGGTAAGTCATTGTAGCCCCCAACTAGTGGTAATCCATTTTATCCCCAAACCAGCGGTAATCCGTTGTGCCCCCAACCCGTGATAAGCCGTTGTAGTCTGCAATCAGTGGTAAGATGTTGTAATCTCCAACCAACGGCAATCCATTGTAGTCTCTTTTGTCAGGACCCACATCTCTGGTCCTCCCCTCATGTATTAGACTAACCTGGGATTCCAACCACTCGTAAGCCATAGTATATCATCAGGTCATTGTCCTATGTGTACACCCCAATTCCATGCCCCATCCTGAACTACATGGACTTTGATTTGCTTCCATGGGGATACATAGGAATCCTCCCTAAGGTTCAATCCCATCATTCATTTCTCATCATAGTCTCTCCCCAGAGTCTCTATGTTTTGGGAACGTCATGCCCAAACTTGATGTTTTTATTTCCTCTGGGTCCCATCCATGCATCCATTCTCACGGGCCGCCTCCTCAGGTGTCGCGTTATCCCATAAAACTATGTGGAATTTGATTCCCTACCATGAGGATACTTAAGAAGTATCTTTGAGGCTCAATCTCAACATCACCATCATCCTCATGTAAGTTTCTTCTGATTCTCCACCCACTTTTCTCAACCATCCATATCCATCCTGATTATTACTCGAGCCACCACATCCTGGTGGGATCATGTCACCCACTTTCTCACTACTTCTAGTAGCAATCGGGAAACTTACCATGTGTAAGACCCACATGTTCCATAGTCATTCAGACAATAGTGTCCCTCCTACGATGGGCCACAATCCATGCATAAGCCCTAGAATCATCTCTGGGTCACTGTCCTCTGCGCACACCTACATTCATCAGCCCTTCGAACTACATTGGTTTTAATTCCTCTCTCTCGAGATAGGGTATGCAGGAAACCTCCTTGAGGTTAAATCCCAACCAATGGAAAAACCTTTTGTATCCTTTATCGGGACCCAAGCACCCTCAGATCTGTCTTCATTAGACATTGTGATCTACCTATCTAATGAAACTCTTAGGTGCTCCCTCTTGGGGATGCACCCATATGATCCACTCTTATCAATGTTCTGATCAGTCTGATACATCTCCTGTAGATGTTAAACTTGTGTTATACCATATGTTAAACACATGAAGCTGAGGAAAATTTCAGATACATTCCCATGGCATATAATACCCCACACTCAACGTGGGATGCCTCAGGCTTTCGTTCCCTTGATAAGCCCTATCATAAGGTGAATAAACCCATACACATTAGTCTTTCAGTGTCCAGATACCCCAGTGATGTCCAATGTGACTACTCCCCTGATCAAAGGTTGATGCCCTGACTTGACCCCTTGGAATGACCTGATAGAAGTAGTATAATTAACCGGAGTCCGTGAAGACATCACATTGGGAATGTTTTCACGAACAACATCTTTATCTTTAAGGGAATCCCAGAATAGGTAAAAAATTATGAAGAGGAATACATGGAAGGAGAGACCAACATCCCATTATCCTGTTTTGATCAAGGAGAAAATGTCCTTGAATAAGTGATGGATTCTACCCACCTTTGGAAAGAGGGAACATAGGGAAACAATCAGTGCGTCCCCACAGATGGATGCATGCCCCAGTGACAGTATTGGAAACAAGAATGGTGAACCCGACATGAAGATATTGTTCACAATGTGAAGATTAGTAGTATTGAAGATATCAGTGGATTATCCTGTCACTGGATCCATGTATTCAATGCCAGGCCCTGCCAAGAAAATATTGGGCCTGGCGTGAAAATAACCATAAATTGGGGTAGTTGAACATTAGACATCTTAGTTTATGTTGTTGTTAGCATGGATCCTTCTTAGTGACAATGGAAGATGAGATGGCGCAGGGGCACTATTTGTTGCTTTCCTTCATTCAACAATAATGGTTGAATCTCCTTGCTTTGAAAGACCCAATATATGATAGGAAATCAATCACCACCCACCCACCAATGTAGGGTCCAGGGAAACATCAATGCAGAAATCCCGCGCGACGTCATCTCTTCCATGACGACCTCCACATCCATAACTACAGGGTGCCCATGCCCCATCTCCCCATATGAACTCGTTCAGAGAAGGGTAATTAACAACCTAGTTCGATGATATGAGGAGGAGGGGATTATATTAACCTAGTATATGGCCTGACAAGACTTAAAGGATTATTTACCTCATCATCACCACCTTCCCCAAGGGTTGCATTGGGATCCACTTATCCCCACTCCAACCTATAATCGTTTCGAGAGACTCTCCCCAGAGCGCTTTGAGGACTGCCTCCCCTATGCTATTGAGGTGAGGGAAGTCCGAGATAGCCCAGCTGTAATCCCATCCTAGGGGATGCCGTGGAGGGATCTGACTAGGTCGCGTCCGCGCCACCACTCAACCCCATTAGATGAGGATATAGTGATCTTTACACCTATGCCATCGGCCACAGTTTGGTTAACCTGACACTAGTGTCGGGCACAAGCCGAGGAGGACACCTGCCAGGGGGAGCCATCATTAATGGCTACCGTGGACCATGCCACCACTGACATATACTATCAATTATATGTTTATACTACACAGGGGAACTCATAATCTCAACACATATTGAGTCCCCAACAACCCCATGGGCAGGTTGCGACGAATCTCTTGGTCTCTGACACAAGTGGCATCCATTGCAGACTGAAATGTGGTAATGACATCTAATATAAAGTTCCTCCTTGTGGCACTACCAATGAGAGCACATGCCCTCCCCACTCTTACGCTTGGTGTGGAGGTCCTCCCCATGCCACCATCCGTCTGAGCGAAGTTTATCCCTTCCGCACTGACACCCAGTATGGAAGCCTCTTCCACACCTATGACCTTAGGTATGAAGTAATTCCTCCTATAATAGGTCGCTAATGTGAAGATGATCCTCGTACAATTAACCATTAGCATGGGGGTCTTCTAGATGTTATTACAGTAGCCAAAAAAGTTCATCCTCATCCTAGTAATCAAGGATGTGGAGGTCTGCCTTTCTTCTTTGGAACCCATCACAGAGGTCCTACCCATGTGTAGATTGACGATTATGAGGACCCTCATCATACCATTGTTACTAAAGAAAAAATGCATGGAGGAACTATCCGTGCTCCTACCAGTTCCAATGGAGGTCCCACCTACTCCAACACTTACCTTGAAGATTCCCTCCTTGTGTCAGCTAGTGGACGTGAAGGCCCTCCCAGTGTTCCTTTAGACATATGTCTGGGTGACCCTCACTCCCCAGCTCAACCAGGCAGAAGTCCTCTCTGCTCTAATATCTTTTTGGCCGAAGTTCCTCCTCAAACCAAAAACCTACCTTATCTTGAAGAGACATACCAGGGAAGGAGGGTGGGTCTGTGACACCATAAAAAGAATACCGAGATGTTTCATACCACGATTAAGCTAGTATGCTTCTTAGATTCCGAGGCAGAATTAGATTCGGCAATGGAACCCTCACCTCGATCCTCTGTGTTGGGGGATGGGACAAGAACTAGAAATATAATCCTCATTCTCTTGGAATGTGAGGTCCACCAGGTTCCTACCTCCCTCCATAGATACGTCTAGGAGGAGGAAGATTTTGCCTCTTTCCAAGGACTGGCTATACAATCCTCTCTATCATCAAAAGGTCATTCTCTGCCTCGACCAGAGATCATGGACAACTATTCTGGGGACCGATAAAGGATGAACAATAGCCTGCCTCACCATCCATAACCAAAACCATTGCATTGGAGGCTTCGACCACTATCCTATATTACTAATATGTGCTGGCCCAGTCATCACATTCATCGTAGGACAACCCAAGATGCAGCATATTGTCAGCCGATTCACCATATTCTTCATCATCCAGTCTACGTATCATAGGTCTGCTTCACTACCGATACCGGTCCCACATCCACCCTTAATTTATTAGTGTGGAAACCAAGGGTTGAATCCCGAGTCTGAGCCAAAGAGTTTTTGGGGCATCCTTACAGCTGATCATTTTCCAGAGATGTTCTAGACAATTGCAACCACGAACTTCTGTGCGTCAGAATCATTTATCCCAGAGTAAGTCACACGTTTTGTCCAAACCCTCTAGGAGATGCACTTCCATATATGTTATCAGTGAGTGTCTTACACCAAGATCCAGGAACACATTGAAGATATTGTAAAACAATGTTGTATGGTCAACTTGGCTACAATCCTCGTGGCCTAGTGCCCTGAGTGGCCCAGTCGCCATAGAACCCTGTAGCAACGATGAGTTCAGATCAGTGAAGTGTTTTGTAGAATTATCACGGAGGATTCCCCCCACATTCAGGTTCTTGTTTGGGGGAAATATGATGCCCTCCATTTTAGCACTATCTGGTGCTAGCCCGACATGCCTAATGATATTGAGGACATGCCTTCAGGTAGAGTCATGATTAACATGGACGACTTGTTAGTGGAAGGGAATGAGATAGAACTCCTTGAAGGAAAATTACCCCCTATGGGAGTTCCACACCTATTGGATCCATTGGGAAGGGTTACTTTACAGCATATAAATATACTAGGTCTTCCTGTGCCTACCAAGTCCTTAGACCTCAACTGGAATCCCAATAAGGGAAAAGAGAATCTTGGGGCCGTCAAACCCTCTAACTTGTCTATCTCAGTATAGAAGATGAAATATGATCCATATAAGACCTCATTTCATCAACATATCGTAGATCATAAAAATATGGTTGATTAACTTCTCACTAAACATGTTGTGGAGCAGTGACCAGACTATGGTTATCCTCAACTAGGGCAGTAAGGGCAGGTAAAACTCCCCTCGGTGAATTTTCACTGGGTGACCCTAACTATCTTTCCCACCTAGAAAAGATAGAGGCCGAAGCTTATGACAGGGGGGCAAGATATATATCACCAATTCCAAATGAGTGGCATGATAATATTCAAGACCCGACTCAGGTTCCCCCAACCTCTCCACAGGTCGTCCTAGTAGCTTCTCAACGACTCCATGGGCTTGATTATCATGTTGAAGAACCTTCCAACACATTGGTGTTTAGGGATCCTCATCAAGACAGAAACCCCTGTCTGGATGATCAAATGGCGGCACTCATTGCCAATATTGAGGCTTTAGAAACTCTAAAGGTGGAAATTCCACCTGATGGTAAGCCATATCTGGAATGGGTGGATGATATTTTAGCACCCCCAGGTCTTGGAAACCCCACCTTATCCCCCTTTAATGGGATGGGTACCCACTGTAACATCTATACCACTTCATCTGAAGGTGTGGACCCATGTTGGGGACTCAAGTGCAACAAGATGCTGAAAAACTCCAGTGTTTCATACAAATATTGTAAGGGCCCATGTTTTTTCTGGTACAACTAGCTACCCATTGGGTCAGTAGCCATCTGGGAAGGTCTTCTTAGGAAATTTCATTACTAGTTCAGATCTACCTCTTGGAAGATGAGTATTGAAGACCTCTTCATGTGCAAGAAGAGGCCTAATGAGTGTTTTGTAGACTTTGTCACCCGATGGAAAGGACTCACCTACACCCTTGATATGACGCTGACTCAAGAACAGATGCTAACGATGTATGTAGGGTATATCAAATCAAAACTGGTCCCCTCTCTCATAACCTTGAATAACCCTAGGGTTTCTAGTATTTATTTGATAAGGACTAGTATCTAAGGGAAGCCTTGTAGTAGGCCAGGTAAACACGTCTGTTGCCTCCTATAGTTCCCACGAGAAGGGACGCTAAGGCCAAAACCACCATGGTGGCCCAAATAGAGGCCCCCAGGTTACTAGATTTATTACCTATGGAGCCACCTATAGAGCCTCTCAAAGGACCTCCGCCTCAGGAAAAACCTCTGGACTATCAATGACCACCCCAGAACAAGTATCCCCCCCCGCATAACGCACCCCCACCACCCAGGTGTGATGACTAGGTTCCACCTCCTCAACAGGCCCCCCATCCACTCGTTAGGGTTAGGATCCCAAATAACCCTTTTTGTATAGAAGGAAAAATACCTACTCATTTAATGATGCTCAAGTCCCCTATTATTTCTGAATTTCCTTTCAACATGGGATTCTATGGTTTCTAGAATGCTGGAGGTCCGAAGTGGAGAATCTCACTAACCACCCTAAATATTTCCCCTATCACTGAATCCTGGGGCACACCCTCAAGAAATGATATGTGCTTAAAGACTGACTTTAAGAACAGGTTGATAAAAACATAGTTAGGTTAGGCCCAACACCGACTTAGGTGGTGTGTGTATTCATACAGCCCAACAATGACAGTGACAACGAAGGTTAGTGGCGACATGTTCCTAACCACGGGTCAAAAAAATATGATGACTAGAAGGCTCGTAAGGTAGTCGCTTGTGACCATGGTATTATTCATGCACGTTTGAATCAACCTGAGCCATCAAGAGTCTCTGTGTCACCCATAGCCACTAATTCTTCATTGACGTCTCAACCTTCCTCTTCCCAGAAGGACATGCATCGATGACGCAAGGGAAAAAAATCCCCACACTGATGCCATCTTCATCCTGTATTATTGGTGATATCATTCCCCCATAGATGGAGATTACCCCTAGTGTTCTCCCAGTGGTGGTAAATTCTCCATGGAATGACCAAGGGTACACTTTGGTTAACACGGTGGAGTTGGTAAACCTCTATATGGTTCCCAACGATGAGGAACGCCAAATAGATCCTCCTAACATCCCCAGCCGTCACCAACACCGACAAATCCATGGTTATGTGAGTTTTCAGAATGCCTCAATGAGTGATTCCAGCTAGGATGTTCATTCTAATTAAACTAGACAGCAAGAAAAATGTGAATCTCAAAACATGAAACCTTATCATCTGGTATCATTAGGACTGCCTTCATTGCCATTTATTCTACTTGACCAGGCAGAGCCACCATGACCATGCATCGATCAGCCACGTTCTATTACGGACCGACCTTAGTCATATATCCCTCATCTAGTAGTAACTTCAAGAGGGTTGACTAGCGAGCAGTGGGACATTCCCAACACCAGTTAGCTGCTGGTTCAGCTAGAGGGATACACCATACCTCCTGCCATAGAGCAACCTCCCTCAATAGAATTTTATGCTTGTCAAGAAAGTATGATGTTCTTAAACATCTTTCCAGCATCCCTACAAGGATCTATATTCTCAAGGCTCTTTTTCTATTAGCAGATATGAGAAAAGACATTGCTGAGGATTTAAGAAGCCCCTTCCAGTTTGAGATGGTGGTAGAAGCTGAAGAAGCCTTCCATGATGAGGCATCAGAGCATGATGAATGTCAAGCCATCATCTCATTCCCTAGAGAAGATGAAGGCTCTCCAATATAAGGGCACATCTGCACATTGTTCATCACTGTACACTTCAAGGGAGAGAAGGTTCATCGCTATCATGTCAACACAGGTTCTGGGATCAACCTTATCCTGACCTAAACAGTCCAAAATATGGGGTTTTTTGAGGATTATCTGAGCCCCTCTGACCCGAAAATTCAATTTTATGACAATATGGAACAAATTCCTGAAGACCTATTTTGATGGTCTGGTAGCTAGAATCGAGTTCATAGTTGTCTGATAGGATACCGCCTACAATGCGTTGATGGGTAGGCCATGGCTTCACCTATACGCAACGGTCCCCTCTTTGTATCATCAATTCCTTAACAACTACTCCCTTTATGGTCGAGTAGGCGCACTCCATGGTGAGGAATCTCCCATTACCTCTTTTGAAGCCTGTTACATGGTTGCAAATGATTACAAGAGCAAGTAAAAGTAGATTCAGGCTAGAGAGGTTGAGCCTGCTACGGCTGCGACCGACCCGTGGACATGCCTAAATGATGCCTACATATTCCCGATCCACCAATTGGAGGCCACAACTCCAAATTTGGGGAAATTATTTGTTTTCTCTAGTATGAGGTGGAATCACATTCCCAACTCTAAGTGACACTAAAAGATCACCTTGTATTCCTATACAAATCAGAATCGGGTAATCGCAGACCCCCTACACCCATAAGGTATCAGGATTTTTGTCTCATGGCAACGAAGATATGTCATTGTCACTTGTTTTACCGGTCTGGGATAAACTAGATCAATAAAACAATCCAACATTTCTTTGACATCATCAAACATGGTCCCTTGGTCCGATGTCTAGACAGGATCAGGTCGACAGCTATCGTCACTATGGTTTCAGTAGTATAGGAGTCCCTAGTTGCGATGTCCACCGCTACTTAGCCTGGAACCAGTATCCCATTAGGATATTTTGACTCATAAGAATCACCTCCCATCAAGGATTCCTCCCCCATGAGTGAATTAGAGGATTTAGAGGATGATTCTCCTACTTTTGGAGAAGGTGTCTCCACCACGATCGATGAATTAATACAAGTGAACCTCGGTATCAAGAAGGATCCAAACCCACGTTGATTAGTGCTGTTATACCCATCAAAGAGTGACATCGATACATGGACTTCATAAAGCAACATTGTGATGTATTTTCCTAGAGTTATGATGAGATTATAGGACTAGATCCTTAGGTCTCTTTCCACCTCCTTGGTCTTCCAGTGAATCATCACCGGTTCAAACAACCTCCCAAAAAGATGCACCCTTCTCACAGTGCCATGGTCCAGCCCGGGGTTGATAAAATCATCAGATCCAACTTCATCAAGGCGGTACAATACCCAGATGGTTAGCATACATTGTTGCCATCAGAAAGAAGAACAGATAGATCAGTTTTTTCATCTAATTCTTGGATCTCAACCGTCAATGTCTGATAGATGATTTTCCCCTTCATATGAAGGAACTGTTGATTGATTCCACCGCTGGGTTCTAGGATCTCCCCTTCATGGATGGGTGTTTCAGGTATAATCAAATTCAAATGGACCTTGAGGATAAAGATTCTATAGCCTTTAGGTCACCACATAGTACTTTTTGCTACCAGGAAATTCCCTTTGGACTAAATAATGAAAGTTCCACCAATTAGTGTTCCTTGCATAAAATATTTAAGCCAATCCTAGGGACATTGGTGGAATGCTACATGGATGATATGCTTGTCAAATCTTGCCAGTTATAGGACCATCTCGAAGATATTGAGAAAGTGTTCATCTTCCTACGATCCTTCCATATGAAGATTATAATGACCCTGATCTTTTATTACACAATTAAACGTAATTTATTACATGAACTTCACTTGATACAACATAGATGATCAAGTGGTCTAGTGTCTTTGGGGATTAGTATCATTACATAACAACTTAAAATATGAAATACAACATCTTTATAGAAAAATTCTTTAACATTACCACTACATTCCCTCATACTTAGCATTGCATGGGATAACCTGAGTACATGCATAAGAAAAGGGTGAGCTATAAAGCCCAGTAAGGGAATAATCATGGGATAACATGAGGAATACAATACATGTTAGACAATAGGCATATCAATAGATCACAAGAGAATCATAAACATAAATTCATGATAATTCATGATAATCATAACATGGAAATGTGGCAACAACTCTTAACATGGAATTAGCATGAGCCAAGGCTCATTGCACAGAGAGCATGAGTAAACCCTCATTGCACATGAAGCACGAGTAAACCCTCGTTGCAATTGAATAAGCATGATTCAACACCCATAAATTAAATTATATTACACAAATAATATAATCATGGGAAGTACATCTACAAAAAAAATGAAATAGTGGATAATATAGCATGAATCTCACGGGAATAAAAAGTGAGATGAAAAACCCTTACCACGTTGTAATCAATCGAGTCATATGAGAAAAGTTAATTACCACCAAATGAATCAAATAATACCCTTAATATAAATATAATAATGATAATATATATATCAAATGGCAGTACACCATACACCACATGCAATAAATGAGTGGTGAACAATGGAAATCTCACGGAATTAAAAGTGAGATAAGAAATCCCTTACCTTGTGTCTGACTTGACTCGTATGTTCCTTGTTCTTCCTGAATAATAAACTAAAGTTAATTTCTACATGATTAATAACCTTTTTAATTTTTATTATTACTTTTATATCACTTATTATCTTTCAATAACAGTTAGTTAATTATTTGAGTTCATATCGGACATTTTGTCGATGTAAAAAATGAACTTGTTATAATTACAATTTGTCCATGTGGTCAAAACTCCATTATCTCCAGAATGATATTAATGATTTAGATATAATATCTATCATATATATCATATATATCCATTGTATATATATATATAAATATATTTATATTTATAATAGTACATAACATTTGGAGATAAGAAATGAAATGCACCGTTCAAGGGGACGATAAGCCGTAAGTATGCATGAACGCTACTTTCATTTCTATTTAATATTTAATGGAATGAAAACATAATGATACATAGGTATATTATAATTCTAGTATATTATCATATAATATATATGTAACATAATTTCTTTAATTCCACCTTTATACGTTCCATGTATGTTAAGAACGAATCATATCACCTTGAGGGGGCAGTAGTCTGCACTTCCTCAAATGAAATTATCGTGCTTACACATATTGGAAGGCATAAATATACATTTGTAAATAAAATTTACATAAGAATATAGAAAAAAACATAATATATATCATATATAAATATAGTTTCATCATAATGGCTACCATGAGAGGTGGTAAGAGATAATTGAACAATCATCGCTTCGTGAGGTGTTAGTTTGCCATCCACATAAACAGTATGTTATTCACCCATTAGATGGAGGTGTGTGTAAGTGTATTTCGAATACTCCTCATAACAACATCCTAGTATATTTAGGATACTGGTGTTGTTATAAAATAATGGAATAAAATGTTTCTAGGGGTTGGAGAAGTAAAATAAAACAAAAGGACTTAAGAGAAGACGTTACCTTTTAATCAGGTAACTCCATTTGGTTTGCATCAAAAGGGTTTCTTGAAGTGTTTTATGACTAAGTTAAGGATTCTAGGATTAATAGAGGGATCTTGGGAGAATATTGGAGTAGAGGTTTAATGACCCAAAGTCTTGAAAAGTGTGAGGAATGAGTTAGAAGTGATGGATTTTTATAACGGATAGGAGGGGATTTTTAGGAAATTTTGAAACAATTATTTTATTATAACCTTATTTCCAGTTTTAAAAGGTCAAATATTCATAAATATCAATGTTAAGATGACTCATGGTCTAAATAAAATAATCCAATAATAATTGGGCTGGTTTTGGATATTGTTTTAATATTTATAATCATGTTTATTTAAATCATTTATTAATGAGGTAAATATTGTATCATTATTATGTCATAAATATTTTAATTTATTTGATGTCTAAAAATTATAAAACAAAAACCATGTTGTAGGAATTTTTTTTTATATTTATAAATAATATTTATATTCAAATATATATCTTATATAACCCCATGTAAAAATTTATTTACTAAAATATATTTATTTATGACATTTTTGTCTTTACTTTAAATTAATTAATATAAAGTGTCATTATTACTCCCATGTGGCTCCATGGTGTCCCAAATTCAACCCAAGGATTAACACGGTTGGCTATGTATTAGCCAATAGGATTAGGAAACTTGTTAGGGTAATTTAAAATTATTATAATATTATATTTTAACCTTATTTATTAGTTTTACCTTTTAATCATGGTAAATAAAATATTTACTAAAGTTAATATTTAAAATGAATAAAAATAAAATTTACCTATTTACACAATTTGAACCTAATGATTCCAAATATAGAATCCATTTTTCCAAATTCAATACACAGAAGTGGCAGAAATGAATTTAAAATTAATTCCCGCTATTAAAACAAGTATCCCGTTTTTATAAAATAATAACTATCAAAAGTTTGACACCTGTTTATGTCCAATTTCAAAATTAAATTACTTTCAATGACCAAAATTATATTAAATGGTAAAATTATATTCTCATTACACTTAAAAACTAATTAAAAATATAATATAACCATAATAATAAATTAGATTAAAAGACACTTTTGAATTAAAATACAGTATTTTTCACTATTCATTAAAAAATGAACCATATTAGAAAAATACCAAAATTTCCTCCAAAGTAAATTTTTGTGTCCCGATTATAAATAATAATTTTATTTTTTCAAATAGAATATATTAAAGTGACAAAAAACTAGATTTAAATATGGTTCTCTATTAAAAGGCGGTAAATCTACCTTTTAGTGAATATTAGAGTATTTATGCTTAAAATCGAATTCTTTACTTATTTTAAGCGTCTAACATTTATTGGATAAATGTAAAAATATTCAAAAAAACATGTATAATCATATTTAATTAGTTCTATTCGCTCTATCCAATAAAACGGCTAGGCCTTAACTACCATTTAAAATAATAATATTATATTATTAGTGTGCAATGTAAGATTTCAAAGAAACTCATTGTTGCGTATCGGGTATGCCATCGAACATACCATCCCCTTTAAAGTATAATTAATATTTAATTCAAAAATATTAATAAATATAAAAATGTAATATTCTTTATTTTCATAGGATGTTACATTTTCCCTCCCTTTTAGAAATTGCGTCCTCACAATTTTAAAATTGGTCTTGGAAACTTCATTGAAAGTCCCACATCGGAAAAAGAGTCAGTAAAACTATCACTTTATAAGAAAGAAAGGGAAGTAAAAAGGTCACCCAAGTTAACCGATATAAGGATTCCATGTAGGAAAAAATGGATATAGAAGAGAAAACAAACGGTCATGTTCTGAGGGAGAGTGATAGAAAACATGATTAGGAGAAAGATAACCACAAGAAAATCACAAAATTATGATGTGCTAAGCGGTCTTTGATTTCCCAGTTAGAAATGTAAACCAACAACATTTTTTTACGTTCCTTTTCATAATTGTAAGGAATTAATTTACCATATAGAATAAAAACATAAGGAAATATACTTACCTTCATGTAGAGTTTATTCATTTAAAATGTTTCTATCAAGAAATAATCTTTTCTCCAAACAATGAGCATTCAAAAAGACTTGGTCACATCAATGCACAAGAATTTTCTTCTAGAGAATCACATAATCTACAAATAAGAACTATATATTTCCCTTTTCTTTAGACATCAACTAAAACCAAAATGGTTATTATGAGACCATATAATCCCCAAAAGGATAATCCTTTATAAAATGAAATACTATTATTAATCTCAAAAATTCAACAAAGAGTACCCAAAGTTCCTAAAAGACCATTTAATACAAAATCGTCCTCAAAATTATTCAAAATACTCCAAACTAAGATTGAAATCCAAAACTCGTAAGAATTTAATCACATATTATTGCACAATAAATCTTAACATTTATCTCCAAATATCATCGACTACTCTTAAAGTCTCATATTAAAGTGTAAATAACCTAATCAAATTTTTTCTTTGATAGGTTAATCATTCTCTAGAAATAAAAAAAATCACCATATTTCGAAAATAAATACATAGATTCTTACAAACATTTCAACCATTCCTCCATAATTGAAATCCTGTAGTATTTTATTTTCATTAGTCATATAGAATTCCAAAATAGAAAACATTTTCCAAAACAACCTTTATCATTTAATCACCAAATAATTTTCTTATACCAAGGATATCCATTTTATAAAACATAAGTTCCCAAAATCAACTTATTCTTGATCCATAAAATCATGTAACTAAAAGGAATAAGTCATACTAACCAGGGATTTCAGGTAGTCTAGTGGTAGGCGATAAATCCCAATTGCACTTTGGTTGTGGGTTTGATTCCCATAGCTTTGTCCGACGTGAAGGGTTATCACATGGTCTGTGTGTTGTCCTTTTTATAAAAAAAATAATCCTGACATGTTTTAACCTTAATGGTTTTCTTATACCTCTCATATTCATCCCAACACATTAAGATAGTTCTGCTTGTATCTAGACATGGATGTATTTTCTTGATAATCCACTTACACAATACCCATAAAAACTTAGGGATGTTTTTACTATTCTTAGTCTTGTATCTAAGGATTTACTAGGGTTTTATAATCCTAATCCCAAAAATAACTAAACCTATCCTCTAATACCAACTATAACGACCCTGATCTTTTATTACACAATTAAACATAATTTATTACATGAACTTCACTTGATTCAACATAGAATATCGAGAGGTCTAGTGTCTTTTGGGAATAGAATCATTACATAAAAACATTAGACATGAAATACAACATCTTTATTAAAAACTTCCTTTACATGAACACTACATTCCATTGTACTTAGCATGGAATGGGATAACCTGAGGACATGAAAAAGAAAATGTGAGCTATAAAGCCGAGTAAGGGAATAATCATGGGATAACATGAGGAATACAATACATGTTATACAATTGGTCTATCAATAGATCACAATATAATAATAAAAATAAATTCATGATAAAGAATTATAATCATAACATGGAAATGTGGCAACAACTCTTATCATGGATTTAGCATGAGCCAAGGCTCATTGTACTTAGAGCATGAGTAAACCCTCATTGCACATGAAGTATGAGTAAACCCTTGTTGCACTTTAATTAGCATGAGTAAACACCCATAAATTAAATTATATTACTCAAATCATATAATCATGGTAAGTTCATCCACCACACCCAAAGAAATAGTGGCTAATATAGCATGAATCTCATGGGAATAAAAAGTGAGATGAAAAACCCTTACCAAATTGTAATCAATCGAGTCATATGAGAAATGTTAATAACCACCAAATTAATCACAAAATACCATTAATATAAATATAATCATGATAATATATATATATCAAATGTTAGTACACAATACACCTCATGCAATAAATGATTGGTGAATAATGGAAATATCACAAAATTAAAAGTGAGATAAGAAATCCCTTACCTTGTGTCTGACTTGACTCGTACGTTCCTTGTTCTTCCTGAATAATAAAATTATGTTAATTTCTAATTTATTAATAACATTTTTATTTTTTATTAGTACTCTTATATCACTTATTACCGTGCAATAACAGCTAGTTAATTATTTGAGTTCATATTAGACATTTTTCGATGTGAAAAATAAACTTTTTATAATTACAATTTGTCCATGTGGTCAAAACTCCATTATCTCCAGAATAATATTAATGATTTAGATATCATATATATAATATATATCCAGTATATATATATATATATTTATAATAGTACATAACATTTGGAGATAAGAAATGAAATGCCCCGTTCATTGGGACGGTAAGCCGTACGTATGCATGAACGCTAATTTCATTTATATTTAATATTTAATGGAATGAAAACATAATGATACATAGTTATATTATAATTAAATTATAATATCATATGATATATATGTTACATAATTTCTATAACTCCATGTTTATACATTCCATGTATGTTAAGAACGAATCATATCACCTTGAGGGGGCGGTAGTCCGCACTTCCTCAAATGAAATTATCATGTTTACACATATTGGATGACATAAAGGTAAGTTTGTAAATAAAATTAATAGAAGAATATATAAAACAAAAACATAATATATATAATATATAAACACAGTTTCATCATAATGGCCACCATGAGAGGTGGTAGGAGATAATTGAACAATCATCGCTTCGTGAGGCGTTAGTTTTCCATCCACAGAAACAATATGTTCTTTACCCATTAGATGGGGGTGTGTGTAAGTGTAGTTCAAATCCTTCTCATAAAAAATTAGAGTATATTGAGGATTCAGGTTTTGTTATAAAATAATGGAATAAAAAGTGTTTAGGGGTTGGAGAAGTAAAATAAAACAAAAGAACTTAAGAGAAGACGTTACCTTCAAATCGGGTAACTCCCTTTGTTTAGAACCAAAAGGGTTTTTTGAAGTGTTTTTTGAATAAGTTAAGGATTCTAGGATTAAGATAGGGATATTTGGAGAGTATTGAAGTAGAGGTTTCATGATCCAAAGGCTTGAGAAGTGTGAAGAATGCGTTAGAAGTGATGGCTTTTTATAAGGGGGAAGAGGGGCTCTTTAGGAAAGTTTGAAACAATTATTTTATTATAACCTCATTTTCGGTTTCAAAAGTTCAAATATTTGTTAATATCAAAGTTTAGGTGACTCATGGTAGAAATAAAATTATATAATAAGAATTGGGCTGGTTTTTGATGTTGTTCTAATATTTTATAATCAAGTTTATTTAAATCATTTATTAATGAGGTAAATATTGTATCATTATTGTGTCATAAATAATTTAATTTATTTGATGACCAAAAATTATAAAAAAATACCATGATGTAGGAAATATTTTTAGATTTCCAAAGAATATTTATATTTGAATATATATTTTATATAACCCCATGTAAAAATTTATTTACTAAAAGATATTTTTTTATGACATTTTTGTTTTTACTTTAAATTAATGAATATAAGGTGTCATTATTACTTCTATCTGGCTCCATGGGGTCCCAAATTCAACCCAAGGACTCCCATGGCCGGATATGTGTTATCCAATATGATTAGGACTTTTTTTAGGGTAATTTAAAATTAATATAATATTATATTTTACCCTTATTTATTATTTTTACCTTTTAATCATGGTAAATAAAATATTTACTAATGTAAATATTTAAATTGACTAAAAATAAAATTTACCTATTTACACAATTTTTAAATACTGATTCTAAATATGGAATCCATTTTTTCAAATTCAAAACACAAAAGTGGCATAAATTAATTTAAAATTAATTTGCACTGTTAAAAAAATAGCGTGTTTTTAAGAAATAATAACTATCAAAAGATTGACAGCTGTTTATATCCAGTTTCAAAATGAAATTACATTTAATGACTTAAATTAGATTAAATGGTAAAAATATATTCTAATTACACTTTGAAACCAATTAAAAATATAATATAACTATATAAATAAATTAGATTAAAAGGCACATTTGAATTAAAATACTGTATTTTTCACTATTCATTAAAAATGAACTTCATTTGAAAAATACCAAAATTTCATCCAAAGTAAATTTTGGTGTCCTGATTCTAAAGAAGAATTTTATTTTGTCAAATAGAAAATATTAAAGTGAAAAAAACTAGATTTAAATAGGGTTCGTCATTGAAAGGTGATAAATCGACCTTTTAATGAATATTAGAGTATTTATGCTTAAAATCGATTTATTACTAATTTTAGGCCTCTAACTTTTATTGGATAAATTTAAAAATATTCAAAAAAACATGTATCATTATATTTTAGTTAGTTATATTGATTCCCACCAATTCAATGGCTAGGCGTTAAATACCATTTAAAATAATAATATTATATTATTAGTGTGCAACATAAGATTTCATAGAAACCCATTGTTGCGTATCAGGTACGCCGTCGAACATAGCATCCCCTTTAATGTAGAATTAATATTTAATTCACAAATATTAATAAATATGAAAATGAAATATGCTTTATTTTCTTGGGATGTTACAAAGATGAACCCATTGAACTGCGCCTTCGGGGTCACCTTCAGAAAGTTTCTAGGCTTTGTTGTCAAATACAGAAGCATCAAGATCAATTCGGAGAAGATCAAGGTTATTGACTAGATGTCTCTTATGGGAAACATTTGGGAGCTTTGAGGCTTTCAAGGCCACTTAGCCTATATACGCCGATTCATTATGAATATGGCTAGAAAGTGTAATACCTTTTCCCGAATCATGAAGAAAGGTGTCGATTATCAGTGGGATGAAGAGTGTCATACTACTTTTGAGGAAATCAAGAAGTACCTATTACAGCCTCCAATCCTGATGCCACCCATTTTTAGAAAGTAGCTGGTCCTTTATGTGACCACCCTAGAATGATCTCTCAGTGCCATTCTCACCCAGAAGAACAACAAAGGAATAGAGAAAAATCTATATTATCTCACCTGAATGCTCCTTAATAAAAAAAATAGATAATCCTCTATCGAGAAAATATTCCTTGCGCTAGTTTTCACAGTGGATAAATTGAGACAATACTTAAAGCATCATGAGATACAGCAAGGGTCCCAAGTGGATCTGCTGATGTAAATTCTAAACCACCTCATGTTGACAGGATTTCTAGCCCGGTGGGTAGTGATACTCCAATAATTCGACATTAGATTTCCCCCCAGAAGGCTATTAAGGAATAAGAATTGGCATACTTCCTCATTTCAAATATAGCTCCCACATACTAGTCTCTAGATATTAATTTTCTAGATGAGGCCATCCTCTTAGTAGATCACACCATTTCATGATGGTAGATGCAGTCTGATGGCACTTCCCAAAGCCTTACCGAAAGAAGACTCAATGATCCCAGACTCAATAGAGAGGTCTTGGGTACCGTCTTCATCATTCCCACAAAATCTATTCTACCATATTCATTCATGTTGTTAGAAGGTTTTAACAACAATGAGGCAGAGTATTAAGCCCTCATTACTAGTCTTGAGCTAGCCCTCGAGATTGAAGTTCCTCACTTACATGTGAAAGGGGACTCTGAACTAGTCATGAAACAGATCAATGGTGACTATGTATTCAGGAAGCCAGATAAGGTACTAATTTTGGAATGTACCCCCTAGTTGATGGCCTAGTTCCCATCTCAGCCAGAAGTTACTCATGTCCATCGATCCTAGGACGGTCGAGCCGACACCTTGGCCAGCTTGGCTACAGCTCTTGCAGAACCTAAACATGATGGTTTTATTATTCATGTGGCGCACTGGAGAGTCATATCTCCCGTCACTTCAAGAAACAATGATATCGCATTGGTAAGCCACCTTGCCACCAATTCCTTTATGTCAGGACCCTCAGGTCCACCTACCACAGCTTTAGAGATGAATCCTGACTAGAGGACCCCCTTTTTCGAGTATCTCTAGCATGACATTATCTCGACAGATCGAGTTGAGCATGAAAAAATCCGATGGCGCACATTGAAATTCACCCATCTGAGTGGTCCCAGTCTTGGGAAGATCCTCTATAGATTTCAGTTATATGAAATTCTCTATTGTTTCATTCAGGGAAGTGATATTTCAAAAGTCATGCAGGATGTTCATGGTAGTTCTTACAGGGCTCATCAGACCGGGCCAAAACTATCTCACTAGATCCATAGATTGGGGTATTTTTGGACCACCATGATCCGTGACTATATTGAGTTTTCCAAGAGGTTACACAGATTCCAAATCCATGATAACTTTGTGTATTGGACACCATATTCTCTCCACAATACCATGTACTCTTGGCACTTCGCGGTATGGCGACTCAATGTCGTGGGACCCAATCTGCTGATGACAACTCTCTAGTGAAGTTTCAGCTTGAACGCTATGTATTTCTATTCCAAGTGGGAATAGGTAGTTCCTCTCAAGGAGGCCAACCTCTATACTATCATTGAATTTATGAGATTTAATATCATCTACTGATTCAGAGTCCCTCATGCCATCCTCACCGATAACAACACCATTTTCGGGCAACCGAGTTGAAGAAGTTGTTTGCCAAGTACAACATTCGTTCTAACTATACCTCTCACTATCACACGTAGGAAAATGGGAAGATCTAGGTGTTCAAAAAAACGCTCTCTACCATTATATAGAATATGGTTGGTCAGAACAAGAAATTTTGGCCGGAAAGGCTCCCCAATGCACTCTGGGCCTATCAGACAATAACTCGCAATTCCACTCAAATGACCCCATATTTCCTGGTGTACAGAATGGAAAACGTCCTACCCATAGAGATTCAGTTGACTTCATTATGCACAACTGCCTACGAGCAGTTGACACCAGATAAGGTAGATGAAATCCATCTTGATGAACTGGAAGTGATTGATGAGAACAGGCTTCGTACCCTGCACAATGTGGAAAGGCATTAGAGAAAGATAGCCAGACATTTTAACAATTTCACCTCTTCACTTTCTCCCAAGGTGACATGGTTTTGATCCTATGAACGCCAATGAAACATAGTAGGAAACTACAAAATTTGAATCCCAAGTGGGAAGGACCTTACATCATTCACATGGTTTACCCCAAAGTCTCATACTTCCTAGTTTCCATGGATAGTGAGCATATAAACCCTCCTACCAATGCCAAATTCCTCAAAAAATAATTCTCATGAGTAAAAAAGTCCTACATAACCATAAACTATGGCGTCTATACCAAATTATGTTAAAATTCATGGTTTGTCTAGGAAGAAGGATGTGAACTTCCCAGCACTCATCCTGCATGATGATAAACTACAAAATGGCCCGGTCTCTATGACTTTAATCTATGATCTCAAGTGCCTCTCACCCCAAATGATGTGAAAATTCACCCTAAAGAACTACATATGGCTTGATTCCCATCCCCATGGGATACATAGGAATGCTTGGACATCTCGTCTTAGAGTCCACCCACCAATTGTTTTCTTTGACTACCCCCTTGGTTTAGTTCTTTTGGAGGATCTCACACAGTGTAGTGTATACTTCTTTGTCCCTACTCATGTCAGGTTTACAATGGTCGCACCATGTGCCCCTCCCCATTATTCTTTCCTCCCATGTACTCACCACACGATGTTAAACTGCATGACTCTTTCAGAACTACGTGTGGCTTGATTCCCATCTTTATGGGATATGTAAGAACGCACATACATTTCGTCCATATGCCCAACCCCAATATCCAAGATCTATCCTTGGGTTCATCCCATTGGCCTCGATGATTATCAAGAAAATAAGGTGTGGTGAATACTTTTTTGCCTCCATTTATGTCGGGTTTACCATAACCGCACTATGTCCCCCCTTATTGGATACCTCCATCTCTTTTGCTTGTCCCACAAGACATTAAACTACACGGGCATACTCATTGTTTGTGTGTCACCTTTTTTTGGGTCTCCATCATCATTCATATCCGAAAGGACCCCCAAATAGTATGGATTCTCGACCTTATGGATTGCCTACCATTTTGAGCCAATGTCCTGCACGAATTTGAATGACAATTTGATACAAGTACCGCATTTCGACAATGGTTAGCGGTCGACAGTGATTTGTTGTTCCCATTTCAGGTCACATGATAAAGATGTTGTGTTTCAAACATGATCAACATACATCCTCCATTGTTATCACCACCCCTATATTTTCCAAATGTTCGGTGTAGTGATTCATTTTTTCTTTCTATCCCTTCAAACGTCAGTATGCCTTGAGAAAAAATGTTGGTCTTGTTGGGATCAACCTCACCTGATATTTTTCCCTCATTACCGTACACTTATATGATGGGGAGAGCTGACCCCATTCCTTGTTTTCCACACCGAGCATTGATCATGTGGGATTAAGAGATTTGTTAAGGAAATACCCACATAAAGGTTCACATAAAATTTTTTTGAGCTCTATGACTGTAAACTAAGATCATCGCACGTCCTTATCAAATGACGTTAGACTGCGCGACACTTTGAGGAATATGTTCGGCTTAATTCCCATCCTCATGGGATTCATAAGAACACCAATATTTCCCATCCATGGCACAAACATTGGTCCCTTGACCTATTTTGACCTCCTAGACAATGTTCTCACTTAGGATTGTGCGGTGTGGTGTGAACCCTATGTAGTCGTTTACATCAGGCTATTTTTTTCCATGCCACATACATACCCATGAGACACCCCTCCAACCATCTTCCTTCCAATAAGATGTTATACAGCACAGGGCCTACCATGCTTTACCCATCCCATCATTCAGGTTTTTATCATCTTTCACATCTAAAAGGACCCCCGAATGACATAGATGCTAGGCCTTAGGTCTCTCCTATCATCTCGGGCCAACGTCCTTGAGGATTTTGGATGAAAATTTGATAGATGTCCCTTGTTGTGAATATGTTCTATGGTCTATGCTGAATTGTTTTCCCCTATCCCTGGTTACAGGATAAAAATACTATGTTTTGTTTATAGTTAGCAGTTATCCTCGATCATTGTTTCCATTCTTTGGTCTCCCACATAGCAGGTGCGATGATTCACCCTTTCCACCCATTTGTCCAACACACATCACATTAAACTGGGAATCTATGGTATGAACTCTATGACCATAAACTAAGAGCTAAAACATCCTTTTCACACGATGTTAAACTACACTGCATCTTTCAGAACTATATTTGGCTTGATTCTTTCCCCTGCAGGATACATATGAACTCCTGGGAATTTCTTCTTCAGGTTCAGCCTTGCTTCTTAGAAACCTCCTAATCTCTCTAGCCCCTTTTCCTGAGTCCTCCAAGAGGGAGGGTATGTTTTGTGGTATGGGATTATGTCCTCATCCACATAGGGTTTGTAATATCCACACCACATACCTCCCCCTCTTTGGTAGGTCACCAGTGTTCCCAGGAGCACTCTGGTTTAGGACCAAGAGTGCTTGATTCTATGTAGACATGTTCTCTCCCATTTTAATGCTTCATGTTCCCCTTTATTTAGATTTTCATAATATTTCACATCCAAAAGACCCCCCAAATGGCATGGATGCTTGGCCCTATAGATCTCCTACCATCTCTGGCCAACGTCCCCAAGGATTCTAGACAACAATTTGAAATAAGTCCCTCGTTGTGAATATGGTCAGTGGTCGACACTCATTTGTTGTTCCCATTTTAGGTCACAAGATATGGATTCTGTGTTTCGAACATGGTGAACAATAATCCTCCATCATTGTGACACTGTTATTAATCCCTAAATATTGGTTGCATGATTCACATCCCTTTTCCACTCCATCATGTCCAAGTGGAATTTAGACACACTTGGTGCTATCCCTCAGTGAGTGTTTTCTCATTAATAGGAAAAATCCATGGTGAGGTATCATTCAAGGATCCACACCTTTCCCCCCATTTCCTGTATTCCATATATTGCGAAGACCATCTCCACCCTTGTTTCCCAAATCGAGTGCAGCTCACGTGGGCTTAGGGATTTGGTCAAGGTTTTCAACCGTTTGGAAGAGTTTCACTTCTCATGCTCCAAGATCTAAGACCTTAAACAAAGATCTCTCTATGTCCTTTTTTACATGATGTTAAATTAAAAAATATCTTTATGAACTATTTACTTCTTTATTCCCATATTTATGGGAAACGTAGGAATGCCTGGGCATTTTGTCCTCAGGTCTAGCTCAGGTTCCACCAATTATCTCTTATGTTCGACATTTTGGCCCTGAACTTTATAGTATTTCATGGTGTGTCATATGTGCGTTTTTTCCTCATTCACGTTGGGTTTGTAATAGATTCATCACTTACTCCCCCATTAAGAGATATTCTCTCCTTCCTCTCGTCCCACATGGCATTAAACTATGCTATCAGAACTACGTATGGCCTGATTTCCACCCTCAAGGGATACGTAGGAACACCCATAAGTTTCTTCTTTAGGTCTATCACCATATTCTCTGACCTCTTCTATCCCCTTGGCCTGAGGTTTCTCCCTCATAATTACATGTGGTGTAGTGTGGACCTCATCCTCATTCACATAGGGTATGCTTTATCATGCCATGCACATTACCCTCTAAAACCTCATTTCTTCTATATGAGTCCAAGCCATATGAATTTATACTATGCTACCTGGTCCCATATGACTTTAAACTATTATTTCTTTACTACATGATGTTAAAATACATAGGATGGTATTATAATATGACCCTAAACTATGACATTATCGTCCTAGCCGTACGATGAAAAACGACACTGTATTGTGATATCCTCACTTGAGAGGACATCTTATTTGGTATCAGTCAACCACCATTCCATTTTCAAGGAAAAAATGTGGATTTATTCCTATGAAGACACCCAGATTATTTGTCCTGGGATCGTTTCTTATAAAAAACAAATCCATCCCAATGATCAAACAAGATCTATCAAATGTCACTTCTTTGAGTGTGTGGGCCAAACCTGCACGAATTTATTGTCCTTGGAATTGGTACCCTACCAGTCTGCCTCTAGAAATATGTATGGACTGATCACCATCATAATGGGGTACATAGGAACTCCCACACACTTTGCGTTGGGCCCAACCCAACATTTGTTTCTGGTCCCTTGACCTAAAACCTCCCTAGAAATCACATGGTGTGATATGGACTCCTACCATCCTCATTCACATCGGGTATTGTAATTGCCACACCACATGTATCCCTCACTCCATTCCATCTGTTGTTTGTGTTTTAAGACCTTAAAAATAATATCAAACCACCCTTGTCACATGACACTAAACTGCACGATGTTTTCCAAAACTATGTGTGGCTTGATTCCCATCCTCATGGGATATGTAGGAATGACCAGAAATTCCGTCTATAGGTCTAGTCCCTGGAATCAAAATTCATATCCTCTCTCTCACCCCATGGCCCGAATTCTATCAAAAGCATGCAGTGTGGTGTGGGATTTTATGGTCCTCATTCACGTCAGGATATGTACCACACCGTGCATTTACATTCAGGGTAATCATGCCTCCGACACATGGCTTTAAACTGTGGTTCTACCCTAAACTAGTTCAAGATGCCCCATGATAACTATGGGATGCATCAGTTTCATTTCTAGTGTGGATTTCCCCTACCTTCATTGGTTTATGAACATTCCATTTTATATAAATACGTTTGGTTTAATTTTCATCCTTATGGGATACATAGTGATGTTTAGGAATTTGGACTTGGGCCCAACCCCAAGGTTGTTAACCCTTCTAGCCCCTTAGCCCTGATCCCAGTCTAGTCTCCATGACCTTAAACTGAGAGCCTACAGTCCTCACAATATGAATTTAAGCTGTTATCCTTGGTCTAAGCTATATGACCTTAAAAATATGTTCACCATCCTTATAGTATGACGTTAAACTATGTGTCTATCATCTTAATTGGTATGACATAAAATTACAATGAATTCTAGGTCCTCACCAGAGAGGTCCTATATGAAAGTAGGTATGATCCCTGATTAGACCTATGTGCTCACTTAATGTTTTCTCATCATGGTGGAAGAATTTCCAGAGTGTTGGACTCCATTAGAAAAACCCATCACTCCACCCTCCATGCTTTGCGTGCCCTTTATTTGGATCCTCATCCTCTTTCATTCCGGATGGAAAGTCCTAACAGTACAGATGCTCGTAATATGGATCACCTACTTTCCTAGGATAACGTTTCCGATGACTGTTGGATAAAATCTCGAGTCAGGCCCCATGTTTCGAACATGGTCAGTGGTCATCCCTCATTCGTCATCCCCATTTCTGGCTAAAGCAATAGGGATACTATGTTTAAAACACAATCAATAATTATCCTTCATTCTCATGCCTCTCCTACAAAATTCTGAATTTTTGGTATCATGATTCACACTTTCCACTCCCCTATGTTCATATTGATTCTAATTCCATTGGAGTTACCTCTTCTGTGCACTAGAGCGTGTTGGGAAAACAAAAATTAGACTATTCTGAGAGATTCATTCTCCCGTAAGGCCTCTCCCTATTTCTTCATGGAAATCCATATAGGTTTTTCAAACCCTGGATGCCCAAATCTTGGTTGGCACTCTCATATTTAGATGGAAGAATGAAGCAATCATCCCTTATTTCTCATATCAGGCATGACCCACATGTGCTTAGGGATAAATCACTGGATATTTCATGAATGTGATAGAAATGTAGCAAACCAAAGACAACTAATGGAACCCATACATGCAGACAACATAAACATGCCAAGAATGAAAGTAAATTTACGAATTTACATATATTACAACACCCATGGATTGGCCCCAACCATATAGGGGTTGGCCTCTTCAAAAGAGCATTCCAGCTCCGCCACTCTCTAGCTAGTGGCGTCCAGGATCCACTGACACCAATTAAGCTCTCGCTCCTCCTCGATGGTGATGGGATGTTGTTCATAAGCTTCTATCCGGGACCACTCCTCTTTGGATCAGATGATAGCCATCTCTTCATAGACTCACCTCATACATTCTTAGGATTCTTCTACTAGGCCTTCAAGCGCGATAAGAGCCCTGATTGTGCATCGAGGAAAGCAGAGTACTCTTTCAATCATTCTATCAACCACTAGATCTCATTATCGGCCTCCTAGAGTCTATTGATGTTTACAGACTACATCTATTCCCATCCCACACTAAGGCCATGATCAGGTTCCTGTATCTTTTCCGCCATGAGCTATTGGATGAGAAAATGAAGATGATGGGAATCCAACCCTCCAACACATATTTCACGCAACCAGTAATGATGCCTCCCTGTATAGTATATCCTTTTTTCTTGTGGGGAATCCCCGATTAAGCTCTTGATCAACTTCCAAGACTAGAGATGGAAAATCATCATATCCTCTTTATTAGAAGCCGTCTCATCTTGGTCTATGGGGTCGGTGGGTTCGTATATAGGGAATGCCTCCAGGAACTCATCAATAGGATCCTCATTTGGTGTCTGGTGGGGTAGGTCAGGACCCATGTCATTGGATTGATCCTCATCATTGGATTGCACCTCAATGATTTCAGGTTCAACCCTATCTAAGGTCCCACCTATGATTGGGAGTGCATTAGTTTGGTCAGTTTGGGCATCCAGTTCCACATCCACCAGTGTTCCCCTTGGAAAGATATCTCTAGGAGGTCTGACCAACCTCACCAACATAGCCCATGCCATTTGAAGAACTGTGCATGTGAAACACAGAAAAACTTCAGTTTACTTGATTCGATGGACAATGATGAAAAATTTTGTGAAGGAGACTTATAGTGGTCAAGTAGTCAGTATCACCCCTAAGATGTTGCCATTGGGACCTTGAGGTATGGACCTCAATATTTTATTGGGAAATAAAAAGATTCAGGGAGAACCACCCCAGGTGTTGCAGCCCCACAAGATGTAATAATTGCTGTCATCATAGGTGCAGATATTGAAGTTCCCACAGCTGTATCTACTATTGTGATGGAGTGAGTCTTATATATGAGGCCATCATGAACATGTCAAACATTATTTGATAATTCCTACATGACCTGGATGAGGAATATGGGAAAGTGGTTTAGGGTTTTACCTCAATACCCTCTGTAAACTCTTCCAACTCCTGGTCTGAATTGCCAACATCACCCTCCTTTAGAGGACTTCCTCCACCGGCCTCTTCCTCCTAGGAGGACCCTTCCAATTATTCTGGTAAAGGGATGGGCTCCCTCAACTCCGAGGCTGAAAACTACTGAGGGGATTTTCAATTGAGCAGCACCTTCACTCAATCCATCATTGGACATGGAGCACCCCGAGAGTGCATGAAGTCCTTCAGATCGGCAATATACCGCTCCCACTCTACCTGAGATACTAAAAAACCATCACTGGCTTGACCAATATCCGCCAAATCCATCTTGATATGGTTCAGATGGTGCCACATCTGGGAAGGATTGAGGGATTTTCTATTAACGTGCCAAATTTCCCAAGTCTCCAAGATGACACCATCCTTGGAAATATTTCTATGGTACCACCGCTTCCCCGGAGCCTGGGTGGGTATCCTACAGAATCCCCTGGGTGGACTCCCCTCTGGATGAATCTTCTCCTCCAGGACTACAAGGTTCTCCACTGCTGCCTACCTCTTAGTTGGTGCAGGTCTCACCGCTAATATAGATCCGCGATGACGAGATGTCCTCACCGCCTTCTAACCCCGACCACTAGGTTGAGGGGGACTCCATCACTAGCACATACAACCTTCCACTTCAGCATCTTTCCCAGGTAGGCTACCTCAGACCTCTTGGAAAACTCCTTCATCAGCAAGTAGAAAATTTTGGGAAGATGTAGCTTATTCTACATCTTCCTGTCTTCCTGTGTGAACATGATCCACATCCGCCACATCTTACATGGATCATCCTTGTGGAACACTCCCAACTAGACCTGTGGGGTCAGCCTCTGCATGCACTAGAAATTCCATGAGAAACAATGTGGGGGGTATGACTCAAAGAGAGGCTCGCGGTCAACTTACTCAACTAGGACTACCTCCCGAAAGGCCATGAGGTAGGACCGATGCTCCTCTATTCTCTAACCATCCTCAGTGAGCACACTTGATGGCAATGGGAACAAGTGTAAGTTGAACTTTTCTGCCTTCCAGACATGATTCAACACTAGCAGCAGGTCATCTTGGTCAGAAAACTCTCAACCGCGTTCAAAATAGCCAGTTAGAAGTCTCACCCTAGATGCGAAATGGGGTTAGGATAATCATAGATTCCCCTAATATGTGTTGCTATCCACCCATACAGAAGATTGAATGACCCACACACCCTATGTGGCTTCCTCCCCTCACTGATATTCCACAACACATTGTACAACTTAGCAAACATTGGGATCCCCAGATTGCCCCACTCCCCCGTCACCAACATGGATGCCCTTATAAACGTGATCAACCGCACACCCTTGTTCATGTCCATCACTAGAAGATTCCATCCACATCTGAGCACCAAAATGAATGTAGCCAACTTAACAACTGGTTGCTGCACAATGTTGATACTGAACCCTAAATTATTCCACTAGCTGTCCTCTAAGATTCTCCAGTATGAGTGCTCCTTGCTGGGATAAACCCCCTTCACATAGGTTTGAGACCTCATGAGAGACTTCCCATCTATATGGGAATTCAGGAACTAGCTGAACCACCATTTAAAGTGGAAATCCCTCACTTATAGGTTGTCCAACCCTGGCACCAGGTCCATAAATTCCCTTTCCAGAGGCGACATATGCTTTAAGTCTTCCTATGTATTCACCATAGGGATGAACTCATCCTACATCGCCCCCAGTATCAGGACCCCTGAGATTTGGTACAAGTCCCAGAGGCTAATACCAACCTCCCCATGGTGAAAATGGAAAGTGTTGGTTCTTGACAACCACCTTCTCAATAACTCCATCATCTCTTTCTATGGCTGGTAGATGTGGAATTGGGAGGCTCATGCCAACTCATATAGGACCAATTGCCTCAACTCCATCCCAAACTACTAACACGAGGCACATAACTAGTAAGACCAGGCCCAGTAATCTGTGAAGTTGCCGCCCTGGCACAAATCCCACTTATTGGTCCACCCCTTTTCTTGGTTCCACAAAGATGACTTCAGAATGGTATGGTAATTTGAGGGAGAGACCTCTGGCTGCAAAGAAATCACATCAATTTTTTACATGATTATATATACAGTTGACATTGATAGGTTTATAATCTTCTAAAGTATGACCATCAACCACCCTAATCTACTGGCGTTAGCAAGACATACTTCTGAACTAGTACATCGACTTGTCCCTACTCTCTTTTTGAATGAGAACATCACCCCTCCGGTCAAAGCTGTATAGGGGAAGAATTTTTCAAAAAGGATAGTTCTCTTGACTATCCAAAAATAGCTCCACTTGTGATTCGTGGTCAGAGTGGATCCACACACACTCGCTAATTCCTAGGTTATTAGCCCTCTCGACCCTCCAGGTAGCATCACAAGGCCCTCCACGTAGCTTTCTAGTGAGCCATTCCTTCTCAATGTTTTTTAAATTTTTTCTCTGGATCTTAGAGCTCATTTGCAGAGCTTTATCGCAAAGACAGGTCATATATCCAAACCATAGACCTTATAAGAACATTCCATGGATCACACAATCGTGGATTCAGAGGACTCGCTGCGTGTTGTAGAGCAGAAAGGATGTGATTCTCAAAGAAAAATCATTGATTTTGTGGAGATTTTCTAATGGAGAGAACAATCACCAAAAACGTGGGGATCAGCAAGGAAAAAAGAGGGGTCAACGTCACATATTTATAGCCGATGACCCCCTTGGTTTTTTAGTGGGCCTAGCCACAACCAACATCACAGTGTTCACAACCCACCCATTTCTTCTCCGCATCACGACCCAGCTTCGCGATCTTCATTTGAAATCTTCATAAAATTTTTGGAGATCTACCCTCAGAATTTAATCATCATTTTCTTATTGGATCTATGTTTAAGGGGGAAGGGGGGATTTTGGCCCCAAAATATGTGCAGAGGAAAATGATGCAAAGGGGAAACCAATTTCAAATGGGATGCCCCATGAAGCCCATTCACGGAGCCCTATAGAACCACAACCTTTTCAGATTATCTCATCACTGTGGATAGCACCAATCCGAAGACCCTATCTATTCTCTATAATGTAAAGAGGTGCGAGGCTCTGTGGTTACGACACAATTTTCCAAGAGCTTCACATCACGGATGGAAACAGATTACCTCTATAATCCCTTAGAACTTGACATAATCCTCCACGAGTACCATGGAGGGAATTAATGCGGTATCTCTGCTGAGGGGGGGATTGCGGTCAACTCCACGGTTACGAAAAACTTGAAACTATCCTCAACCGACCGTGAAGCACTACGTGGCTCTGCAATGAGGGGTCAGAGCTTCATGCAGCCCCTTTCTTATAAATACCCTGCGTACCTCAGAACCAAAAGAAGGAATACCCCGACCTTTCTTCTTCTCAGCTCTCAAATTGCGACACACCTTTGGATCTCTGAAACCTTGATAAAAATGGGATCTTCAAGGTACATGAGCATTAAGAAGTACCTTTCCCTTTTCTCATATACATCCCCTCTTCAAGAAGGAATACCCTTCGCGAAGCCCAAGGGCAGTCGTGTAGGAAGGAGATACTTAAGGTGACTCAAGTATTTGAAAAGAACATATTTTTCATGATGTACCTTGTATACACATGAAAACCACATGCTAAGGGTGGATCACTATGCTTCACGAAGTACATTGCTTCACATTACTATGCTTCACAAGTCACCCTTTCTCCTTAAAGTCCTACTATGTGAAGGGATTTGTACTTTGCGAAGCACCCTTCATGTGCATCTACACTCCATGACTAGGGAAGGACACTCCACTTCGTGAAGTATTATAACAACCCACACTTTACATACATTGTTAATACTTCAAAATTGAAGCACACTTATTACAACATATGACAAAACCACAAAGGACCGTATAGGTATAGTGTCTTTAGAAACTGGGAAACATAAACAACTGGTTCATAAATCTTCTACAGTGTCTCCCATTTATTTCATCATATCCAGGGGCCCTTTTAGCATATTCTACTTAATATCCATCTTCCTGACCTGGGGAAAAGAAAACATAAAAGGGTGAGCTCAAATGCTCAGCAAGGGCAAATAAAGGAAATAAAAATCATATCATATCTTTATCAAAACCTGCAAAAGATATCATAATATCTTAACATGGAATAAATCATAGAAGTGAAAATGAGATCCCCATAATCATAACATAAAACTTGATACTTTGTGGCATGCACACATAATCATGGAAATCATTTCTTGTTAGTCATGACTCATTGCCAAGACTATCTTAGTGGACAAAGTCCCTTTCTGAACCGAGTTCACTCCTCGTTTCAGTCCTGTATCACTGAACCGAAATAACCTTCCGTTCCAGCCATGTCTATCCCATGAGATATAAAATCATTACCCAATGCATTGGAGGGAGATATAGGTCCCACCCATCTTATAATGAATCCTTTTTTATGTGTGCCACATAATCATAAAACATACATCATCGCATAACACATATAACAAAAATGGGATTCTTGAAACATCATGACATCATAAATCAATTCATATAAGATAAAGGAATTCATAAACATAATTCCATCACAACATAGTCAAACCAATGTAAAAATATGGATAGAAACAGAACCCTTTATTATCTTAGATGGAAAATAATTTTGATAAAACACTTGAATTGAATTCTTGAGGAAAATATCCTTTCTTCTTCAAAAACATTTTTCCTTTCATAACATGTCATACAACTTTAAAATAAAAGAAGTTGATTAAAAATAAACTTGAAAACTTGTAAAGGAAGCTTCTTTGAAGTAATGTTTTAAAAATCCATTCATGCCGTATAAGTTAAAAAAAACATTCTTCGTACTTTTGTCGGAAAAGTCAAAAAGTACCTCGTACGGAAAAACGACAAAAGATTCATTTCATATTCTTTACTAAAAACTCACCTAAGGGTAAAATTGGATTTAAACTATTTCAAGTGGATGGAAACAATATTACATATTGAGGGAACGTGGATGTGGATGATAAAATACACCACAGTAAATACTTACGAATAAACAATCTCAGATAAAAATGAGATTGTGATATTTCCCTTACCTTAGGTCCAATTTGCTTTGTTCGTGTCCAAAGCTCCTGTATAATGGTTTAAATAATGTTATTGACTTATTCCAGAATCATACATATTGATATGAGATCATATATGGTCATATTATTAACTTCTTGTTAGTAATATTTCATTGTTACTTGTTACTCGGGTCTTTATAACTTTTTGTTCTTATGCGTGTTTTGTTGAATAAATTCTTATTCTTATCTTTAGGTTATATATAATTCATTTCCAGAATGGTATTAGTGTAATATATACCATATTCATTCATTCAATTCATTTATATAATCATTATGAAATGAAGATCATGTAGAACGAATCGCATCACATCGTGGAGACGGTATTCCTTACGTACGCACGAGTGATGATATCGTTCCTATGATCGTGGAATTGTATTGGAGTATATATATATATTATTTCAGTATCAATATTACTTAATAATAATCATATATAGTTACCCATTACACCATTATACCCATCCTTGTAAGGTGATGGTGGAAAATAGATTACACCACGGCGTGGAGACGGTATTCCGTACGTACGCACGCGTGGTGATTTCATTTTTTCCGTAGGATGGATAGAAGGTGAAATAGGGTTGTTTCATATTTATAATAACATATAAGTATGTAAGTAATACTGATGTTATTACTTTATCATGAAACAACTAAAGAAGAAGAAGTTGAAGAAGAAAGAAATTGAAAAGATCGGTAATGGATATTACCTCTTCTTTGGAACGCTTCTTTGAATCCTCCACTTAAGGAACTAAGATTGGTCTTTGGAGAAGACCAGGACCTCTAGGATTATTCTAGGGAAGTGGAGAGGAGAAAATGGCAGGGGTTGGCCGAGCTTGAGTGCTCAAATTGGTGTGAGGAGGAGGGGGAGGAGGTGCCCTTTTATAAGGGAGGAGAGGGGCACCTTAGGAATATCTCAAAATATTATTTTATATTAAAGTCAAAATCGGTTTATAATGGTTCCAAAGGGTCTTATTTCGAAGATAAAGTGGGGATGGGTCGAAATCCTATCAACCAATAGGATTTAGACAAGTTTAGGGTATTATGTTAACCTTATCAATTAGATTTAACTCTAAGTTAATTATTTTAACTTTTACCGTGTCTTTTTGTTTTCCTTTACTATATGGTTAATACACTTACTATAACATGCCAAACGAACCCCAAATTGTTTATTATTAATATATATATCCTTATCTAAGTCATGTGGCCGAACCTTAGATTTTTAGGAATAAAATAACAATTAATAATATAATATTTGATTTAAAAACTATTTTGTGTCAATTTTGACACTATTTGATATATGATTTGTTTGAAAGTCATAACAGAATTATATGTTCGAACCAAGTTGATTAAATCAACACTAATATATCATAGTAACCTAGAAAATTAGTGGAATTCATAAAAAGTCTCAAATTACATTTATTTTGGTATTTATATTATCAATTTTGTCAATATTTCATTAATAAGATAATTACTGCATCATCTTTGTGTCATAAATAAATTAAATTATTTGATGTCTAAAAATTACAAATAAAATACCATCATGTAGGAAATCTTTTTAGCTTTCTAATGAATATTTACAATCGAATTTATCTTATGTATAACCCCATATTAAAAATGCTCTACTTATTAAACTTTGATTTTAACTATTTTAACCCTTCTTTAAATAAATTAATAATAAATGTCCTAATCTAATCCAAGTGGGCCTAAATGGTCATATTTTATTCCTAAGTTTGTTTTTGGTCGAATTACACTTGTCCAATAGAATTAGGACATGTGTTAGGGTAATATTGATATCATATTTACCCTTAGTTACCCTATTTACTATTAACCGCGGTAAAAATAGTAAAAAGTTACTATTCACCAAAAAATTATTTTCATCTCATTGAACCACATTTTAGTCCTTGATATTAACCATGTCTCTCGGATTTTTGAAATTCCAATCACAGAAGCGGTAAAATTAAGTTTTATGCAAAATTCAGTTTTTAACCTACCACTTAGTGGTTTCACTATTCATCAAAAATTGAAAGTTTTCAGAAAAATACCAAAATTTCACCCTAGGCTAATTTCGATATTCTGAGTCCAAAAATGAAGTCCATTTTGAAAAATAAAATTTATAAAATTTCAAAAAGTGGTTATTACTATTCATAACGGCTAGTTTTAATAGCATATTGTTGTTTAGTGAAACTCGGTATTGCGTACGACGCAAGCTATCGAGGAAGGTCGCGATTGCGTGTAAAGCAAGCCAAGCAAGTGTTGTGTAGAAAAAGATTCCTTTGATGATTTATATAACATAAAAGTCTCGGGTGTTACATTATACCCCCCTTAAAAAGAATTTCGCCCTCGAAATTCGTCACTTTGTAACAAACAAATGAGGATACTTCTCCCTCATCATATCCTCAAGCTCCCATGTAGCTTCTTCAAGTTGGTGGTTCCTCCATAAAACTTTCACCAAGCGAGTGGTCTTGTTTCGTAGGACTTTTTCGCTACGATCCAGAATCTCTATCGGCTGTTCTTCATAAGAAAGATCTTGCTCCAGCGGTGCAACTTCTGAGCTGAGTACATGTGAAGGATCTGGTATGTACTTTCTCAGGAGAGATACGTGGAACACATCGTGAACTTGAGAGAGATTCGGTGGAAGCGCCAATCAGTAAGCTACCTTCCCAACACGATCCAGTATTTCAAAAGGACCGATATATCTAGGGCTCAACTTCCCCTTCTTTCCAAATCTCATAACCCTCTTCCAGGGAGATATTCGTAAGAACACTTTATCGCCAACTTCAAACTCTAGGTCTTTTCTTCGGTTGTCGGCATAACTTTTCTGTCGACTCTGAGCTGCTCTTATGTGTTGTTGAATAGATCTAACCTTTTCTGCCATTTCATCAATGAGATCAGGTCCTAATAGCTTTCTTTCCCCAACTTCATCCCAGCAAGTTGGAGTCCTTCATTTCTTTCCATAGAGAGCTTCATAAGGAGCCATCTGAATACTGGAGTGAAAGCTATTATTATAAGAAAATTCCACCAAAGGTAGGTGTTGATCCCAACCTCCTTTGAAATCCATAGAGCAAGCTCTCAACATATCTTCTAGGGTTTGAATTGTTCTCTCAGACTGACCGTCTGTCTGGGGATGATAAGCAGTGCTGAAACTCAACTCTGTATCCAGAGTATGCTGAAGACTTCGCCAGAACTTCGAGGTAAATCTCAGATCTCGATCAGATATAATAGAAAGTGGTACTCCATGCAATCTTACCACTTCCTTTACATATATCCTGGAAAGCTGATCTAGAGAGAAATCCTCTCTAATAGCAATGAAGTGTGCAGACTTTGTAAGACGATCAACTATGACCCAGATAGCATTATTGCCTTTGGATGTTTTAGGAAGTCCTGTGACAAAGTCCATAGTGATGTTTTCCCATTTCCATTCGGGTATGGGTAATGGTTGTAACATCCCCTTAGACTTCTGTCTCTTAGCTTTAACTTGTTGACAAACCAAGCATCGAGAGACATATTCAGCAACATCTCTTTTCATGCCATCCCACCAGAAGTACTCTTTCAGGTCCCTATACATCTTCGTGCTTCCAGGATGAATAGAAAATGATGAACTATGAGCCTCATCCAGCAGCTCATTCTTTAATTCGGGGATGGGAGGAACGCAAACACGATTCCTGAACTTTATTATCCCATCACAATCAAGGTTGAATTCAGGAACATTTCTCACCTTCTTTTGTAACTCGACATCTTCTTTCTGTGCCTCTTTAATCTTCACATGTATAGATGGTTGAACATTCATTTGAGAAAGATAAGATTTTTCCCCTTCCATTATAATTCCAAGATCCATCCTTTGTAAATCCATAAATATTGGATCTTTTGTGATCCTCATCATGGATAAACTAGCATGGTCTTGTCGACTTAATGCATCTGCCACCTTGTTTTCTTTCCCAGGGTGGTAATGGATTGAGCAGTCATAATCCTTAATCAGCTCCAACCATCTTCTTTGACGCATATTCAACTCCTTTTGTGTGAAAATATACTTTAAACTTTTATGATCAGTATAAATATCACACCTTTCACCATAAAGGTAATGCCTCCAAATCTTTAATGCAAAGATTACTGCAGCCAACTCCAAATCATGTGTTGGGTAATTTTGCTCATGGATTTTCAACTGTCGTGAGGCATAAGCTATCACCATATCATTTTGCATAAGAACACACCCCAATCCCTTCTTGGATGCATCACTGTAGATCACAAACCTTTCTCCACTACAAGGCAGTGTGAGCACAGGTGCACTAGATAACCTTCTTTTCAACTCCTTGAAATTCTCTTCACATTCCTCTGTCCAGACAAACTTAACTCCTTTCCGAGTCAACTTGGTGAGTTGATTAGATAACCGTGAAAAATCTTTTACAAAACGTCGATAATAACCAGCCAAACTAAGAAAACTTCGGATCTCAGTTACTGTTGTTGGTCTTGACCATCTTTCGATAACCTCTGTTTTTGCTGGATCCACAGATATCCCCTCTTTTGAGATTATATGACCCAAAAATGCAACTTTTTGAAGCCAAAATTCACACTTGGTAAATTTGGCATAAAGCTTCTCCTTTCTCAGGGTCTTCAATATAATTCTCAAGTGATCTTCATGCTCTTCCTTGCTCTTTGAATAGACAAGAATAACGTCTATAAAGACTACCACAAATTGATCAAGATAGTCTCTAAAGACTCTATTCATTAGATCCATGAAGATAGCAGGGGCATTAGTAAGACCAAATGGCATCACTATAAATTCATAGTGTCCATACCTTGTACGGAAAGCCGTCTTTGGTATATCCTCCCTTTTGACCCTTAATTCATGATACCCTGAACAAAGATCAATCTTGGAAAAGTATTGAGCTCCGCGTAGTTGGTCAAATAAGTCATCAATGCGTGGGAGAGGATATTTGTTCTTGATAGTGATCTTGTTAAGTTATCGATAATCAATGCAGAGTCTCATTGATCCATCTTTCTTCTTAACAAATAGAACAGGTGCTCCCCAAGGTGACGCACTAGGGCGTATGAATCCCTTATCAAGATTCTCTTGGAGTTGCTTCTTCAATTCCTGCAACTCAATTGGGGCCATTCTATAAGGTGTCTTTGAAATAGGCAAAGCACCCGGTACGAGTTCTATTGAAAACTCAACTTCACGATTTGGTGGAAGACCCGACAATTCCTCCGGAAAGACATCATCAAACTCCCATACAATGGGAATATTCTTAATCGTGAGTTTCCCACCAACCATTTGAGATAAATAACCTTCATTTAGTGGAATCAATACCCATAAGATGGAAGAAATTTCCACTGGAAGGTTATGTTCATCCTTGCATTGATAGACGATCGTAGATTGATCTGGAATATGAAATGTGACTTCCCTTCTTTGGAAATTGATATGAGCTCCATGTAGAGAAAGCCAATCCATGCCAAGAATCACATCAAATTCCACTAAAGGAAGGATCACAAGATTTGCAGGAAGCACTTTCCCACAAACTTCGATCGGAGAAGAATTATAAACTTTTGATGCGATTGATGTGCCATTAGGTGTTGTCACGGCTAACTCAACATCTAATTGTTGAGGTAATACGGTGATACCCTTAGAAAAGTCTTCAGAAATAAAAGAGTGGGTGGATCCAGAATCAAATAAAACATTTGCTACTTTAGAGTGGAAGGTAAGTGTACCTTTCACCACATCGTTATCGTACTCCACATCGCTGATAGAAATTGCATGTGACTTTCCTTTGTCTTTAGCCTTAAGATTTTGTTGACGTCGACCATCATCATCAACCCTTGGATTTGGGCATTGATTGGCATTATGCCCCATCTCCTTGCACTTGAAAAATTGAAGTGTAGCAGGTTCATTCTGTGTATCCCTTCCTTTGTTTGCATCATTAGACATCTTCTTCCCATTATCACAGCATTCAAATGCCCGATGACCTTCCTTTCCACATTTAAAACATTTACTTGTCCCTTTAAGACAACTCCCTCCATGTTTCTTTCCACACATTGAGCATAAGGGAAAGTTCATCTTCTTTTCCGTGTGATCTTTAGATTTTTCTTTGAATTCCATCTTCCTCTTCTTATCAAACCCATGTGACTGATGGGTTACTCCAATCTCCATCTCGACTTTGAGAGCACATCGAACGATTTCTTCGTAGCTATTGAAGTCCCTTATGGCTAACGCCCTTCGAAGACTTGGTTTTAAGCCACTAAAGAATCGATCGATCTTACTCTCAGGTTGGAAAATAATACCAGAAGCGTACCTTGCAAGTCTGGTAAAATTTGCTTCATAGGTACCAACAGATTCATCATCCCTTTGCTTCAGTTCAAGGAACTCTTTCTCCATCTTTGTTCGGAGAATACGAGGGAAGTACTTATTGAAAAATAAGTTCTTGAACTCGTCCCATTCCATAGACTCAATTTCATCCCTTTGCCTCGTATTCTTAACAAGATTCCACCATTGATCCGCATCTCCTTCCAAACGATACACTGCTAGGATGACTTTATCATGCTCAGAACATTGAAGAACTGAAAATATCTTTTCAGTAGTACTAATCCATTGTTCAGCAACTAATGGATCAGTAGACCCGCTGAAAGATGGTGGACGCTGCCTCATGAAGGATTCAACAGAATGTTGCTCCCTCCTTTGTTCGTTTGGAAATCCTGCATGATTCATAGCTTGAGAAAGTTGTGTGAGCATGGCTACAAGATTTTGCATTCCAGCTCCCATATCGTTTGGTTGCTCAGGGGGACAATCATTGCATTGCCCATCGCATTCCGCATTAACACGGTTCCTTCGGGTTCCAGCCATTGACTAAAACCAAGAAGAATAGTGTGAGCAACACTAATTATAATAGGAAACCACATAATTCAAGAATAAAATTTTCATGCTTAAGGTTTTATCCTAGGTTATTCAAGGCCATTTCTAAAACACTAAGATTGTGTTATATGCTTAGACTTATCCTTAGGGTTCTTACTAAGGCTTTCACATCCTAGTTTCCAAAGGTTGACTATACCTTTCCTCTGATACCAACTATAACGGTCTAGAATTACTTCCAGTGGACTATAGTTGATACCTATCAGGGCACTCCATGGGCGGCTACACCCCCTGGGCGGGACACACCACCATCCCCAGTGGCAGCCATTTCCACATGAAGCCCTTGGGCGGAGAGCCATGCTTCGTCCAACGCTCACATGTGAGAGTTCCCAAGGATCGGATACATTCCTACCTCCTTTGCCTCTGATACCAACTATAACAACCCACACTGTACATACATTGTTAATACATCAAAATTGAAGCACACTTATTACAACATATGACAAAACCACAAAGGACCGTATAGGTATAGTGTCTTTAGAAACTGGGAAACATAAACAACCGGTTCATAAATCTTCTACAGTGTCTCCCATTTATTTCATCATATCTAGGGTCCCTTTTAGCATATTCTACTTAATATCCATCTTCCTGACCTAGGGAAAAGAAAACATAAAAGGGTGAGCTCAAATGCTCAGCAAGGGCAAATAAAGGAAATAAAAATCATATCATATCTTTATCAAAACCTGCAAAAGAGATCATAATATCTTAACATGGAATAAATCATAGAAGTGAAAATGAGATCCCCATAATCATAACATAAAACTTGAAACTTTGTGGCATGCACACATAATCATGGAAATCATTTCTTGTTAGTCATGACTCATTGCCAAGACTATCTTAGTGGACAAAGTCCCTTTCTGAACCGAGTTCACTCCTCGTTTCAGTCCTGTATCACTGAACCGAAATAGCCTTCCGTTCCAGCCATGTCTATCCCATGAGATATAAAATCATTACCCAATGCATTGGAGGGAGATATAGGTCCCACCCATCTTATAATGAATCCTTTCTTATGTGTGCCACATAATCATAAAACATACATCATCGCATAACACATATAACAAAAATGGGATTCTTGAAACATCATGACATCATAAATCAATTCATATAAGATAAATGAATTCATAAACATAATTCCATCACAACATAGTCAAACCAATGTAAAAATATTGATAGAAACAGAACCCTTTATTATCTTAGATGGAAAATAATTTTGATAAAACACTTGAATTGAATTCTTGAGGAAAATATCCTTTCTTCTTCAAAAACATTTTTCCTTTCATAACATGTCATACAACTTTAAAATAAAAGAAGTTGATTAAAAATAAACTTGAAAACTTGTAAAGGAAGCTTCTTTGAAGTAATGTTTTAAAAATCCATTCATGCCGTATAAGTTAAAAAAAACATTCTTCGTACTTTTGTCGGAAAAGTCAAAAAGTACCTCGTACGGAAAAACGACAAAAGATTCCTTTCATATTCTTTACTAAAAACTCACCTAAGGGTAAAATTGGATTTAAAATATTTCAAGTGGATGGAAACAATATTACATATTGAGGGAACATGGATGTGGATGATAAAATACACCCCAGTAAATACTTACGAATAAACAATCTCGGATAAAAATGAGATTGTGATATTTCCCTTACCTTAGGTCCAATTTGCTTTGTTCGTGTCCGAAGCTCCTGTATAATGGTTTAAATAATGTTATTGACTTATTCCAGAATCATACATATTGATATGAGATCATATATGGTCATATTATTAACTTCTTGTTAGTAATATTTCATTGTTACTTGTTACTCGGGTCTTTATAACTTTTTGTTCTTATGCGTGTTTGGTTGAATAAATTCTTATTCTTATCTTTAGGTTATATATAATTCATTTCCAGAATGGTATTAGTGTAATATATACCATATTAATTCATTCAATTCATTTATATAATCATTATGAAATGAAGATCATGTAGAACAAATCGCATCACATCGTGGAGACGGTATTCCGTACGTACGCACGAGTGATGATATCGTTCCTATGATCGTGGAATTGTATTGGAGTATATATATATATTATTTCAGTATCAATATTACTTAATAATAATCATATATAGTTACCCATTACACCATTATACCCATCCTTGTAAGGTGATGGTGGAAAATAGATTACACCACGGCGTGGAGACGGTATTCCGTACGTACGCACGCGTGGTGATTTCATTTTTTCCGTAGGATGGATAGAAGGTGAAATAGGGTTGTTTCATATTTATAATAACATATCAGTATGTAAGTAATACTGATGTTATTACTTTATCATGAAACAACTAAAGAAGAAGAAGTTGAAGAAGAAAGAAATTGAAAAGATCGGTAATGGATATTACCTCTTCTTTGGAACGCTTCTTTGAATCCTCCACTTAAGGAACTAAGATTGGTCTTTGGAGAAGACCAGGACCTCTAGGATTATTCTAGGGAAGTGGAGAGGAGAAAATGGCAGGGGTTGGCCGAGCTTGAGTGCTCAAATTGGTGTGAGGAGGAGGGGGAGGAGGTGCCCTTTTATAAGGGAGGAGAGGGGCACCTTAGGAATATCTCAAAATATTATTTTATATTAAAGTCAAAATCGGTTTATAATGGTTACAAAGGGTCTTATTTCGAAGATAAAGTGGGGATGGGTCGAAATCCTATCAACCAATAGGATTTAGACAAGTTTAGGGTATTATTTTAACCTTATCAATTAGATTTAACTCTAAGTTAATTATTTTAACTTTTACCGTGTCTTTTTGTTTTCCTTCACTATATGGTTAATACACTTACTATAACATGCCAAACGAACCCCAAATTGTTTATTATTAATATATATATCCTTATCTAAGTCATTTGGCCGATCCTTAGATTTTTAGGAATAAAATAACAATTAATAATATAATATTTGATTTAAAAACTATTTTGTGTCAATTTTGACACTATTTGATATATGATTTGTTTGAAAGTCATAACAGAATTTTATGTTCGCACCAAGTTGATTAAATCAACACTAATATATCATAGTAACCTAGAAAATTAGTGTAATTCATAAAAAGTCTCAAATTACATTTATTTGGGTATTTATATTATCAATTTTTTCAATATTTCATTAATAAGATAATTACTGCATCATCTTTGTGTCATAAATAAATTAAATTATTTGATGTCTAAAAATTACAAATAAACTACCATCATGTAGGAAATATTTTTAGCTTTCTAATGAATATTTACAATCGAATTTATCTTATGTATAACCCCATATTAAAAATGATCTACTTATTAAACTTTGATTTTAACTATTTTAACCCTTCTTTAAATAAATTAATAATAAATGTCCTAATCTAATCCAAGTGGGCCTAAATGGTCATATTTTATTCCTAAGTTTGTTTTTGGTCGAATTACACTTGTCCAATAGAATTAGGACATGTGTTAGGGTAATATTGATATCATATTTACCCTTAGTTACCCTATTTACTATTAACCGCGGTAAAAATAGTAAAAAGTTACTATTCACCAAAAAATTATTTTCATCTCATTGAACCACATTTTAGTCCTTGATATTAACCGTGTCTCTCGGATTTTTGAAATTCCAATCACAGAAGCGGTAAAATTAAGTTTTATGCAAAATTCAGTTTTTAACCTACCACTTAGTGGTTTCACTATTCATCAAAAATTGAAAGTTTTCAGAAAAATACCAAAATTTCACCCTAGGCTAATTTCGATATTCTGAGTCCAAAAATGAAGTCCATTTTGAAAAATAAAATTTATAAAATTTCAAAAAGTGGTTATTACTATTCATAACGGCTAGTTTTAATAGCATATTGTTGTTTAGTGAAACTCGGTATTGCGTACGACGCAAGCTATCGAGGAAGGTCGCAATTGCGTGTAAAGCAAGCCAAGCAAGTGTTGTGTAGAAAAAGATTCCTTTGATGATTTATATAACATAAAAGTCTCGGGTGTTACAAGTATACCCCTTCGTAGAGTCTTTCTACTTTTTGGAGCACCAGAGCTTCACAAGGTCCCTTCTTATGAACCGTTTTGATTTATATACCCTTTTCCCATACGACCCTCTAGGATTGTGCGAAGTGATTTCAAGGTCCCTTTGGTGGTGCTTCATATTGAATTTTTTAGCCACATGCTTCTTCGCATATGCACACTAATAGCTATTTCTTATCCACATGGCCATGCTAACGTGATCCTCTAAATGGATCACTCCATAGCACCGCCTAACTAAGGCATTGTTGATTCCTTCCCATCCCCAAGGGTGGGTGGGTTTTAGTTATGTAAGTCCTAGGTGTGCAGAGTGAACCCACCTCGTCCGAGCTGAAGGATGTTAAACTACCAAGAACCACCATCATAAACACATGATGATAAACTACAGCCCTGCCCCATGCAATATACATGAGGTTACCCACCTTGGATATTATCCACACCCGCTCATCTCCATGAGAGTGAGATATTCCTCACATGGAATGAAATCCTCTTTGTTGGAGTGGAATATTTCCAAGGGGAAGGGAAAACATCCTGGTGTAAGCTCCTAGCCTTTCTTGCTGAAGGTATCATCCCCATTCCTCCCTAATTCTTCCATGCCAAAGACTAGAGGAGAAATAGACAGTAGGAACTTCGTTACCCCATCCCTCTCCCTCTAGGATTTTCTCCATCGGGACTCAATTCTAGAGTAAGTCCCATCCTCCATCTCCCTAGGCCACTAATCATGCATGAGACCCTATTTCCTCTTTCAGCATCTAACCACATGTAAGCCCCGTTTTGTTCCCCACGTACAAACTTTTTGCGACATGATCGTCAGGTCTTTGTTGCCTATTGTTTCTCACACCGATCATGAATCACATGATATTAGAGTAAGCATTGACCATGAAATCCTTTCTAGCCCTCCCTAAAGTGTATGTCCCAAGCCTCCCTACCTAATTACCTGGACTATGATCCTTTCCATTTACAAGAAAGGTACGTAGGAAGACTCCCTGAGGTTCAAGCCCAACACCCATTGTTCTTAAACACTTCACTTCAGTCCACCTTTATCCCGCATGACGTTAAACTATAGTCCCCATATCAAACTACGTGGAACTTGATCCTTACCCTTTCCAAGAAAGGTACGTAGAAAGACTCTATGAGGTTCAAGACCAAAACCCATCGACCCCAAAAACTTCACGTTGGTTCACCCCCATCCTCCACAACATTAAACTATATGCCCACTTTTCATCCAGAATGATGCTAAACTATATACCATAAAACTACGTGGGTTTGATCCCTGTTTCCTAGACATGATACGTAGGAATCCACCCTGAGGTTCAACCCCAACCAGCGGTAAACCATTGTAGCCCCCCACCAGTGGAAAGATGATGTATATCCCTACCAACAATAATCTGTTGTAGCCCCCTACCAGCAGTAAGTGGTTGTAGCCCCCAACCAGTTGTAAGCCCATGTAGCCCCCAACTAGCGGTAAACCGTTGTAGCCCCAACCATCCGTAAGCCATTATAGTCCTCCATCAGAGGTAATCCATTGTAATACCAAACCAACGATAAGCCATTGTATTCTTCTTTGTTGAGACCGACATCTTTGGTCTGCCCCTTGTTAATCAGACCAACACAGGCTACTAACCTGGGCTATATATCATCGGGTCATTTCCCTATGTGTACACCCCAATTCCATGCCCCATCTTGAACTACGTGGACTTTGATTAACTTCCATTGGGATATATAGTAATCCTCCCTCATGTTCAATCCCAACACTCTTGTCTCTTCCTGGTATCTCCCCTGATCCACTATGTTTTAGGAAGGTCATGCCCCATCCTGAAGGTTCTATTTCCTCTGGGTCCCATCCGTGCGTCTATTCTCACGGGCCACCTCCTCAATTGTCCCATCATCCCACCGGACAATGTGGAATTTGATTCCCTTCCATGAGGATACAATGGAAGTCTCTTCAAGGATCAATCCCAACATCACTGCAATCCTCACATCAATTCCATCTCATTCTCCATCCACTTATCTCAACCATCCATATACATCCTATTTCTTACCTGACCACCACATATCGGGGAGATCATGTCACCGACATTCTCATTGCTCTTAGCAGTAATCATGAAAATAAACATGTGTAATCCCTAAATGATCCATAGTCATCCACCCAAGAGTGTCCCTCTTACGATGGGCCACAATCCACGTGTGATCCCCGACAACATATCCAGGTTTCTATCCTCGGAGCACACCTCGATTTATTTCCCCTTCGAAATACGTGGGTTTTAATCCCTATCTCTCGAGACAAGGTACGTAGGAAACCTCTATGAGGTTCAATCCCAGCCCACAGAAAATCTTGGTGTCTCTATTATAAGGACCCAAGAACCCTCAGATTCGTCTTCATTAGTCGTTGTGATCTGCCTATCTAATAGGACTCTCATGAGCTCCCTCGTAGGGCTGAACTCATTTGATCCACTCTTATCAGTGTTCCGATCAGTCTGATCTATCTCCGCTAGACATTAAACACACGATATACCTTGTGTTAAACATGGTAAGCTGAGGAAAACCTTAGATTCATGCCCATGGAGTATAATTCCCCACACCCAATGTGAGATGCCTCTGGCTTCCGCTCCCTTGAGAAGCCCGATCATAAGGGGAAAAAACCATACACATTAGTGTTTCAACATCCAAACACGCCATCGATCTCCAAAGTAACTACTCCCATGCTCAAATGTTGATACCTTTACTTGACCCCTTGGAATGTCCTAACAAAAAAAATTTAAATAACCGATGTCCATGAAGACATGGCTCTGGAAAGTGTTTTAAGAACAATGCCTTAATCTTTAAGGGACACCCAAATTAGGTAATAAATTATGAAGAGGAATCCAGGGAAGGAGAGACTGACATCCCACAAACCCATTTTGATCAAGGATAAAATGTCCCTAAAAAATTGAATGATACCACATAACTTTAGAAAGTGGGAAAGCGGGGCAATAATCAGCGCGTCCCCACCGATGGATGCACGCCCTGGCGAAAGCATTGGAAACAAACACTTTGAAATTTTGGATTTTTTTTTTCAAATTAATTTAATATTTGATAGTTTTTTTACTTTTAATACTTAAGAAAAATGAAAAAAATGAAATGTTAAAATAAAATTTTACTATTATAATATAGTCATTAAATAAATGAGTATAAAAGGAAGTAATCATATTATACAATCTGTGATGATAAATGAAAGAAATGTTATTGGGTAGCAGTACTTTCCCTTAGGAAGTTCATTTATCCACGCTTAGGAAGGAAGTACCCTACAAAGGGTTTTATATAGACTAATATCAAGCAGAAGTCAAACAATTATGGTATGAGTGAAATTGTTTGCGAGAGAAATTTAAGCTTGTGAAAATTTCCATGAGATATATGCTCACAAAATAACCACCCATGACTACTACTAGAGCATACCTTATTCTTAGATATTACTCAGAGATTTTGATGGTATATGTACATATAAATTATTATTATAAAACCACGTAATTATTAATTTATAAAGTTATTTATTGCATATATTGTATAAATTTTACATTTTTTACTTTTAAAGAAGAGAACGTGTATTTTTATATGAAAATAGTTTTTCTTTATATTTCATGTTTAAAAGTAATATTTATAAATCTTAGAGTTTTAATTTTATTTCATGATAATAAATTTAAAATTAATAAAAATAATATTTTCTTGGGGTGAATTTTTGATATATGTCAAAAAAATTTAAATTTAGATGAATAGAAAAAAATACTGATTTTTCTAATACCATCACTTTTATGAAATTATAATAATAGAATATTGCAAAAAAAATATTTTAAACATTTTTATATGAAAATATATGTTTATAAAGTAAAATAATACAATATTAAATTTATAAAACCAATGTTTAATGTTTTGAAAACATTAATCTCTAAAAACACATTTTTATTCTCTTAAATTAAAAATTTATTTTCATCACTTATATAAAATTAATATAAAATTATTGAATTAATATTTTCTATAAACATGATCATAATATGTATTAATTTTAGTTTAATTTATAGGAATAAAATTATTATTAGTAAGACTAAATTTAATGACCACGATAATGGTAAAACCATTATTCTCAAATAATTGTTTTATTAATATTATATAATTTTCATCTAATAAAATAAATTAATCACTTAAAAATTTGGTATTAATATAAATTTTAAACCTATATATAAATGTATTACCACTTATTTAATTGGTAATCAATACTAAATAATACCAACATCACTTAATGATGATAACAATCTTTTTTTCTACAAAACCGTGTTTTTATATATTAAATTCTTTAATTTAAAGGTTATTTTTAAATTATTTATAAATATAAATAGATTATATAGGGATTAAATTTAGGTTTATTACACCCATATTTACTAAGAGGGGTTACCATATATTTTTAATAAAATATAAATTACTTGGTTAAAAACTAGTTACCAAGGTAAAAAAAAGGTAAAATGTAAAAATCATGTTATAAAAGGCTTCAAACATGTTAAACTTTGTGGTAAAATATGTTTTCACTAAGACTTAAGGCGTTTTTAGGGTTACAAATCACCCCTTGAAAGGTGTATTGTTACAAAAAATAAAAAAATGAAGGCCTTCGGGCCATTCCGACCGATGTGGTAAAATGTGTGGTGGAGGATTTATAGACCTTATATCACCCCAAAATCTATTATTTCAAGATTTTTGAGAAATTTACCACTGAATAGCATCATTCCATTATTGAAAAATAATGAGTATTCACGAAAGTATCCTTTTCTTTATTTATAAGAAGGGAGGACTTCCACAACTTCATGCCACACATATATCTTTTAATTTCATCTTTAAAATCTACCATTTTCTTCTCAAATAACTAAATATTAATTTCATAATATTATTGTGTTAATTAATTATCCCATTCCCTTATATTTTAAGGATACTGTCAAGAGATAATTCAAGTCCAATCACGAGTATTACTTAATCTTGACCTTTTTTTCTTAATTTTACACTTCCAAAACAATAATAACCATATTAATATAATGAATTAAGTATAATTATTATAATAAAGAATTATAAAGTTAATATTTCAACCATTACTCAATATTTTTCATCCATTGTGAAAAAAGCATCTTTGATCATGTGTACATGCAGACTTCTGCCGCCACGACACAATGTTGTTTTTTTCATCACTACCTTTCATCATTGGTAAATATGTTGGATTTGATAAATAAATAATTGGAATATTTCATTATTATAATTCTTAAAGCATAGTTTCTCATATACCTTCATTCTATCCAATCATTGAGAAATTTAATCTTTAGTTGTGCATATGGCAGACTACCACCTCCATGAATGAAGAATTTCATTTTTCATCACCATCCTTCCTGGATGGTTCTAGAATGAATTTATTGAATATATATGATATTTATGAAAATTTTAATCTTTTTTAAATATTATATTAATTTCATATAAAAACATATTCTTACCCACAAAGTCATTAAAAAACATTCTCATTTAGGCCAGTTTTACTACCTCAGTGAACGATGTTATAATTTTTATATCATGAATGGTGAAGGAATGATATATAATGGTGATATGATGTAATAATAATTTATTTAATATTAGTTAATGATATTTTAAAGGTTTTATTTCTATTTAATATATTTTTAATATATCACCATTCAATCATTAAACACGCTGAAACTAGTTCTTCACAATTTCCATTTTCACAAACCATACCATCATCTCCCCCCAAATGAAAATGGAATATGATGAATCATTGGAACACCATAGTAAGGATATCTTGTATAATCATGGAATTATGTGATTTTTTAAGAAATAATAACTAGAAAATCTATTACAAAACAAGTATAAAACAATAAATTAGAGTTTCTAGTATCCAATGATGAAAATAAACCCTAACTGACTAATATATTCAAAATAAATGGATATAAATGAAGTTTATAAATTGAAATATATTTGGAAAAGGTCATAAAATAAGTGATTAATATATATCTATTTATTATAAATGAGGTTAGAGTGTGTAAGAGTAGGTAGGGATACAAGGTAAGAGGTTCTTTTCCCCAAATTAAATTTCTCAAGACGTATTTATTATTGTGCATTATGATATCTTTAGTATGATGTAATAATTTATTAATGAATATATTTTACCATATTCATGTATTTCCATGGGTTTGAAGATCCATATCACTTTCTTTATTTTAAAGGACTTTTATTCAAAACATACCAAATATTTAAGGGTTTTTGTTAACTCAAATCCATTCATTGATTTATTCTCCAACAACATATTTTTATTCAAGAGAAAGAAATATAGAGGGACATGGAAACATAAAAACAAGGTAACCATAGTTTTATGGGGAACTAAATTAATGAAAACCAATAGAATCCCCTCTTATCAAATTAACTCCCTCAGGCTTCAAATTGTTGGTGTTGAAGAGACATGTGTTGATGGGACCCCATGCCACTAATGAAGCTAGGTGATCTGCTACCTAGTTACCCTCAAAACATGTGTGGGTTGTGTGAAATTGAGTGTTGATAATCCCTCTACAATTTATAACCATGTACAAAATAGACCAAGGGGTGGATCCATTGCCAAGAAAAGAATCATGGCGGATCAAGGAGTCAGTCTCTGCCTGAGTAATGCCAAGCCTCTCTTGTCTGCACTGAGTGAACCCGGTGAGATTAGCTTTGGCCTCGTCTTGAAGGGATTATCCCTTACCATAGAATTTAGTTAAGGCTAGAAAAAATATCCTCCTAGAGTCCTGAAAAACTCCCTCTCCATGAATTTTAACCCCAGAGTATGACCGGTTTGTATTAATCTTATATCCTGCATCAGGTGGGTGCCAGCAAATCCACTACCCCTGTGGTCTATCGTTAAAGAGATGAACTAAGGGCGAGCCAACCTGAAACACACATAGTGAGGGATAATCCCTATAGTTTTTTAGAATAGATTCCACGTCAAAAATTAAGTTCTTAATTCTCACAATTATGGACCTTTCTGTCAGGAGGGATCCTTCGTGCCTGGCCTGGTTCGTGGCCTACCACAAACACAAGAAGCCAACACTAAACACCATAGACCATGCCACCCTTTCAAGACCCACATCAGTCATCCCATAAAACCATATTTCCATGAATGAATCATCCTCATGATCATGAGTGGATATATCCATAAAGATACCAAAGAAATTCCAGAAAACATGAGCCTATATCCCTTCGAAAAAGAGATGATTTTTACTCTCCTCCCACAGGATATTACAACAATAACACATTCAACAAAATATATCTTCATAATATTATAATTGGTAGCCACCAAATTATTCTTTAATCTCCAAGTAGAAAAATATATACTTTTACGATAACCTGTTGCACCAAACTACATCATTTCAGCTGTCTTGAAGGTCCTGTGAGGATAGGAGACTACAGAATTCCCTGGTCATGAAATCCCCTAAAGTGGAAGGAGTGAATCTACACTTATCTGGTTTGTGGTTGATTGCAATCAACTAAAATAGGTCTTGTTTTTCATCATCCAAGACTTCCCTAATAAACCTAGGGTAAAGGATTTTTTCGTTAAAAGTGATCATGGGAGTAGGGAATCATGAGAAAGTAAAAACAAAGCCTACCTAATTACAATGACAGAAATAAATATCCCCTTTTCCCACAACCTAGTGAGAGTGAATTTTAAGGCTTTAGATGAGGGGGTAGATCGTGTACTAGAAGTGAGACACATAGATATAGACTGGCCCCTCATTCCGTACATATTTTAAGAACATGATCTTCTCCCAAAGCGTACTTTTCTCAATAATTTCCCTTGTGAGTTTAGTATACATACAGTGGATCATGCCATTGAGACTCCTTATGTTAATTCCTCCAACATGTATGGGTGGATCCATCCTATCCAAATAAAAGAAATGTCTCCTACCCTTTGAGAGAGAATCATGAAGAAATTTTCAAGGATTTCTTCAATGGTATTGATTACTCATTCATTGACATTGGTATAAATCAAAGCTTGTATGGGAATGGATGATTGGACACTATTCAACAATGGAATCCTACTACTGAATGATAAGTATATATTCATATAGTTAATTACACAGTCCATGATATTACTCCTGAAGTAATAAAAGTCTCAAACAAGAAGTCTAACTAGGGAAATTGGTGTGCCGAGGTATTTAATGGGGAAAGAACCCAGTTTCATGGCCAGTCAACCACACAAGGAAGAGGCCCGACTGGCCACACACTTGTTGGAAATGTAAAGGTTTATTTTGGAGATGTTGATGGTCTTTCTACTCCAGTATTAATACTCATTAAAGATCTTTTTGACACCATGGATGAAGCCACTTCCACAATTAATGAAGATAATAGTGTCATAAATGAACATCAATTGGGAGATATAAGGGTGGTTCGGTTTATTTTGGTAAGGGAAAATTTCTTCAATAGACAGGCTACAGTTGATGAGTTGTCATAGAGTATCACATGCAAGGATGAAGATGATCCATGATATTGGGTACCCTTGATTAAGTGCTCTAGTTTCCTTGAAGAAGCTGCGAGTCTTCCCCATGAACAAAACTGCCATCCATGGGGAGATAAAGCTCTTGAAGGTGAGGCCCAAGGTCCTGGGAGAAAACCCCATAGCTGTGAGCACATGGTTTATGAAACTCTATTAAATCCTATCATAAGTGTTATTCATATCGAATTTTTTCTCTAAGTTGGATCCATGGTTCATAAAAGTAAATATTTTCCAATGTTTTCACTTCACCTTTTTGAAAACTTTATGTCCATTTTAAGGATACAATATTGAAGTTTCATTTTAAACAAGTAAAATTTTTCAAAATGATTATCCTTCAACTTTTTCAAACCATAATGTATTTTAATGTATTAATTATTTATATTTCATTCCATATATTGATTTTTAAAATAAATTCATTTCAATTTCTCAAATGTGACATTTCAAAAATTCATATTTCAAAGTGACCCATAACATCATCACTTGTGCCAAAGTTAAAAGTGCTTGATATAAAAATATTTTATGACTTTGATACCAATTAACTTTTTATCTCTAAAGGTATTATTTACTCAAAGGCTAGTTTTTAATGAGAAATCATCCAAATATACTTTTGTAATATAATTTTGGGGGTGATTGGATTTTGGGTATCAACTGTTTAAACTTTTGAGTTCAATTTTGGTGATACCATTTGGATATATTGTGATATATGTTTTTATTTATATGGATTATTCTTAATATTTCTAATGATGGAATTAAAACACACACATATGTGTGGATGATTTATTTTTGGGGTATTATATATCCCTTAACACATTGGTTATGTTTTTAAATCTCATGAGATTAGACTGTTGTATGTATAGATGATCGTGTCATTTTTTGTTCATGTAGTTATGTGTAGACATGATAATGATATGATTTGTTCATATGATTTAGTGTGGACATGGTCACATGTATCTTTTTTCACCTAATGGTGTGTGGACATGATGACATATAACTTTTTCATAAGATTGTGTGTTGACATGATCACATTTTTATTTGTTTAAAATTCCATGGTTTACTATTCTCATATGAAATTTCTATGTAACATACCTATGATTATACTTTATGTTATTTATTTATTATCTCACACTGTTATTCCATGATACATGTTTTTCCATTTGAGATTACATGTCATTCTATAATGACGTAATGAGAACATTTATTTTTCCATGTTCTTTATAATAAGAAATTTCTCTCCAAATCATGTTTTCACATACTCTTATGATCTAAACCTTGTTGACATATTGATAAGTTTTTCCTTACTCAATGTTTTATATCACCCCTTTCTTATGTTTTTATTCCCTAGGATAAGAGTAAAAGTATAACCTTTCAGATGTCTAGAAGGGGGGGGGGGGGTCTGATGTGATTCAATTATAGAGAAATGTTCATGAGTATCACAGAATATGTTTTTTCATATATATGGTCATTAAAACACTAAACCTTCATTTATTTGGATTTTATAATTATTAATTTTATGTAATTTTTAAGTTATATAAAACTTTTAAAATAAATATACATTCATCTTAGGATTCCAAAATTTGTATCATATCAAGGTTTTGCTATTTTTGCGGATAAGTGTACTATTTTTAGTGTTTTAGATCTGAGAACTTACATGAGAACCCAAATACCAATCTTAGGGAAAAATTTAAATATAGGATAACAAACTAAAATATTACTGATGTTTTATGTAATTGGTTTTCCTAGATATTTAATCATTGTTTGGATACTATAATTTTCATGTGGTTTTAGAATAGATTCACATATGGGTAATCACCCTGAAAATGGATGATTGATTATCAACATAGTATTCCCTTCGGTGTATGATGAGTGGGCCTAATACTACCTGGAGGGAAAATCCCAAGGTATATGCTCTAGTTAATAAAATTATCTTTACAAACCAATATATTGGATTTAAATATATTAGAATTTAATTTTGATTTAAGTTAGAGATCCTAATATAAAAATAACCATATAAAACCTATGTTAATTTGAAGGAGTGAAGGGTTGGTACAATTATATCAATGTTAAATAGAACTCATTATAGGTTGAAATTAATGTGACATCATTGATTTTTTTTCATATTAATATAATTATTTACTATCATGAACCAACCCGTTAAACCCTGAATCGATCACCGGTGTCAGCCCGTAACAAGGCCCGAAGGGCATTTCTGATCCCCATGAGCTGGAAACTAGTGATGCCCCCCAAAAGAAAATAGTTGGGAATGATTTTTTACCATAAAGAAAAGATAAATAAACAAATAAATAAAACAAACTGGTAGTATGAAAATTAATAAACAATGCAATGAGACATACGTCAGACGACCTCATGGGTCACCACAAAATATAAGACCACACTCAATCCTAGAGTGAACCAAGAATAGAGGAATATGAAACTAAAAAATAAAGTAGGCATGAGCACCAAGATGCTTAGTAGGAATTCCAAGCATAAACAATGTCTTATGCTCATACATTTAAAAATAAACTCAAATTATGATACTCTGAAAATACAACCACATAAAAAAATATTTAGAATTCTTAAAAATTTATGCAATCCTTTTCCAAGAAAAACCTTTCGCATTTTATCACATTTACAAAATAGTTTACAAGCATACATAGTCATTTAAAAATGAAATACAAATAATTTAAATTAAAAACATGTATTTTTTTAAAAATGGGGGATACAATATTGAAGCAACTGAAATGGAAATAATTTCACAAACACCTTGTCATAAGTGAGAACCATGGTCATTCCCTATAGGTAACTAGAAAAAATATATCCCTAGGAACCTCTTACATTAGTGAAATGTTGTATAGAAACCATGACTACCAGCATTCTCGTACACGATCCACTAGTAGAGAAAATCCATAAAACCATAGTGGTCTCCCATCATTATCAATAATCATTTAGTTAGTGTTGTAGCCTCAATACTTCTAGACGAAACTGGGATAAACCACTTCCGAATCATATAGCATACTAGTCCTAGTATGCCCACCTAGACACCCTAGGATTCCCAAGTTCTCTATTTTATGTGGTGGTGAGTTTCCATAAAGCTAACATACATGGAAATATAATTCTCATTATTTAAAAACACACACACCCTCTCACCATCGATCTACCTCCTTAATCACATCCCCCATTTTACAGTCAGAAAAAAAATAACAATCCTCTTTACTAGGAACATGTCACAATCCACACATACCACACACACATCATTTTCTAAAAAAGGGGGTCTGCCTCAAAAGGGATTTTCCTTCTTCAAAAAACATTCTTAAAGTGAAAAATGAGATTAATTATTAACAAGGAATACTTTTCATTTTAGAATACATAATCACCCAACACTTTTAAGTTTCCAAAATACTTTAAAAGAGCAATTTAACAGCCAATGTAGTTCAAATTAAAAAATAGATTGAACCCATACATACAATGAAACTATTCTTTCATGAAAGTGAAACTACCATTTAACCATGAGTTCACAACAAAACCAATATTTGTAAATCACATTGAAGATTTTTGGAAACCTAATATTTCATTACACTTATATAAATAAACCATCCAAAAGGCCAAACACATTTGATAATATTTAATTCCAATTCAAAACCACTTAGGAAATCAATTTTCAAGATAAGTCACTTAAGACCGAATGGGAAATATAAATACATTTCATTTTCCAAAATTAAGGCAGGATCATTTCTAGCAACTGAAACCAGATTTCATAGCATGTGTATATTTCATAAATATAAAACATGTTTTCAAAAAAAGAATGGAATCATGTGATTCTAATTAAAGTTATAGTAATAAGGGACATACCTCAGGGTGGATCCAAACTGAACATTTGACCCTTGGCGTTTTCTAAATAAAATATGATGCTCCCCCACTGAGCATATGCACCTTCACATACATCCAAGGATACCTAGCCCCTATGAATGCATACACATGGACATGAACATGTTCAAGGGGATCCTTACATATATAATTATATGCATATACTACTCTCCACTCACCTAAGTATGTATTTTCATATATATACAAGGGCACAACTAACCCCATACTTGTATATTAACTACCATGTATGATTATACATGTAACAAGGGAACACACACATACACACAAACACAAACATATAATTACCTATGAACATGCTGGGAAGTGGCCTTAGGTGACTCAAAACTAAAGAAAAGAGTTCAACACACTACACCAAAAATACTAAAATCCTTAAAACAAATAAAGACCCTAATTAAAATAGTGAGAAACCAAACAACAAGATTTAAACCACACCTCAAATGGTGGTAGTGGACTGAAATCACATGGCATAGCCCACCATCCTAAAAAGTAATCAAAAGGAAGTCGAAAACATCCATAAAACATAATAATAGATGTGCAAAATAGAAAAATCGAAGGAACAACTTACCCCAAAACATTGATGGCAAACTGAAACACTCTAAACAACCTCACATTCAGAAGTGGTTTCTAGAACACACACAAGGGAGTCCTAATGGACTTTCCACTCAACCATACAATGGATCAAATAAAGGAAATAAGAGTTATCCCATACTTAGGGTTTGTAAGAATTTCATAGGATGACGAAGAGGCCGAAATTCAGTTGGAAATAGAGAGTAGGAGGAGCATGGAACCATAAATTAAATCTTCAGACAAGATTCAGGAAGAAACAGAATAAGAAATTGATGGACGGAAGAGGAAAATGGGTGGTGTTTCATGCGGCCAAGAAGGGGTTTCTACCAAGGGTGCATCACACTCTAGGGAGGTCACATGGAGGGGTGAATGAGGTGCTAGCCAGGGAGTTCACTGAAAGGGGAATGGGGTGGAAACAAAGGGAGTAGGGAAGTGTGCATGCCCATGGCAGGAGAGGTGTGATGGGGATGGAGGAGAGGAAGAGTAGAGGAGAGGGGAAAAGGGAAAAAAAGAAACAAAAAAATGATTTAGAACCATAAATAAATGCTATTCCAACTCAAAAATAATAATAATAAATAGTTTTAATAATAATATTAATAATATTAATAATAACTATAACTTAATAATTATTTTAGAAATAAAAATAATAATAATAAATAATAATAATATTAAATATTTTTATTATTATTATAACAATTCTTAATTTTATTTTATTCCTCATCTTTTTAATTAATTAATAAATATTTTTATGAATGCTGAGCAGGACACATGGTGACCTGGGTGAAGATGCATGGTCTTGACCGAGTTTTGCCTGTGCACTAGATTCTTTGAAGCCCAAAACATCCATTTATCTTCAAAATACCAAATTCTACCCCGGACTCGGACCGAATCTCCACATAGGTATTCCATGTCAGATAAAATAATAAAATTAATTTAATTAAGAATTAGGGTGTGAAAATTCTCTACACCATAAACACCTTCTACCCAAAAAAATTCACTCAGTCAAATGAAGAATCAAACTCAAGTTCGAAACAAAATGAGGCTAATAAATCATAAACTCAGTGTGAATTTTCACTCCACCAGTCACACCCGACCATCTCTAAGGGAAACTGAAATGAAAAGAGCCATCAAGAAATGATGAGGGTTCTCCCCACCATAAGAACTTAAGTAGCACAACCAACATTGAGACTCTCATCATGAGCTAACTCTAGAACTACTAACTTGATCCAAATAGGAAACTTCCAACAAAGACCAAAACTACAACACAAAATAACTCTGGAAGAAACCACAACAAGATCCCTAGTGGGTTTCCCCACCAATTAAGAATCGACCATCTTATAACAACTAGCACAGACTGATACAGGAGCTTCTAACCTATAACATAAAACCCAAACGCACAAGAAAATACATGGAAAGAGCTTAAAACAAACAAATAATAGAACCACAATTTGTCATTTCTAAAAGAAACAAGTATCTTCAAGACATACATGATGTTAGATGAGAACAATAAAAAAGGGATAACAAAACAATAGAGATAACCATTCAAAGAATCACATTTTAGGGAAAAAACCACTGGAATTATAAGAAAACTAGATCACCATGCCTTCTTATAACCAAAGTGGAGAACTAAAAGAACAAAGACCCCAATGAGGAAATGAGACCTCCACTCCTATTACAAAAAAATAGAATCCTCAAAGATGACTAAGCTCCAACAAAGAAACTTAAACCATCCCCATTGCAACATTGGTGACAAAAGGCAGACTAATGTCCTCTACACCCAACAACTTCTTAACTGTGTGAAAATATTCAATCTCAGACCTATGGATAGAGCTCTAATTTCTTGAAGCATCTACTACCATGTAGTATAGAGTGTAAAATCTAAACTAAAACTTCTCTCTCTATAGTGTGACTCACATAGCCCCTTTAAATAACACAAGAAACAACACTGAACAAAACATCATATCGTGTTCTGATAAAAAAGACACATTATTTTTTTTTAGCTAATGTATGTGGGTGAAAAAACAATAATATTTGGGTGTGGTCCAAATATAGGAAATATTTTATCTCTACCACTAAATTTAGAGCCTAGGTAGGGTCATCCAAGAGAATACTCAAAGAAAAAATCTTTCAGAATTTCCTTAAAAACGTTAAACACTTTAGTTTTGACAATTTTAAGCCACTTAATGACAACCAACACTGACGACAAACCATTGAAGGATGAAGAAAAGATTACTTAAAGTACTCAAATGGACCACACCAGAAGAAAAAAGAGAGTGGGCCGACTATTAAAATATGGAACTGATAATAAGACTTGTTAGGAATAGGTTCCTCTGGTTCACTCTCCTCACCGGTTGGGGAACCTTCCCGAATGCGAAAAAAATCAGTCCTTGAACTTTTTTCAGAGACACCACCGAAGAGAAACTTTAACTGATTCCATGACATTATCTTCAGAGAAAAACGAACCAACTACTTAAGATACCCAATATAGGCCTTCAATGTTAGTTGGTCTTACTATACACTCTTGAGCTCTGCCACTTTCCTAACCATCACCTCCTTAGGTATAAACCATCAAACCAAAGTTGTATTAAACACCTTACAAGACATACCATCATGCACTTATGTAAGGATTATCCCCTTCACCAATACAAATTTGAACCTTCAAATGAACTTGAACCAGCATGGGCTCTCATAGCTTTGTGAGTTTCCAATAACCTAAAAACACCAACGATTTCACCAAGCTAGTCCGCTGCCTTCAATAAATCATGATAACAACAAAGGACAGAAAATAACCAAAAATATCTCAATTACACCACTTATCTAAGAGTTTAGGTAGATCATAAAATTAAAAGAGACTCACTAAAATCCTCTAGGACGTTTTTCGGTGGCGTACTAAAAAACAAGAACCATAAATCCGAATCAAAATACATCATAAATCAAAATTCCACAATTCAATGAAAAACTAAAACTAAAACTAAAATCCCCATTACAACCACAATTCATTATGTAGAAACCAAGAGCCCATGAAAAAGGACATAAAATATGAAAATATAACACAAAACAATTACTCACTCACTTTTTCAAACATTGAAATCCTCCCTTTTGAAAAATATTTTTCAGCAAGAAGAAAACATAAATAACCACCATTGGTGTTCTATGAAGTGTCACACACACAGATCTATATATATATATGTTCTAGATCAAGCACCTATCAACACATACCACTAATTATCCACATACCATGTGCATACATTCATATATTCGATCATTCATAGAGATACCACGGGTAAATTCAAAAAAAAATTCATTCCTAACCTAGGTCATTCAACCCAAATCCGAATTTCCCAATAAACTTTCATTTCACATTCTAAAAAGTATTTCCATATCCTATAGTTTTCCAAAACACTTTATATCATTCCCTTTGAAACAACAGATTCTATTAAGAGAAAACAATTTTCATTTCAAAAACCATTTTACCACCCCAAAACCACATTCCCTTTTGAGAACCCCTTTTATATAACTCATTTTCGTTTTTGAAATCCACCCAAGCCAACCAAAACTAAGTGCAAACACAACTTACATAAAAACATTAAAAAATATGGAACTAGTGGCTATTCCAACCCAAAAATTTGGCTTAGAAGACGATGCTCTGAGCGAATATTAACCATAGAGAGTATTTTGAACCATGCACTCGACCTATACATGAGTCACTACTCCATGAAAGATCATCCCATAACACCAGCTCACTCATTTTTTTATACCTTATCTACATAGAACACGAAAAATAAAATTAAAATCCTAGAGTACCCTTGAAAACTTGGGGATTTGGATGGTCAAGGGTTCATGATGCCTTTCCCACACCTACCTCTCAAATCAAGAAAAACCTAATATCCATGATACCTGACATCCCAAATAATAAGGTCCTCCTTTGACACCATTTTGTTATGAACCAATCTAGTCAACCCTAAACCGGTAATCGGAGTCAGCCTATGATAAGTCATGAAGGGTGATCCCAATCCCCACGGGCTAGAAACTAGTTTCGGAAACCAAAATAAAACAGTTGGGAATGAATTTTGACCGTAAAGAATATATTAATAAATAAATAAACTAAACAATCTAGAACCACGAAATGAGATACACTAAGTTATGATACATACATCAAATGACCTCGTGGGTCACTAAAAAATATAAGACTACACTTTCTGTATGATATAACCATGACTAGTGGAATCTAAAACTGAAAAATAAGGTAGTTGTTGGCACATATATTATCAGTAGAAATGCTAAGGGCAAACAAAGACCAATGCCCTTACCTTTAAAAAGAAACTCAAATCATGCTAGTCTGAAAATGCAACCACCTAAAAATAATATTTACCATTCTTAAAAATTTTGGCAACATATTTCCAACAAAAACCTTTCCTTTTTTATCACATTTCCATAATAGTATACAAGCATTTTTAGTCATTTTAAAATGAAATAAAAACAACTTAATATAAAAACATATATATTTTTTTACAAATGGGAAAACAATCTTGAAGCAACTAAAATGGAAATCATTTCACAAACACCATGTCATAAGCAAGCACCATTGTAAATCCCTATAGCCAACTATCACAAATGGAACCCTAGAAACCTCATACCTCAGTGAAATGTGGTATAGAAACCATAACAACTAGCATTATCAAGCTCGAGCCACCAATAGGGGACACCCTCGCAACCCTTGTGGTCTCCCATTATCATCTATAATCATTTATTTAGTGTTGTAGCCTCAATATTTCTTTATGAAATAAGTACGAACCACTTCCAAATCATCTAGAATACTAGTCCTTGTATTCTTACATAGAAACCTTGGGCTTCCCATGTGCACTATTTTATGTTGTTGTGAGTTTTCATAAAACTAACATACATGGTCATATAATTCCTTTTATTTAAAAACACACATAGCCTCTCACCACCGATCTCCCTCCTTGAGCACATCCCCCCATTTCGGTTACAAATAAATGAACAAGACTCTTTATTAGGAATATGTCACAATACACACATTCAACACACACATCATTTTATAAACAAGGGGGCATGCCTCAATAGGGGTTTTCCTTTTTCGCAAACCATTCTTAAAGTGCCAAACAAGCTTAATTATTTATAAGGAATACTTTTCATTTTAGAACACATACTGACCCAACACTTTTAAGTTTACAAAATCATTAAAAAGATAAATTGAACAACCAAAATACTACACATTTAAAAGAAAGCTTTAACCCAGGCTTGCAACAATGAAATTCTTTCAAGAAAGCCAAACAAACATTTAACCATGAGTTTACACCAAAACCCATCTTTGGAAATCACATTGGATATTCATGAAAAACAAAACATTTAATTATAATTTTATAACTAAACTAGCCAAAAGTCCAAGAACCTTTGTAAATATTAATTTCCAATTCAAAACAACTTATGAAATCACTTTTCAAGAAAAGTCACTTAATACAAAATGGGCATTATAAATTTATTTCTTTTTCCAAAATGAAGGAATGGTTATTTCTAGGAATCACAACTAGATTTCACAGAATGTTTATATTGAATAAATATAAAAAATGTTTTTAAAACAAGAAATCAATGATGAGATTCACATTAAAGGCATAGGAATAGGGGACCTACATCATGGTGGAACCAAAACAAACATTCAACCCTTGGATATTTCTAACTAAAAGATGATACTCCCCCACAGAGAATACGCACCTTTACATACATATGTGGACACCTATCCCCTATGCACACATCTGTATGGCCATGAACATGTGCAAGGGGATCATTATATATATGATTATATACATATACTAGTCTCTACTCACCTATGTATGAAATTTCATATATAAACATGGGAACAACTTTCCCCATACATGTAAATTCACAACTATGGATGATTATACATGTAACGGGGGTACCCACATATATATATGCTTACCTATGCACACACAGACGAGTCGCCTTAGACCTGAAGACACAAAACCACAAAGCAGAGTTCAATGCATTACACCCTAAATATTACAAACCTTAAAATAAATAAAGACCCTAATTAAGATGGCGTAAAACCAAACAAAAATATTTAAACCTTTCCTTGGATGGTGACGGCAACCTGAAATCACACAAAACTTCCCAACTCCCTACCAATTAGTCAAAAGTAATTGAACAACATCTATAAACCCTTATAATAGAGATGAGAAACTAAAAAACAGAAGGAACACCTTACCCTAAAACATTGGCGGAAAACAAAAACACTACGAACCACCTCACCTTTGGAAGATATTGCCGGAAAATGCACAAGGGAGTCCCGATGGACCTTATGCACCATCTTAAAATGGAAGAAACACTAGAAATTAGTGTAATCCCATACTTAGGATTAGGGCGAATTTTATAGGTCAAAATAGAGGATGAAATTCAGATATAAATAAAAAAAGGAGGGGCATGGAACCATTCCTTGAAGATTCAGAAAATATTTGAGAAGAAATAGAGTAAAAAATCGATGGAGAGAGGAGGCCAGAGGGTGGTGTGTCGCGTGGACAAGGAGGGGCTTCAGCCGAGTGGTGCTTCATGTTATAGTGAGGTCACATGGAGGGGTGAATAGGGAGCTGACCCAGGGAGTAGGATAGCATGTACACACAAGGGAGTAGAGGCATGATGGGAGAGGTAGGAGAGGAATATGAGAGGAGAGACAAAAGAAAAAAATAAAAAAGAAAAGAAAAGAAAAACGGAATTAGAAACGTAAAAAACTCTATGCCAACTCAATAATAATAATAATAACTAGTAAAAAGAATAATAATATTAATAATAATTACTAAAACTTAGTAATTATTTTATCAATAATAATAATAATAAGGATAAAAATAATTGTATTCGTAAATAATAATAATAATATTATAACAAGTGTTAATTTTATTTTATTATTCATATTGTTAATTAATTAAATAATATTTTTTTTGAATGCATGGAAGGCCACACGATGACCTAGGTGAAGCTGCACGGTCTGGACCAAGCTATGCCCATGTGTTGGATAATCTCAAGCCCAAATCATCAATTTATCAGCGAAAACACCCAATTCCAACTAGGACTTAGCCTGAACCTCGAGAAAAAGTATTCAAATCCAAATAAAATAATATAATAAAGTTATTTATGAATCAGGGTGTGACTTAATCTGATTTATTGGAAATTATCAAAAGAATTTGATTGTAGTATTTGGTTGTAAACAAGATTAAGAAAATGAATCTATGAAAGGTATGTCCCTAAGAACTCCTAAGAAGCATATTTTTGATAAATATTTTCCATGAATTACCAAGGATAGTGAGGTGGATATATCAGTATAAGATATATCTTGATTTTCATATGGTCCCCTCAGCTTCTTCCATTAGTGAATGATAATTAACATTGTGAGGACATAATTTATTTATGGGGGATAATGTAACACTGTGAGAATTTAGTATATATTTTTTCTAAATTAATCTTATGTCTCACAACTTTTTCTACATGAAACACCAAAATACAATAAAAATGTGATATTTAATTTTTTTTTATCATTATTACATATCAATTGAAATAGAGGGTTAAAAGGAAGTAACTATATTATGAAATCTATGAAGTAAAAGGAAAGAAATGTCATCGGGTAGTGGATGTATTCCACAAGAACCTCATTTTTCCATGATTCTAAATGAGTTAGACTTGATAGGGTTTTATCTAGACCACTCCTAATATGAACTCAAACAATTATGGTATGAGAGAAATCATATATGACCAAAATTCAAGGTCACCAAAATTTCAATGAGGTCCATACTAGTAGAATCCCCACCTGTGACTACAACCAAACATACATTTCTCTTGGATATAATACAAAGATATTAAGGGTCTATGTTCCTAGAAATTAGGATGATATTATCATGTAATTATTAATGAAATAATTTATTTATCACATATATTTCACACATTTTCATTCTAAATTTTAGAGAAAAGTATGTTTATTTTCCAATAAAAATGGATTTTCTTTATATTTCATATTTTAATGAAAATTTATAAATTTTGGATTTTTATTTTGATGAAATAAAATTAATTGTGAAATTAATAATTTTAGGATTATCATAGGTTGATTTTTTGAGCTGTTTCTAAAAATTACATCAAATTTAGGTGAATTGTAAAAAATACTAAATTTTCTAATAACACCAATTTTATATCATTATCATAATGAATGAATCACTTATTAGGTTTTGAAATTTTTTTCATTGAATATATATATTTATAAATTAAAAACTATATTTAATGTTTTGGAATCATCTATAATATTTTTTCTCTTAAAAATGTTTTTTATTCTCTTATATTAAAAATTAGTTTTCATCACCTATAAAAATGAAATAAAAAAATAAGTAAAATGTTTTAAATAAAAATGTTCATAATATTTAATAAGTTAATTTTTATTTTTAGGTGTAAAATTATAATTATCTGTATTAATGTTAATGAGCACAATAATAGTAAAACTATTATTTTCAAAGAATAGTTTTATTAATGTTATGTAATTGTTTTCTAATAAAATAAATTAATATGGTAAAAAATAATTTCAATATAATTTTTGAACTAATATATAAATACATTATAACTCATTTAATTGGTAATAAATAATAAATAAGAATAATAATACTGAATGAAGAAAATAACATTTCTCTACCAAACAGATTTCCATATATTAAATGTTTAATTATAAAGATATATTTATCTTATATATAAATGGTAATATATTTTATTGATATTAAATTCAGGTTAATCACACCCAAATTTTGTAATATGGGTTTCCTTATATTTCAAATATAATATAAATTACTTCGATAAAAACATGTTGCCAAGGTAAAAACAAAAATGGGAAAATATAAAAATAATGTAGTTAATGGATTGAAACAAGTTTAAAATATTTAAGAAAATCAGTAATTAAGGATTTATCAACCTTATATCTCTTAAAAATACATTATTGAACATGTTTTGACCTAATAACCCTTGAACAATTGCATTCCATTGTTGATAAATAATGGGTATTTACAAAATTTCCCTTTTCTCCATTTATAAAAGGAAACACTTGCACTAATTCATACCATAGACATACATTATAATTTTATCATGAAAATATTACATTTTAATCCTTATAGAATACAATATCCTATTCATAAGACTATATTATCAATTAATTTTCCTAACACCTTAATTTATATAGAGTGTTTCTAGAGAGAATTCAAGGACCTAACTTGAGTATAACTTAATACTTAAGTTTGTTTCTTAATTTTTCACGCTCAAACATATCCTTAAAATAGTAATATAATGAAAATGGTATAATTATTAAACAAAATTGTTATTTTATTAATGGATCAATCATTAATCAATCATTTCTATCCATTAAGAAAAATAAAACAACATCGATCGTGTTTATATGAAGACTACCACCACCACAATTTGGCACAGTTTATTTTTCATCACCTTCTTTCATGGTTAGTAACAAGGATGTATTTGATTAATGAATAAAATTAATACTTAAAAAGTATATATATAAAATGATAATTTTTCATATACTTTCATTCTATAAAATTCATTGAGAAATGGGATCATTAATCATGTGCATGACAAACTACCCCCTCCATAAACGATGAATTTCATTTGTCCCTACCACCCCTAATGAATGGTTATAAGAATGAATTTAAATAGATATATGATATTTATGATATTTTTAAGAATATATAAATGTTATATTAACATTATATAAAAAATATCCTTGATCATAAAATCATTATAACATGCTCTCCTTTGGGAAAGTTTTACCACCATAGTGTATGATGTTATAATATTTATATCATAAATGATTAAAAATTGTTATACAATGTTAATAAAATACAATAATATTTTCTATAATATATTTAATGATTCATTAAAGGTGTTATTTATATTTAATATATTTATTATTATATCATGTTTCAATTTTCAAACATGCCAAAACTAGTTCTTAACAGTTTCTATTTCAAAAATCCACACATTTACCTTTCACTAAATGATATTAGGATATGATGAATATTTAGACCTACATGATTATAGTATCTTGGATATTATTTGAATATAAATGTTGAAGCCAGAAGTTTTTTTATTGTTTTTATGATCACAAATACCCTCATTTGTTTTACCAATAAAGTTACTTTGGGTGGATTTAAGATTTATATCTATTTGAATAATTATTTTATTTACTTGGAATTATAGAATACTTTTTATTTAGTTATGATAATTATATTTTATAATTATTTGTCTAATTAATTTGGATATTTAAATGAATTCAAAAATCACAATTAAAAATTAATGTTGAAACCTAATATTGGTAACCAACCCTATGTTTGGAACCCTACATTTGGAACCCCACATTTGATACGAAAATTATGTTTTGGAACATAATTTTTTTAAATAACCTCACATTTGGGTACCTGATTTTTGATATGTACCTAACATAATAATACTCACATTGGTTTCATATTCCACATTTTGGAAATCTATATTTATTTTCAAGTGTATGATAGAAACCATACTTTTGGAATCAACCTCACCTAGTTCAATCCCCAAGTTGATTTAGTCATCTATGTGAATTAGATTTTTAATTATTATAAAATTTTTATGATCATTTAGATAGACTAAATATTTTAGAAAAGATATTCAAATACTGTTTCAAAAAATCTTCAATAATGGATTAATTTTTTCAAATTTTTTAGTGAAGTTATGATTTTATGTGGCTGATAAAATTAAAACTTAAAATGTCCAATACATTTTGAAATTGTTAATTATTTGGTAATTTTTTGGATATATTTTACCTGAATTAGTTTAGGATACTTATTTATTTACAATGTTTGAATATAAAAAATCTAATGATAATTTGATATTCCAATGATCTGTCTCTCTAAAGATTAGTGATCTAAATCTCTTAATTTGAATATTCTTTAGATTATTCCAATTTTAGAAGAAATTATTCTATATTATAGAAATATGGATCTTCTAATCTATGATACATTTTAATCATTTCATTAAAATCTTTTCAAGACTACACTTTGGATACATACATGTTTCATTAGGTTGTATTTTTGTGTTCGTTTTGCTGCTACAAAAGTTTTTTTATGATATAGTGTTATCTGAATATTTTCAATATAGAATCCAAATATTCTTCTTAGGGACTATTATATAATGCTATTTATATATTAATTTTAAGATCTATTCATATATTAGTCATAATTACTACATTTAAATGCTTTTATATTGTATTTATCCAACTAAAGACAATATATTTTTGTCTTGAAGACTCGTGTGTTGAGTGTTTAAGGAATTATATTATTACAAATTTAAGACCCTGTAAAAACTGTTTTAACAAGTTTTAGATGTTTCAATCAACTGTGAAGATCCCTTGTAAAAGGATATTGGAGTGAGAATCATCAATCTTGTGAAGAGAGTGTTTGGGGAGTGGACTAGGGCTTCTTTGTGCACTAAATACCTATACAAATTATCATTTCCAATTTTATTTTCTATTTCATAATCTGTTTAAATAAAGGATCATTTTTTTATCTTTCCAATAATAACATAGAACAGTTTTAAAATTAACAATTGTTTTAAAAAGGACACAATTCACTCCCCCTCTCATGGATTCATCGTCATTCTAGGAAAATAATTCATATCAAAGTAGTTATTTGTTGAAGATTTCTTTTAGATTTAAAAATATCAAGTTAATGATCAATATGAATACCAATTTCGATGGCTGATATAAAATAAGTTATGCCTATGATAAGGGATTCAATTTTCAATAGAGAAAATTTCAGATATTGGAAAGATGACAGGGTTATATATTTGAAAAATCTTCATTTTAAAACTTATCTAAATGTCGTCAAGCCATATAAAATCCACAAAGATGAACCAAAAAATGGGATGATTCAAAATATGGATAATATGATATTAATACAAGATCCATGAATGTAATCATTTTTGGACTTTGACCAGATGAGTTGAATCTTGTTTCTTAATGTGCTATTGCTTATGAAATGTGTTAGAAAATTACGGCATGATATTAAAGAACTAATATTTTTATACTGTTGAGATACGATAGTTCTAAAATATAATATTATGCTTATATAATGTATGAAGGTGAATCTATTAGTCATATGGATGGAAGATTGATGCAGATAGTTAATGGTGGTTCATATCTGGACAATAATTCCTAAACTTTATTAATATTTGAAGGTTATAAATTTTTTTACTAAATTATGGAATTCTATTTTATCTTAAATTAGACAATAAAATCATGTTAAAAATATTAAAATTAAGGAATTAATTGGAATTCTAATGATGTGACAAGAGTTTGAGAATCATATAATGATCAAGAAAGAAAATATTTATCTTAATGTTTATAATCCTAAAGGTGATATAAATGATACACAGAGTGTATCTAAATATTCAAGATGTTTTTCTAGATCCAAATATAAACAATTAAAATCAATTTTGAAAGAAATTTTTGTTTTATAAAATAAAAAGATGAGGTATAATCATACTGTTCATCAATTTTTTATTTTGATTATGGAAACTACACAAATGATAAAAAGAGTAGAATATTGTTCTATTAGAGAAGGTAAATTTTAAAACCTAATGAAAAAGAATTTATATCTTTAAAATATTTAAAAAAGTTTCTAAATGAGAAAGATATTATGCTACAAAATCCAAAAAAATTAAAAGAAAAATTAAATAAATCTGCTTCAAGATGAATTGATCATGAAAGTAAAATTGAAGAGTTGATTGATGATGTATAATCTTATAAATATAATACTAGTGTGTTTTAAAAAGGATAAGTGTTTTTAAATAAGATTAATATAAAAAATGTGTGTAAGAATGAAAGATACAAAATTTAAAATATTGATGAAAAACATAAATTGTATAGAAATTATTTTTTTATTATATAAAAGTATCATATAATGTATAAAGTTACTTTCTTTGATTTTTTTATTAAATGTAACTATAATAATTATTTTTTCTTAAGTAATATTAAAAATATTAGTGTAAAGAGATCTTATATTTATAGAAACTTGATTAATGTTATCTGGAACTTCTGATAAAATCAAATAGATCTATTTTCCATGATCCTTTATTTTTTTATAAGGGTTGTGGGTCAAGCCCTTTTTATTGAACCAGAAAGAAACAACCTCTTAAATGGACTGGGAGAAGAGGCAACCCATTACATGACAAGGGAAAAGATGCCCAAAAACCAAAGCCTGAAGGAAAAACAAAAAACATAAAAGACAAAAAGGAAGCTGATAGAAAAAACAAGCATTGGAAAGAACCTCATCACCCCCTCTCTCAGCCCAAGAATGGTGAGATCCGTCGAAGGAGTTGTCTCACCCCCCTGACCACGATCCTTTATTGATGACACTGTAGGACCCAAAATCTTTTTCATACCAAAAAAATTATTGTTTTGATTTTTTGTATGTGAAAATACATAGAGGCATAAATCTAATATTTTATATATAAATATTAAATATTCAAGACATATGAGTGCATAATTTTCCAAATTTTATTCACTATCTAAAGTTGAAGGAAGTTTCTTTACCCTTAGTGATAATAAAAAAAGGAAACATCATTAAAGTAAGATCAATTAGAGATCTAAATTATATCTAGGTTTATAAAGTTACCTATGTTCAAGTGTTAAAACAAAATATATTAATTATTTAGGAACTCTATGATGATTTTTTATTATTGATTTATCTAATGAATTATTTTCCCTTTTTAAGAATAAACTACTTAAGTTTAGTTCACCTAAAGCAATTTTTTAATAATATAGAAATCAGTACAATATGTTTAAAAAAAATTGAACTATTTAAATAAAAATTAAGTGAATCCTAAATATGGAACATAAATATTGGTTATTATAATATATTCTTATTATCAAAATAATCTATGCAGAATTTAGTTTCTGATTTTCCTTATCTTAATTTTGATGAGAATATATTTTGTGATGAATATTAAATAGGAAAGTAGAATAAGTATTATTTCAAATTAATCAACATGGTTTGTACATATAGACCTTTTTAAATTATCTACATTGATTTTTTAGACCATCTAATATAGAAAGCCTAGATGGAATATTCTTGTTTTTGTGTCAGTTGATGATTTTTCAAGATTTAATTGGGTTTACTTTATGAAATTTAAAAATTATTTTTCTAGAATTTATGAGATTTCTTTGTAGGTTCAAAATAAAATATATGTTAAAATAATTCCATTAAGATGTGACCATGGATTAGAATTTTATAATCAATAATTTAATTCTTTTTTCTCAAATTTGGTTATTAAACCCATTTTTTTTCTCTATGAGAACACCTCAAAAAATTCGAATTTTTGAAAGAAAAATAGAACTATTAAATAAATGAATAGAACTAAATTAATGGGTTATATTTTACCTAATTACTTTTTAGAATATTTTTTTTAACAAAACTTTCTATATTATGAATAGAGTTTTAATTATATCTCTTCTTAAAAATACCTCTTATGAGTTATGGAAGAATAGAAAAACTAAATATGGGTACTTTAATTTTTTTTGATGAATGGTTTATATATTGAATAATTAGGAAAATGTGGGGTTTTTTCATCCAAAGGACAATAAATTATTATTTCATAGATATAATGATACCTTGAAATCCTATAGAGTTTATAATAAAAATTCAAGCATTGTTTAAAAATTGGTTCATGTGAAGTTTGATGAAAATGATCCCTCTAATGGAAATAAAATACAAATAGATAAATATAATTATTATTTAAGGAACTTTTGAAATGATTCTTTTAATGTTAAGAGTGAATAAAAATTAGAAAATTGTTTTGATCAATCAAATTCTAAATAGAATGAATCTGAGGAACCGGACAATTTCATACCTAGACAACCTATAACTTAAGAACTATTATTAAGAGTATGTCATAAGATACATAGATGAAGGAGTTAGGACTAGGGGGATGTTGAAAATATAGTGTAGATCTCCCTATTTCTATACATGTTTTAATATAAGTTTATTGAAGAAGCATTAGATGATGAGAGTTTGGTATTGTCTATAAAAGAAGTGAAAATCTAGTTAAAGAGAAAGAGAGTTTTAGAGTTAGTTGATAGTTCCTCAGATCATCCTATGATATAAACTAATATTTTCTTTATAAAATTTATTGATAATTATTATCTAATTAATAGTAATAAATATAGTCTTGTTTTTAATGGTTATAATCAACAAGAAGATATTGATTATTAGAAGACATTTCCCCTATTTCTAGGCTTGAATCTATTAGGATTAATTTAGTCTTTTTCTTTTATATGAATTTAAAATTATAACTAATGGATGTAATTTTCTTTTTTAAAATTATATTTAATAGAGGAATTTTATGTTGAACAACCCCTATGCTTTGAGTTTCATCATTTTTTAATTCCATTTTTAAACTTACAAAATATCTTTATGGTCTAAAACAAGAAGCAAGGGATTGGTATGGGATGTTGAACTATATTAATTAAAAAATATGTTTTCTATAGGAATCAATGATATTTCACTTTTTAATAAAATCAGTACTTCTAATATTTTATTAGTAATTTTTTTTATATATTGTATTAATTTTGGTTCTACTAGTCAAAAACTTTGAAATGAATTTTCAAAACACAGGAAAAGAGAGTTTGAAATGTGTTTGATGGGAATATTGAATTTATTTCTTAGATTTAAAATATTTCAAAATTATTTTGGAAATGTTTTCAATAAATGTAAATATATTCTAAATTTTATGAAAGCAGGAAGCCTTATACACATTGTATGTGTACTAATATCAAACATGATTTTGATGGTACTGGTAATCTAGTTGAAAACATGTTATATGATGGTGTGATAGGTATTTTATTATATCTTACTGCTAGTAGACAATATGTTACGTTTTTTTTGTTTATGTACAAGACTTTAGTCAAATACAAAATATTATTATTTAATTTTTTATAATAGGGTTCTGAGATATTAAAGAGGAATTTTTTTTATCATTTCTTTATAAATAAACTTATGATTTTTTCTAAATTTCACATTTAGATATTTATTTTAAAGTCTTTAGATTAGATATGAAAAGAACCTTAGGAACCCATCAAATTTCCTTAGTTTCATGATATAATAAGACGTAACATTAAGTCCTATTTTCAAGTACTAAGGATATATATATATATAATGGTAGTTATTTTGAAAAAGTGTTGTGGATGAAACTAAATCTTTTGTACTTAGGATATAATTTTGGTCATGTTCTTATTTTATTTGATAATACTAGTGCAATAAATATTTCTAAGAAATTTGTTGGCCTTTATAGAACTACAAATAGTGATATCAAACATCATTTTCTTAGGGATAATTTCCTAAGGGAGATATTTATTTATAAATTATTAATACTTAATATTATCTTGCTGATATTTTTACTGAACCTATTCCCACTGATATTTTTTATTTTATTAAAGGGGAGATATGTATATTTAATGTTAATATTTTTTATCTTTTTTATTTAATTTTTTGTTATATCACATTTTCATTTTTTGATGTTAATAAAGAATTATTAATTTTCTTGTCTGTTTGGTTTTTAGTTAATTTTAATAAATATATGCTTTTTATTTTAATTTTTAATTCTGTCTTTTCATTTTAAAATCCCAAATCATTACATTAAATTTTCATCTTGAGGAACTGAACCATCACCTAAAACCATCAATGGTAATTTAATCTATCTCCCTTTCCTTTGAACCCTCTAACTCTCTAATTTGTGATCTCTGGGACCCTAGATTTTTCAAACCATAATCATTTAAATATTTTTATGAATAGAAAAGATTATAAGGAATAATGAGGATGATACCAATAGTTGGAAATTGAAAAGGGTATCTAGTTCAAAACAGAGGGTGCTAGAAATGAATGTAGTTGATTTCAAAAGGTTGTTAATGGTGAAAACGTTTCTGAGGTAAGATATAAGATTTCACGGTCCAGAGTTTATGTTTGATGGGGAATTTTTTGAGTATGTATTTGAAAGGTATGTAAGCATGTTCTTCAAAAAAATTCCCACTTTATTTTGAGAGATAGCATATATTTTGTCTCTTCAAAGGTGAACAATAAGGATTATTTTGTTTCATCATTGGTGATGGATCAAATAATATTGTGTCCTCATGAAGTGAAATTAAGTTTTAGCCTAAGTTTTATTAGAGATAGTGTTCATAAAAATGATGATATCATATCTTTACTCTTTAGAAATTATTTAGTTATAAATATGATGGTGAATGACATAGAGTCCAATTATAAGGTCCTAGTTAATTTTATTCAATCCCCTATTTTTCCATGGTTTATAGTGTAAAAGAAAATTATATTTACTAACATGTATGTAGTGTTCATTATAATGAATGATATAATTTTATATCTAGGTTAATACCTACTGAGGTATGTGGATCACTACATACAAAAGTAAACAAGGATTTGTTTTTTTATCTTCATAGAATGACAATGTCCCTTGTTTTTTACAAGAGATGAACGATTGATAACATCAAGACTAGTTTGAGGTGTCACCATAACAATGTTATTTCATCCAAAAAATTAAATATGTTTGGTTTATTTTGGAATGTATTGAGGCCGAATATTATACTAGTTTGTGTAGAAATATGATAGGCATTTTCATTATTATGCTGAGGGGGGAAATAGCAGTCTAATGTATATTGGGTCATCTAGACTTGGTACTGAAGAAGTTAGTAAATCTAGATTTGAAGAAGGTATTTTTCATCCACGATTTGCTAGAGGAGAAGCTGATGGGTTTGTGGATTCGATTATTAGTGGTGATAATATCCCTAAAAGTATGAGAAGAAAGAAAATTTTGGATGAGAATATTACAAAAGAGTTGGGAAAGTGATTTAGCTTAAAAGTGTATGTCTAAAACTATATATTGAGATAGATGCTAAAAATATTTTGGTTCAAAGGACTTAAAGGATATAACTACTAGAACTAATTGAGTAGGTTCTTGAATATTATTCTAAACAAGTTGTATATCTAATCCAAGCTATGGAGGAATGAACATAATAAGCTGTTCATATTGAGAATAAACTTTAGGAGCATACTCATTCTCCTATGTTACAGAGAATAAAGGAATATAATTCGATTGAGAATGTGAGTCTTAAATTTACTACTTAAAATAAATTTATTGAGGACCAATTAGTTTTTTTTGTCAAAAATTCTATGGAAGGGACTGATGAAGATGTGGAATAAACCAAAAGGCTTATTGGGGAACATTTTTCATCTTTTAATGAGGAAAAAACGTTTCATATCTTTAGTTGGTTATAGTTGGATAACCCTTTATAAGGGTTGAGTAGTTTACCTTATATTCAAATGCGGAATCCATTATTTAGGATTATTCTTATAATAATGTAGAGATCATATTTTCAAGGTTTTATTTTTTAAGGGATGAAATTTTCAAGATTTGAGAATAACATGAAAATTCAAGGATGTTTTTGAATAATTGAGAAGTGTTCTATTTTAAAATCTTATTATGAGTCTCTTTAATATCAGTTTCATTATTTAAAGGAAAACTCTATTTTAAGAAATTATTTTGAAGATTTTAAAAGAGACATCACTGATCAGTTTAGAAAGGTGAAAAGGGGATATGATGTGAATGCTAGATTTTAGTGACATGACAATGTTTATGCATAGTCAGTTTGAGGGTATGAAATTTCCTATTTCATGTCTAGAGAGAGAATCTAAATCTACAAGAATAGGCTCTTGGGATTTCTTACGAATGTTAGAGATATTATCTTCTAATATTACTACCATTGATGGGTGAAATTACAATTTTCAATATGACAATGTGCATCTAGACACACTTCTAGAAAATTTGAATGTGGTAATTGTCATATTAGATTATTCAAAACCATTTGTTTGAGATCAATACAACCGGTTTGCTTGCATTCCAGTCACATAACATTTTATACAATATTAATTTTATTTTATAATCTTTCTATACATTCATTTTGATACCACAAAAAGATTATAAATCTTGATAAACACGATATTTAATTTACAAAAAATAATTATTTTATCTATTTATGTTAATTAATTGATATTTAATTTATTAAAAAACTTGATCAATATATAACTATTGATTGATAATTATAAAACTGAAATTATTTTTGTGTTTACTTATATTTAACTTTATTTATAGGTTATATGGGTTTTTATCATAAAAAAGGAGGAGATTGTTGGGAAACTAAATATTGAACCCATAAGTTTTTTTTATTGATTCTGATGTTAAAAAATACCCCCATTTGTTTTACTAATGACATTAATTTTACAGGATTTCATGTTTTTATATATTTGAATAATTATTTTATTTACCATGAATTTTGGAAGTATTTTTATTTATTTGTGATATTTATATGCTAGTATTATGTTTTTTCTATGTATCATATATATTTAAAATAATTCTAGAATCATTGTTCAAAAAGTAATGTTCAAACCTAACTTTGGTATCCAAACCAATGTTTTTAACCCCACATATGAGTTGAATTTTATGTTTAGGATATTAAATTTTATTAAGGGACCTCATGTTTGGGTATCTAATGTTTAATATGTTCCAAACATAAGAAAAAAAATGTTGGTATCATAATACACCTTATAGAAATATATATTTATTACTAACCATATATTGGAAAAATGAATTTGGGAATCCACCGAAGTTAGTTAAATCCTCATGTTGATCCAGTCATCTACATGACATAATTTTGGAATTATTATGAGATTTTTTATATGATTTCACTGGAGTAAATATCTCAGTAAAGAGATTCAAAGTTCATTTTAAAATATCTACAAAAATAGATTTATTTTCTGATTTATTAAGAAATTTAGGATTTTCATGTTTGTTTAAATTCAAATTCAAAATTGACTATGTGTTTTGAAATCATTAATTATTTAGATACTTTTCTAAATCTATTTGACCTGAATTAATTCAAGCGATTTATTTATTTTAAATAGATATATTTGGAAATATAATTATCATATGATATTCTAATGATATGTAATAATAATTATTAATTATTTGAATTTCTTAATTGAAATATTCATCTAATCTTTATAAATAAAAAATAGATTATTCTATTTACTACAATATCTAATATACTTATTTGTGATGCATCTAATGTTGTTTGTTAAAATATTTTTAGGATTACACTTTAGAGACATACACGTTTCATTAAGAAAGAGCTGTGTGTTTATACTACTACTATAAAAGTTTTTTATATAGTTATGTTATTTTAATATTTTCTCTAAACAATTTTAAGATTCTTATTGAGGACTACGCTGTGAATTTATTCATATATTCCCTTGAAGATCTCTTCATCTATCTAGTAAATTTTCTTGATCTGAATATTTTTATATATAATTTCCATAACCAAATACAATAACTTTTGGTTATGAATACTCTGGTGATGAGTGTTTCATGGACTACTATAATTCTTATATTATGTTCTTGTAAAATATTTCATAAAATGTTTTAATTTCCTACACTAAACCATCAAGATCCTTTGGAAAATAGTCTACTTGTTAAAATAACAAGGCTCATAGAGAGTGTTTGTTAAGAGAACTAAGGGATCTTTATGACTAAAACCACTATAAAAAATTATGTGAAATCCTTTATTTTCTACAACAAAATATATTTAATGAAAGATTCATAATTTATATTTCCTAGCATAATAGGGTTCCATTTTGTAAATATAATGGGTTTTAGAAAAGAAATAATCCACCCCTCTTGTGTATTGATCATTATTACGAGACAACTGGATAATATATAAATGAGGATATTTTTATTAATAAACAATAACTTACAACACCCTTAAAAAAGCTCTATAGAACAAGTTATCAGAGTTTCTAGAATAAAATGATTAAAATAAACTATAACCGACTATTATTTTTGTAATAAATGTTTATAAATTAAGTGTATAAATGAAAATATATACTAATAAGTTTATAGAAGAAGCTATTAAGATATCTATGTGTATTATAGAAGAGGTAAGAGCATGTTCAAGTAAGAGAGAATACAAGGTAATGAGTTTTGTTTCATATATTTAATTTTTGAGACATAATTCTTATTAAATCCCTCGAAATTTGTAATATGGTGTGATTTCTTCCTAAATAATATATTCCACCATATTCATGCAATTCATGAATTTGAAGAGACACATAAAGTTATTTCTTTAAATTGACTTCAATTCAAAAATAATAAACATGTATGTTTTTTTGATAACTCAACTCTCTTTATTAAGTTATAATACTTCTTCTTGATCTTCTTTATTCCAAGATCAGTTTATTGCAGCCTTGAAATTATTTAAAATTAATTTTTATTTCTACTTTGGAAAAAGAAACTTTTTAACCTAATGATCATCTTCAACGAATTTCATTCCTATAAAAGTGTAATGTTTTTAAGAGAAATAAATATCATATCCTTTAAATGATGATTTTCCTCCATTTCCATATTTATCATTCCAAAAAATGTTCCCCCTTTCTTATTTTCAAATCAAAATATGTCTTTAATAATTTGCATATACCATATTATATTACCACTTTTCAATGGTAAATGTTACTACCGCCATTTATGATATGGTTTTTTTAAAAGGGATTTCAAAATATTAAAAAGGTTTTCCATCCTTTCATGATCTAATGTTTTTCTTCTCTATTTGTATTTTTGAAAATATTTATATCATTTCAAGGATCTATTACTGATGTTTCTTTTTAAAAGTAATAATTCTCTTATGTTTTTTACTTTAACTTTTTGAATCCTTTATTTCTTATTCAAGGTTTTTTTGCTGAAGAATTTTTTTTAAAAATTAAAAGTTTTAAAAATGTTTTCAAATCACCTTTTTGAAACCATTTTGTTTTTCGTGGCTTTATTATTGACATTTCATTCAAAATATTGATTTTGAAAATTCCTCCACTAAAATATATCAATAGTGACCTGTAACCCCATAACATATTCCAAAGATAATAGAATTTTCTAGAAAACCCTCTTATAACACCACTACAATTCTCTTATTTATCTATAAATTACATATTTCCATAGATTTTATTTTTCATAAAAAACCCAAAAACATTCTTATAAAATATTTTTTTCAGCGTGATTATTTTTTTGGTATCAATAATTCAAATTGTTGGGGTCAATTTTGGTGATACGATTTGGAAATATGATAAAAGTTATTTTTAATTCCCTGAGTTCTTTACACTACCACAAAACATGGTAAGGGAAGCACCTCATTTTGTCAGTGCTAAACAGAAAGAGCTGATAAAGGGGGGCCTTTATCAGAACTATCTAAAAGCAATGATAAATTAATCCTTTATCAGTGCTAAAAAAGTACTAATAAAGCGTACACATTTATCTATGCTTTTATTAGCATTGATAAATAATACACTTATCAGAGCTATTTTTAGCATTGATGAAAGTTTTTAATAATAATTTATATACAATTATTATATTCATATTCAAAAATAATGTTTATTTGTACACATTAAATAAAAAACACATGTTTATAATTAATATACATTTTTTAACAATGAATATATATATATATATATATTATTTTAAAAAAAGTATTTATAATATTAAAATTAAATATATATGTGTTTCAAATGAAATTGGTCAATAAATATACTGATCATGCATGTGTATATGTCTTGTATCATCATGAATATTCATTTATACATTGCACTCTTCTTATTATTCTTATTGTCCATTGATGGTTCATTTTTTATTATGTATATTTTAGAAGGTGTATATGAATAATTAATGCACGTTACACATATATATACTATATTATGTTCTCAATACTTTAAAAATTACATTAAATATATTTATAGAACAAATATATTTATAAAATTTTAATTATATATAAATACATTTTAAATATATTTATTTTTAATTATAATTATAACTTTATATATATTTAAATATTTATAAAATTACCGTAAATATATACATATATTTTAATTATATATATATATATATTTATAATTATATAAAAAAATTTATAATGATATTTATTTATAGTTATAATTATAACTATAAATAAATATATATATATGTAAAGAATTATAAAATTATAATAAATATATTTATTATACAACTTATAAGGTTATAAATATATAATTAAATAAATATATACAATTAAATACAAATATTTATAATTATAATTCCTAAATAAACTTAGATATAATTAAATAATTATGAAATTATAATAAATATATTAATAATATATATTTACAAACAAATGACTATAAATAAATACAAATAGTTATAAATATAATTCCAAAAAAATATAGATATATTTAATTAATTAAAAAAATTACAATAAATATATTAATTATATATATTTATAAAATTATTAATATATTTTTTATAATTTTATAAATATATAAATATATTTATATTAACAACTATAAATAATTTATTTATAATAATTTTTAATTGAAAGTAAATATATATATATCTATTTGTTAAAAATATAAATAAACATATATTTCATTAAATAATTATTAATTCATAAAAAATGTATTTTTTATTTTCATATATAATGTTATATATAATTAAAGAAATATATTTATAAATATATTTACAAATATATAGAAATATTGAGAAATAAATACAAGTATTTATATTTATAGTTAAAAAATAAATATATATATTTAAATAATTAGAAAATTATAATAAAGATATTAAATATATATTAAATAAAATACAAAGTTTAATTTGTTATAATCTTATAATTATTTAAATAAATATATATATATATTCATATAAATAATTATAAAATTAGAAGAAATACAGTTATATACATTTATTATCTTATAAATATATATAATTAATATATTTATTATATAACTTTCTTGGATTATAAATATAATAAGTTTATTTCTTATAATTCTATAAATATTTAAATTATAATTTTATAAATATAAATATATATTCAACATGTATATAGTTTTATAAATATATATAAGAGTATAAAACAATTATAAATATTCTATTTTAGTCCTCGGGTTCTACAAGGCTTTCTGGACACCCATGGCATTCGAGCTAGTTGATTCTCAAGGCCTTCGGGCCACCTTAAGGCCTTAGGGCTACCCCAAGGCTTTCGGGCCACATGAATGCAGGCCCAAGACATACTATAACAAAAGAGCATCCCCAGAAGAGGATTCAGAGTAGGTGCACTCACCAGAGCAGAGCCAAATGGATTGTCAGAATGAGCAGGTATGGTTATGCCATCGGTACCAGCCTGTGCTTGCACGGGAAGCCTAGCCAGACAGTCATGAAAAGGTGAAGAGATACTATTAGGATGTAGATTCTGGGGAGAGGCATTTCCTTATAGATAGTCTGGTTGAATTCCCTAATTACTTTCGGGTCATATAATCTCCTAAAGCCAACGGGCCATGTAATATCTGAGCCTACGGGCCTTGTAAGGGTTCCCCCTCATCCCTTAAAAGGGAGGTTATCAAAAATTAATAAAAATGAAGGTTTTCGGGCCATTCAGGCAGTATAAAGGCATTTTTATCAACGCTTTCCATTTTAGCGCTGATAAAACATACCTTTATCATCAATTTTTATCTAGAACTGATAAAAGGTTCACCGGGTTTTATAAAGAAACATTATCTTTCTCTACCCTCCATGCATCCCTCAATCTCTTGCGGAAGCTGATCACTGCCACCGTCACCACCTCCTCATCCTCCTCCTCTCTTACCGACTCCTCCACCGCGAACCCACCTTCCCCACATGCCTCTTCTATGCCATGAGCTTCTCCTCTATTGTGAGACTCTCCTCCACCATGTGACACTCCTCTACTATGTTCCTCTTTTCAATTGGATGACTCCTCCACTGCATGCCTCTCGTCCTCCGCTAACTCCTCGTCCTCCACGATTCCTTCAGCCACAAACCCATCTTCCATGCACACCTCTGCTTTGTTTTTTTCCTCTCCTCCACCAGAGGAATCCTCTATAGTGAGCCTCTCCTCTACTATGTGCTGCTCCTCCATCGCGAATGCATCTCTTCTGGGTGATGAACCAAACCTCAGCGGTGAGTTTTCTCATGTTTCCCATCCCTTTTTCATGTTATTATAGTTTGACATTAATGGTGATGTTGCTAATTGTACGAGCTTAATATGCTGCTGAGAATTATGGTCGTTGGTGGTCCTTGTCTGCACACTAAATGAATTTCATGTTTGTTGTCTTCATCTCTATTGTTACTACACTCTAATTAAATGTTTTTTGTGATGGTTTTACCATTTTCTGTGACTTTTATATATTTTAAAATTCGGAGTGTTATATTTGGTAATCCTGATAGATCCTATGTGGTGGTTTAGTTTTTCTTTATAATATATTTTGAAAATAGTATTTTTCATAATTTTATGATGAAACTTATTAATTGGGTTTAAATCTTGGTGTGTTAATTGTTGGGTCGGAACAAAGAGGGAAGTGATGGCAAGAGGGGGGGGGGGGGTGAATTGCCTTTTAAAAAAAGATTAACAAATTAAAATCAAAGTGAAAGTGCAGCGGAAATAAAGAGGCAAGACACATGAAATTGTTAACGGAGTTCGGCCAAAACCCGGCCTACGTCTCCGCTCCCAACTCAACCGTTGAGAGATTCCTACCGCTTGATTTTCAATGGTTTTAGCAAGAAACCCACTAGGCTTTGAGGTAGCACTAGGACCTATTACAGCTTGCTTTTGAAATGGTTTAGCAAGAACCCACTTGCTTTTAATGGTTTAGCAAGAACCCACTATCCTTCTTACAGGTGAAGGATAGCTCACCTATGTTTCAAGCTATTTAAAGGAAAGCTTGACAACCTTTTCACACCTTAATGGTGATGTGAAACCCAAAAGAAAGAGGGGATGAGAAAAGGTTGGGGTTTGTATGCACAAACCTAATTTTAAGCTCGAAATATATAAAGCAAGAAAAACCGTAATTGAGGAAGACTTGGGCTCCAAAGTATGATGGAGTTGATGTAGCGTGCTCTCCCAAGCTTCTTGAGGTGCTCCTTGGATTAGAAATTGGTTGGAGCACTTGAGGATCCTTGAAGGTGGAGCGCCGGAGGTTCGCCAAATGTTCAACAATATGTCCGAGCGCTTGGTATATCATCCGGGGGGGAGTCCGGGGCTTCCTTGACCTTTATTTATAGGCATGGAACCCTTGGGGAGTCTTCGGAGCTGTTGGAGAAGTCCTCGGAGCCGTTGGAGGCCAAAAGAGGGTTGACTGGTCAAAGCCAACAGCTAGTTTGACTGGGCTACCGGCTGGCCGGTACAGCTCCACCGGCTGGCCGGTGCCTTGGCAGAGGAGAAGGCCTTTGGTCCAGGCTCCACCGGCTGACCGGTGGAGGAGCCACCGGCTGGCCGGTGGGGAGACAGTAGCTGCCACTATTCATCTGGGTGCCACCGGCTGGCCGGTGCTATCACACCGGTTGGCCGGTGGACTGAATTTCAGTCCACTTTGAGATGCTTTCTTGGGCCATTTTCTTGGAAACCTTGTGCCTATTAACAAAAACACTTGAAACAAGGTTAAACACATATGAAAGTGATTGTGATCATGAAAATCAAAGAGTGTGGGGTACAACAATCTCCCCCTATTTTGATGATCACAATCACTTATCTAAGAAATGTAAAAACTTAAATTGAAAGGAAATGCTAAGCATGATGAAAAGGATTCTCCCCCAATCAATCAAGAAATTTCTCCCCCTTTGTGATTATCAAAATAGAATGGGGTATAAAACTTGATTGAGGGAAAATGGATTTGAAAGACAAGATTTGAAAATTGAAAAGTCAATTGAGATTTTTGAAATTGAAATGAAAATTTGAATAACAGTTTGAATTGAAAGTTTTGAATCAAAAACCAATTGAATTTTGAAATTTGAAACCAAATGAAATTTTTGAAATTGAGAGTTTTGAAACAAAGTTTGAAAACAATTTATAAAGTTCTCCCCCTAAATAAAAACAATGAATCACCGGGGAAAGGAAACTATCTTAGGCCCGGAGAGACTCGCCAAAAGGGATTTTTCAATCCAAATTTGTTTCATGGAGGGTCTTCTCCTATAAAACTCGTCACTATAGTAAATAGACTTGGGTTGGCCATACCGGGCATTTTTACAATTACACTCATAAATGAGGTGCCCGGGTTTCTTACAATAATTACAAAATTTAAAATCGGATCTCCCCCTTACAAAAAAAGTGGGTGCATGGGAGGAGGAAGCTTGGTTGGTGTAGCCAAGTCCATGTGTGGTTCTAGAAATACGTTGAGAACCAAGGAGTTTTGAAAGGTTTTGTTCTCTGTTGGTGAATTTAGCAAGAGATTCCTTTAGATCTTTGATTGTTGATTCCAAGGAATCAACATTGGGAATGTTTTGTAATTTGAGGGACAACTCCTCCTTCTCTTTGAGAAGTTGTTCCTTTTCGGAAGAGAGTTTTTTGAAATTCTTTTTCAAAGCAACGAATTTTGAAGAAAGCTCATGAAAACCATTTTCTAATTGGTCTCACACATGTTGAAGTTCTTCATATGATAAATGATTAAAAGAATTTGAAGATGAGGACGAGGATGAGGAATCGGAAGAAGTTACCTCGTGAAATGCCATTAGGCATTTTGTACCTTGGTCGCTCGAAGAGGAGGAGGAGGATGATGAGGAGGTGTCACTCCATGTCGCCTTGAGGACCTTTTTCTTTCCTTTTTCCTTTTGCGTGGCCCGTTTCTTGTTGAGTGGGCAATCGGGCTTGTAATGCCCTTTTTGGCCGCACCCGTAGCATTTTACCTTGGGCTCGGATTTTTCGGTGGGTTCTCGCTTTCGGTGCTTGCGGGATTTCTTCTTCTTGTGCTTCTTCATAAACTTGTGCATTTGGCGGGCGAGATTCTCCATTTCCGAATCGCCGCTTGAAGATGAAGAAGATGAAGAGGATGATGAGGAGGAGCTTACTTCTTTTTGTACCTTGAAGGCAATATTCTTTGGTGTCTTGATTGGTGTGCCTTCCTTTTGTGCTTGCCTCCTCATCGTGATCTCATAAGTCATGAGAGATCCGATGAGCTCCTCTACCGGCATATTTTTGACCTCCTTAGCTTCTTGGATCGCCATCACCTTTGGTGCCCATGAGCTCGGAAGGACCCATAAGATCTTCTTGACCATCGTCTCGGCTGAAACATCATCACCAAGAGATTTCCTTCCATTGCAAATGTCAGTGAAGCGTGTAAACATATCGGTAATAGATTCGGAAGGATGCATAGTAAAGCTTTCAAAATCTTGTCTATACATGTCTAACCGAGTATCCTTAACTTTGTTAGTGCCCTCATGAGTTACTTCTAAAAGTTTCTAAATTTCATGTGAGGAGGTGCAAGTAGACACTCGATTGAACTCATTTCTATCTAAGCCGCAATGGAGAGCGTTCATGGCTTTGCCATCAAGCTCAAAATTCTTAATATCGGCGGGGGTCCATTTGGATTCGTCGGGGGTAGACAAAGTATAACCTTGCATGACAATTTTGTAAATAGGATATCCTATGCTTCTTAAAAAAGTGGTCATGCGGGTTTTCCAATAATTATAGTCGGTCCCATCAAAAAATGGAGCACGACCCAAAGAAAAGCCTTCGGGGGCGAAAGAAGTGGATGCCATCACAATGGTTCTTTGAATTTGAAACCGTTTAAGGTAATACTCAAATTATCCCTTTGGTACCAATTGTTGGGTCGGAAAAAAGAGGGAAGTGATGGCAAGAGGGGGGGGGGTGAATTGCCTTTTAAAAAAAGATTAACAAATTAAAATCAAAGTGAAAGTGCAGCGGAAATAAAGAGGCAAGACACAAGAAATTGTTAACGGAGTTCGGCCAAAACCCGGCCTACGTCTCCGCTCCCAACTCAACCGTTGAGAGATTCCTACCGCTTGCTTTTCAATTGTTTTAGCAAGAAACCCACTAGGCTTTGAGGTAGCACTAGGACCTATTACAGCTTGCTTTTGAAATGGTTTAGCAAGAACCCACTTGCTTTTAATGGTTTAGCAAGAACCCACTATCCTTCTTACAGGTGAAGGATAGCTCACCTATGTTTCAAGCTATTTAAAGGAAAGCTTGACAACCTTTTCACACCTTAATGGTGATGTGAAACCCAAAAGAAAGAGGGGATGAGAAAAGGTTGGGGTTTGTAGGCACAAACCCAATTTTAAGCTCAAAATATATAAAGCAAGAAAAACCGTAATTGAGGAAGACTTGGGCGCCAAAGTATGATGGAGTTGATGTAGCGTGCTCTCCCAAGCTTCTTGAGGTGCTCCTTGGATTGGAAATTGGTTGGAGCACTTGAGGATCCTTGAAGGTGGAGCGCCGGAGGTTCGGCAAATGTTCAACAATATGTCCGAGCGCTTGGTATATCATCCGGGGGGGAGTCCGGGGCTTCCTTGACCTTTATTTATAGGCATGGAACCCTTGGGGAGTCTTCGGAGCCGTTGGAGAAGTCCTCGGAGCCGTTGGAGGCCAAAAGAGGGTTGACTGGTCAAAGCCAACAGCTAGTTTGACTGGGCTACCGGCTGGCCGGTGCCTTGGCAGAGGAGAAGGCCTTTGGTCCAGGCTCCACCGGCTGACCGATGGAGGAGCCACCGGCTGGCCGGTGGGGAGACAGTAGCTGCCACTATTCATCTGGGTGCCACCGGCTAGCCGGTGACAGAGCCACCGGCCGACTGGTGGAACCTGGCAGTGGGCAATGCCTCTGCCAGGTCCACCGGCTGGCCGGTTCTATTACACCGGTTGGCCGTTGGACTGAATTTCAGTCCACTTTGAGATGCTTTCTTGTTCCATTTTCTTGGAAACCTTGTGCCTATTAACAAAAACACTTGAAACAAGGTTAAACACATATGAAAGTGATTGTGATCATGAAAATAAAAGAGTGTGGGGTATAACATTAATAAAATTGATGGAATGAATTTCCCAAATATAAAATAGTTTTACAGAAATTGAAATAAATTAGTTGCACTGAAAGCATAAAGTTCTATCATTGTTTCATCTGTAAATAAAAATTTTATGTTTTTATATTTTTAATGAATTGTAAAAATGTGGAATTTTATACACTCAAAGATATGAAATTATTTTTGTAAAGTGGGATTTTCATAGAATTTGATAGTTTATGTGGTGGCCTTAGGCATACTAGTGCGTTATTGATTTTAAAATATGAAATGTTTTATAGATATAACACTGGAATTGGTTGAAAGGTATTTATATTGTGATTACTATCTCGCTGTTTGTGACTTTGTCTTCTTGAGAGAGTGATGAGAGTTAATAAAATTTGGTTCACAGGTGTAGTGAACCATTTTGGATCTAAAAATATTTACTAACTAATGTTGGGAGTGATTAAATGATATTAAGAACATATGGTTTGGGTATAATCAATGTTTATTCATGTTCAATTTGTCTATGGAAAGAGATTTGATGTTATTTTAGCATTGTTGTTTTTTTATTGTTGACAGGATAATAGTATGGTTAGGCACCCTTAAGGATTTTAGAAAAGAATCATATTCATAAGATTATTTTAATTGATTTAGTAGAATATTGGAAAATAGTTTGATTATATGTGGTAGTTCTATGATCAATGGACTTCAGTTCATTTTTATGTTTTCATTATGAATACTTGGTCTGATGTGAATAGTGGCCATCGAGTCCTTGGGATTCATTTGAGGCATGAACTAGGTTTTTTGGGATCTTCTTGTAGAAGGGGAATTTTTCTTTTGATTTGGAAAATAGTTGGATGGTTAACTGTATGGTTGTTTGATCACTTTTTATAAGTGTATAACTTAGGTCATAGGGAATTTAGGTGTTAATTTTAAGACTCAAGACTGCTATAATAAGTAAGCACTCCATTACTATAACTATTTCACAATGTACGTTATATATGGTTTTAAATAGGGACCTCAACCTTCCATTGTTCCTTTTGAGGCGTTTTCTATAAAATATTTTATTTTATTGAACCCTTAAAAGCCTATGTCATATTTTTTAAATAAATTTCTAAGTTGGGGAGTCCCGTTTTTAGTTGTTTTACATGCTTTAAAACTATAAATATTTCACATGGTTTCATTTGTTAATAATCATTGAATGAAATTGAAATAATAAGTTTTCCAATTGTGTCAACCCACGTTGATGAATACTTATATGATAGAAAATTTATCTTAGACTAAACATTCTATGTTTTTTATATTATATATAATTTAAATCTTCTTGAGAAATATTATTGTTCTATAAAGGAAATCAACGTATTCCACTTAAACCTAAATGAATTATATTTCAAAAAAACAAATCTAACCTTCAATGAAGTGGATGATTTGGGGGTGATGTAATGGATGGGATAACTAAGTGGGAGTGAGTAAGATTAAATTAAAATCATGATTATTACAAAACAACTTAAGGCATAATTTATATTAATAAAACTGGTTTTCTAAAGAGTCAGTGGTGTAATAAATTTTTATATAAAAAACATTGTGAATAAATGGATCATTTTAAGGTGCTTACTTAGGTGGATTTTATTATTCATTAAAATCAATTATTTAAACATAAATATGATAATAAAAACACTAATCTCTCTTTATAATCATTATTTCATAAATATAAAATCATAAATTCTTAATGAAGTGGAATGTGTGGGGATTTTTTTTTGAATTCATTGGGCCTGTATGGGTCTTCTATCACCAAGAGATAATTATATAAAAATACACCTTTGTGGGTTGGCATGTGGATGCATTGGACACGAGAAGCAGAGTATTGGGAGTGCTCTTGATCTAGTAGTTGGGTTCATGTTTATAGATTTTCATAGGTGTATTTATAAAGGAATGAACCAATAATACTTCATGTGAGATACATATACATTTATCTTGAGGTGTACAACCAATTGATTTTGTGTGAGCTACTAATCATTGGGAAAATACAGTGTTTTTAGTAAACTGGAACACACTTGTTTCATGGTTGTGAGTGTGGTCACCTACTATGAAACATATTTGTTGCGACTCTATTATTATGGTGAAGGATAATTGATATAACTATAAAATGGAATCATAGATATGGAATATCCAATGATGGGAAGAACAATATCAAATGCTTATGTAAATTATTATTATTACCCCAACCTTCAGGATAATGTGATGAAATTATAAAATAATGATTGATTTGCAATTAATCAAGGTGTTTTATAAGTATCTTTCATAAAGTGCCTCTCTCAGGATAAATGTCTTTGTGAAAATTCCAAAGTGGCTCTTTTGAAATGATTTAAGTGTTTTGAAACGTTTTATAGAGGGTTCTAACTCATTTTAAATGATTAATATTGTTGGGTCATGAAGTTTCATTGAATGTTTAAAAAAATAATTGTGGTTTTTTGAAAGAGTGTCTGGAACTGATTGATTTATTTTAAAAAGTTTGTGTTATTTTAAAGTGGAATTGGTGTAAATGGTTGGTTTTTAATGGGTTTTCAAATGTGATTTTTTAAATAGTTTTGAAAGGAAATTTGAACGGTATTATTTCCATAATCTTTTAAGATTATATTTTTATAGAATTAGGAAAACCATTACATTATATCAATATTTTGTGTATTTATTTTTTTTAATACTAATATCACTGAATCAAATAGGATGGATATGAATAATGAAAGGATGGATGCCAATCATTTGACAAAAGAGTATGGATAAGAAGTGAAAGAGTTCATCAAGTTTGAAAAAGATCATGCATATGACCCTTCTCAAACCCTTTTTCTATGTTTACATTGTTGTTATTCAAGATAGGTTAGTCCAAAGGTGATGGCAGAACACACGATCTATCATGGAATAGATTGAAGTTATAATTGTTGGAATAAACATGGGAAAAAATCGAATGTAGCTAGTGGCTGGGATAAGAGTGCATTTTAAGGATTATCTAATATGATTAAAAGTGTGGAAAATGAAGAAGACTGTATCAAGGACGTGATTAAAGAAGTTAATGATGATGAATATCCTATTGAGAAAATGACAATGATAGTTGAAGATAAAATTCTTGATTTCTCAAAATTGTTTTAGTAGTTAAAGAGTTCTGTAAAGATGACTTTTTATGGTGGTTTCTCTAAATATACAACAATATTAGCCATACATAAGCTATATAATTTGAAATCAGGAAATAGATGGCGTGATGCTAGTTTTAGAGAATTACTTTCTCTATTGAATGACTTTCTCCCAGAAGATAATGAGTTCCTGATCCAAACATATGATGCCAAAAAAATCTACGCTTGATGGGTTTGATCTATGAAGGAATACATGATTTTCCAAATGACTTTAAAATGTTCCTCAAGGACCAAAAATCACTTAGAGAATTCCCAAAGTGTGGTGATTATTGATACAAGAAAGATGAATCTGGTCCTAGGAAAGTTGTATGGTACTTTCCAATCATTATAGGGTTTAGGATCCTATATGGAAGTGAGGATACTATAGGGAAATTGACGTGGCATGAAGATATAATAAATAAATATGGGAAACTACATCACCCAATAAACTCTTCTCAGTGGAAGAGAATTGATCATGAGTATCCCGATTTTGGAAACAAGCTGAGAAACCTTTGTCTTACGTTATCTATAGATGAAGTGAATCCTTTTGGGTTTTAAAGAACTAATCACAGTACATGGCCAATTATGTTGGTAAATTATAACTTTCCACTATGGTTATGCATAAAATAAAAAAACATCAAGCTATCTATGATTATATAAGGACCAAAACAACCGGGTAATGATATTGATGATTATTTGGATCCATTGATCAAGGATTTGAAATTATTATTGTATTCAGGTGTTACATTGTATGATGCTTACAGAAATAATGATTTCACATTAAGAGCCATGTTTTATGAGAAAATAAATGAATTTCTTTCTTTTGTAAAATTTTTAGGTTATAACATTAAAGGAACTCATGGGTGTCCAATCTGCGAACAAAGGACAGCGTCAATTTTGTTGATACATTCATCGAAACCTGTGTTTCTAGGACATCAAAAATTTCTACCCCAATAATATATGTACCAATCTTGGATGAAATATTTTGATGGAAGTTTAGAAGAATGTAAAACATCGTCTCTACTAATAGGTGATCAACTGTTAGAGAATTAAAAGATGTGAACACTTATTTTGGTCAACCATTTTTGAAAAATATTATGAAAGCCTATTGGAAGAAGAGATTAGTTTTTTTAATGTCCATAATATAATTCTCTGTATTTCAAAAACTTTCTTGATGTTATTCATGTTGAAAAAATGTATGTGATAATTTCATCCGCACATTAATAAATGCAACTGAAAAAAACAAGGATGGAATTAAGGCTAGGTTTGACATGGTTGACATGGGAATACGAGAAGAGTTGGCACCAGTGAAGGGTGAAAAATGAACTTTTCTTCTTCTAGTTTATTACAATCTTTCTGGGTAGGAGAGATATCCGTTTTTCAACTTCTAGAATGACATAAAGGTTTGAGAGGGGTATTCATCAAATATCAAGAACATCGTTTCAATGACTAATTTAAAGTTAATGGTTTTGAAATCACTTAACTACCACATTTTAATGCATGATCTAATTCCTATATATTGACGTTGAATTTTCTCAAAAATGTTTATTATACATTAACAAATATATGTTTTGTCTTCAAATCTATAGGCATCAAAGTTATAGACCCAACGAAATTACTGAGTATGGAAAGGGAAATTTCCATTATATTATGTGAATGGGAAATGTTCTTCCCACTGACAATATTTTATATGATGGTTCACATGGTGAGATAGATTATACTATGTGGTCTTGTACGCTATAGATGGATATACCCCATTTTACGGTATATGATGATTTTGAAAGGGTATGTCAATAATCAAAGTTGGTAAGAGGGTCATATTGTAGATCAATATATTGTTGAGTAAGCCATTGAATTATGTACCAAATACATATCTGGTGAGGATAGTACTAGTATATCAAAATATCATCACACTAGGCAGCTTGTGGGTGAAATAATTTCTGGAAGATATGTTGTCATAATCAATATTACAAATCAAGATCAGACCCACCTTTAGGTTTTACATAACAGTTTGGAGCATGACCCATATGTTGAAACCCACAGACCAATTATTTGGCATTTTAATCCCTCAAGGTATGAAAAATGAATATCAACTTCACATAATCAATAGTTTATAGGATGTTTTCTAGAACATATATTTAAGGTGTCAGATTAAAATCTAGACTCAATTTCAGAACGACTTCGACGCATAGCCGAAGGATCAAGTGTGTATGTATTATCTTATAATGAATCTGTAATTAAATGACATACATTATAGACTAATGAACATGATGAAGACAGTACCATGAATAATAGTGGAGTTACACTTGTGGCTGAAGCAATGCATGTTTCCAATGCTATGGACAGAAATCCAATTTATGTGAATATGTCATACTTTGGAATCATCGAACAATTATAGGAGTTGAATTATACAAGATTCCAAGTGAATATTCTTCAATGAAAGTGGGTTAATAATATGAGGGATGTAAAAATAGATGACTTGGGATTTTTGAAAGTTGATTTCAGTATGGAAGGGTACAAAGATGAACCATTTATAATGGAATCATAGGCAGTACATGTATTTTATGTTCCAGATCACACAAATAAAAACTGGTCAATTGTCCTATTATTGACCAAAACTCCTGAAGGGTCAGATGAAAATCCAATGGAGGATGATCCTTTAATTGGTAATTCACAATCATTTCCCATCAGTCCCAATGTTGGTTTCATTTTTTATGTCTGAGGAGATCACAATGAAGGGATTTGGATAGTTGATAGATGGGTCAAATCCATTCATCCTTTAAAGAAAGATAGTTAAATAATCAGGTTATATATTTTTTATAATATACACCATGTTACCTTATGTTATTATCTATTCAATGATTTTTTATGTAATCTAAATTAAACATTAAACCACTTAGGCAGATAATAACTTGTACATGTAATGATGCTCCCAATCTTAAGTCATAACAAGTCTCTCAAACTAATGATGCTCGTAGTGCAGGGGAACTACAAGTCTCCCAAACTAATGCTTCTCATAGTATAGAGTAACAATAGGTCTCTCAACCTGTTATTTCTTGTTGTGCATACGAGCAAAAAGTTTCTCAACCTACTGCTACTGCTCCCAGTGCATAGGTACAACCACAATAAGCACATGCTGATAGTAGCACTCTAGAGGAACATATTGATGATGTTGAAATTGCGGAAATGGTAGGAAACAAAATTGTAGAAGCATAGAAAAAATAGGAGCATTGTAGTTTGACAATGTTAGAAAATATCCTTAAGGAAAAAGTGAAAGGCATAAAATATGAGGTTGTATGGAATAAGAAGGGCCATCATATTAACCCCAATATAACCATGTTTAGTAGTTACATTGGAATCATCACTCAACAACACATGTTGATTGATGTATTGTCATGGAACCGTGTTGTCACCAAGATTAATACACTAATGTGGGGAGATATTATGGTAACATTATGATAAAATATCTTTAATTTACTAAAAAAATGAAACATTAACTTACTTGTAATCATCCCTTGTAGAGTGCATTTATAGTAGATGACTCACACAAGGACTATGTATTAAGGGATGTTGGAAGGATTCACATAATATTTCAGAAAATTTTAATGATATATTTTCATAAATATATTGAAGGAAAAATAAACCCATACCCACCTCCTCTTTTAGCACACCTAATAACCCAAGGAGCTTTGGATGCATTTACTAGCCATTATGTGTAACAGTCTTTTCAGGTACATTGTGTTTCGTAATACATTGTTTAAATATGCATGTATTCATCACTTTGATTGATTGTTTTTTTATTTATGAAAGAAAAAATGAGTACTGAAAATAAGGAATGAACATAAAAACTAGTGTACCCCTCCGGTAAAGAAAGGATGGGGTACGCTTCACTTGAATAGAAATTGGTAAGTATTTTAAATCTACTGTAATAGTTTTATGTGACATAAAACAACAAAATAACTATTTTCCTCTGTTTATATCAATATTTATGAATATAAATCCAATATCACTTCCATACCATGCTTTGTGCTATAAAAGTAGGCACATGAAAATAAAGAATGAACACTAATAAATGAAAGCACACAAAAAATGTGGGAAACATGTGTAAGTGTGACATAATAAATATTTGTTTAGATTTATATTGATATTAAATAACAATGATTAGTTATTTTACTATATTTTTAATATGAAATAGTTACAAGAATAAGAAACATCCAAACTGGATGCAGACATACATTCAGTGGCATTAAAGCAGCTAGAAAAGTATGGTCGTGTCAGAGGTGCAGGTTTTAGGGTGACACCCCAAACATTTTTCAAGAAAGGAATAGGAGGATCAAAGTGAAGAAATGAAAATGATGAGAGAAAGAGTAGATATCCTTGAATACAAAATGCAATGGTATTGACATATTAAAACAAATATTATGGTGGGGGTAGAAGAGAAGAAGAAACTCAAGAACAACCAGCGTGTGAAGATTCTACCCCACCCCCACCAACATTGAGGTGAGCCATTACACTCAAAAACTTATCTTAGCTATGGTAATCAATGGTATAATAATTTTTTCTATCAAATTTGAATTAGGTTGAAACTAATACCTTTATTGTACTGATATTCTACAAGGTTAAAACTACTATGATTTATATCTATCAACATCGACCCATCACCTTGTAGCAAGGGCTACAATGTTCAATATCCCGAACATCATGCTTACCAACAGACCACTTCCAATATGTCATCTGAAAGTGTTTCTTAATGTAGCCCATGATCCGAGAACCAGGATACCTATTCCAATTGATGATAAATATATTCATAAGGCCTAATAAATTCTTGGAACATTCATCACATGTCCGTCACAGCTTGTAAAAAAACAAGTTGACAAGGATGGATTCATTTTCAATTTATTTTTCATGATAAAACTTTAATAGTTAATGAAACAATGTCTGAACCGATGTATGCTATTATAGAAATACACATGGTAGGGGGTGAAAAGAAATAATGGATCAAAACCATCCCAATGATCAACTAATATATTTAAATGATCTACCAAAACTACCTTAAGCCTACCCGTTCTATATCCTCTTTTATTATCATTGCAGGCTCATGTGAATATGAAGTTGAATAATGGTGGTACACCCGCAATTGAATTTAATGGAAATATGTACAGTGGGGAAGATCTAGATTTCATTTATGCTAACAATGTAAGTTAAATATTGGAGTATGATTGGCTAGAAGGCTCAGTTGTAAACGTATACATGAGGTATGATTTCATGATTTGATTTTCCAAAAGTGGATATACTATGATATTTATGACTAAATAAATTTAATCTTTTTTGTAGGATTATATATGAAAAAAATTGAAGGTATTTATCCATAAACAATAATTTGGACTCATTAGTCCCCAAGTCACCACTAAAGGACAAAAAAATAGAATCCAATAAAGAGAGTGAAATAGTGGCTGGCCTGCTCAAAATTTCTAATAGAAAAATTATGAATGAAAAATTCTTCTTAATACCAACGATGTAGGGGTAAAACTCTACAATTTAATCATATCAAATTTATTTTAATTTTTTTGATTACTTATTATTTTTTTGTTCATATGCAATGTTGGATTCTCATTGTGGTCAATTTGAATACTCCAATGATTTATTTTCTTGATTCAATGTATGGGTATCCAACAAACTGATCACACATGAAAGTGTTTATCAATTTGAAATACACAACATCCAACTTTTTAGAACTAAAAATATAGTTATATAATTTATATTATCTTTGAATAATTATTTTGTTATGATAGGGAAGTGCATGGATATTGTTTACATCATTGAATAAGGCCACAGTGAAAGGAGAAGATTCACCACAAGTACTATAACTGGATAACTATCAGGGTATATATAATAATATTTCACTATCCAAACACATATAACAAAATTAATTATTTTTCTAAATTTTTATACAATGTTTGAAAAAACAAATAGAAAATAATATGGTCATTATGTTGTAAATTTATGAAATAGATCACATTTAATTAATAAACTAGTAACCCTAAAGAGGTATTTTTAAATATAATTACTATTTCATTTAAAATATTTATTAATCCTTTGTTTATTTATAATTTTCAGTACTACCATGATTGTCAAAAATATTAATATTCACAAGATGATATAGACTCATTTAGAAACGAATGAGAAACATACATGATGGAAGAATGTACACAAATATAAGGAAGATGTGACCTATATGACTTGAAGTGTCTATTTTTATATAAAATTGATTGTATTTTTAGTAAAAAAACAAGCGACATACTGAAAATTAAGAAAACACATTAAGATTAATTTGGAACATTATGAAAATGATCCATAAGTCATTTGTGATGTGTAGGAATCTACCACACCTAAATACAACACACAGTGTGAACGTTATGACTTGAAGTGTGTATTTTTATATTAAATTAGCAATAAATTTAGAAAAAAAACAAGTTACATACTGAAATACAAGAAAAAACATTAGGATTGTTTTGATACTTTACTAAAACAATCCAACAGTCATTTTTGACATGTAGGAATCAATCACAACTCAATCAGACATAAAGTTTGACCAATATGACTAAAAGTGCCCATTATGATTTTAAAATTAAAATTTTAGCTCAAAAATGTCACTCAATGAAAACCAAGAAAACTCCCTCCGATTGTCTTCATAATTTAATACAAAGATTATTAAGTTATTTTTCACATGTTTGAGCTATTTTCATGTCAAACTGACGCACTATGTGACCGATATGAGTCAAAATGTGTGTTTTTAGTTTGGAAACATATTTTAGTAAAAAAACACAACTGAGATACTAAAAACTAAGAAAAAAAATTCAGATTGTTTTGATACTTTAGTAAAATTATATATAAGTCATTTTTGACATATAGGAATCAACCTAACCTCAATCTGATCCACGATGTGACAAATATGACTCAAAGATTCTCTTTTTTTTAAATTGACATTAATTTTAGTAAAAAAGCACTAGTGGCATACTGAAAACTGAGAAAACACATTAAAATTGTAATGATAATTTATAAAAATGATCTATGAGTCCTGTTTTATGCATAGAAATTATCCCAACCTCAATATAATTCAATATGTGACCAGTATAAATCCAAATGTGTGTTTTTATTTAAAAATGACTTTAATTTAAGTAAAAAAGAACAAGTTTCATACAGAAAACTGAGAAAATTCATTCAGATTGATTTGATACTTCAAGAAAACAAACCATGTGTCATTTGGGATGTGGATGAATCAAAAAAACCTCAATCCAATGTATAGTGTGATCAGTATGTCTAAAAGTGTCTTTTACCAGTTTAAAATTTACATTTTAGCTCAAAATGTATCACTCATTGAAACCAAGAAAACACAATAGTATTGATTTGATACTTTTGGTCATTGATACAGATGTAATTTGTGACATGTATGTAGTAGTATCACATCAAACTGATGCAAGATGTGACTGATATGTCTCAAAAATAATGTTTCTGGTTTGAAATGATATTTTTGTAAAAAAACACAACTGACCAAATGAAAACTAAGAAAACACATTTGGATTGTTTTGATACTTTATAACAATGATCCATGAGTCATTTGTGATGTTTAAAAATCATCCAAACCTCTAACCGAAAAACTCGTGGGTGTACTTTTATAAAAACACTATATCACAAGCACCTAGGCCTTTATTAGTTCTATTTCAAGCGTTGTTAATGTCCCCCTTTATCATTTCTATTTTTGGTGATGATAAAGGGTATCTTTTATCCATGCTAAAATAACACTGATGGTGCGGGGGGGGGGGGGGGGTTCAGTGTTTTTAGTACGGATAATGGACCCCCTTTATCAGTGATTTTTTAACATTGATAAAAAGGACCCCCCCTTTATCTTTGCTGAGATTAATAACGCTTGTCTAGCACTGTTAAAAGAGGTTTCTAGTTCTTTTGAAATCCCTAACTGTAGTAGTGTTATGATGTGTTTAATGATTAATTTCAAGTTGCACACAAATATTTGGATGATTCATAGTTGGGATTCTATATTTCCCTCTAATAAATTGTTTATGTTTTATATCTAATGAGATTAGAATGTTGTGTGTGAATATGATAACATTTTTATCCGTTCATATAATTGTGCATGGACATGATCACATTATTCTTTGTTCCAAAAATAGAAAGAGGAAATTATTTAATTATGCTTTTCCCCATGATTATTCATGGAAATAATTGTGTTGTGCATTTTTCACATGGTTATATGTGTACATAATCATGTATATCTTTTGTCACATGATGGTACATGGAAAATATCACATATTTATATATTCATAAGATAGTTCCTAGATATGATAACATTTTTATTTATTTACAATTTCATTGTTTACTATAATTATTCCATAATTATATTTCATATGACTATTATTATGATTCATGGTTAATGTTAATTATCTCACATTTTTATTCCATGTAACATGTTTATTCATTTTAGATTACATGTACTTATGTCATGAATTATCAAGAAATAATATTTTTATATGATTTTAATAATAAATTTATCATATTCTCATATTTTATCATAATCTTATTATCCAAAACATGATGACATGATGGCGAGTTTTTCATTAATAAGAATTTGGTCTCACTCAGTTCTTATGTTTTCATTCCCATGGTTAAGAAGATATGCATAAGTTATGAGACATCTGAAAGGGGTTCTATTGAGGTTTGTTTGTGGAGAAATGTTCATGTGTATCGTAAAATAAATATTTTTTCAGTTATTGATCCTAAAAAACACAAACCTTTCATTCTTGGGATTTTTTGGTTTTTTGTGATACATAATGTTTAATTTATAGAAATGATGTAAAATAAAGATATGTTCAGTTGTTGGTTCTCAATCACCTATTGTGCCATATGTTGGGGCCATTATCTCACATTGAAAGCAATACCCCTTCCCAAAGAAACATGTAGAGTGCCTAGAATTTCTCTTGTGGTAAGTTCAGAGGGAAACATGTATCCCACTAGCCCCGTTTAGGGTTTTTTTGAACTTGTACACCAGGTGTATGATCCAGACAAATTAATCATATATTTTGAGTATTTTTTTCGGTATATTATAATGGAGTCATATTTTCTCCCTTAAAAGGCTATTTTCACTACAATATTAGTATATTTTAGTTTTATATCCAAATAGATGACAACAAGGATCGTGTATGGTTAGCTGAGTCTCGTCAGGGATAATAATACCTTGGAGGAATGTTGTGATAGGGCACGGGTCCCCCTTATTCATTTAACCTGGAGGTTCTTACTTCATTATATAATCAAGCTATGGGTCTTTCATATACACATGGGGCTGGTACTCCCCAACGCAGATGAGGTGTGGGTCCCCTACACACTATTGACATGGTTTAGTACTTTCCTATAATCTTATGGTGTAGGTCCTCTATCTATGTGGTTGATTCTACCTTGACCAATCTCTTTCCTAGATGAGGTAAGAGTCCCCCATTATAGTCCTAGAGAGGTAATGTTGGGTTTTTGGATTTGGATTATAAATATTTTTGTAGCTACATGCTTATTTCTTCTATAGCAGGGATATACATAATATGGATCTATCCTTGGTTCCATGTTCTATCACTTATAGTACAACTGAGTGTTTAAAATGATAGGGGTTAATACTACCTTAATTAAAATATTTTCTATGTCAAGGTATGTGTTCTCAAATTGGTTCGTAGAATGATTAAGGTATTATTGGTTGTGGATGAGTGGGTGCACTACCCCCTTGGATGATGTGCATGAATTAGCAATGAGTAGGCCCCCTTCATTATTTTTCGTAATTTTTTTGTGGAAGGTTGGTATAGTTTAGATACTTTGATACTTTTTGATTACTTATGAAATCTTGGGATTCCTTTTAGATGTGACATATGGTTGGATATTGACTTAATACTTTTTGTGATTTCTTTTTCTTAGAGATTCCTTGGTTTCCTTTGGTGTTTAAAACATCATGGGTTAGATATTAGATAATCAGGTCTTATTTTTTTAAGGGTATTATAGTTATATAGAATATTTGGCTTATTATTTCTTGACTTCCACTTGGTTACTCCTATATACCATGGGATTTGAGAGAATGAGTTTTCATTGATTTTCCAATGTGGCTTCAGGTCATCCTACCAAGTATGTTTATACTAACAGATATATGAACCTCAGGATAAAATAAGTTGTTTATATGAAAATAATGCACTATTTCTGTGATTGGTTTTAAATGTGGAGTTGGTGTAACTTGTTTAAATCTAACATCAGGAACCCTTACTAGATGCTGAATTGGCGATGCATAGTAGTACTTAGAGGTGATGGTAGAGAGTGGAATTTGTGTGTTGAGATAGCTTAATTTGGGGACTAATTAATCACAACTACGTATGTTGTTTTACCTTTTAGGTTGTTTACTTCTATCATTCCCCATTTTATTATGTATAACATATTGGGTTATAATTTATGGGTTATAGTGTTGACACCTTAATTTTATACATTGTATTTAGTTTTAGTTATGTTTTTGCATTATTATATTTTTTTGTGGAGGTTTAAGTTGTGTATATATTGATTGGGATAATCCCAAAAAGTTGAAGGATATGCCTAATGTCATACGCTATGTTAAATTACAATTTCATCCAAAGGGAGGTCTCATGACTCCTAAACTCAAAATTGATCTATGTCTCATTAGAGAAAAATCTAGCTCACTACATTCTAATGAATCCATTGATCAAGGGCCCCAAAACCCATAGAAAAAACCAATTCTAGGATGTGATAATTGAAGTTATATTCCAAAATAGTTGTTTTTATATTTTACCACTACCTATAGACTTTTAGAAAGGAAACTCTCATCGCAAGGATCATTACACTAGCCAATGAGAACATCCATCTAACTATCACTCATATCTATGACATGTCACTGAACTATTCTATATAATCCCATAATTCAAGGATACTTTCCTCCCCAAGGAGATAAATTCCATATACTAATAACCAAACCATGCCACAATTCACATGAATTAATCTTCAAATAAAATACTTCCCTAATCCACTCATTACTATATGTCACCTAAAAAAGATGATCAGAGCACACAACCCAATTCTCATTAAGGGTAGAAATTTGAACCACCCCTCTTCTTCATTACATACACACTAACATATAATACAAAAATCATGCTAAATCATTATCTATATAAAATTACATATAATTTATTCTATGATATTGTTAATTAATTCAAAAATTCCCATTACTTAGAGAGATGGTTCGGTCCAAGATCCAGCATATCAGATGACAAGAGCAGGTCAACACTGATGATGCCAACAAAAGGCTCAAAATCAATTATTTTACCATTAGTGTACTAATATTTATATGAAATTTCTAATATATACATAAATAATTAAACTAATATATATTCATATCCTAAATAATTAGTTTCATAGTGCATTCCCAAGTGCTGTCCATTTGTTGAAAATTTATGAATAATGTACTATTTATATCTCTTCGGGGAAGTCTATGTGTCTTTTTTTGTGAGAATTTATATCAAGGATGGAATTACTCACATGTTTTTTAATCACCACAATATTTCCCATATCCCACTATGTTACCATTATTATACTATAATCCTTAAGTATCCTACAAAATTAAAACACCCACCAATTGCACTCTAATCAATGAAAGCTCACCTGTAAAACTCTATATAACACGTATAAGTCTAGGGAGATTCAAATTTCACCCAATAGCAAGTTAAAATTATTATCAATTATTAAAAGATGAAACAAAAATTTTCAAAACGTTTATGAATTTATTTTATATCCAATAGGAATCCAATTCTACCATATAACAAGACTACTATTTAAGTATGCTCAGGTCCTCTAAAATCTGTCATATGGATATATCCCACAATGTACCAACTTCTACATTGATCTCATATCATAATTACAACCACTGATGTAAAACACACTATCCTAATATTTTAAATCACTACCAACTATTTCCCAGACAATACATTGACCGTGAACTCATAAAAAAATGTGGATGTTGAGAACTCCTCTATTAGCCAGGTTAGGCAGACTGTCCTTGGAGTCAATAAACATAATAAATATATAATAAAACACCTATAATGTATATATATGATTCATTACATCCCCTTTAATAATTTTAGTTCATATACTAAATTCCCAGTCATTTTCATCAATAATATTCATGCTTAGGAGTATGTTAGTCAATATATCATTAAAAAATTCCTCAATTGTGACTACATAAACTAGAGATACTTAGTAACTCATAATCAAAACTACCCTAACCAATCCCCACATGTGACCAACTATATAATTTATCCTACCACTTAGATACTAATCTATCATGTTTTGGATATCCGATAAGTGAACTCACCAAGACCTCCACTAGGATAGGGGTTGGAGACTAGATCTATTGTATCAGTATAAATATGGGATGAATTACATATAATATACCTATACGATGCTATCATACATCCATATACACCATGATATTCATGAAATATAAAACCAAAACATGAAAAAATACTTATATATAACAATTTCCCAATGATTCAATACACAATGATACAAATGAAACCTAATATTAAACTCACACATCTCAAATAGGTGGAATCTAGATTGGAGTGATATGAAGGTGGATGTAATCATGAGATACCCTCTCCATCAAAAATAAATATGTGCTTCCGATCTCCCAAAATCATGACCATTCATCGTCTCAGCTACTGACCAATGTGTACACAAGGAAGAAATCAAATAAGTACCCACATTAGGGTGAGCATAACAATACCCAATATGTCCATCCCTAGTTGTAAGGTTACCCCATAACCATAAAGTGTTTATGTGAATTAATAGAATTTAATGTGTAGAAAATCAGGACTTACTCAATGTCTTCACCATACAAAACTAGGACCAATCCTGATCAATCTACCCATAACTAACATCCATCCAGATCACCGATTAAAAATGTTTCCAAATAATGAAACCCAAACCATATCACACAAACCATTTCATTATTTTATCCTAATAATTTACTATGGGTGAAATAATAGTTAGTTATTAGAGAAAATACAAATATCTACCTATCATGTAATAACTATAGAAATACACATCTTCTTACATCTTAGAAATAATGGATGGAATACATGTATCCATATATAAGATATGCATTAGAGGAAATATAGATCTCTATGTATATCTAATTATTTAAAATAAATACACATATTTTATTAGAGAAATATAAATCTCCTAAACATGCTATGTATATGTATCTAGATTCCAAATGAGATACACATCTTCAAGTATAAAGATGTATATTGGAATACTAAAGAAAAAACATATCTCTTGGGTTGCAACTATAAATTATGTTCTCACAATCCCAAAGTAGTGGGTAATGAGTAAAAATATTATTGAGTGAGTTATAATCTTCGTTTAACTCATTTGTATGGGTGATAAAGAGTTAACCACTTTGTTGAATTACAACCCATCGTATTCTTATATCAAAGATGCTGGAGGAATTTTCCTTCCCCACCCATCCCATATATTGTGTTATTTTATTGGGGATACATGAGGAATTACTCTTCTCAATCTATCCTAAACCAAATACATTAGAGGAATTACTAATCCCTAATAATATCCTAGAAATTTCAGACCCATATCACCATAGAGTAGCAAGCTAGAGGTGGAATATATATGTAGATGTCATCATTGGTCTTTATAGAGATCAACGGGAGAGACAAGGTAAAATCACTATAATCACACTATAACCCTATATAGATGGTGAGAGTAAAGAAAATCCAACACTCTAACCCTACAAATAAGTAACTATCTATTTTTTGATGTATCATATCATAAGTAATATGTGTATTCACAGTCAATCATACAATCAAGTATATCTTATCCACCATATGATACTTCTCATGTAACAACCTGACCACTATATCATCCTTAATTAATACAACTATTTAATCCCATATAAAGTTAATAATAACTCAATAGGAAATAAATTATACTTCTTGAATTATCACGCTAGCCATATTCTAACCTAAAAGAAAAAAATTTACACTTCATCATCACCGAATGACACAATATTGTCAATGAGGTTCCACATTCATCACTTGTAGTTATTTATCAAATATAATTCAATTATTAAAAGTGTTATTTTAAATTTTTTGGCACATTATAGATTTTTTATATCTATTTCATCACCAGAAGTTTTTACCCTCCTATATAACCATCGTTACTTCACTAAGTTGTACAACCTTTCCCCTTTATCACATGAATATTTATTCAAAAGATTCTAGTAACTTAGTCCCTACTGTTCAAGACATCATTCGGTATAATATTTCATTGATTATTATTCATTTTCTGAGAATTACACATTTTTTATAGTCATGTAACAATCTTAAGGATTGCCTCTCTTTAATATTATAGCATTATCTCACATTCATCCTTAACTCATATCAGTATCCACTATTATCAATCCTTTTGGATTTAATCATTAAAAAAATAATTACTGCAATAATAAATTTCATTTTGTATCTTTTTATAATAGAATTATTTTATATCATCCAAATAACCCCATAGAGTAATGAGAATTATAATTAAAATAAGGAATCCACCACTTCTAATTATCACTACTTCCCTCATTTAGGCAGTTGGTTCACACTATTCTTTATTTATTTAATAACCCATTTTAATTTCAATAATTATTTCATTACACTTAATTAATATCTTCTATACAAGATATATGTAATAGATATCCTAAATTCGCTATTTCATAATGAATTCATATTATTTATAAGTTTCACCAACATGATTTATAGTTAATCATGATTAAATACGATGATCCAATTAGTAATTGAATTTCCAACAGTGACCAGTTGATTATCCAAAACCATTAACCAACTCCTATGGTGATGGAGCCCATCTAATTTATATATCCAAGATCCATATCTCACCCCATCATTATTTATTCAATGTTATTATTTTTTAATAAAAAAAATATTTACATAATTACTCAATAAATTCTACCATCCCATTCTAGAAACTTATATTCAAACAACTTTGTTCCACTAAATAATATCATTTCTAGTGATTAGAGATGATAATTATTTATAATTATTTACATAAAAAATTTCTTAATTATTGTTATTAAATAAGAATAATTTTCATAACAATTTGTTCAATTTTATATAATTTCTCTCAAAGAGATTTTCAATTGACCCAATCGTGTTTCCTTGGGGTCTAGGATAAAAGGATTCAAACTAAAATTTTCTTATATATATTCAACTTCTTACAACCCCCACACAAAAAATTATGTTTTCACAATAGTGGCACTACATACCAACCCTACACATTGGCCACACCGACCCATAGACTCCTGCACTCCTAATACTTTGGAACCATCTGACCAATGAATCATTTACAATTATATGGTTCTGGGTATGTCATGCCACATTTTTTATTTTGTTAATTCAATTATATGGATTTAATGATGGTCCTACATCCCTTCCACATGTCACATCGCTCTTATCTAGGGTTAAAACAGTGGTGCCTAGGCTGTCCTATTATTTTGGTCAAAAATAATGCTTTAATAACTTCATCTAAGCCATTTCTTGATCCCTTAGTCTATGGATAAAAAGTCTTAGCATCAAATCACTGACTAGAAAAATGATCTCTTCCCATTAAGGTATCAATTTATTCCCTACATGCACCACCATTTTCCAGTGTTGATGGGGTTTTTACTAGCTCTGATAATTCCAAAAATTCATTCCCAAGATGTAGATTACTCTTGATTCTTGATTTAGACATAGTTTCTCATGATTCAAACTCAATTATCCCTAGATATAATATGGGAATTTTAGTATAGTGAAACTTCTATATAATATTTCTCATAATGAACAACTACAATTAGGATGATTCTAAAGGCAGTGAATTCTTTTTAACATTGGGTTTCTAACATTATATTATAGGCTTAATGAATTAATAAAAAACATTTTCAATAGTTTTCTAGACTCTAATGTGGAATCTATGTAAATTATCTTCAAAATATTTTATAGGATTTTTATGAATCCATCTGCATTTATTTATTCATAATAAAGTGAAAAAATACCAAATAAATAAATAAATAAATTCCAATATTTAGGAATAATATGTTTAGATATAATTTTTAGAAAAAATACATAAAAAATGACGATTCCTATTTTTTTTACATTAGTTATCTTTGTTAAAAACTCACTTGAATTATAGTGATCTCTCAAGTGGTACTTCCATAAACATAGATCTCCCATAGTTTTTATCTCCAACAAGTTAGGGATGGTGGAGGCTAGGTTAAATAACAAAATAAATGTATTATTAAATAGATAATAATTCATTTAAAAGAACTTATCTATCACTAAAACAACCATGACCATGACTAAGCACTATAGAACTCATAATCTAGGGTTATCCCACCATTTTAGACTCAATAATGTAGTATTTTTTTTAATATTCTATCATTTTCATGGTTAATTTAATGATATACCAGTTTTGAATAAAAATTAATATTTTTCCTAAAAACTAGATATTGTTATCGATGAAGATATTAAAGCACTTCATTTAAATTAAATTGAGTGCTATATAATCTATCAAAATTTTTTTGAGCATTAGATTTTGATTATTAGAAAAGAATCATTGGGAAGAAAATTAGGTTGTTAGATATTATATACTATAATTTTTTATATATATATACATGTATAAACAATATATGTGATACTATTAACATAGAATAATATCCTTTTAAATAACATTAAATTTATATTGGATTATATATTTAAATTTATAAAAGTTGTGATTAATATTAATAAAACCAAATGAAAACCCTAATTAACATCCCAAATAAATAACATTTTCATAGAAAAACTAGTTATAAACCATTAATAATAATACAAAATTATAAACATGCTACTAAAACCTAAATAACACCCATGATTCTAGTAATCATTCTATAAAAGCGCACATAGAAAGTGGGAGATAGGTTTTCAATGTAGATTTTTAAATATAGATTACATGTTTAGACTACAACATGATGATTGGAATGATAGTCGATGACATGGAAACAATAGGGTGATGTCATGAGTGTAGATTAGTGGGGGATTTCATTGGAGTCTATGGAAGAGTCGGATGCTATGTTGGTATTCTGTAAAAATAAAGTATTATAAGGGTTGGGTGTTTTTGACCATCTATTTGTTATAATTCTATTGTTATGGTTTTTAAAAACCATAATATAAAATGATATAATTTTTTAGTTTTTTAAAACCATAGAAATATTGTCACACTTACCATTTATAATTATGGTTTTTAATAACTATAATAATAGTAAACTATTATTGTGGTTTTTAAAATTTTAACAATATCTCTATCAGCGTAGCCAAAAAATATAGTAGTGACTGCCCTCAATGGCTTAATAAATACCTATCTATATTGAAAAAAATCTCATTTGTATCATATTAAATATTAAAACATATCAATTGTGGGTATTTCATTGTATAGACTCTTAATTAATATTTTTTATGTGCTTAATTTTTTGTATCCTTCTTTTAATATATCATTGACTCAATTGTTTTCAATTACATATTTCATCAACTTAGTTATATACCCAAATAACTTTCCTTATAGTGAGTGACTAATTACTGAGTATCCTATATTTTTCATGTGTGTTATATCCAAAACATTTTGGATATTATCAATTTATTATCTACAATAAATATATTTTACTATCATTGATTACGTTTTTGAGGAACCCATATCATCTTCTTTGTTGTTCTTATTCATTGCACCATATTTATTACCTATTTCCACATTACTATACAATATACTATAAAATAAAAATACATAATCATTTTTTAAAACATGAATCATATAGTAGTAATTAAAAATATCTATTTTCCATAAAACTTCTTTTCATACTAACTAAATACAATCTGAAAATAATATAATATCAAATGGATGTGTCCAAAAATTATTAAATTATCATGGTATGAATGATAGTTATTAAATTATATATATATATATATACATATATATATATATATATAATGGTATTAATATTCATATTATGTTATATTTCTAGTGCTTGATGTGCATGATACATGTATATTACCTACTCTCGATTGTACTGGGTGAACTCAATTTTATATTTTTCAATTGAAGATATTTTTTATTTTTATGTCATCTATTAAAGTAGATTGATTATTTTTTTCACAATATATCTAGATATTAGAGAGCGTAACTACTTATTTACATATTTTGGTTCTAAATTATGGTTTGATGAATGGGTTAGACTCTTCAGATGTGCATATTATACATGATTCTCTTTGTTTTATTTTGTTGGTAAGATCTAGTTGAAGGATCCTATTCGATCTCCTAAATATTTGATATCTATGTTCTTGAATAATTATTTTATTAATTAAAAAATGTTTTGTGAGAATATTATCACATATAAAAAATGTTTTATATCAAATCTATGGGATAAAAAATATAAAAAATCATCGATAGTGGATGAGGTCCTTATTTTTTTAGAATTAATGGGAAAACTCATCACCCTGGATGTTTACTCCCAAATGAATATTTATTCCCCTAATATTATAGAAATATACATTTAAATTTGTTATATATTCTGAATTATAATGATTTTAAAAAATTTGTGTTGTTGTTTTCATGATATTATTGTAATTATTTTATTTTTAACTTTTTGGTGATAAAAATCATCTCATCCCTTGTACACATCACTTGATTGTGGAAAACCCATAATTAATGTAGGCTAATTACAATCTTCTTGAATAAAATCATATAATAGCTAGAGATTTTATAAACTCTCATAATTATATGAACACGAATATTGGCTACTTACATATAGTTATTATGATTCAATTACATATAAATTACCAACTAAACTTAAGATTTTTATATATATATTTACAGATATTAATGATTTGAATAATGATAGGTTTATCATCATAAAAAAAACTAGAAAACTGTAATTTATACATGAACTTCAATATATATATCTTTTGTTTTAATACCCATCATTTTTATAACTAGAAAAGATTAGTACAATGAGATTATTTTTCTACAGTTAACTTTTCCCAGTTTGTCACATATGTTTGAGAAAATGACAATGAGAGAATAATTTTATCACTCTCTTCAATTTCATAATAAGTAGAAATCCAATCTAGTAAACTCAAGGAGGATTCCTAAATAATTTATTGTGGATTTTTATGTAATATTTTAGTCTTAATGATTATGTTTTATTTATTACACCATAAAAAAGTGTTGAAATTTATAATGGTTTAGAAGATTTTTTGAGAGTTGAATGTGAGGGGTATTATTTTGGAATGCATATTATTCTACTGTCTTCCTTAATTGGAGGTATTATATATACAACACAAAGTTTATAGGGTAAAATAGAGAATTTCAATTGAGTTTTATATCTAGATATTTTATATTGTTCACATATAATCCAATGTAGATTGAGATTGATAGATTTATTAATGAAAAAACAATCAGGATCAAGACTATAAACAAGTACGATAATTTTTTTTTTAATTTTAGGTATTTTTATATTTTGAATTATTTAAAAAATATAGTTTTTTTAGAAATCATATAATATGTAATTAACATATTTTCCAAATTTTCATGTCTCAAAATTACACTTTAATGTTACAATTTATTCATGTTTTTTTGGTATTCATGTCTTATAATTTTATGCAGTTGTATATACAATTCAATTAAAAAAAAAACTATCCCTCATGCCTATATACTTATTTTTCACAATCTAAAGTAAACAATTATGAAACCTTATAAAAAATATAAAACTACTTGTATAGAAACTCTAGATGTGTAAATTGAACCATTATTATATGAGTTAGTTAAAAACATCAGGGTACATGGCTATATAGTTAGGATAACCCTCAATCCCCATGTATGAATAATATTAATGGTTTAATTTTTTTTTCAAAATAAATTCATTAAAATTAAAACTATTGTCAATTATGGAAGTAATATCTTTAAAAGAAGAGACACTAGTAAAAATTTATTAAAAATTTACATTTCCCTAAAAAACGTTTCATATTTCCTTATAACCCATATTTATTAATGAAATTTTAGGTTCATAAAAACATGTAGAACTCCAACATCCCATTATAATTAAATTATTTGTTAACATATATAAATAAAGGTCATGATCGAGTGACTATATCTATTTATGAATCCAACAATACTAAACCTATAGATGGATAAGTTAATGAGATCAAAATGAATTATGACTATCTATATATATCTGCCTATAAAAAATTAGGGTGAATTATTTTCTATGGTATCTATTATATATTCCCTCCAATAGAGATATTCCAATTCCACTTACCTTGGAAAAAAATATAAGCTTCAAAAATGATTTATCAATTGAAAAAATTTAAACAAGTCACCGAGTTTAGTGAAGTATGTTAATTTCTTCATTTAATGAAAATTAAAAATATCATGATGTTATAACTATTAAATATATTGAATTTATTTCCAAATTTATGTATAATATTTTATATCAAATTTGGTATCCTTGGAAAAGGAGTATTTTATTGGTCAGTTTCATTTTATAACACTAAATAATGGCGAACTATATTATCTGAGAATGCTTCCAACAAAGGTCAAATTACCAAATTCATTTGAAGATATTTTTAATATAAATCATAGTGTATATTAGTCTTTCTGAAAGTAATGTTACCCATTGGGATTTATACAATATAATAATGAATTTAATAAAATTACTAATGTGGTTTCTTTATGGGGCAATGGAGATTTTTTACATAGGTTATTCACTCAAATTATTTTCTAAAATATAGTATCTGAACCTTATCATATATGGAGTGTTAATTGGAGATATATTTATGAAGATATAAAATATATTCAGTGATAAATAATGAATGTTTCAAGTAAAGATAACATCCCACTTTCCATTTTAGAGGATTCAATTAAGATTTTGATTTAAACAATTATAGTATTTTATTTTACTATATTTAATTTTTATATTTAATGAATTATTAAATTATTACCTATTAATTTAAATAATTTAAAATTTTCATCTAGAAGCATATAAAATTCACACTTTATAAAGAACACATAAACAATAATAGAATTTTTACCTATACCCACAGTTCACAACCATGGGTATAAACCAAAAAACTATGTGTATAGGATATACCCACGGTTTTATCAACCATCGAAAACCAAGCTGTCAGAATAGAACTATAACCGTGGGTTTTAAACCCTTGGTATAGGCATTTTGTATGTGAATACCAATACCCAATGTTTGTAAAATAGTGGGAATAAGCTATTTATTAAAAAAATACATGCTGGGATTTGATCTCATCATCTTCTGTTTACTATCCAGTAACTTTACCACTACTATATCACACATATTTTGTTCTTATATAACAAAATGTATTAAAATATATTGTTATATATATATATAAATATTTATAATAAAATATTTATTATTATTTTTTTTATTAAAAAATAATTTGTCAACCTGTACCCATGGTTTGGTCAAATCATGGGTATATGTCGAATTATTTTTTCGTTGAGAAACTAATTTTCATAGTTTACAGAAACATGGGTATAACCTAACATATAAACATGGTTTTTCAGAATGTTGAGAATAGGTCTTCCCCCGCTAAAAAAATTCCCATGAAACCTATTTCCACGGTTCTCTGAAAACTGTCAGTATAGGGTTGACCTATACCCACAATTTCAGGAGAACCATTGGAATAGGTCACTCCCACAAATGTTTTGTTCTCGTGAAACCTATACCCATGGTTAACCAAAATCCATGGGTATAGGGTTGACCTATTCCCATTGTTTTACTAAAACAGTGGGTAAAGGTTTGTTTTCTTGTAGTGAAATTTTATAATTCAAGTAGAACATTTACTATTTACACATAAAAATTGAAGTATATAAAGAATAATTTTAATATTTCCGCAAAACAAATTACACTTTACTTATTAAATTTTAATTTTACATTGAACACTTCTTATCTATTCACAAAAAATATTTAAACTTTACATAGAACACATAACATTTAAACTTTACATAGAATAACTATACATTATATAACAAATTTACACTATACATATATTAGTTCACATCTAGACATACATAAAATTATAGTTTAAAAATATCATATAACATTAAGACTTAATAAAAAATTAAAACTTTTACACATTACATAAATATTGAATATATACATAAAATATTTATATTTTACATAGAATACTTAACATATATCCACATGAAAAATTTACTTTTTAAATAGAATATAAATCATTTACTCACTTGTTGGGATTAAAGAAGCTTATAAGAAATTTAAGGGGGAAATTATTAATTTTTTAAATCTAGAATGAAATCAGTCAAGTTATTAATTGAGTTAAAATCAGTAAAGTACTTGGAACCACAAATCCACCTGTTCCTCCTGCACAGTGCAAAAAATTTGTGGGACTGCCACTCTAAAAGGAATTCCCACAAAGAATAGTTTTTTACGGGGTGAGATAGTAATGATATACCCCCAAAAATAAAAAATTTTAGCAGGTAGAGGTTGTAATGACACCCCTTGCAAATGAAAATAATTTGTGGGGTGAGGTGGTAATGATACATACATCACAAATTAAATTCATTTACAGGATGATGTGTTTATTATATCCCCCCAAAAATGACTTCTCACTTTGTGGTGCAATATGCAGATTAAAAACCCCCACAAATAATTTTCCATTTTTTGGGAGACGACATTGAAATTACGATAAAAAAATGATTATGCTCTTATGTGGAATGAGATTTCCTTTTTATATCCCCCACAAATGAGTTCTCATTTTTGTGATGTGAGGTGGTCACCTTACCACCCTAGAAACAAAAAATTACTTTACAAGTGATGTCTCTCTTATGTGACCACATGGAACCTAGGGTAATATATGGAAAACTAGCCATTTTGGGAAAATAGTTATTGACCTTGTCTATAAATACTCGGTCTTGAAAAACAGAAATGAAGACAAGTGCAGACGTATGAATAATAGAAAATAATAGACAAGTCTCAGGAAAGTAATTCTCCCAGTGCATACCATGAAAAAAGGAAAAGGGAGCCCGTAATGGGATCTTTCATGAACGACCATCCATAAAGGGATCCTTCATGAAATTTCATCTTCAAAGGGGATACTATTACACCTAAAAAGGAAGCACACCATGAGGAAGTCCCCCTTTGAAAAAGGAAACCCTTCACAATCCCCTCATCCCATATATTAAAGAACAGTATGTGGAATGGGGTATCCTTAAGGAATTGTTCCATTATGATCTCAATTACCTATTTTTCATAGAGTTTTCCCATATAAAATCCATCATAAACTGTCCAAGTGACCTCACAAGCCCCATATTAAATTCTAGAGACACCATTATTGATACCTCCAGCACAACCACTAGATTCATTCGGCTTAGGTATATGATACACTAACATGTCCCCCTTTTGATTATGTATTACCATGTTAATGAAATTACAAAATTTAACCTCCTAAATTAGAAGGGTCCTCAAAATGTTCACTGTAATGTATTCTGATGGTCATGAGTACCCCAACCTTAGGAATAGTTGTAGATGGATTCTTGGGCCAGGCGACCACATCTGTTGACTGTAATATAAACAAAATTGAATGAAAATCCCGCCTTATTATCCATAGACCTTCCTTATTCAACTATTCCACCCATATGAAGGGTACAAAATTTGAATACCTCCTAGGATAAACCCCTTGTATTTCTAGTGGGTTATCCCGCATCATCTATTCCCCTTACCTACTCCACCAGAAGATGAAAGATATTGTGGGGATCGAAATATCTTACACATACTCCTATTACTCACACCAAGAATGAAACAAGTCGTCCAAGAGGTTATTGGTGATCATATCATTAGGGGGCTCAAATATCCTCCAATTATATTCCTCCTTAGAGGTAAGCCCAAACCCTTCCAAAATAAGTGGAATTTGACTTCTTTACAAATGGGATACATAGGAAGCCTTCCTATGGTTTAATCCCAACACACCAAACTCACCATATTATTCTTTGGTTGATATCTCAATTAGGTTAATATCCAACTTGAAGGGAAATATTCATTCTGAATACTCCAACACTATTCTTGTTAGGATATATTTCTAGTAAGATTATCCCTTCAATCTGGGATATTATATCCCCTCTAGGTACTTTTCATCTCATCCTCATCATTACCTGTTCTTTATAAAGGACACAATCATAGGGATATATTCCCTACAATACCAACTAGAAAGGTATGATTTGATGTAATTCCCACACTAGTACTGACTAGGAATATTTCACCTAGATTTCCACTTTGTAAGATGTTAAATGTATGGTCTGGTCCTTATTACAAGGCCTTAAAAGGTATGATATGTCCCGTTGAGTGGCACCAAACTACATTGGTTCAAATTCCATTAATGAGTATATACAGGAATCCCCTATTATATACCTTATACTGATAGAAAAACTCCTTCCAGCACCGTAGAAAACAATAAACTTCAGAGCACCCAATCATAATGATTTAAACCACGATCCTTGAAATAAATCACTACAAAGTAAACAATTATATGATAAGGAAAAAATATCATAGTTCTAGAAGAGGATATCTCAATATAAAACCTTAGATACATATGAAAGATTCCATTGATGGAAAACCTTTTATACATAAAAATGTTTACTCCATCATGAATATGCGATTGATTTCAAATGAAAAGTGTGACCAGTTTTATTTTAATGTTTATAAGAGAATGAAAAATATGAATCAAATCTATCTTAAAGTAGGTAATAATTTCCCCAAAAAGTGTGTGATGAGCCTGAACTTTTATTCCATTGACCAAAGTGAGTTTTTAAGTTTCAATTTGAAAACCCTTCAATAAACTCATACATTTGGAAATTAGGTCCATGTCATCATGGATACTCAAACTGTTGGTTGTTTCTAGTTCCATGAATAAACCCTGTTATAAACCACCTGAAAGGGGATGAAAAATGAAAATGGTGGCTCAACATGAAATATAGTTACTCTATCCTTTTACACATATCATTACATGATTTCAAGCATAATTAACTATCATATTATAAGCCAAGGATCATAAATTCTATTATCTTAGAGATAGGTACATAATTAAACAACTTGATTTAAAAATTATAAAATATTTTATTTAATTTTAATAAATAGATCCTAACTTACTTTGAGCCATTACATCAACATTGGATAACCTGGTGACAACATGAACAAAGGGATGAGATAAAAGCCCAGTCAGGGAATAAACATAAGAATAAAGCTGACCACATAGGTTAGAAGTCATTATATAATGATATAATAAGGAATTAAACATGAATAAATATAAGGAATCACAAAATGGGATCATATAATCAAGGATAAATAGTAATTTAAAAGCAAAAGAAAACATTAATTTATCACGAGTCAAGGTTTATTGAATATAGAGAAGCACGAGTCAAGGATAACCACCAAGACCATTGCACATGGAGCATGAGTCAAGGAAACCACCAAGACCGTTGAACATAAATTCTCACGAGACTAAACATTAACCAATACAATGGAACAATATATAGGAACACCCATAGTATAATGTTCATGAATATGTGTCCCACATGAAGAATCATATAGAAGGAATAACACATAAACATAAGGGTTATCTAGGGTAAGATTTGGGTATCATAATCTTTTCAAAAACCATAATAAATGGGTGTATCATAAAAGTGTCCATGAAATAATGGGGTTATAAAATACATAGAAATTCACAAAGTAAAATAGGAATAGATCGTTATTATTGATGTCAACCTGAAGTTATTATATGTAAAAACATTATTTAAGAAACTTCATAATTAAAATATTTAATATCGATGAAGGATAATATTAAAGAGCATTTAAAGTAGAAAAGGGAATAATATTTCATATAAAACCAGAACTGAGGCAAGAATATTTTAATAATAAAATGAGTCATTTTATAAATATAATAGTGGATTAAATATAGATCTTGGAGTTCACTTGAAAATGGGTAGGAATTCTATAAGTTCCCTTAAATCGGGCTTGGAAATAATCAATTTTAATCCATCAATTAATTAATTCATAACATTTTATTGATTTATTTTATTTAGTATAATTTTCTTATTTTCTTTTATATCCCTCTTGATGGGTTATGAGATTCAATTTCATCATTCATGAGCATTAGTTTTCTTGGTTTTAACGATTATTTTACTTGTATATTGGAATGGTAACTCATGTAGAATGTGGATAATTGTCCATAACTGAACTAAATTGTTATAAATCAACATATATAAAATCAAAATACCATTTTTTCTATAATTTAGGATGATTCATTATAGAAATCATTAATGATAATCATTTTGTTTAATTTTGCAATTTTTGATCATCAAAAAAATGTTTTGTTAAATTATTAAACATCATGTAAATCAACTGGTTAAATAATATTAAATAGGCTTTAATATATATAATATAATCTATTTAAATGATAAAAATTGTTTCATGACCAGCATTTAAGGTGGAATTGAATGATGAAAGCATGTCGTCCTAGAAGGTGGTAAATCAGCACCTCATAGACGATGTTTTCATTCATAAATTAGAAGAGAGATGAGAAGAGATTGGATGAAGAATTATTCTAAGAACATGATAAATGTATATTATTTATCAGATATTGGAGTTTTAATGCCACTTTTAAAAAGGTAATTTAAGAGAATATATGTAAGGAAAATAACTTTAAAATAAGTTCAAAGAAAACAGAAGAGGGCTATACCTCTTGATTCTTTCTTCTTGAGAACCGCCTTAAGTGATTGGTTTTGGTATTTTGTTAAGAAAACAATAACTTGGACGTGGGGGAGGGTCCTGGGAAATAATTTCAATAGAAATTGGTCTATGCTAAAGTATTTATAGCTGCGAAAAGAAGAGGTGGCGAGGGTGGTATTTATAGTGGAGTAGAGGAGTGTTTTCTCATTACTTATTTCATTAGTTTATTATTTTTCTCAAGACAAGAAATAGTTTTTATTATTGAGGCTAAATAAATTAATTAGATCATGTGATTTTTAACCAACGGTGGTTAAATTAGTTATGACTCAAGGAATAGTGTATTTAACTTATGATGTTTATACACTGTAAATTAAAGAATTTTACAATTTACATAAAATTCATGTAATTCATAAAATTCCCAAAAATTTACCCGAACAATTTTTAGATATGTAGAATTAAAAAATGAATTGAATTTTATTAAAATAATTTTCTAGATATGATAAATTTAATTTTAAATTAAAATCATTATTTAATTAGGAAATAAAAAGTTTATAATTAAAACTAATTTTTTGAAACATTGATAACATAATTAAGGTCTGATAAAAGTATATTTTAATCCTAAGAAATAGAAATATTAATTTATGAATACATTTTGTTAAAAGAAATTCTTTTAATTTAATAAATCAATCATAAAATTGTAATTAAATATTTATGACTGAAAAAATACCAACACTTAATTAATAATTTTTAAAATATTTATTTTCTTATACTATGATATAATTATTTCATATATTCACTTATATGATGGATAAATTTTATTTATACTTTCATTAGTGATATTACTATTCAATTGATAGATGTACTATTTGTAATAGTTACATCACTATTGCAAAGGTCAATATTCTATTTCATCATTATAGGTTCTTTTACTTCTTGAAATACTTCATATTTTATTAATTATTTATTTATAATGTTTTTATTGTGTTCTCAATATAATTTTATGTGATTATACCATATGAAATAATTATAAGAAGGGAATTTACATTGATAAAACTTTGGGTTGTTACATTATCCGCCCTTATGAAATTTCACACTCAAAATTTCATTTTACATTCTAAGATGAAAATATTTTTGGGTATGTTTCCTTCATCACTTCCCAGAGTTCCCATGTTGCATCTTTGTACATATGGTTTCACCATATTACTTTTACCAAGTATGTTTTCTTATTGTGTAGACCTTTATCTCTATGATCCAACATCTTCACTAGGTGATCCTCATAAGAAAGATCATTATCCATTTATACCACTTCTAAAGTAAGTACATGTGAAGGATCTGGTATTTACTTCCTTAATAGGGATTCTTGGAATACATCATGTACTTTATACATGGTAGGTGGAAGTGCTAGTCGATAAGCCATAGATCCCACATAGTCAATAATCTAAAAGGTTCTAATTTACCTTGGACTTAGCTTTCCTTTCTTCCCAAATCTCATAACCTTCTCCCATAGAGATATACAGAGGAATACCATGCCTCCAACTTTGAACTTGAGGTCTCGTCTATGATTTTCATCATAACCCTTCTATTGAATTTGGGATGTATTGATGTGTTGTTGAATAGTTTCCACTTTCTCCACCATTTCTTCGTCCAGTTAAGATCCTAGCGGTATACATTCGCTAACTTCATCGCATCATGTCAGTTTTCTCCACCTCTTCATGTGGAACCATTTGGATGCTTGATTGGAAGCTATTTCTGTAAGAGAACTCAATGAGGGGAAGATATTGGTACCATACTCTTTTTAAGTCCATAGAACTCTCTCTCAACATTTAATCAAGTGTATTAATAGTTCACTAAAATTGTCCATCAATTTGAGGATGATAGGTTATACTGAGGTTCATCTTAGTACTTAGATCAGGTTGGATACTTTTCCAAAACTTCGATGTGAATCACATATCTCGATCAGATAAAACCAATAGTGGTAACCCATATAGCCTTACCACCTCTTTGATATATATCTACGAAATTCAATCCAATGATAAGTCCAATTAAATTTTCATAAAGTAATTTTTAATAGTAAGAAAATCCACAATAACCCATACCTCATTATTTCCTTTTGATGTCTTTGTATGTCTGGAGGCAAAGTCTATGGTGATGTTATCCCACTTCCATATTGGTATGGGTAATGGTTGCATCAACCCTTTATACTTTTATCTTTTATCTTTTACTTACTGACATACCATGAAATTTAATGCATATTCATCAATCTTCTTCATCATATTGTCCCATTAGTAGTTCTCTCAGAGATCTCGATACATCTTTTTACTCCCTCGTTGAATAGAGATGGTTTAGATATGTGTGTCATTCAAAAAATATTTATCTATCTATGGATAAGATGGTACATAGAGTCATGATCCAAATATTAGGACACCATCCTTATCAATCTTGAACATAGAGGATTTCCAATTTCTGATAGCTTCTACTCTTTTCTAAATTTCCACATCATTTATTTGAGAATCCTTTATTTTCTCTAAGAGGGATGGTTGAGAAATAATTTGAGAAAGGACTGTTCATGTTCCTCCATTAATGACTCCCATGTTCATCCTTTTTAAATCTAAGAAGATTTTATCCTTTTCAATCCTCATCATTGATAAAGATACCAGATTCTTTCTACTTAGAGAATCCACCACCTTATTTTCCTTACTTGGATAGTGGTGGATTGAGTAGTTGTAATCCTTGATGATATCTAACCATATTCACCGAATCATATTATTCTCCTTCTATGTAAATATATATTTGAGACTCTTTTGATCAATATATATCTCACACTTCTCCCTTTAGATATAATTCTGCTAGATTTTTCACACAAAGATCACAGCTGGAAACTCCAGATCATGTGAAGGATAGTTTTACTCATGAACTTTCAACTGACTTGAGGCGTAGTCTATCACATTATCATTTTTCAATAGTAAACATCCTTATCCTTTTTTAATCATCTTTGTACTCCAAAAAGTGTTCACCACTTTTCAGGAGTGTGAGTACGAGCATAGTGATAGGACATTTTTTGATCTCCTTAAAGATTTCCTAACATTCTTATTTCTAGATTCAATTCACTCCCTTCCATGTTATCTTGGTTACTGGGTTTTTAAATCATGATAAGTTCTTCAAAAATCATCGATAATACCCATCTACTGTAAGTAAACTGTTGATATTCATCACAAATATTGTCTTGGGCCACTCTTCGATTTGATTTGTCTTGAAGGGTCCATAGATATCCCTTTTTAGTGATAACATGTCCCAAGAACGATACATCCTACATCCAAAAATTACATTTACTGTACTTTCCATAATGTTTATATCTTTGAAAAGTCTTTATAACATTATTCAAATGATCCTCATGTTCCTCCTTGTACTTGGAGTATATCTTAATATCATCAATAATGACTACCAAATTTTTTTCAAGGTAATTTATAAAGAATCTATTCTTTAAATCTAGTAAAATTTCTAGAGAATCAGTGATTCTAAACAGCATACGTATGAACTCATAATGTTAATACACTTTTGGAAAGTTATTGTTGGGAATATTATCTTTCCTCACCTTTAATTGGTGATACACTAAATAAAGGTCCACCTTAGAGAAATAACAATACTCAAATAGATAATAGAAAAAGTCATCTATATATGGTAGGGGATACATGTTCCTTATCATTATTTTATTGAGATCATGATAATCAATGAAGAGATGCATTGATCCATCATTCTTCCAGACAAATAGGACTAGTGCACCCCATGGTGAAGCACTCGGGATAGTAAAACCCTCATACTGATTCTTTTGTAACTTCTTCTTTAACTATTCTAGATCTATAGTGTCCATTCTATAAGGTGTATTTAATATTGTAAGATATCCAAGAATACGTTCAACTGAGAACTCAACCTTTCAGTCAGGCGGAAGACCATACAATTTTTTAGGGAATACATCAGTGTAATTTCATATGATGACCATGTCTTCCAACATGATCATATCCTTTATCCCAATAATTTGGGAGAGATATGATTTACCATAAAGAAGTAATATCCACACTTGAGACAATGATTCTAAAGTATATTCATCTTCCTCCTTACACTTTCACACGATTGGAGGATGCTTTGGGATGTAAAGAGTGATATCGCTTTCTCAATAGTTGATGTAGGATTTATATAAAGATATACAATACATGCACAGAATTTCATGAAACTATACCAAAGGGAGTATGATAAAATTTTCTAGGAGTTTCAGTTGAAAAACATTTATTAGGGAGGAGTTATAAACGTTGGACACAATTATTGGCCCATTAGCTGTACTCATAGATAAATCAACAACAACATTTTGAGGTGCGGATTGAATAGTTTTACTAGACTTTAAAGATATGAAATAATGCATATAACCACAATCAAATAATATGTTCAATATTATTGAATCAAAAATCAGAACACCTTTCACCATATCGTTGTCTGGATTCACCTCAGTATTAGTGATAACATAAGAGCTTCCTTGTTTCCCCAGTGGTTTCTATTTATTTCCAATGGAAACCCTTGTCTTAGGTCCTTGGTTTGAAAAATTGCCATGGTCCTAGTAATTTAAACATTGTACTACGGGCTGAGATTAGATATGAACCTTCCTTTATCCTTCCACATTAGTGGGATTCTTCACATCCCATTATCATTTCTTAGAAATATTCTCATTTCTTCTACATTTAAATAATTTCATGGTTCCCTTTAGATAGTTCACAGGATGATTATTCTTACAATTTTGACATGTGGAAAATTCATTGTTCTTTCTATCCTGGTATTAATTTGATGATACACCCCTATTAGACTCAATTTTATGCTTTTTTCCCCTGGTCCTAGGGGACCATTGATAGTATCTGATCTTTATTTCAACCTTGAGGGCAGAACATTCAATCTCTTCATAATTGTAGAAGTGTCAACTTGATAGTGATTTTTGTAGAATCGTATTTTTATTTCTAAAGAAGTTATCCACCCAAATTTTGGGGTTCTAGAAAAATATGAAGGCTTATCTTTATAACCTCATAAATTTTTTTTATACGCCCTTATAGAATCATCTTCCTTCTTCATAAGTCCGAGAAACTCTCTTTCTATATTTAGATGGAGGGTTCAGGGAAAATATATATTGAAAAACATTTTCTTAAATTCTTCCCAATCTGTGGAATAAATTTCTACCATAGAATTTGTATTGTTGATCAATGTCCACCACTGATCAACTTCCCCATAAAAAATATTGGCTGCCAATACAACTTTATCTTCTTCTAAGAAATAGAGGACTAGGAATATATTTTTAATGGAGTTAATCCACTTTTCCATGAGGAGGGGATCACAAGATCCACTTAACATGGGAGGCCATTTCCAAATTAAGGATTCAATGAAAACATTCACTTTACTTGGAGAAGGTGGTAATTAAACATGATTGATTTTATTATTCATCTCTCGAGCCATCTAAGCATGTAATGTCAAAATGTTTTGGGCACCCATTCCCAACATATTTGGCATATCATTAGGGAAATCCAAAAATCGACTTTCAAATTGATTGTTGGGCCATGTTCTTATATTTCCTACTGCTATCTAAGAAAAATAAAGTGCAATTATGGGATTTAATACTTAGCTAATAATCATGATAAAAGGAAACCTTGAACTTAGAAGGGAAAAATTGTAAAAGAAAAGTATATCCTATCTTTAGATTCTCTAGGTTTCAATATAGGTTACCCATGATCTATTTTCTAAAATATATTCTTATTTTATTTTTTATTCGCTCAATAATTGTTCATAATGAACTTATGAATATACCAAAGCATGTCTCTCGGGAGTGTGTAACTAGATGAAAAATAAGGCCCATTGTAGGGTACCAGGTTAACTCAAGTTAGGCCCAGAACACCCTGTAAGAGTTGTTACTCCTTCGTACATTTGTGACAGAATCACATCCCCTTGTAGTATCCAATCAGGGTTGTATTTTTTTTGAAAAACCACTTACTATACACTAACCAATATTTAGGGATGTTTTCTTAAACTTAGTCTTATCCCTAAGGTTCATACTAAAGTGTTATATTCCTAATATCTAAAATAACTAATCTTTCCCTTTGATACCAACTATAAAGGCCCTATCCTTTTACACATATCATTACAGGATTTCAGTCATAATTAACTATCATATTACAAGATAAGGATATTAATATCTTCTGTCTTGGAGATTAGGTTCACAATTAAACATCATGATGTCAAAATAATAACACATTTTATTTAATATTCATAAAGATATTATAACTTCCTTTGATCCCTTACATCAGAATAGGATAACCTAGGGACAACATGAACAAAGGTATGATCTAAAATCCTAGTAAGGTAATAAATATAAGAATAAATCTCAACACATGTGTTATAAGTCATGACATAATGAAATAATAAGGAAAAGAACATGACTAAATATAAGTAATTAAAACATGGGATCATAAAATCCAGGATTTATAGTAATTTGGAAGTAACATAAAACATGAATTTTTTATGAATCAAGTCTTATTTCACATATAGGAGCAAGATTCAAGGCTAACCACCAATACCATTACACAGGGAGCACGAGTCAAGGCTAACCACCTTGACCATTGCACATAATGTCTAATGAGACTAAAAATTACCGAATGAATTGATGTGATATCTAGGAACCCCCATAATAATATGTTCATGAATATGTGTTGCACATGAGGAATCATATATAAGTAATCATACTTAAACATAAGGGTTACCCATTATAATAATTTGGTAATATAGTCTTGTCAAAAATCATAATAAAAGGGTGTTTAATAAAAGTGTCTTTAAAGAATGGATTTAGAACATATATGAAAACTAATAAATAAAAATAGGCATAGATAATGATTAGTGATGTAAAACTGAACTGAGAACATGTAAACAGAGTATTCAATAAGCTTTAGAATTAAAAAACATTGGTGCAGTTTAAGGACAATATTAAAGAGAATTTAAAGTAGAAAAGGGGATAATCTTCCCTATTAAACCATAAGTGAACCATGATTTTTTTCATTATAAAATGATTATTTTTAGAATAATAATTTTTCAATAAAAATAGATTAAGTATTATACATGAAAATGGGTAATAATTCTAGATGTTCCCTTAAATCAATCTTGCTTATGGGGAAGAGTTGAGAAGGGAACATTTTAAAAACTTGTATATCCCTGAAAGAGAAGGATTAGTGGATCTTTATACATGAGTTTTGAATATATAAAAATAATTTAGGTGTTTTACATAAAAATATAATTGAATTTTATTTGGTTAAAAAGAGAGAAAGAGTAACATGAAAGAATAATTGAAGTTTGGGTAAAATTACATACCATATGTCCAAAATGATTCTGCACATGATATTCGTGCCCTAAATAATCAAATTAAATACATTAATTAATTAATATATACACATTTAGCCATTTATTTTATTTATTAAAAATTTATTAAATTCATTTATGTCCCTTTTGATGGGTTATGATATTCAATTTCCTCATTTGGGAGAGTTAGTTTCTTTAGTTTTAATGATTAGTTTACTTGTATATGTGTGTGGAATATCATGTAAAATGAGGATAGTTGTCCATAAATGAATTAAAATGTTATTAATTAACTTATACCATATTAGAATACCATTTTTTCCAGAATTAATGATGATTCATTAGATAAATCATTAATGATAACTATTTTGAATATTTTAGTGTTTTTTTGTAATCAAAAACTATTTTGGTTATATTATTAAATACTAGGGATAACTACTAGTTCTAGGACATGAAAAAGGTTTTAATAAATATAATATAATCTATTTCAACCATAATAATATTTTCATGACCAACCTTGAATGTGGAATTGAAATATGAAATAACATCATCTACGAAGGTGGTAAGTTGGAGCCTCACAAATGATGTTTTCATTCTTAAAATAAAAGAGAGAAAAAGAGAGATTTTATGAATAATTATTCAATAAAAATGATAATATTATATTATATGTAATATAATGGAGTTTACATGCCACTTGTATGAAGGAAATTGAGGTGAATAAATGAAAAGAAAAGAACTTGAAAAGAAATTTTAGGAAAATGGAAGAGGGGTTTACCTCTTGATTCCTTCTTCACGAGAACCTCCTTAGGGGATGGTTTTCAGTCTTTATTTATGAAAAAAATATCCTGGATGTTGGGCTGGGACTTAGGAAGAGATTTTATTAAAACATGTGAAAGGATAAAGTCTTGAGAGTTGTGAGGATAAGAGGTTGTTATGGTTGTATTTATTATGGAGGATAGGGGCATTTTCTCATTACTTAATTCATTAGATTATTATTTTGATGAAGAAAAGAAATTGTGTTGAATTTTGAGAGTAAATACATTAATTATATCACATGAGTTTTAAATAATAGTTCTTATATCATCTATGACTCAAGGAATAGTGTATTTGACTTATAATGTATATATACTTTAAATTACCATATTTCACTATTCACAAAAAACTAACATATTTTACAAAAATATCAAAAATTAACCCTTAAAATATTTAGACATTTAGAATTCAAAAAATCACTCAATTTTATGAAAATAATTTTCTAATGATTATAAATTTAATTTTTAATTAAAATCCTAATTTAATTGGAAAAATAAAAATTTTAAAATTAAAACTAATTTTATTTGACTTTAAAAACATAATTAATGTCTCATAAAATTATATTATAATAAGAAGACATAAAAAATATTAATTTATGAATTCATTTAATGAAAATAAATTTTATTTTTTTAATAATTAATCATTAAATTTTAAGTAAATATTTAACGACTTAAGAAATACCCACATTTAATTAACAATTTTTTAAATATTTATTTACTTATACTATGATATAATTATAACACATTTTCACTTATAATATGGATTACATTTATTTATACTTTGATTTTTGATATTAATATTTAATTGGATGGGTTACTATTTATGATGATCACATTACTATTCCAATGGTTATGTTTCTATTTCATCAGTATAGGTTCCTTAACTTTTAGAAATAATTCTTATTTCTATCATTCATCATTTATAAAGGTTGTATTATGTTCTAAAAGTAATTTTATGTGATTATAACATATGAAATAATTATAAGAATGGAATTTCCATTGATAATACTTTGGGTCATTACATGAATGATTTCATAACCATTATAAATTATCCACAATTGACCATTTGGAATCCTAGTTTTTGTTAGAAACAATAAATGGTGGACCTGACATGATTGATTTCATCAACCAAAACACATATTTCATCCACATGTTAGGCCCTTCTATGCTCTCACAAAATGAAAGTTGAGAAACATGGATCCTTTAATACAATCAATTTCACGTCCATTCATTTATCACGATTCTAATTTAATTGGTTTTTGTCTTGTAAATATACATATTCAAGCACTTTTATTCGAACTATATTGAATCCAAATGGTGTCCTACCTGCAAAAAAATGCTTCGGTTATCACACAATACATTTCCTCATCTAGTTAGAAGATCTTGTCTCTAGCCTAGTGTCTATAATGTCAGGTATCAAACACATTAGTTTGGGAGTACTACCTCAATAGGACCATTATGAATTTTTAGGCTTCATGAGAAGTACTCCAAGACAAGAATCCCTACTAACAATCCACTCAATGATGGAAAGTTATAAAGAAAGAGAGGAACCCCATTAGAGACTAAAATCATTTCAATAACATTTCCTTATAATGGAAAAAATGTTCCTCTCTTACCTTAGGGAGGAAGATCATGAGGTTTACAGGGAATTATTTCATCAATACAAGAGTCACTATGAAAGATTCCTACCAGAAACTACCACTTTCTATACCGTGCATCTTTAAGTCCTCAACATGATGAGGATTATTCCCTGAGTGACCCAACATAGGTCATTCAGACTCAATCACCCAACAAACCGCATAAACGGAGACAATCAATCAACCTGGAATAAGATCACATCCATGTTCCCACCAGATAATCCCACCAATAAAACATGGAGGCAACCCATGAGCATGCCAATGTATTGGATTGTATATCTCAAGTCTACCAATACAGTTTGGAAGTAACTAGAGAAGCATTTCCACAAGTACAGATAGAAAATAGGGAGCAGTCCCATATCTCTTCCCCCACCCAAGATCATTATTTGTATATCCTGATAAGAAATGGAGGAGAAGAGGTGGGATATATCCCATATAGTCTGGTTATAGCTGTATATGTAACCCCTTACATTGTAGAGATGATGGAAAGACATATATATATATATGCATCCCCACATACTAAATTTCTTTGATGATATCATTATTACTTCGACAATGGTTAGGATTTAGGAACACAATCCTACCTCCGTCTTTGAATTATATCATCAACATAATAAAATGGTCACTCAGGAGGAGACACATATTTTTTGTCTCATCCAGGATAGTGTTTAGTAAATATCATGATAAATGGGAAATTAGATCAACCACACATACTCATTCCAACTAGATATTATCATATTACATAAATGGACACTCTAGGTTAGGCATATACCCCCACCAAAACTCAATAAGAATGTCAAAATATCCTGATAGTAGCACAAGGGTCTTTCAGAAAACCTTGCATTTATCAAAGTCTTCATCCATGGAATGTGACTCTAACATTCCAATAGAGAACATTTAAAAATAAGTCTCACAAAAAGTAAATATAAATCTTAGCAAAGACCAAAAATTATTATCTACTCAAGACTAGTGTTCTTGGGGCCATAAAAATCTATCAATGGAAGACCATGATCCCACTAATTCATTAGCAAATTATGAAGATATTTTTTGGGATTTTTTAAGGTCCTACCCAAGACTTCGATACTAGAAACTTTGTAGGTACTCCCTTGAAAACTTACCATAAGAGTATCCTTAATGGACATGATAGGATTGATCATGATAACTCATCTCTTGATGAGTACTATGAAAACCATGATCATAGTTAGAAGATAACACAATAAGAAGGTCTCCCCCCTTCCATAGTCCTCCCCAATGTTCCTCCCCAGGTTAGGCACCACCATATTTTTTCCTATAGTTAGATGTTAATATATTATGGTAGTCCTCCCCATAATGAAATTTGTTGAAAAAATCCTCCTCCTAGTGATATTTTATTTTGAGAAGAAGGTCATCCCCTTACCAAATCAATTGTGTGAAATCTCTCATATCTTGAGGCACTTGGAAAGATAAGGCCATTCATGTATGATGACTTATCATTTATAATTGATATTATTTCACAACTAGATTAAATCCCAATGTAAATTTCATTATCCAAACTATCCTTGGATGATCTACCTTATAGTATCACATAGTACATTGTTCCGAATTCTTCTATTTATAATAAGGATGCTGGGAAAATACACTTTTTTCACACTAGGAGGAGGAATATTCTATTGATTATTAAGAGAATATATTTACAATGGGGAAAAAATTGTCTATAGATAATATTTCAGTTATGTTGTGCCCCTTAGTTAATCCTCAAAATGGATTTCCAAAAAAAATCTAGAAGTGTGTTTACATGACATTCCCCTGAACGTAAAAAAAAATCTTCAGTATATATAAGATAAATTCATTCCTTATGATGGTTATATAAATAATTTCTTGTAAATCAAAGAACTTTTTCATCAAATCAACTTAACTACCCTTCCAACCTCATGGTGTAAAAAATTGGGAAAAGAATGGGAGAGTCTGTAGTGCACATGTCTTGATGCATTAAAAATGACATGTCATCAGATCATTGATTCCCCACCCAGTGTTAATATTAAGGGATGAGGTGACCATGGAGAATTATAACACACCCCAATTATTGATGAATAAATCCATCCAAAAATAATATAATATAATTTCCACAGTTAAAGTCGGCTCTCAGAAGTGAGTTACATTCATGAAATATGGTATTCTTAGTAAGAATTGGCACAAAAAATCACAAAAACGTTAGGCCTGGTGAGATAAAGATATTGATAAACTCTTACATGAGTCACCCGAGAAGGTTAGGATAGATCATCACGTAAGGAAGGATAATCATAAAAAACAATGCTTTCAAAATCAATTAACTAAAGATTATATATCACAATGCACACAGATCATGTCTAAATAAAGACTTAAAAGATCAAAAGGGATACTTCTTCAACCACATCAATACTGCGGTAGACACCACCCATAGGACTAGGATAATTTTTTCCACAACAACCCCTAAAAAACCACTAATTTCATCTTGATGTGATTCAGAAATAGATCAAGGGGAACCCCAACCTACATAGAGGAGTGCATCTTTACCTTAACATCAACCCTAATGGAAAACAATATTTTCTCGCTTTGGAGGACCACCATAGGGTGGTACCTCCTACTTCATCCCGTATCATCACCCAAATTTAGAATTAGGGATGAATATGTCATAACGATACACAAAATAACTTCAAATATCCCTTCTTTAAATAGATTTGAGGATATCTTTGAAGGGAAGGATAAAGACCCATAGTGGTTGCAAGAAAAAGTGAAATATCAAGAGGAGAACCACTCCCAAAGATCACAACTCTCTTAGAAGATATCCCATGTGTAGTCATCTATCCAATCATTATGACACTAATTAGAAACCTAAAATGCATTATGCATCACTGAATATCATTAATACCACCCATGCAAGCACTATAGAACATGAATCCAATAATGGTGAATAGGAGTAGGAAGCTTCCATCCTAAATAGAATCAACATAAAAATTACCAATAGAGTGAATAAAAAAATTAGAGTATTGATAATAATTTGAGGACTCTATAAAATTATTTACCACCACCTCCACCTTAGTGATTTTCATTCAATGAAAAGAGTAAATATGTAGTCACATATCACCTGCCACCCGAAGAGGATGAATATCTTACAATTGAAGTCATATTTTCATCATAAGAGGAGTAATAAATGGGACGAGGAATCTCAATGTAAAATTAATTAGGGACAAAATCACATGTTTGGTATGTTCTTTAAGAAGAGCCTCATATCACTCTCACAACCGAAATACGTCAATAAAGAGAGTTCAATGCGATAAATTAAGTATTGAAAAAATATCTGCTTGATGTGGGATATCAAAAACTAATATATTTGGACCCCATGGGGGTGATATATCAAGAGTCCCCTCCATTATGGACATGAATGGATCTATATAAGATTTTTACTCATAGGCCTTCCCATATGGGTTACAAACCCTAAGAATTAGAAGATCCACTCTATTCATTTCAACCTATTATTCCCTCTATTAATGATCATATTCAGCTTACTATCTCCCTCAAGATCATCAATATCGTTGAGTCATTTGAAGCCAAATTGGAAGTTATAAGAGGTTTATGTGAACTAGTACTACCAGAGGGTAAGACTTAACCTGAATCGGTGGACACAACTCCCACACCCCCAAATTTTGGGAATCCTACATTTCTAAGATTCGATGGTTTTGCAGATCTGTAACAAAATTTGAAACCCATTTTATCTCGACGTGGTACCTTAATGAGAACTCTATAGAATTAATTGGAATCTAAAATTAGGTGTTTCATGAAAACCCTAGAAGGAAAATCCTTTTTTTTTGTATATTGGTTTACCAGTCAGATCTATCAATGGGTGGGAATTTGTTTGCATACAGTTTCTCTATTAATTTTGTTCAATGATTTAGAATATGAAACTACTTTCCATCTGAAATTTAATACCATAATAATTTGATAGGGGATCGAATTTTTTTTAACTAGGTGGTAGGGTTTGACTTACTACATGAACTTGAACCTTCTTTAAGTTGAATTATTGGGTATTTTCATTGAAACCCTTTGTGATGAAAAGTGAACCCCTCTTATCCTAGTGAATTATATCAGTGGGTTCCAGGATCATAATAAAATTTCATAGAGGTTGTAGGATTCTATTTTGAGAACTAATTATAGGACCATACCAGCACCAATAACTATGGGAAATAAATAAAGCTAGGAGGAAACAACAACCATCACAATGAAAGTGACCTCTATCTTGCATCCTTCTTCGAAGCCTGCACCTCCTCACACAACACCTCTTCTTGAAAAAAAAAATCAGAAAAAATACCCCAATTTAGATGAGGGAAAGGATCATAAATGATATCCTTTTAAAAATCATAAGAACAATGTTTATTACTTTTTAGATGAGAAAATTTCATGTTACTATATAAAAATCCTGAAAAACAATTTATTATAGATTCTAGAGCCTAATAAAACTAATCATGTTGGTCTTAATGTGAACCTAAATTATTTCCCCTTCACTTAATATTGGGCCACACTATCTAAGATGATTTTTTAAGACATTCTGCAAAAGTTTTTTGATTCTAGGAAACTGAAGAGGGGTAACAGACCAACACATGTGGAATGTGTTTCTAACACCACTTCAAAGAAGATGGTGAATTTCAAGAATTAATGAGTAAGGGTGAACAAAATTTCAATTACTATATGACCAAGAAAAAAATCAATATAATTCACGCTATCCTTTGGTCACAATTATAGAATGGAACATTGCCCTTAGTTTTTTGGTATGATGTGACCAACCATGTCAGTGCCACAATCCTCCATTGGTAGGTTCTCAAAAAAACAGAATAACCAAAGAGTAAAAACATAATGTAATGGAAGATGATCCTATATAGATGATGAATACAACCTTAAAATTTTTATATTTTATACCTTTAGTGTCTATAATATGGAACCATTCAATTTTTTTTATCAAAAGTATATCCTCACTAGGAGGAATCCTCATAAGATGAAGAATTGTTCCTTGGATTCGATAATTCCAATCACCTAATAGATCCATTTTCTGATGATGTGAAAGATTAAGAACCTGATTTACCTAGTCCAAATTATGGAACCATAGACAGAGGCCACAGGGACTAGGAAACACATAGTCTTAGATGAACCCCATATTCTGGGCATATCCCTACTAGAGCCATTTATCCAAATGATACTCAAGGAAGAGCCTATAAGAAAGAATAAAAAGTGTAAGTAATTGAACCCATACTCAATAATATTATTCTATAATTGATCATTTTTGACGATTGATTGGAAGGGTTGTAATAGTCTCATCAGCCTTCGAAGGAATGTAGTCTAACTCGGCTTAATCCAACAATAGTAAATATGCCCCCAACATTTGTTCCACCCCAAAAATTGTATACCCATGTCTCTTTTACCTATAAAGACCAAAATAGGGGACAACTCCCCATATGAAATCATAGAAAATTGACTCATAAATATTAAATCTTAAATCATTTTTCCATATTTATAGTAAAGCATTCAATTTTGGTTTCTCTTCACTTGTCAAAGGATCTTTCTGAAGCTTGGGTATAGGCCCTGCTAAGCCATTAGGATTTCAAGGATGAGTTCACTACCACTGAGGTATACCATGAAAATATTGACCCTTTATAATGGAATAATGTTATATCTCTTATAGAATAATATAAGCATATTGTGATATAATGACACATATAACCCTTATATGTGAATGGAAGACTAGATGAAAATGATATCCATTAATATTTCATTAAAAATGGGTTGAGAGTTAATATTTTTATGATTAAAACAATTTTACATTTGGGATATAGTGAAGATGACTTATCTACCTTTTATGTAATGCTTTTGTGGTATCAAAATAGAGAAAAAAAACCTCATTGACTGGATTAAGCTCGGATCTTAATTTAGTGACCTAACATCTGACTATGAATTATTAGTTTTTCGAGTGGACACAACATTCAATTTCATACATTGGATGACTTGGTTCCACTAACATGTGGAAATTAATTCAACATATCACTAATGTCTAATGTAATGCATCAATGTGTAAAGCATAAAATTATACTACGATAAATCTCTATCTGAATCTAGTGATCCTAAATACATTGGTAATGGATTTTATCAAAGAGATGGGAAAAAACCTTTAAATGATGATGTTTCTTAGATTAATACCCCAAATTCTCTAAAAATAACTATGAGAAACCCATTCAATTATCTTGACAATGAATATTTGTTTCCAATCAAAAATATTTAGAATGTGGGATTAGAATTGGTCATATAATCATCAACCCTCACGATGTCATTCATGTCAGCTAAACTTGATAGTACTGAGGATTTCTATGATCCTCTTATTAGTAGAGACTTTCAGGTCTACATTCCCTCTCTATTTTCCCAAGGATTTAAAAAACCCCAACATCATTAACTGAATCTAACTGAATTACTATATTACCGCTGGAGGATTGAGATATATATACCTATAAATCTTAGAATTACTATATTTCATCTAACTCTAAAAATTCCCCATCATCACTCATTGAACCAAATGTGTAAATAGAGGAAGATTAATATGACAAGGAAAAGGAATAGGAGGATGACCTCAAAAACACTCCTCCAACATTCGAGGAAGGTGACTCCACCACTGTCGAGGAAATTTGATAGGTAAATCTAGGCACATGAAAATATCCAATAACTATAATAATTAATGTATCTATTAAATTGGATAAAAATAGGTATATACATCTTTCTTAAAGAATAATTGAGATTTATTCAACTGTAATTACATAGAAATTCCAGGCCTCGATCCTGATGTAGTCACCCACCACCTGGTTCTTCTAGAAGATCATCATGGATATGTGAAGGCATATAAGAGAACACATCCAACTCATACTAGAAATATTTAATCTTAATTTGAAAATATAATCAAATACAAATTCATTTGGGAAGTCCAGTACTAGAAATTTCTTGCCAATATAGTCCCATTCGGGAAAAAAAATTGGAAGACCTATGTTTTCATCGATTTTAGAGATGTCAACTGACACTATCCAAAATGTGACATCCAAGTACCAATTACATAACATATGAGTAATGAGATGAATAACTACAAAGACATATCCTTCATGGATGATTACTTAGGATATAATTAAATATGAATTGACCCTGAATATGAAGAAGACACTACATTTATGGCTCCGTAAGGAGTATAATACCATTAGGAGAATCTCTAAAATTGGAATAGTTCTAAAGGTACATACTAGCATGCCATACACCAATTATTCAAGACATTTATAGGATTGTTTTTCAATTATAATATTGATGATCTCGCTATGAAATCTCGGTAATATTTTGACCATCTTACTGACCATGAAATAGTTTTCAAAAAACAATGACAACATAGCCAAAAATTGAACCCCTTAAATTTTTTTGCAACCTTAGGATAGTTTATTGGATTTGTTGTTTTATATTATGCCATTGAAGTAAATCCATAGATAAAAAAGGCTATCCTGAACATGATACCTCCTCAAAACCTAAAAGTGTTGAGAGATGTACATGGGAACCTTGCCTATATTTTATTATTTATAAGAAATCTTTTTGGAAATTGATTGACTTTAATGATTTTTTTGAAGAAGGGGGTCACATATAAGTGGATTGATGAATTTCAAGAAGTATTAAATAGTACCAAGAAGTACTTTTTTGAGTACACTAGTGTTGATTCCAACCATTTAAAATAATCCCCTCATCTAATATGTTATAGATTTAGATCGTTCACTGGGTGCTTTCTTCATACCAAAGAATGATTTCGTAAAAGAAAAAAATCTCTATTATCTCAGACGAACCATGCTTGATACTGAATCTCATGATTCAGATATAAAGAAGAACTCTGAAGCATTAATCATTTGGCTTTAGAAATTGAGGCACTACTTACTATATTAAGAGGTCTATTTTGGATCTCGAATTATCCCACTCAAGTATATCCTCAACCACCCTAGGCTTTCTATACATTGGGAATTGTGGGTAGTCATCCTGTAGTAGTTTGACATCCATTTCACACCAGAAAAGGCAATAAAGGGGAAATATTTGGAATATTTCCATAAAGGGCATCATTAATTATTAGAAATAACTATGTATACCAAAATTCGGGAAAGAGAAATATTATATGTCCAAGACTCTCCATAACATGGGAGATGTAGATTGATGGAGTTTTTGGAATCCAAATGGGAAAGAGGATGGAAGAAACTAGGCTAAACAATGTCCTATTTGGAGTCCTTATTTCTCCCAGAAATTCTATCGTTCCTTATTCTTTCCTATTGTCAGATGGATGCACTAATAATGAGGAAGAATAATGGGCCCTCATTGTAGGTTTACAACTCACAGTACAAATAATATTGACCAATATGAACACTAAAGGTTACATAGATATAGTAATCAAGTATGTCAATAGTGATTACAATATCAGAAAAGAAGAGATGATCACCCTACTTGATTATGTACGAGGGTTAGAGGTACAATTCCCATCGACAACAACATTTTATCACATTCTATGTTAAAATAATTCTCATGTAGATGACTACTAAATGTGGGTACACCATTGGTAAACCCAAATAAAAAAATAGTAATCAACATTTCACATTGCAAAATGGTACCACCATTTGTCCAGAGTAGAAAGGGAGATATCAACAAGGCCAATTCCACCCATGAACGAGATAACCTTGTGATGGTTCAATGATGCCTATCATAGAATAACTTCAAATTGTGATTATTCTCTCATATAGAGCCATGAAAGATCAAATAAAGCATCAAGAATTCGGTTTTTATATCTATGATAGCCTGGGTCATTAGAAGGTCCTCTATAAATGAGACTTTGATGAAGTTATTCTCAGATAAATTGATGGAGAGGAAACAATTTCCAGTATGCATAAAGTTCATACTGGTGCTTATGGTTCCCACCGGTCTGGAACCAAGATTTATCATAGAATTTTTAGTCTTGGATATTTATGTCCATTGATGACATAATATTTTACCCACTTTATGAAAAATTGTCATTCTATTTAATGCATTCCAATTTCATCCATCAAACCCCATATTTATTTCACACAACCAAATACTCATATACATTATTAATATAGGGAATTTATATAAAAGGACCACACCCTCCCCCTATAACCAGGTATTTAAAATATATAATCACTACTACTGACTTCTTTTCCAAATTGAATGAAGCGATACCCCTAACAAAAGTCAGAAAAAAACGTTAATAATTTCACGAATTCCAACATCATCACCAGGTTTGGTGACCTTCATACTATGCTGATGGAAAACAACACTAAATTTTTTTCTCCTAAATTAAAAAGGTTGTAGAGGGACTATAAAATTGAGTCTGACCATTAATCCTGCTATCTTTTAGAGGTGAATGGATAGATAGAGACCTTAAACAAAACCCTATTAGACATACTCTATAAAAGGGTGGATAAGGATATGAAATCCTCTCGCAAAAGGAATCTAAATTATTTTTGAGCCTACTATACAACAACCTATACCACTACACAAATGGCCCCATATTCACTAGTATATGAAGAAAACTAGTTTTTCCAATTGAATTGTAGTTTTATTTACTCTATGTTACCATTTATGATAAATTTCCCATCGACGAGAAGTCCTCAAAGTTTATAGAAGAATTGGAATTTCAAGATGAGAAAAGACTACATACCATGAATCAATTATAGGTTCACTAAAATTAAATACCTAAATACTTTAACAAGAATGTTCATCTCTATTCATTACACCAAGGAAAATGGATTTTGGTGCTCAGGACCTTGATGATACTTGGGAAGAAACCTCTTAATCTTGAACCAAAATGTGGAAGATTATTTTAAATCTATAAGTTCTATTCAAATGGATCATATTCCTTGATAACTATAGATACTGAGGGTACTAAAAAACCTACCAATAAAATATTTATCAAAAACTATTTTATGTTATTAATTTATATGTTGCTAGTCATATGACCTAAAACTACAAGACTCTATTCTTCATTACCACATGATGATAAAATACATGGAGTAGTCCTTATCATATACCCTAGAAGAAATGACCCATACTGTCATAGTCACAATACATTTCATTATATGATAACGTATTAAACACATTATGTTAAAATGTAGTATTACCATATACACCAAGGATAGGATTCCCGTTCCAATAAAACTAGGATGCCACATACAATGAGCATGAGATTATTTTCTTAAGTTGATTACCAAAATTCTTAGAAAAATCATATTATATGAGGTGATGTGCAAAATGATTGGGAAGGTCTTTGCAAATGCTATGATTTCCTAAACTCTTGGTCATATTTTAAGGCATGAGCACCACATACATTTATATCACTCCTTCAATGAAGCAATGGTCTTGGATACAGGACCTAAAAAGTCATATTGAATGTCCTCAATATAATATGTTAAAACACATGGTTGAGGTACCCTACCAAAAGATATAAAACTACATGTTATGTTGACCTTTCCTCAGAAGACGCCTAATTCTCATTCTAGTATCCCGCTTAATCAGAATTATTTGAATCACCCCACATGATAAGATAAACCAGAACTATTACATTATTTTCACAATGAGCATGGATCACTTTGGATTAATAATATTAGAAAGGTCCTCCTCATAGAGTTGAGTCACTGCATGACTAAAGCATCATGACATTAAAATATGAATATCTCATTCAAAAGGAATTTGTATAATTTGAGACCTAATACATTCTCTTCACATTAGGTAACCAACATCCGAGTCACACAATGATAAACTAGGAATATCATGTATTTCCTATATGATACTAATCTACATGATAAAGTTAACTTTCATATTATGTTCAAATACACACTGTTGTAGAGCTCACCCATAATGACAACATTTCCAGGTGCCAGTATCTTATCACACATTCTATCTATAATTACATGTGGCTTGATTTTCATTACAATGAGATACATAGATACACCTAGGTTTCTCAAACTAGACCCAACCACAACACCAAAAAAAATCCCCCACTCTTTAGTGTATAATCTAGATCTACATAGAAGGGGCTAAGATGGGTTATCCTATCATTCAAAAAACCATGAAAAAAATTCTCCTTCCCCCAAATAAGAATTCATATTTTTGTGGGGAATTTCCATATTTTTTAGACTATGTGTGGTTTGATTATCATCCCAAGGAGACATGTAGTGACACACATGCCGTACATCCCAGTTTAGCTACAATAAATTAAGACATTCCCCAAGTGATTGATGATATATCAATTCATATTGGGCTTAAAATGGCATTGGATGAAAGACCATAAAAGGATAAATAGACATCCTTTATTCATGACATTAAATTGTGGGAAGACATCCTCATAATGATACATTAAAATACATGGTTCATGTCCTTAACATATGACATAAAACTTTGCATTGTTTTGGCCCCATTTAGAGAGGACCATCGTCTTTGATGGATCTCTTCTATTGTACCTTTACGTTAGAACTATTTTTTATTGATTCTCATCCTATTTAAATAAACAGTGACATCTAAATCCTCCTTTTTACGCTCATCCAAGAGTACAAAACCATTTCTATTATCTAAAAAATGAGGTAGGTATATTTAAAACATCATCTAATGTTTCATGACCAGCATCATTCTAAATTACTTCAGCATAATCCATACATTTCCTTTTAAAAATCACCCTTCATGTATTGGGAAACATAGATCCCCATATGATTCTTTTGGATATCAGCGATAAAATCATACAACTCTAAAGGAAATCATTGTTTTAGCTTTTCATAATATGCCAAGATGTGGCTCTGCATAATATGTTCCTTAAATATGGAATGTAAAATAGAGGCACTATATCCCCCATGTGGAAACCCTTTTCTATAACTGTACGACCTAATGACATCATATTGGATTCCACTTTTTGAATTTGGTCCACTTTCATTCATTGTGTGTTTTTCCCATGTCATTCTTTCAGATCCAAGTACCCCCAAATCACAATTTATTATTGCCTTCACAATATTATCATCATGTATGGGATATGATAGAATAAATTTATTCATTACCACTAAACAATGTGGTTTGTGGGATGGTGTCTCCACCATAAGATAACAAGTCATTAAATCCCTAATGGAAACAACCTGGAACCAATAAGTTTCTCACAATATGAATTATCATATGACCACCTCTTGTTTTTCACACCAATTATGGATCACCTGACCTTACTGGTTTTAAGAAATTTTTATAATTTAAATGATCAAGCCATGCCACATCCAAACCTGATGAATCATTGGTCCATCCGATATAACCTGAAAATATTTAGTGTAGTTTCCTCTGTATTGTCTTTCCTTACCCATGAATCTTATTTTCAAAGGGAACCTCTATCATATAACTCCATATGGATTGATTCCCATTCTAAAGAGTTATTTAGCAATGCCTAGATCCCTCATTCTAGGTCTATAAACCATAAAAAAATGTCCATGCCTTTTCTATTGAATTTTCTCCCAACCCATGTGGGGAATCCCAGTATGGGTTCCCCTCACTAGAGAACTAATGTTTAGTGAAAAATACCCCCTTCCTTAAAATGAAATTTATATATGAATATTCCAAGCCATGTGTAATGATTATATAGATTTGTCCCATCATAATTCTTGAATGCATTACCTTTTCAATAAGCCACACTTTTTTCATGGGAAACTCAAATATCCAAAAACCACCCTCTTCTATCAGTGAAAGGAATAATCAACTCCAAAAGGACACATTTATCTTGACTATGTATAATGAAGCAAAAATATGGATTTGCATAATGTGTGACCTAAATTCATACTATCAAATATAAGTACCTTCATTATTATGAGAAAATGATTTTGTTTATGTACACCTTGACTGCATCATAGTAGATTCAGCCTTTCAAACATGGTTTCAAGGCATTCTTTGGATACCTGTCACATTTTATTCTCTTCAGATATGGGAATTTAATTAATAAGATTTAGGATTCCTCTCTTCACATCAAAAATATAGTGAAGAATTATTGACCTAAAATATCTATTTGGGTAATTTATGGTCAAAGATATTCAACCTAAAAAATCATATGCATTTGTCTCAATTGAAAGAACTTAAAATACTAATTAAAGGACATGAAAAACTCATTAGGTTGAACAACCGTGAAATGAAAACCTGAAAAAACGTGAGTCTTATCTTTTAAAGCAAGCAATCCAAATGATCTAGTAATGATTGAGAAATTTAAAAAAGAGGCCCAAAACTCTTTAGGTTGAAAACCCGCAAAGAGAAAGCTAAGAAAAAGAGGATTCATGATTGATAATTCTATTTCACATCATGTTTAGGAAAACATTATAGTAGCGGTAGAAAGTAAATATTGTTTATACGACTTTAACAAAAGTCAAATTATACTTGTTAGGTCCCTCAACCTAGGAAAAAATAGCATCCTATTTATATTTATTCATGAAGCTTTATTTCATGTATTTTGAAGTGTGATTCAATATTATTTATCCTTATAATTAGGAAAAATATGGTTTTACAATGATAGTTATTATACCTATACCCATCTGTGATCCATTCCAATATAGAAGTAAATCGATTACATTTACCTAAATTTTCATAACTAATATCGATGTTGTCACATGGTAGTTGACTGAATAGTGTTATCTTGATATTACCCTTTAAAAACTACAATATCATATGAAGCGATAGTATGGAAATAAGAAAATAGGGGAGAATAACTATATTTTCACTCATTTTCAATTTTTTGGAAAGAGTAACAACCACACCATAAATTCCACTTAATTATAATGAGAAACAAATAAAATAGATACAAAATGACTTTTCAGGTTTTTTCAGTAAATCAACTAGTTCTAGATGAGAAGTGTTTTGGGAATTCTCAATATTTGAACTCTAGATAGATTCTACTTCAAAAAATAATCATTCTTGATTAATATAGGTTTTTAAATATATTTTTCATCATTCAATGGTGTCTTGACCAGTGTTTTCCAATGAATACCATGCCTTCAATCTATCCAAAAAACACTCATATTCTCATAGATATGTAGTTTTTGTAGTGGTATGATCACAAATTTATTATTATTTGATAATAAATTGAGGAAGATTAGAAGAAACACCCTTCAATGACTCCACATCATGGTTGGAAATATCAAACTAGATGATATTGTATTAATGATCCACCAAATCCTTGCTAAAAATGAGATAATTCTGGACAAGGATAGGAAAATTTCAGTAATCAAACCCTATACTCTCTTTCCATGGAAGTTTTAAATAAGGATATCCACTTTGTCAATAATATTTTCTAAAGAAGCCTCCATGATGATAGTGAAATCTTGGTTCTAATCCAAATCTCATATGGCTGGTTGTTTGATGAAATCAATGGGATCTAAACTCTATTCACCCACTACTACAATTATGTAATCCATAATCAAATTCACAATGGATGGGATTGATAAAAACAATTAAAAAGTTGTAGAAATTTCCTCCATCGATGCGTCATGTTTAATTTTAGGGATTAATCCGGTAGTTCTAGTGTCTATCAGTGATGTTCCCAATAGAATTTCATTGGGACCAATGTTAGTGGGGTAGCCAACAGTTTCAGAAAAAATGTTGGGACTTTACCACTCCTAAAATGGTGATAACATGAATATAATAATACCCCATAATTCCTATAATGTTTCGATGTATTATTTTATATCTTATAATTAGGTGATGAAAGAATGATAGGCAAGGACCATGGAGAAGTCAATAGATTATTCACTCATAGAATTTGTTTCATTTACTTTCCATCTAGATAGTATTTCACCCACATTTTGGCATAACTCCATGATAAGTGGATTAGAGCATCCAAAAAATGAAAATTAACATTAATTATAATTTCGTCACACATTATCATCAAACAAAATTTATAGAGTATGATTGGGTGTGATTCCCTCTTATCCCCATTAAGGGGAAAGGACACAACCCATTATAGATATACCAACTATCAAGAGAACATATAGGGGGTGTTAGGTTCAATGATGGCCTTCCAAAATATCAGAGATTATAAAATCCTATATCGAATTGAGAAAATATATAAGTATTATTCAAAAAAAATTCCATCATTGTCTAACGCTGATCAAAAAGGTTTTGAATACGGGATGAAAGAAAATTAGAGAAGATCCCATAGTATCTCAATAATATTGTCAACATATAGAGATTCTGAAAAGAAAACAAATATGTTAACATGTTTGGGATGATAAATTAAATGGGGAATAACCATAGTATATTTTTACTCATAACATGAAAGGTGTTCCTCTACATATCCATATAAGAATTGGAAGGGACCTCTCAAGCAATGCAGAAAGATTCCCTATTGTATATGGAACGGCATTTTCTAAATCTAAGTAAGGGTGTGTGTAGATATGTTTATAGGATTTTACTTTTCTAGAATGGATACCATCATCAAGGTGAAAACCCCAACACCCATGTAATAATAATTGGATGGGATGATCCATACACTTAGAGACATGGTAAAAAATCCTACTAGCCAAAAATATGAGGATATATTTTACTAGTTTTTTTAAAACCACTTGTTATGTTACTTTTCCTTGAGGATGGCCAAGTATGAACTGATATCATATCATGATTGTTGATTTATATGAGTCTTGGTGTGAAAAACCTTCAGCCTTGGACCATTATCTTACTAGAATAGTTTTTTCCAATAACTAAATGAAATAAGTGAGCATATGTGAAGGGGTTGACCTCGTGATTTCTTATCAACAATAAGTAGGTCTCTTTCTAATAGAGAAATATATTCGTTAACTTCCCACTTGTTAATCATTAGTATAAACTCATCATAATTACTACCAAGAAAGGGAATTCGCCCCATAAGTAGTTATCCCAAAAGTTGATCCTGACTTCACTATGAGATAGATGAAAAGTATTGGTACTCAAACACTGATGACTAATCAATATAAAAAGGATGCCTAATGAAGGATATATGGAGAATTGAGAAGTATAGAATGGATGGTATAAACCAATAACCTTCAACCATTAAATCATTTCCACACTACTCTAATGCATCTAGAATACCTAGGCCCACTCATCAGAGAAACTCCCTCCAAATACTAGATCCCAATTTAAGCTCCACCCTTTATTGAAATCCCTCTTTTAGAGATTAAAAATGGATGTGCAATCTCAAATAGTTGATATTATGGAAATTTCATGATTATTCGGGTTGTTATGATTAAATAAGGAACCATTTAAAACAAATACTTTCCCTTGAATCAATTTAGAAAAAACATAACTCACAACAGATATGTTCACTTGAACATGATATGAGGACACTTTAAACCAAGAATATTAATGGTTTTGATGGACTAGAAGAATTGGAACACCATCTTATATCTTAAAGTTATACAGAGGTGTTTTGTGGAATAGTGGATAGTCTAGAGGCTATGGAAAATGAATAATCTTCAAGATACCATCTCGAGGAATGATATTTTATCTGGGGTAAGCTTTTATATTTTTAGAAATAATAATTCTTTTATCAATAACCATAATCAAATAGGATGAAAGATTCTAATCATGAATCATTTTCCTATGGCATAAAAAAATCAGTAAATGATGTTAGATCTACCAAAATATAGAACACTACATATCATTTAGTTGGATTTATGGAATTTTAAATTTTTATATATTAATAATTATATTGAAAAGAGTAGTAATTAGTTAATGGGAATACCAGTTAATAGATGCAAAGGATTTAATATGTGAGCAAGTCCATTCACAAAGGAAAATTTTCTATGTGGGAAAGGCAATAAGTTAAAAGATCAGAAAAAATTGAAAAGAAAATATTGTTTTCTATATGAAAAAAAGTCATTAAAACTCCATATTATTTGCATGGGCCCTCCTCTGAGTCTATATACACACCAGAAATCATTCATCCGGAGCGACTACTTCCTCATAATTTCCTCGTAATCATGCCGATCAGACGCCATTATGATGTGGGGTATTTTTTGGGTCTAAAAAAGAACTCAATAATTAAGATGGAATAATTATGAATGTGTTAAATATAGAATCAAATCAGTGAAATTATTTGGTTACTTATAATCAATAAAGATCCCAGAACCACAAATAATATTGTCCCCCTCGGGTAGTTTGCATGCTATGTGGGACTGATGCACCAAATATTGTTCCTAAAAATAAAAAACCATTTACATAGTGATGGGGAAATGAAATTCCCATAGAAAATGAAAATAATTTTATGGGCGGGGTGGTAATTATACACCCCCCAAAAACAAATTTTTTTTCCGGGTGAGGTGGTAATTATAATCCCCCAAAAAACGACTTTTCACTTTGATACATGTGGAATGGATTCTAAAACCTCACAAATGATTTTACTTTTTATGGGAGAAGGTAGTGAAATTAGTCCCTAAAAAAATTATTCTATTTTTTATATCATGAAGAATCTTCTTCAAATCCGTCGCAAATGACTTATCATTTTTCAATGCGTAGCGATCACCTTATTTCCCTACAAAAACAAAATCCTTTATTGGTGACAGTTTTATTACTCGACCACATGGAACTTGAAGTACTATGTGTCCAACCATACATTCCTTGAAAATAGTTATTTACCATGGCCATAAATTCTTGGTATTCAAAAATAGAAAGGAATACAAGAGTAGAGGTATAGACATCATAGAAATCCAAAGAAGAATTTGGAAGGTAATTCACCTACTAAAACTATAGATAAAAGGAATAGGGGGACCAAAAAGTAATCCTTCATTAAAGGACACCTGTAAATGGATTATTCATGAATGACCATCAATAAAGGAGATACGATTTCACCCATGAAAGAAAAATAATATGAGGAATTCATGCCTTTCTAAAGGAAATCCTTCACGATAACCCATCCTATATATCAAATAATTGTGTCAGAAATGGGGTATCTTTAGTGTATTTACCCTCACATCCTTTCTTCCATCCTTTCAAATATAATTTGGTCCCAAATTTTACACTTTGAAAAACATCCAAATGAATTTTATGATCCCCATACCAAAATTTGGTAACTCCATTATTAATACCTTCACCATGGCTACAAGATTCATCAGTCCTAGAGACAAGGCATACCAGTGGGTCCCCCATTCGATCATGTATTCCCATGGTAAAGAATGTCCTCTATTTAAAACTCTCAAAAGGCAGGTTCCTCAAAATGTTCACAATCATGTATTTTCATAGTAATGAGGATAACAACCCTATTGATGGTTGTAGATGGATTCTTGAGCTGATAGGCAACATCTATTCCCTGATATGTAAAACAAATTTTGATGAAAACCCACCATTTTCATATGTAACACCATCATTTTCATATGTAGCCCCACCCTATTATACTCTTACAATTTTTAGAAGGTGAAAGCATGGAAATACCTCCTCGAGTAAGCCCCAATTATTTCTTGTGGGAAACCCCCCACCTTCCACACCCATGACCTCGACCACCAGTGGATTAATAAGATTTTTCGGATTTCTAGATCTTCCACTCCCTATGGTTTCTCACTCCAAGAATGACTCAAGTTCTCTTAGAGGTTAGTGTTGATCATGTCATCAATATGATCAAATATCCTCAAATGGTCATCCTTCATAGGTGTAATCTCCAATCCTTTTGAACAATGTGGGATTTGATTTGTGCCCAAATGAGATACTTAAGAATCATCCCTAAGGTTCAATAATTACACCCTATAATCACCATAAAAATCTCAGGGACATATCCCCAGTAGGTTCATATCCAACCTAAAGAGCCATATTCCTTTTGTGTTTCTCCATTGCTATAAATATTATTCAATATTCTTGTAATATTATTCTCCCCAACCTGGTATTGTATTTCCCTTCCATGTATTTTTCATCTCAACTTCATCGGTCCATGTTCATAGTGATGGAAAATATAATAGGGCCATATCCCATGCTAGAAAAACTAGAAAGGGATGATTCCATGTAATTCCTACACCAACGTTTTCTAGAAAACATTCTCCTTGACGTCAAAATCGTATGCCACTATACTATATAGTCTATTCCTTGTCACATGACCTTAAAAGGAATAATGTGTACCATTGAGTGGCACCAAACTACATGGGTTCTAATTAATTTAATGAGGATACATAGGAATACCATATTATGGACCCTATACCAATATAAAACCTCCAATAACCTCCCTAGAGGAAAATAAACTCCATAGAACCCAATCCTAAAGCCTTAAATCGTGATCCTTAAATGAAATCATAAAAAAGTAAACAAGAAAACAAGATAAAAAACCTATGATATATCTATAGGAGGATCTCTCAATAGAGATCCTTAGATACATATAGAAGCTTCCATTTATGGAGGACATTTGATACATACAAATGGTTACTCTCACATGAATATGATATTGATTGAAATTGTGAAGTCTGATCAGTTTTATTTTATGGTTTTTAAGAGACTAAAAAATATGACTTATATCCATAAGAGAGTGTCATAACCCAACACAATCCGGGGCTCGATCTGTGACTACCCCAATCCTGCCATCAATGGCCCGGGGGTGGCTAAAAGTGCTTAAGGTACACTAAACATGGGGAGGTCTTTTCCTAAATAATTTTTCAAATGCAAAAAACAAACACAATGAAAAAGTGCAGTGGGAAAGAAATAAATGATGTAACACTGCTATAAATATACAAAAAATGCATGGATCAAAAAAAGAATGAATTACAGTAGTGTATACTAAAAGGGGAAAGGAAAAAATACATGCCAAACTAGAATTATGTACCAACCAAACATAATGGGAAAAAGTAAACAACTGAGAGAGCAACATCTATATCCTAAGCTATGACCGCCATACGCGGTTCAAGATGTCCATATCCCTAAGCTATTTCAAAGTCACGATTGACCTGTTCTCCATCTACAAAAGAAAATACATGTGTTGGAAAAATACCATACATGTGTGAGTATATAAATACCCAGTATAACACTCTAAAATGTGTGAAGGGGGAGTAGTAAGAGATAAATGTGAAGAGGAAAGAAGAAGATAGAAAAAGGTGTGGTAGAAATAGTATAGTTCAACCCAATAAGAGACAAAAAGTAACCCCATCCAAATACACGGAGCACAAATTGGTGATAAGATAAACATCTAATTGAGCTTTCAGTACCTATATCTAGAGAGTTAACTCATCTAAATAGAAGAATATAGACACAGAAAGTATATGTCATAACCCACACATCTTCATCTCTCTTGAAAGGAGAATAACAAAAAACTAAGGAGTTGGTAATGAAATGGGATATATATACATATCGTCAGTCAATGAAGCCCAAATGTCAAAGTAAGGGGATCTCTGTCTCATATATCATCCCAAGAAGAAGAGTTGCCAAAGTTTCCAAGGTAATTCCACCTATAATGCTCAACACCTCATGCCTCTACCCAGGGCACACAAGTCAAAGCAGATCAATCACAATACCATGATACTATCTTCTTTGGGTGGAACTGATTCCCCTGCATGGTTTTAGGTCACGTCCCAAGAACACATCTTAATGGGGAAATAACCCCTCTTTATCATAAGTCTTATGGTATGTCAAAACAGGTCTCATCATTGTGCTTCATAGTCGATAGGTTAGCAGTTTTTTGAAAGGGATTTTGTGCCTTGTTACCTCAGTGGGGTCCTACACTGGTAGTCGCCGATGAATGCCACTGCTGAGCCTAGCTGGAGGGTTCCACTTTGGGAAGGTCACTATAGAAATAAACTGCGTAGTCCTACTAAAGGGTAAGATCATTGAGTCATTAGGGAAATGCCACTACCCTGCCTGACTGAAGGGTTACACCTAGTAGATTTCATTTGGGAACTCCACTATACCTAGCCCAGCTGGAGGGTAAGATCAAAACGTTGAGGAAATCCACATCCCAATCCTGCTGGAGGGTAGATCATAGAGATCATTGAGGAATACACTACCCATCCTAGAAATTGGGTAAGAATAAAACATCCATTAGGGAATGCCACTCCCCTTCGTTGTTGGAGGGTAATCCCGGTACTACTCTATTGATTATGTATGATCACTGTTATCATCAGGTGTCACCTTAGTGCTTTGCAAACCCAGAATATTAATATTTTATTTCAAAAGATGCTTCTGAGGGAACCATCATGTTATATATGAAAAAACACTCAAGAGAGGCATCTCATGGGCCAAAATATGAGTTCAAATGAAGGAGATACGAATGTTCAAAGATCACTTAGAAGAGCTCAAGTAGTACGCATCGTGTAAGGAGACCTACATGGTGTGTGGTCCCTCTTCACTTTCTGGTCATGAATTTGGTCCATAAGTGGGTCTCATTCATATAGGAGTTCACCCTGTATAGGTGGACTAACGACATGTACCACCTATCCAGTGACCGAGTTGTGTCTGTTGGTTGTGTCTATGTACCCGAACTCCATGTCTATATACTTTGGTACATGACGTGTTGGTCCACATAGAAACTATCTGTGTGGAAAAACAGTGAATATGTAATTATACATGGATTCCCTATCAGTGTGACCCATCACACAAATTTTCCAGCCAGGGAAGGGGTATACGATGCGTGTAGAAAAACTACATGCTATGTCATCTTTATCTTTTTACAAACCCTAGCACGACCACCGAGGGAAGTTACACACCATGTGTTCTTCATTCTACATGACTGGTATTCAAGATTTTTATAGAATACTATAATTCCACCCAATATTCAACTGTTAATCGAATTTGGTCAAATCACTTTAGATCTCACTACAATTCATTCCAAAATATTTGGATCAATTGACAAAACACACTCGCCAGCCATCATTTTCCTAGAATCGACCACCATAATGAATAAGGGTTTCATTATTGGTTCACAAATCATTGCATATTTTTTTCTTTAATGATCTAGCCTCAAACCATTGATTTGTTCATCCACATATTGCAAGATTCTTCGATCTGTGCTCGGTTCAACATTTTATTGTCATTTTGTCAATCCACCAAGAATCTGGGAACCTGCCCGAGCTTGGGACACCCAGAAACTGTTGAATCAGGAACCGCCATGTACTAATGATGAAGAAAGGGGGATGAAAGAAAAAAAACAATGGTTTGACGATCGTTGGCTAAGTATTATTGTCCAATGCTCAAGAACATGATGTTAGGATTAGTTTAACCAAAGAAAAACAAAACTATTCTTTATTCTTGTGGGTCATGTAAGGTTTACAATAGGGGAGAAAATAAAAGAATAATGTTCGATCAGTTTTGAAATGTAATGAAATAGAGAATACACCTATTGAAAATCCCTACCTATTCTATGGATTTATCTCTATAGAAGGATGCACTCACCAATGAATTTGGGGGAAGCCGATGCGTTCATTGTTTGACCCATCTTGATCCAAAGGTTCGTCAAAAAAATCCGGAGGAGGAAGTTGCAATCGCCAGTCAATTCATCAAATAATGAGGCTAACTATATAAAATATGTCCTAACAAAGAATTTATAGGCATATGGACTAGGTTAAATTTATTAAATTAATTAATTAATTAATTAATTCACATAAATGCACCACCAACGACCAAGGATTCTGAACGCCCCACACCAAATCATTTAACTTCGTGCCTAGGGTAAATACTACGTTTCTGACCCAACCGTGGTCTAATATTTTTTATCCAACCAACCATTTAAGAGTTATTCAATTTTATTAGTTACTATCACATTAATAATATAAAATATATTTATTATTTATTATAAAATTAATTCTTGGCACACTTGTCCTCGAAATCACACTCTATCTCATCACATTACTCTGGAAATATACTTAGAAATATTTCAAAGTCTTATAAGGCTACAACCAGGTCTCTACATCATTCCCTCATTCAAAAATTTCATCCAAAAAATAAAAAAACTATGAAGCAAGCATAGGATATTGAGCCCACATTTGGATCTAAGACTCATAGGGACTCTCCTGCATGTTTCTATGCTGCCACAACATGTAAACCAAAGGGATGGTCCCTTATCACAAGGTATACTCCCTTAAGTTCTCGATCACCACTAGGTGCAATACAAAGGTGGATACTTTCTAAAAGTCTATCTCACCATAATCAATGATGTGTGTTGGGTCATGCACATATTTACTCATTTGTGACACATAGAAGATGTCATGAACCCGCTGCAGTTGTGGGGGTTGTGAAAGGATGTAGGAAAACTCACCCTCCTTTTATATGACCTCAAATGACCTAATGAACCACATGGATAGCTTTCCTCCCTGGCCAAACCTCTACATTCCATGTAATGTGGATATTCTCAAGAATACATCATCTCCTTAATTGAACTCGAAAGGAATATGATGGTGATATACAGAGGATTTCTATCTTCTCTAGGATATTTTCATCCATTCACAGATGACCTTCACTTTCTCGGTGGGCGCCTACACCAACTCTGGGACCATAAGAGAAGACTCTCTGATCCCCATCCAGCACAAGGGTGACCTAAAAGGTCTCCCATATCGGTCCTCAAAATGTGTCATTCCAATTGTAGAGTTGTAGCTATTTTTATACACAATCTTTACCATGGTAAGGTGATCCTCTTATCTCCGAGTGAAATCCAAGAAAAAATCCCTTAGCATATCCTCTAGAACCTAGATAATGCGCTTGGTCTTCCCATCGGTCTAGGGGTGAAAGGATGTACTCATAAACAAATGGGTTCTGAATTCCTCTTGTATTCCTCTCTACAATCAAGACATAAACCACACATCAAAATCAGAGACAACTATTGAGGGTACCTCATGAAGGCTGATGATCTCCTGGACATACAACAGACACAAAATATCCAAACAAATATGATCTCTGATAGCAAGGAAGTGCATTGACATCATGAGTTTGTCTAATATATCCCTAATAGTTTCATGGTCCTTCGAAATGCATGAAAGCCCTATGAAAAATTCCATGGATATTCCATCCCCTGTCAACTATAGGATCTCAAGGGGATGAAACAATGATGCCGAAACTTGGTGCCCACCTTTCACCTGCTAATAGGTGAGGGACCGTGAGATGAACTCATCTATAATTTGTCTCATTCCGAACCACCAACACTATCACTAAATGTCTCTGTACATCTTCCCCACACCAGTATGTATAGCTACGGGAGAATTGTGGAACTCCCACATCACCTCATCCCACATTACAAATTGAAACACTATTGGCCCTAGGAAGAAGATATCATGATTCCCTCCTTCAAAATATACATCTACTGCATTGCCTATAGATATCTAATAAAGAAAAACTTCACAATAGATGTATACTAACTAGGACTCTCACACATGCTTGATGAGTAAAGGAGTCAACACTATTGATTGAAGAAAAGATATACCCTCCTACTCCACTAGGGAATACCCAAAATATTCCTACACTAACCATTCATGAGACTTCCCACTAAGGGACTATGACACCACATTTCCATTATCTTGAGTATAGACTGTCTCAAAGTTATAGTCCAACAGGAACTCCAACTAGTGTTACTATCTCAGGTTTCGATCCCTCTGAGTGAAGACATACCTAATAATCTAGTTGTATGAGTATACCTCATAGCTCTCTCCATGAAATTAGTGTCTCCACATTCTTAGGTTGAAACATACCATTTCTATCTCTAAGTCATGAGTCACATTGTTCGACTCATGGGGTCTCAATTGCCTCGAACCATACGCAATGACTGCCTATCGCTGCATCTATATGCAACCAAGACCATCTCCTGAGGCATCACAATACAATATAAACTAAATGCCTTCCTCTGGTAGGCTCAACACCGAAGTGCTTGTTAGCTTCTACCTCAAATCCTCAAAGGCCCTCTAGAATTTCTTGGACTTAATAAATGAATGTCCCTTATGTGTCAGGGTGTTCAAAAGGGATGCTGTTCGAGAGAATTATTCCACAAAATTCCTATATTACCCATCAAAACCAAGAAAACTCCATACCTTGGACACATTAATGGGTGGCGCCCAAGAAAGAACATCCTTGATCATTGTTAGGATCCATGGCTAAACCATGTTTAAAAATGACATTACCCCAAAAGTGAACCTTCAATATCCATAACTAATATTTCAATATCTTTAGGTAAAGATGGTTATCTAGAAGTCTATCAAGAACCATCCTCATATACTCTGCATGCTCCTCCTCTATTGTAGAATAAACAAGTATGTAATTGATGAAGACAAAAGGAAACTAGTCCATGTATGGATAGAAGATCTGTTTCATCAAAGTAATAAAGATGGTAGGGGAATTTATCACACCAAAGAGCATAACTAGGAACTCGCAGTGTCAATATCAACATCAGAAATCTATATTTGGAATATAGTCTTCACGAACTAGAAAATAGTGGTATCTAGACCTAAGATAGATCATATAGAACCACATCACACCTCAAAACTAATCAAAGAAGTCTCCAATCCTCTTAAAGGGGTACCTGTTCTTTATTGTGGCATGGTTCAAGCGATGATTATCCATTAAAAGCTAGAAGTTCCCATTTTACTTCTTCACAAAAAACTATTTCTACCTATAGGGACACACTAGGTTTCATGAATCCTTTCTCACAAGGGTCCTCTAACTTCAACCGTAGCTCCTAGAGCATGGTAGGTGTATTCTGATATACCTCAGAAAATATGGGGGAAATTCTAGGATGAAAATATATATGAAAAACTTCATCTCCCTCCACGAAGGTAGTCTCAAAATTTTTTTGTGTAAGACATCCATATAGTCCCAAAAAACTAAAAGAAACCAGATGCCTAAAGATTCTGCTACACCAAGGGTTTTTCCATTCTAGATGATGGGTAATAAGCTACAACCACTTGATAATAGAACCCAATTTTTCTTCTATGATGTATCTATCACCAAAAAAGGAGAAACTTATCCCATCAGTGCGTAATAATATAACTAGACTACAATGATAGTCAATCTATACTAGAACTATGGAAAGACAGTACATTCCCAAGATGACATCAAAGGGTTCCATTTTGATGACCAAAAGGTCCCATGTTAACTTTTATTGACCAAGTGATTTCTCACACTACCGGTAGATGAAAGATACATACGATGCATTCCCTTTAGGAAACTCAAGAAAAAGTTGTTCTATTATCATCTCTACTATGAGATCCAACTCCCACACCAAGAGTCAAGAGTTAAAAGAATGGATGGAACCTATGTATACTAATACTGAGGAAAGTGTATAATCAAAAAAAAATATACCTTGAATCATCTAGCACACTGTAGGATCATCAATATCTAAAACTGGAAGTTGTCTGCATCCCCAACCACCAGCTCCCTGAGCATGATATGGGCTACCTAATCGTGGTGGTGGAAGAACCTCATAGATTTCCTACACCTGTACCTCATCCTACTCCTCTTCCAGCTTCACCTCCCTTGGGACCACCCTATCACCACCTGGTAGATCCCTGATCATAGCACTATATCTGCTGTGGTAGTTTATTTGCGATCTTCTTGATATGCTCAGCACATTTGGTTAGGTAGTCTCATGCCATGTGACTTCACCCATTATAGGCATAACATAATCCCTCCCTAGGCTTCCCTGGTGCTCTGCACTGCCCTTGCACTGTATGGCCATGTCCATGAGCCTGATCACGGAAGGACCTCATGTTCCGAGATCTATGGCGTCTAACTACTGTTGTAAACAACTCAGCCCTTTCATGCCCATACCAACTCGAAATAACTAAAATCCCTCTGATATAAAGATAGATGTCACAAGTTCTCACTCTAGCAACCCGACATAGGTGGGGATGCAGAGGAGAACTATACTGGATCGGATCTCTCTGCGGAACCCCTGCTCAAAATTCTGTTCCTAGAAGTTTCCATCTATGATCATGTTGAGAGAGTAGCATTTAAGATCTATAAACCATTATACATAATATTAAACTATCATTCCTCCCTTATGAAGCTCTAGATTCTCTTAAATTCAAATAAATCATATGTATAAGGGGTATTACATATAAAAAAATAGCTACTAGAAGTCATCCCATGAGAGTGCCAACTCATTGTACATCTAGATGAACAAGCTCCACCAATGCCCAGAGACTCTTTGGAAAATACTGGATTTAAAATCCACCAAAGGATACATTATTCCATGCATAATATTGATGATATGGGCCAATAAATCTTGCCAATCCTTGGCCTCCTAGTGATCTGGATTGCCATGGAAGCTCATCAGCCTTTATCGTTGGAACTCTTGGAGTGCGCTCAGCCTACGAACATCCTTAGACTGATCTACTAAGACTATATTCTACTCAATAGGTTTTGTTTTTACAACCTGTCCACCCAAAGGAAGTGGATCATGGGATGTACCGTGGACTGATGCCTCGTTGCACATAGGGTCATCGTCACGAACTAAAGCCGGTATCATGGATGGATGTCTCCATAGAGGTGTCTTGAAAGTTATCAAGGAGAACTGCAATTAAGTTAGCACACACACACATAGATATATATATATATATACAATAATGGGGAACTAACACAAGAAGGATAGTCAGAGACTCAATCTGATATGATTCAGGTAACATTGATCCTTGCAACAACTGTCTCAGGGTCCCGATTTGACAGGCATGTTGTTAGGGTCCTAGTGAATGGATACATCAGTTGATGCACCTACACTAGACTACTTAGCACAAGACCAACACTCAAGAACTTGACACTCTTTCCCTAAACCCCAACCAGTAATCTTAAGGGGAAAATGTCCGAACCGATTCCCAAGGAATGAACTTTCTCTAATACCAATCTATCAAGACCCAACCCATGTCAGCGATCAAGAAATGCCTACCACAAACATTACACAATAGGATAGCGGATTGTGAGAAGTTCCAAAGTCACACTAAACATAGGGAGGACTTTTCCAAAATAACTAAACACATTCACATAAGCATCTCAATGAAAAAGTGCAGAGGAAAATAAATAAAAGATGCAACACATTAATAAATATACCAAAAATTCATGGCCCACTAAACATAACTAAGTATGGTATTTTATATTGAATGTAAAAAAGGAAAAATTCATTCCGAACCAAAAAATATGTCCCAAATTGATAGAACTAGAAAATTTAAGCAGCTGATAGCCCATATCCTATATCCTAATCCATGACCACCATATGTGGTCCAAGCGGACTATACCCTTATGATCCTATGAAGTCTCGATCGACCAATCATCCATTTAAAAAAGACAAGACATGTTTTGTGAAAATTCCATGTAGGTATGAGTATATAAATACTTAATAAAATTCCCCAAAAAGTGTGAAGGGGGTGTAGTAAGAGATACAAGTGAAGAGGAAAGAAAATGATAAAACTGGGTATGGTAAAAAGAGAACAACTCAACCTAACAAAATAGTGAAAGTAAACTCATCCATAAACAAGTATCTAGAAATGTTGATAAGATGAATTTATATTAGAGTATTTTCTACCTATATATGTGGATTAGACTCATCCAACCATGAGTAGCTAGAAACGAAAATCATGTGGCATGCCCCGCACATTTTTGCCTCTCCTGGAAAGAGAGTAACCAAAACCCAAGGGGTGGGTACTAAAATGGGATATATATACATATGAACAGTCAAAGAAGACCAAACAAGAGAGTAATGGGATCCCTATCTCCCAGATCAGCCAAAGGAGAAGAGTATCCAACTATTCCATGGTAATTCTACCTACGATGACCAACAACTCATGCATCTAACCGAGGAACACTAGTCAATGTGACTCAATCAGGCAACCTTGATACTATCCAATTTGGGTGGTATTGACTTGCGTACATGGTTTTAGGTCGCATCACAAGAACTCATCTAGGTGGAGAAATCTTCCCTCTTACTTAGAATTGCAAATTCATATCAAAAAACATCTCGTCATTGTGACACATAATCGAGAGGTTACCGATTTTTTGAAAGGATCTCATGCCCTAGTACATAAGGAGGGTCATACTTTGGAAGTCAATGAGGAATGCCATGACCTAGCCCAGTTGCAAGCTACCAATTGGGAAGGTCAATAGGGAACACCACTACCTAGTCCTATTAGATGGTATTCCTAGGGATTCATCAGTTAAACGCCACTTCCTCACCCAGTTGGAGGGTTATGTCTTGTAGATTTCATAATGGAATTCCACTTCCATGCTCGATAGGAGGGTAAGCCTAGAATATCTAGGAACTCCACTGCCAAGTCATACTTGAGGATAACTCAAAAAGATCATCATGAAATTCCACTACCCAACCCAAGTGGTGGGTAAACTCAGAACTTCCATTTGGGAATTACACTACCCATCCAAGCTAGATAGTAATCTTGGTACTACACTAGTGATACTATAATTTCTCTTGCATCATCGTGGTTAACCTCAGGGTATACCAAACTCAAAATATTCACATTATATCTAAAAAGCATCTTTAGAGGTCACCATCATGTTCTAAAAAGAAAAACTATTAGGATAAGAATCTTGTGGTCCAAAATGTGAGTTTAAATGAAGGAGATATATATGTCAGAATATCGCTTGGAAGAGCTCAAGTAGTACCCGACATGTGAGGGGACCCACATGGAGTGTAGTCCCTCTTGACTACTAGTCCATGTCTCTAGTCAGTACACAAGTCATGTATATGTAGGGGTACACACCATATAGGTGGATTACATGGAGTTTCCCACCTATCCAAGGACCAGACCGTGTCTTCTGGTTGTGGTCATGTACTCAGACCCTATGTCCATATACATTGGTACACGATGTGTAGGACCAAAAAAAATACTATCCATATGGCCATCCTGTGTCCATGTACTTCTTGATGGTTTCCCCATCCTTGGAACCCAGGACACATATTTTCCAAGTGAGGATGAGGTACATAGAGTGTGAAGAAATACTATATTCCATGCCATCCTTATCTTTTCCTAAACCCTAACACCTCGGATGAGAGAGGCTACACGTTGTGTGTTCTTCATCCTACACGATGTGTAGTCGAGATTTTTTTCAAAATCCTCGAATTCCTCTTAATCATCATCTTTACTTTGAATATGGTCCAACTGCTTCATATCTCACTGTGATTCCTTCTAAAATCTTCAGATTTATTCGAAAATCATGCTCATTGTCCATTGTTCAAGAAGAATCATCCCCCAAAGTGAATGAGGGTTTTGTTCTTCATTCCACATGTCACATAATCTTCATTCCTCGATGATCTAGCCTCAAACCATCGATTTTTTCATCCCCATCCCAAAAACATCTTGGATATATCCTTAATTCAACATTTCACTATTGTTTTGTCAATCTTCCATGAATCTGAGAACCCAAATGATCTTTGTACACCTGACAACTGTCGAACCAGGAACCGCAGGGTTCCAATGACAAAGAATGAAAAGAATGAGGAAATAAAGGCAAAAAAATAAAAATTTTACCAATATTGTTTAAGTGTTCTTGTCCAACTATAAAAAATGAGATGTCAGGATTAGTTAAATAAATGAAAACAAAAATGATTCTTAAATAGGGACTCAAATCTAATAATAACGTTCGATATACTCAAAAATTTAATAAAAGTGTGAAAACATAATTTGACAAGCCCTACCTTTTATTTGTATCGATCCCTAGTGAAGAACGTGCTCATTAACGAATTCTTGGGATGACTCTAATTTTTTTCTCTTTGATACGTATTGATCCAAATGTCCATGAAAGGAAAAGTCTAGATGAGTAAGATACACTTACCAGTGAATTTAGAAAATAATGAGGCCAACCTAGAACAAGATTTCATAACAATGAAGTTATATACATCTAAACTAGAATAAATAAATAAATTAAATGAATGAATTAATTAATTCACTTAAACGCACCCCCAACGAGCGAGGGGTCCGAACATCCTGCACCAACTCATTTTATGTTGTGCCTCGGGTAAACTCCGTGCTCCAGATATAACAATGGTCTTGGATTTTTGACCTGAACAACCAATTTAGAGTTATCCCATTTTCTTTAATTAACCACACACACAAAATATAAAATATATTTAACATTTTTGTAAAATTAATTTCGAGAACACCATACCTTGTAATCGCATGACATCACATCGTGTAACAATATAAATATATTAACAAATACTTCATTTTCTTACAAGGAAGAAATCAGGTCTCTATAGAGAGTCTCTAAGTAGAAAATAATTCCCCCCCAAAAGGGTGTGATAAACCTAATTTCCCACCCTTTTAAGCAATGTGATGTCTTATGTATCATTTTAAAAACCCATCAATGATAACCTACCTTGGAAATGTAGGCCCATGAATCATAATGGATATAGATAACATTAGTTCTTTTTGGATCCACAAATAAATACCTATGGAAACAACATTAAAGGGGATGCAAAAGAAAAAATTTGTCTTGATGAGAAATATTTTCTAACCAAACTATCCCCCCACAATTAATCATTGGGAATCCTGGTTTTCATCAGAAGCAACATAACACAGAGAACATCTTATATTACCACATAGAATATTTATCATAGATAGGAAAGAAACATTAGATATTAATAACATCGAGACTATAATTATATAACTTATAATAATTTTCATAAATATATATTTCATCATTTTAGATGAATATTGAAAATATATCACATTAATACATTCCTGAGAACTATATAGTTTCAGAGTATTTTGAAACATGGATATGAAGATAACTAGTGAAAAAAGATCTACAGAATTTTAAATTAAGTTCTTAAAAACTCGAAATCTTCTTTGAAATTTAATACTTAAAACCTTTATTTACAACCTAGATATAAGAGAAATAAGAAAATTTGAGATCATATGATTAGTAAATTTAAATAGAATATAAATAAAAAATGACCACAAGTGATCATAAGATAAGAATAAGTGTATGAGAACATGATTGAAACAATAAAAAATAATAACCATCAATTCATATATCGTAATCATGAAACATGGAATTATTTTTTATCAATATAAAAACATAATACAAAATAGCTCGAAATCATCAATAATCAATCAAAATTTATAAAAAAATATCATAGGTATATGACATAAGTTTTTGGCATATAAATAAATGTATAACATCATTTTCATAATTAACGATCTATTCCAAGACTATGATAGTGGATTTAGTTCACTCTCAATTCCATTATTCCCTTAGATTAGGTTCACTCCCAAGGCTACCTTATTATAAAATTTCCCTTAATAAACTGGGCACACTCCCTATTCTGAAACATCGTATCTCATGAGATATCCATATTTACCCAAGGCATTAGACATCTATAAAAATCCCACCCGACATTTGTTTATAACATAACCATCCATCCTTAGTTTATAATTGAACCACCCATCACATAATGAAAACCATAAATATGTGTGCCACAATATCATAAAACACCCATCATATCATCATGTTATAACCCTTGGTAAGGATATGAGTTTCATAATCATTTTATGGGGAAAATAATAAACCATCAATAAAATGAATACATATGGTAACATTGGATCATATCCCCATAAAATTACAAGAAACATTAGAGGATGTTTTTATAGATAAAAATTTATTTGAAACATCATGTGAACATTTCGTGATTAATATACCCTTTTTCAAACAAAATACGTTATTTATAATCTTAAATTTCTCAAAAAAATTTAGGTAAACATTTTATTTGAAAATATCAAAATTAAATTATAAATTAATTTTCAATGAAAATATTATTCATGATAGAGGGAAATTTCATTCATGTAGAGTTTATTAAAAAAATATCTTCTCATATTTTTTGTAAAAATCCAGAATCACCATGTTTGGAAAAGGATAATAAGGTTCCTTTAAAAAAAAATTATAGAAAGTAAAACATGGGTAGAAATTACTTTAATAAATTTCTTGAGAACAGTTAAAAAAATTTAATTTTTTAAACAAATAAAACATTGAAATGGAAGAATATATTTTAAACTAAAAGAAAACCAACATTAATAGATTTTTCCATAATTTAAAATACCGTACAAAGGTCACCATAACATTTCTTGTGGAAAATACCCTTTTAATTTTTAACAAACTTATTAAAAATGTAATAATTTTTTGAATGTTAGGAAAAAAAATCTTTTAAAAGAACCATGGAAGAATCTAAATGAAGATTCAAGTAAAATAATTTTCATTGTAGTGGGAAAACCCATTCATGTGGTGAATGTTAAAATATAGATTCCATTCATACCATTGGAAAAAAGTACCACATTTGTAAAATGTTAACAATATTAATTTTAAACCTTTTTATATATTTTAAAATATGTGTTAAAATTAATTTAATCAATAATTTTATAATAAAAAATATTATTTAACAATTTTTATTGAAAATATGTACGTGAAAGAAATCTATTCCCAATCTAATATCAAAAGAAAGTCAGTTCTCCTTCATAACGTTCTTTCAGAATGAGGAGTAATTATAGAGGGTAAAATGAAAGGAAATAATATAATTTATATAAATAACCATGGTAAAGTAAATGAAATAATGATTTTTGAGACATATCATATAATCCATCATCATATTTTTAAGCACAAAAAATACCTATAAAAAGCTAGATTATATCATAAAACCATTACCACATTGATATGTTTTGAATCATAACCCACATTAAAGGAATAAATTAAAAGAAACATTAAATATTTTAAATTGAAATATATCTAAGATATAAATTATCAAATTAGTAGTATATTCACTTCATGAAAGAAAGAAATGGTTTATATAGCATATGTCTCATAGAAAGAAAAGTGATATGAAAAACCCTTACCTCAAGTATGAATTTCTTCATAAGTTCCATAACTTCTATTATAATTAATTTAAAATTATTATAATTATACAGAAAAACAATATTAATAATTTTAAAACGATTCATGGTTTACTTATAAAAACTTATCAATCATTCATTAATAATCCTTATTTTTCCTCATCTTTTAGGGTGTTAACTACTTAATTTTTCATGTATGTTTTGGTTTGAAAGATATATTTCTAACAATTTGATCTTGGTTACAAAATTTATAGAATATTAATAATTTAATAATTATAATATTTTGTAACTATAAATTTTTTTATAACTATTAAAAATAAGTGGTGATGAAAAATGAATTACATTACTTTGTGGAGATAGTATTTCGTATATACGTGTGACTGATGTTTCAATCTTTTGATGGATTGAATGAAAGATGTAAATAATAATTCACCTTTAAAAATCCATAATTATATTATTAATATAACATATATCAAATAAACATATCCTTATTACTAACCACGTAAATTATAAATGAAATATGAATCACATCACTTTGTGGAGGTGGTAGTCCATACATACACACAAACGACAATATCATTTAACAAAGGATGTGAAGGTAAGAAGGTAGATAATATATTAAAATTATATATGAATAATTACTTCATAAATGTCATATATAAACATTAAATTTATCATAATAACAAATATAGGAAACATGGTGACGAAAAAATGATTCATATCGCTATGTGGAATTGGTAGTCTTCACGTAGGTACCGTGATACTCTCATTTCCCTTTTAATGGATAGGAGGTTGAGAAGGATTATCCTATAATAATAATAAAAACTCTATATATTTTTCATATTGGAAAAATTATTTAATTTTGGATAAAATATATTTTGATGATGTAGAAGAAGAAATAAACATTAAAAGATTCAGGTAAGAAACTTTCATCTTATATGAGAGGCCTCCTTTGGATTAAACCTCAATCCATCGTCAGATTATATTAGGATAAGTTAAAGATATCAAGAATTAATTTAAGAAATCTAGGAATGATTTTTTGTAGGTATTTGATGATATATAAGTCTTAAATTTTGTGAATAATGGAGGAGAAGAGGTTCCCTTTTATAAATGAGGGAGGTACAAACACGAAATTAAATAAGATATTTAAATTATATAAGGTCACATTTATATAAAATTTGAACAAAATGGACAATAATTAGTATTAAAAATAATATATCTTCTAAATATATTCAAATAATAATATTTATAAATGTTTAATTGTAATGTTTACCCTTATCTCTTATTTTAACCCCACGGTAAACCAGTTTTAACCCTAACCGTGGTAAAAAATTATTATTTTTATTACTATTCATTATAAACATAAATTAATGTGGTATTATTACCATATCTATAATTTTTTTTTAAAATATTCTATTCATGTTATCAAATTTAATTTAAATAACTAGTATAAACTTATTTTAAAATAAACATGAAAAATGAAATGAGGGCTGTTTTCTTATAAAAATGATTTTTTAAGCATAAATTTGAGTTTGCCTTCATTCCCTGCATTCTAAAATTTTTTAGATTAATCTTAAAATATTTTATAGAATATATATTCTATAAATTTTATTAACATAATTAATGAATTGTGATTTATTTAATTTATTGATATACAAACACGTTGCTCATATAAAAATAGTTTTATGAAAAATAATTATCTTTATTCCTAAATATTATATAACTAATTTAGGAATGATTATTAACAACTTAAAATAAATTTCATTAAAATAATGTTTTAATAATAATAAATATATTTATTTATATAAAAATTCAAAACACCTATAAAAATAAATTTCTTCAAAAAAACAGGACATTAATCATGAAATAATTTTATGAAAATTTAATGATTATTTCTTAGGCATTAATCAATAAATTTGTATAAAGTAAAACATTTATACATATATTTCATAATGTTGTTGTTTTTATTCAATCTCTCCAATCCAAAAACTAGGTTATAATGGTTATAATATATCTGGGTTCATTTAGACTTGGGGTTGATTGTAATGAAAGCTATTAAATACTTTAAATAAATTTGAAAGGAATACATATAAAATTTCATGGTGTTAGATTATAAAACCTATGAAATTACATCACTTTGATGAAAAAATTAAGATACCTCAACTTCAACATTTCTTCAGGTTCCCATGTAACTTCCTCAAATTTTTTGATTCCCCCAAATAACACTAACCAGGCGAGTACTATGGTTTCATAGAACACTATCTCTATAATGAATATTTATACAAGGTTTTATTCATAAGAAAGATCATAAAATTGTGGTAAAACCATTGAGTTCAGTACATGTGACAAATTAGGTATCTAATTTCTCAAAAGAGATAGATAAAACACTTTATGAACTGTAAAATGGTTTGGGGGAATAACCAAGTGATAAAATTCCATCCCTGTTCTATCAATAATCTCAATAGAGACAATATACATAGGTATCACCATTAAATTTGTTTCAAATATCATAAAAGTCTTCCACGGTGATATTTATTGGATTACCTTATCACCAACTTTGAATTACAGATCTCACCGATGATTGCCAGCATGACTCTTCTAACAAATCTAAGATGCCTTGATGTGTTTCTGAAAGGCTATAATGTTCTCTACCATTTCCTCAGCTAGATCAGTACCCAATACTTATAGTTCTCTAAATTTATCCTAACATGTCATATTTATGCAGTTTCTTTCACAGAGGGCTTTGTGATGATCCATTTTAATTATCTAGTAAAATATATTATTGTATGGAAACTCCACTAGTTGAAGGTTTTTATCCCAAAAACCTTTTAAATATATAAAATATTATCTCAAAATATGTTCTAGGGTTTTAATATTCATCTCAGATTTAAAATAGATTTTATGATGATATGTAGTACTAAAACAAAACTCTGTATCTAGACAATGTTGAAGACTATTAAGTAAATTCAAGGTAAACCTCAGATCATGATCAAATTCTATAAATTGTGGTACTGCAAGAAACATTACCAATTTGTTAATGTGGATCATGGTGAACTAATCGATATCAAAATATTATTTGATAGTAATGAAATGTGTTGGATTCCTACAGAGATTCACTATAACAAAAATAAGATAATTCCCTTTAGATGTTTTTGAGAGTCCCATGTTGAAATCCATTGTGAAATTTTTCCATTTCAATATAGATATGGGTAATTGTTGAAACATCCACTGATAATTCGACTAATCACCCTTAATTTTTTGGAATTCTATGTACCAAGATATATATTCCTCAATATCACACTTCATGTTATCCCAACAGAAATGATACTTAAGGTCAATATACATCTTCATATTTCCAAGACAAATATATAATTATGATCTATGAGCTTTATCCAATATTTTGTTATTAAATTAAGGTATAATAGGGAAAAACACTATATTCATATACCTTATAACACCCTCACAATCATGGTTTAAGCGAAAAACATTTTTTATATTCTTTTATAACATGACCTCTTCCTTTTTCAACTACTTAATATTCACTTGGATAGATGGCCTATTACTCATTTTATAAGATAATATTTCTCTCCTCACTTCAGGATTTCAAGTTCCATCCTTTTAAAATACCGAAACATTGGATCTTTTTGAGATCTTTATCACAGATATGCTAGCAAGATCCTTTTGAATCAAATAACTAACCTGCTTATTTGAATTCTTATGGTGGTAATGTATTGAGAAATCATATTATTTAATCAACTCTAACAATTATTTATATCAAATATTCACCTCTATCTAGTTGAATAAATACATCAAACTTTTATTAATAGTTTATATATCACACCTTTATCCATAAATATAATTTATCACATCTTTAATAGTTGTTTTTTGATTCTTACTCTAATTCATGCATCAAAATATTTTTCCCAAGATCCTTCTATTAAAAAATTGTATAAGTTACCAAAATATCATTCTATATAATAAGAAACGCAATAAATTCATAGATACATCACTATAGGTCATCAAACATTGTCCACTATAGGGTAAGGTGATCATAAGTGCACTTACCAACCTTCCCTTCACCTCATTTAAATTTTATTCACATTAATAATCCTAAAGGAACTTAACTCCATGCCATATAAACTTAGTGAGTGGAATATAAAACCCTGAGAACATCCTCCTAATGTTTTTATAATATCCAACTAGTCTAAGAAAACTACCAATCCCAGTCACAGTGGTTAGTTTGGGAAAATGTTCAGTGAATTCCATCATGGAAGGATCTTCTGATATACCCTTAATTGTGACCATGATTCCCTATAACTAATTTTTTTAACTAGAATTAACACTTTATGAATTTGGAATATAGTTTCTATTTACTTATGGTCCTCAACACAATTCTAAAATGGTTCCCGTGATATTCATTGATCATTTAATATACAATAATATAATCTATAAAGACTACTGAAAATCTATCAAGGTAATCTATAAAGACTATCTTCATTATATATATGAAGATAGTGGTGGAATAAGTAAGTCAAAATGTCATCACTATAAATTCATAGTGTCCACACCTTGTATAGATTGTTGTCTTAGACATGTATTCACATTTTTATATTAACAGATAGTATCTAGAATGAAGTTAAATCCTTGAAAATTATCAAGCTCTGGTAATTTGATCAAATAAATCACCAAAATGGGGTAAATTATACTTATTCTTGGTCATTATACTTTCATGTTGCGAACAATAAATTCATAGTCGCATTCATTAATCATTATTTTTAATGAAATGAACTGGTTCACCCCACAATGAAACACTAGGCCATATGAATCTTTGATATAGATTATCCTGGATTTATTTCTCCAATTCCTAAAACATAATTAGGTCCATTCGATAAAGAGTCTTTAAAATTGGAACAACAAGAGGTATACATTATATTGAAAACATTACTTCATGATTTATAGAAAGACTAGGAAACTATTTAGGAAATACATCAATAAAATTCATAAAATAGTAATAACATAAATGTTATGTTTATCCCCAACTATAAGATATAAATACCCTTATTAATTAGAATCAAGTCCTATTAAATGGATATAATTTCCATTGGAATATAATATTCATACATTCACTAAAATATGACCATAGGTTCACATAGAAGGATAAATGTGTCATCCTTTCCTTGTAAATTGATATGGGTTCTATATAAACAAAGCCAATCTATGTTCAAAATGACATTAAATTCCACAAAATTGAGAATATTTATATTTTCATTGGGAACATCCTTACACAATCATTAACATGAAATTACAAACATTATAGTGGAGGATAATTGTACCTTAACTATTATGATCCACTTAAATGATGAATATAAAATAATAAATCCCTCGGTCTGGGAGTTTTACCTTATATTAGGGCATTGACTTGGATAATGACCCAGTTCCACATGTACAAGACATTGAGCTATTAGTGATACCTTTGGATGAACATCATTTTCCTCTATTGAACTATATATTTTCCATTGATGATTAGATTCTTTATTCCTATGTTTTCTAAAGACAAAATATCTTCCCATTTGTTTTTTAGTGCTTCTTACCACATTATTGATATGTAGAAATATAAATATCCTTCCCTCCACGATCTTTATAACATGAAAATTCCAAAAATTCCATTTATATCTTATTTGCTGAATTAAAAAACTCACCCATGTTATAGTTTTTAATCAAAATGTAGAAGTTATGATTAGTTATAATAAACATGTTTTTAATTATATCACCCATTTCATTTGGTTTATCAAGAAGACAATCATTTCTTTACCCATAAAAAATTATTTGACACATGATTCCTACTAGTTCCATCTATTAACTAAAATAAAAAAATCATAGTGTGATCAATAATAATCATAGTGAGTAATATATAATCTTGAGAAATTATTTATGGGACTATTAAATCATGCCACATTTTTTCAATATATTAAAACTTCAGAATGAGTCATTTAAAATATGTGAATTAACCAAAGCATATGCACTGGGAGTGTCTATCCAGCTATATAGTCTTAAGACAACTCATTATTCACTGGTCACAATAAGGTTATTACCCAATCAAACCCTTTCTGAATTTTTACCCCTAGGATCATTTGGGACACAATGATTTCAAATTTCTAGTATTCAAATAGAGATATATTTTATACGAACACCACAATCATTTATTTTATATATCTTATGGTTTTATACTATTTTTAGGGTTATCCTAAGGGTTATCACTAATGTTTTCTAATACTAATCTACAAAATAACTATATCTTATTATAAAACAACTGAGTTGACCGGACTAATAAATAAATTAATATTTCATAAATTATTTAAATATTCAAAAAAATTCACAATAATATACACATGAAGATGAAAAATGCATATTTTCATTGGATAGAAAATACATAATCATCGTATTCCATGAAATATCATCACTATCTGCCACAAATTATTCACTCTGTAACTCCCCGACCCTAGTTACCTAGAGTCGGTGCATTATTACATAACATTGGTATGATCACAAGAAAGATCAAATCTCGAAAGAACATTTGGTTTAGTAGCCTTCGAAACACTAGATATATTCATAAGTCTTACATTACATCATAAAAATGAAAACTACTACAAAAACATCATGTCTTCATATCCCCTCATATTATCCCTGCAGGTCATTCATAAATTACTTCTTCACATCCTGGGAAAAATAAAACATTGAAAGGTGTGAGATCATATGCTCAGTAAGGATAACAATATAGTGGAAACTTTCATAAATAATCATAAACATTTAAGGCAATGTATAACTAAAAAAAGCCTTTTAAACTTCAACTTTAGAATAATATTTCATAGATAAAATGAGATAATGCCATTTAATTATTCACATGAATATTCTACTAGTCAAATAATCACATGCAATATCAATAACCACTTTCATAATGACGGAATGAATAATGACAAACTATCATCACCACGTATCCATGGCCTCGTGCCAAGACTACAAATAAGATTTTGTCAAGGCCTCGTGCCAAGACACTAGTTTGTCTCATGATACCTACTGATGCATCTAGGAGCTATAGCGGGCTCCACCCGTCACTTAATAAGTCCAATGCATTCCTCATATGAACAAGTTTAAACATAACATAAACATTCGTATTAAAACTAGCATACGAAATGTAAATACTTTCTCCATAAACCATGAATGGTACAAAAATAAAACATCCACAGTCAAACATATCACAAAACCTTCAATACAATATTGAAGTCTTGTATCATAATGAATAAACTTCAAATAAGCTTAAAATCCATCAAAGGATGTTGACATAGATGAAATCAAAACTATTTGAGAGAAATATCTCTTTTCTTTTAAATAATTTAAAAGTCACATAATTATAAAATAAAACATTTACTTTGAAAATATTCTTTTAATATTGTAAGGGATGTTTTGAATATTTTATAATGGTGTAAAATAGACGCATATGCCGTATAAGTTAAAAAAAGACATCCTTACCTTAATTCTGTCGGAAAGGTTAAAAAAGACCATGTTTGGAAAATGAATGAAAGATTCCTTCATAAAATTCTTATAAAAATTCAAAAAAGGGTATAAATGACTTTAACCCATATTCTGTAAAATATTAAGAATGTTTTGAAATACATTTTTAAGAAACATGGATGTGGATGATAAAGAGGTCCCAGTAAATAATTACGTATGAACAACCTCGGATAATGAAGAGATTGCAAAATAAACCCTTAACTTGTAATTTTCCTTGGTTTATGGTAGGTTAACCTATTGTATAATGGTGAAATAATTGTTATTTAATTATATAGTAATCATATATATTAATATTATATCATATAGTATCTTTTAACATCGCTTTGTTAATAAAATCTTAGTATTATCATCGTTTTGGGTGTTAACTTACTTATTTTCTTTTACTTAAGATGTGTTTGTTATGGATAGGTTGTATCATACTAATATCCATAATGATATTAAGTCCTTAAATATTATTTTTAATCATCCAATAAAATTTATTCTTGAATGGATACGATGGGGAATGAATCTCATCGCGTTCGTGGAGACGGTAATCCGTACGTACGCACGAGTGACAATATCATTATTTTGATATTAAAATAATATATAATTGGATGGTATATCATATAAAAAGAATCATTATAATGTTATATTTATTATATACATGAATTATAAATCATTATTATACCCATTTAAATAATATTATATTGAATTACAATTACACCACAACGTGGAGATGGTAGGCCGTACGTACACACGTATGGTGAAATGTCATTAAAGGGATGGATAGAATAATGAATTTGTTTGTTCCATAATTATAATAACATCACAGTATATATAATCTACTGGAGTTATTATTTTAGAATGGAAATAACAAGTAAATAAGAAGTTGAAGAAGAAAGGAACTTTAAAGAGTGTGGTGAAGACGTTACCTCTTCTTCGGGTTCTTCCTTTTGATTTGATCAAAAGGGCTTATTAGGATGGATTTATGATCCAAATAAGGCCTCTATGTTGAAGTGAGGGAAGTTTAGAGAGTATTTGGTCAGGGTTTGGCCGAACCAAAAGGCTTTTATGGTGTGAAGAATTTGTTATAAGTGGTGTCCTTTTATAAGGGGGAGGAGGGGCACCTTAGGAAAATCATGAAATATTATTTTATAATAAATTCATATTCAGTTTATAATGGCTCCAAAGTGGATTATTTAAAGGTATTGGTGGGGATGGGTCTAAAACCACTCAACCAATAGAATTTATATAGGTTTGGGTCATTATATTGACCTTATATTTTAGTTTTAACTCTTAGTTAATTAGTTTGACACTTACCATGTCACTTTGTATTTTTATATTATATAGTTAATAAACATAATATATACATTCAAGAGACCCCAAAGTGGTCGATTAATGATATAAAAATAATGATATGAGTTATTTGGATGAACCTTATATTTTTAGGAATATAATATAAATTAATAATATAATATTTGTTTTAAAAACTCATTTATGTCAATTTTGACACTACTCAATAATTGATTTTTTTAAAAGTCTTAATAGCTTTATTAATTCGAAACAAATTCATTTAAGTAATACTAACATGTCATATTATCCAATAAAATTCGTTTAAGTCATCAAAACTTTCAAATTATATTTATTTTAACATTTATAATATCAATTTTTTGATTATTTCATTAATGAGGAAAATACTTCATCATTATTGTGTCATATATATTTTTACCTTTTCAATGTCTAAAAATTATAAATAAAATACCATTATTTATGAAATCTTTTTATATTTCTAATGAATATTTATAATCTAAAATCCAACATATATAACCCCATGTAAAATATGTTTTTATAAAGGATATATGCTTATGTCATTTTTGTATTTATTTTAACTTAATTAATATAAAGTGTCCTTATCACCAACAAGTGGCTCCATGGGGTCCCAAAATCGGCCCAAATATGCCCATGGTCGGACATGTGTCCACCAATAAGGTTAGGACACATTTTAGGGTAATTTAGTATTATTATAATATTATTTTTTTACCCTTATTTACCAGATTTACCCTTTAACCATTGTGAATAAAATATTTACCGAAGTAATTATTCAAAATGTCTAAAAATAAAAGTTAACTATTTAAAAAATTTGGAAATCTTGATTCCAAATATGAAATCCATTTTTCCAAATTGAAAACACATAAGTGGGAGAAATTAATTTAAAATTAATTCTCGTAGTCAAAACAAAAAACATGTTTTTAAGATATAATAACTATCAAAAGATTGATACTTTTTTATGTCCGGTTTAATTGTGAAATTATGTCCAATGACCAAAATTGTATTAAATGGTAAAAATATATTATAAATATACTTTAAATCCACTCAAATTCATTATTTATCACTATTAATTATTTTTATTAAAAAAGTTGTTTTTAATTAAAATATAGTAATTTTCACTATTCTTCAAAATATAAAAGTTATCTGAAAAGTACCAAAATTTCATCCTAGGATAATTTCGATATTCTGAATCCAAAAATGAATTACATTTTAAAAGATAAAATGTATAAAATTTCAAAAAATGGGTAGTACTATTCATAACGACTACTTTGATTTGGTTCGACGTGTAAGAATCTCAGAGTTGCGTACAACACACGCTACTATATTATTCCAAGAGAAGCGTACCATGGAAGCTTGGGGTGTTACATTATCCCCTCCTTTAAATAATTTCATCCTCGAAATTTCTAGAATATTACTGGATAAAAAGTATCGGGTGGTTCTTCATCATAAGTTCCTCAGGTTCCCACGTTGCCTCTTCCATCTTATGGTTTCTCCATAAAACTCTTACCAAACGAGTCGTCCAGTTTCTCTGCACTTGTTATCTCGTATCAAGAATCCTGATGGGATCTTCACAATAAGACATATCGGGTTCTAGTTATAATTCCTCATAGGTGAGTACATGTGTTGGGTCAGGCATGTATTTTCTCAACAGTGATACGTGGAACACATCGTGAACTTTGGAGAGACTTGGCGGTATTGCGAAACGAGAAGCTACAACCCCAATTCGTTCTAGAATTTCTAAAGGTCCGATGTACCTGAGACTCTATTTACCTTTATTTCCAAAACGTATAACTCCCTTCTATGGAGATACCTTCATGAAAACATGATATCCCACCTGAAATCCCAAATCCTTTTTTCGGTTGTCAGCATAGCTCTTCTGCCTACTTTGAGCTGCTTTGGTGTGGTTTTGGATTACATTTACCTTTTTCATCGTTTCCTCCACTAGTTCCGGGCCAACAAGTTTTCTTTCACCAAAATCATCCCAACAGGTTGGTGTGGGACATCTCTTTCCGTATAATGCTTTATATGGTGCCATCCGAATGCTTGAATTGAAGTTATTGTTATAGGAAAATTCTACCAGTGGTAAATATTGATCCCACATACCCTGAAAGTCAAGTGAGCATGATCTCAAAATGTATTCTAAGGTATTAATAGTTCATTCTGGTTTTCCATATGTTTGAGGGTAGTAAGCAGTGCTGAAATGAAGTTCAGTATCAAAGGACTTCTGAAGACTTTTCTAGAATCTTGATGTAAATTGGGGATCACGATCCGAGACAATTGATAGGGGTACTCCATGAAGTCTCAGAACCTCATTAATATTTATTATTTATAGACGTTCAAGTGGTAAATCCTTCATTATAGCACGAAAATGTGCTGACTTGGTAAGATGATCAACAATGACCCATATTACATCATTCCTTCTAGGAGTCTTTGGTATTCCCATGACAAAGTCCATCGTGATATTATCCCATTGCTACTCAGGTATGGGAAGAGGTTGCAATACTCCACCAGGCTGTTGCCTTCCTGCTTTCACTTGTTGACAAACCATACATCTTGACACAAAATCATCAATCTCCCTCTCCATGTTGTCCCACCAAAAATGTTCCTTCAAAACTCTATACATTTTAGTGCTCCCAGGGTGTATAGAAAAATTGGAACTATGAGCATCATACAACAATTCTCTTTTTAGATCAGGTATATCGGGAACACAAAGTATCTTCCCAAACTTTAAAATTCCATCTTCATACACAAAGTCACTCAATTTCCCATCATTCACAGCTTTAATCTTCCTTTGTAACTCTTTATCACTGGTCTGAGAACTCTTTATCCTTTCTAGTAAAGATTGTTTGGCAACTATTTGAAAAAGCATTGATGTTTCACCTTCTATGGTGATTCCCACATCCATATTCACTAGATCCATGAAAATAGGATCCCTTTCAATTCTCATCACGTTCAAAACTCCATGATCCTTTCTACTCAAAGCATCTGACACCTTATTTTCCTTCCCCGGGTGGTAGTGTATCGTGCAATCATAATACTTGAGTAGTTCAAGCCATCTCCTTTGCCTCATGTTGAGTACTTTATGTGTGAAAATATACATCAAACTCTTGTGATCAGTATAAATATCACATTTCTCACCATAGAGATAATGCCTCTATATCTTCAAAGAATATATTACAACAACTAACTCAAGATAATGAGTAGGATAGTTTTGCTCATGAATTTTCAGCTGTTGTGATGCATAAGCAATAACTCTATCATTCTGCATAAGGACACAACCAAGTCCTTTCATTGATGCATCACTATAAATAACGAACCCGTCATTCCCTAATGGTAGAGTCAATATAAGAGCATTGACTAATCTTCTCTTCAGTTATTCGAAACATTCTTCACACCCTTTTGTCCAAACAAATTTAACCCCTTTATGTGTGAGCTTTGTTAATGAGTTATCCAACCGGGAAAAGTTCTGGATGAAACGTCGATAATAACCTGCTAAACCAATAAAAATGCTTACCTCAGTTATACTCGTCAGTGCTATCCATTCTTCGATTGCCTTGGTAATAGAAGGATCTATGGAATTTCCATCCTTAGAGAAAATATGGCTAAGAAAAGAAATCTCTTGAATCCAGAATTCACACTTTCTAAACTTCCCATATAATTCATGTCTTCTCAGAGTCTTCAAGATAATGTGCAAGTGATTTTCAAGATCTTTGTAGCTTTTGGAGTATACCAAGATATCATCAATAAATACCACTACAAAATCATCGAGATATTCCTTGAAAACACTGTTCATTAGATCCATGAATATAGAGGGTACATTAGTCAGCCCAAAAGGCATTACTATAAACTCGTAATGCCCGTACCTTGTTCGAAATGCTATCTTCGGAATGTCTTCCTTCTTCACACACAACTGATGGTATCCTGATCAAAGGTCAATCTTTGAAAAGTATTGAGCTCCATGCAGTTGGTCAAATTAATCATCAATGAGAGGTAGGGGATACTTTTTCTTTATTGTTATAGCATTGATCTCCATGTAGTCGATACATAACCTCATAGATCCATCTTTATTTTTAACAAAAAGAACAGGGGCTCCCCATGGAGAAACACTAGGGAAAATAAATCCCTTATTACTCAATTCCTCTTGTTGTTTCTTTAGTTCAACTATGTCCACAGTAGCCATTCTATAAGGGGTCTTCGATATAGGCCTTGATCCAGGAATTAGATCAATAAAAATTTCAACTTCTTGTTCTAGAGGATATCCAGGTAAATCTTCTACAAAAACATCTACATATTCTTTCACAATAGGTACATCCTCTATTTGAACATTCCATTCCTCACCCACAATCATTTCATTCTCTTCCTCCACAATAATTGAATTTAGTTGAGCTACTGGGGGTGGATCTAGATAAGAATTAGGTGGTGGCGATTGCTCTCTAAAGATAATGTGTTCCTTATCATCATCATCAAAAAAATAACCTCCATATTATTACAATAAATCATCCCATCATGGTCTGAAAGCCAATACATACCAAGGATTATATCAAATTCAGTCATGGGTATGATGATAAGATCAGCATATAAAGAACATTTATATTCCCTAATGGGAATAGATCCACCGAACTTTGTAGCAATGATACTTCCCTTAGGGGTTTTGACTGACAACTCTCTAGTTAAATCAACATGGAAATATCTAATTTTATTAGAAAACTGGGATGATATGAAACAATGTGATGATCCAGAATCAAATAAAGCATTTTCTAAACTTGAGGAAACCTTTAAATTACCTGCCACCCCACCTTCAGAGCTTTTACCTCAGTAGTAGTGATATCATAAGCTTGGCCTTGATCCCTTGGCCTTTTCTAAGGTTAGTTCCCTTGACACTTAGGACATTCAATTGCATAATGTCCCATCTCTCTACAATTATATCATTCCACATTGACAGAAACCCTCTTTCCCTTACAATCATGAGTTCAGTGGCCTTTTTCACTACACTTGTAACAGACTCACATTCCTTTTAAGAAAGTACCGGGGTGTTTCTTCCCACATTTACTGCAGGATGGATTTTCAAATTTTACCTTCTTACCCTTATTTGCATTTCCAGATTGATCAACAGATCTCTTCTTCTCTTTCTTTGTTTTAAAGTCATAAGACTTAGATAATCCTTTTCTGTCTTGATAGCACACGAGACAATATCTTCGTACGAAGAGAAGGTTTGTGAGACTAATGATCGATGGAGAAATGTTTTTAACCCATCAAAGAAATGATCAATCTTACTTCTTGGGTTACATATATAATCTGCAACATACCTCGCTAGCCTTGTAAAGTTAGACTCATACTTTACGACATTCTCATCCTCTCTCGGCCTCAGACTCAGAAATTGTCTCTCCATATATGCTCGATGGTCTCAAGGAAAGTATTTTTCTAAGAACATCTTTTTGAACTCCCTCCATTCCATATCTAATACTTCATCATATTCCTTAGTTTTTTGTATCAATGACCACCGTTGATCAGCATCTCCAGTGAGGCGGTAAACTGCCATGATAACTTTTTCCCTTTCACTACTCCCAAGGCATGGAATATTTTCTCTAAAGAATTTATCCATTTCTCAGATAGCAAGGGATTTTTACTCCCATTGAATGTTGGTGGTTGTTGCCTCATGAAGTGATCTAACATTGATCCTCCACACTACGGATTAGGGTGCTCCATACAGGTAATGTTATTATTCATAACCTGAGTGAGTTGTCCTAGTATGGTGATAAGCTGATCAGCATCAGTTACATCACCAGCTCCACTATAATTATATTGAGAAGGAGGGAAATCCCTACATGGAGTGCGTGCATTGATATAGTTTCCATTTCATCCACTAGGAGCCATTTCTAAACAATGGCATAAACTTGATTAGTTTATGAATCAAAATACATAATTCCATACTTTTAAAACACTTAACATAAATTGAACAGTTTGTGGATATAATCCATAATCATAAAAATGTTTTCTTTGAAGAAGTATATACTCATAAACCATTCATAATGGTTCATAAAGAAAATGAGAATTATCCTAAGCATATCCCCCGAGAGTGTCGTAACCAAGAGTGCAGCAAGACCCGTTGTCGTGCACTAGTTCCCGTTCGAGTCTAGCTCAAAGTAGTGTTTTTGGGTTTTACCCCTTGGTACATCTGTGCCAGAGCTGCCTCTACCTGCTATTATCCAGACAGGGATGTATTTCTCAAAAAACTCACAAAATCTCTACAATACCAAAATTCTAGGAAGTTCTTCTACACTAATCTTCAAAGTTCATCTTAGGTCTACGTTCACTAATCAGAGTTTATCTAAATCTAGCTTCCAAGGTTTTTACTAAACTTCCTATGATACCAACTGCAATGCCCCAACCCCAGTTACCCAGAGTAGGTGCATTATTATATAACATTGGTATGATCACAAGAAAGATCAAATCTAGAAATACCGATTGGTTAAGTAGCCTTAGAAACACTAGATATATTCATAAGTCTTACATTACATCATAGCAATAAAAACTACTAAAAAAACATCTTGTCTTCATATCCCCTCATATTATCCCTACAGTTCATTCATAAATTATTTCTTCACATCTTGGGAAAAATAAAACATTGAAAGGGGTGAGCTAAGATGATCATTAAGGATAACAATATAGTCTAAACTTTCATAAATAAACATAAAAATTTAAGGCAATGTATAACTAAAACAAAAGGCTTTTAAACTTCAACTTCAGCGTAATATGGCATAGATAAAATGAAATAATGCCATTTATTTATTCACATGGATATTCTACTAGTTGAATAATCATATGCAATATCAATAACCACTTTCATAATGATGGAATTCATATTGCCAAACTATTATCACCACGTAGCTAAGGCCTCATTCCAAGACTACAAATAAGGTTTTGTCAAGGCCTCATGCCAAGACACTAGTTTGTCTCATGAGACCTACCGATGCATCGACGAGCTATAGAGGGCTCCACCCGTTACTTATTAAGTCCAATTCATTCCTCATATGAATAGTTTTAAACATAACATAAACATTCGTATTAAAACTAGTATAAGAAATTTCAATACTTTCTCCATAAACCATGAATGGTATAAAATAACACATCCATAGTCAAACAAATCACAAAACCTTCAGAACAATATAGAAGTTTTGTATCATAATAAATCAACTTCAAATAAGATTAAAATTCATCGAAGGATGTTGACATAGATGAAATCAAAACTATTTGAGAGAAATATATCTTTTTTTAAAATCATTTAAAAGTCACATAATTATAAAATAAAAAATTTACTTTGAAAATATTCTTATAATCTTGTAAGGGAAGATTTGAAGATTTTATAATGGCATAAAATAGCCGCATATGCAGTATAAGTTAAAAAAGAGACAATCATACCTTAATTCTGTCGAAAAGGTTAAAAAGGACCTTGTTTGGAAAACGACGGAAAGATTCCTTCATAAAATTCTAATAAAAAGTAAAACAAGGGTATAAATGACTTTAACCAATATTCTGTAAAATATTAAGAATGTTTTGAAATACATTTTTTAGAAACATGGATGTGGATGATAAAGAGGCCCCAGTAAATAATTACATATAAACAACCTCAGATAATGAAGAGATTGTGAAATAAACCCTTACTTTGTACTTTTCCTTGGTTTATGGTAGGTTATCCTCCTTTATAATGGTGAAATAATTGTTATTGAACTATACAATAATCATATATATTAATATGATATCAGATATGATATTTTTATTATTATCGTCATTTTGGGTGTTAACTTACTCGTTTTCTTTTATATAAGTCGGGTTTGTTATGGTTAGGTTGTATCATACTCATATCCAGAATTATATTTAGTCTTTAAATATTATTTTTAATCATCCAATAAAATTTAGTCTCGAATGGATACGATGGGGAATGAATCTCATTGCGTTCGTGGAGACGGTAATCCGTACGTACGCACGAGCGACAATATCATTTTTTTGATATTAAAGTAATATATAATTGGATGGTATATCATATAGAAAAAATCATTATCATGTAATATTTATTATTTAAATGAATTATACATCATTATTATACCCATTTAAATAATAGTATATTGAATAACAATTACACCTCAACGTGGAGACGGTATGCCGTACGTATGCACGTATGGAGACATATCATTTAAGGGATGGATAGAATAATGAACATGTTTGTTCCATAATTATAATAACATCACAGTATATTGAAGGTACTGGAGTTATTGTTTTAGAATGGAAATAACAATGAAATAAGAAGTTTAAGAAGAAAGGAACTTTAAAGAGGGTGGTGAAGACATTACCTCTTCTTCAGGTTCTTCCTTTTGATTTGACCAAAAGGGATCCTTAGGTTGGCTTTATGATCAAACTAATTCCTCTATGTTGAAGTGAGGGAATTGGACAGAGTATTTTGTCAGGGTTTGGCCGAACCAAAAGGCTTTGAAGGTGTCAAAAGTTGGTTATAAGTGGTGTCCTTTTTTAAGGTGGATGAGGGGTTCCTTAAGAAAATCTAGAAATATTATTTTATAATAAATTCATATTCGGTTTCTAATTGCTTAAAAGTGGATTATTTAATGTTTAATGTGGTTATGGGTTGAAAACCACTCAACCAAAAGAATTTATACAGGTTTGGGTCATTATATTGACCTTATCATTTAGTTTTGACTCTTAGTTATCTAGTTTGACACTTACCATGTAACTTTTGTATTTTTATATTTTATAGTTAATAAACATACTATATACAAACAATAAACCCCAAAGTGGTCCATTAATGATATACCAATAATGATATGAGTAATATTTCCTAACCTTAGATTTTTAGGAATAGAATATGAATTAATAATATAATATTTTTCAAAAAAACTCATTTATGTCAATTTTAACAGTACTCAATAATTGATTTTTTTAAAAGTCTTAACAGCTTTATTAATTTAAAAAAATCATTTAAGCAATCCTAACATGTCATATTAACAAATAAAATTCATTTATGTCATAAAAACCTTCAAATAATTTTTATTTTAACATTTATAATATCAATTATTTGATTCCATCATTATTAAGGAAAATACTGCATCATTATTGTGTCATATATATTTTTACTCATTCAATGTCTAAAAATTATAAATAAAATACTATTATGTAGGAAATATTTGTAGATTTCTAATGAATATTTATAATCTAAAATAAAACATATATAAACATGTGTAAATTTTTTTTTTCTAAAAGATATATGCTCATGTCATTTTTGTATTTATTTTAACTTAATTAATATAAAGTGTCCTTATCACCATCAAGTGGCTCCATGGTGTCCCAAAATCGACCAAAAGATTCCCATGGTCGGAAATGTATCCAAAAATAAGGTTAGGACATGTTTTAGGGTAATTTATTATTATTCTAATATTAGTATTTTACCCTTATTTACCGGATTTACCCTTTAGCCATGGTAAATAAAATATTTACCGAAGTAATTATTCAAAATGTCTAAAAATAAAAGTTACCTAATTACACAATTTGGACATCCTGATTCCAAATATGGAATACATTTTTCCAAATTCAAAACACAGAAGTGGAATAAATTAATTTAAAATTAATTCCCACTGTTAAAACAAAAAGCGGGTTTTTAAGATATAATAACTATAAAAAGATTGATACTTTTTTATGTTTGGTTTAATTGTGAAATTATGCCCAATGACCAAAATTGTATTAAATGGTAAAAATATATTCTAAATATAATTTAAAACCAATAAAATTCATAACTTATCACTATTAATTTTTTTTATTAAAAAAGTTGTTTTTATTAAAATTTAGTAATTTTCACTACTCATAAAAATATAAAAGTTATCCGAAAAGTACCAAAATTTCATCCTAGGATAATTTAGATATTCCGAATCCAAAAATGAATTCAATTTTGAAAGAAAAAATGTATAAAATTTCAAAAATTGGGTATTACTATTCATAATGGCTACTTTGATTGGTTGCGGCATGTTAGAATCTCGGAGTTGCGTACAACACACGATACTATACTATTCAAAGAGAAGCGTACCGTGGAAGCTTGGGATGTTACACTCTCATAGTAAACTTCTTTATAAAAACAAATTTAAAAACATCCTTCATAACCAAGGGGAAGGAAACATAAAGAAGGGTAACCACAAATTCTTAGTAATGATAAAGATGAGAGACATCAATTAGTGATCTAAAATGAGAATAATATTATCATAAGGGTTTGAGAGCATGTTTTAACATTGGATAATCATACAAAAACATTCATATATCATAGAAATGAATCATTGAATAATGATTTGGAAGTTCATAAGACATGAATAACAAGATAATCAATGATAACAGTCCTTGTGAATATAAATGTTTCATAAGAACATGTCAGGAGAGAGTGTAATAAATTTTGGAATAATCATAATCCTAAAAATAATTTTCACGTCTATCTACCAATACTTTAACCACATGTTGGGCTTGGTATAACCACCCATGTACCCTAATTAGGATTGCGATAAAATTTTGTGTGGCTTATTTTGGTATTGGTATAACCTCCCATATACCCTTTGAGATAATAATCATTAAATATTACCACATTAATTTTAGGCACATAACATACTCACCCATCACATAATAAAAATCCATTTATAAGTATGAAATAATATTATGAGAAAATTTAACATTTCATTATAACCTAACCCATGGAAAAAAATATTTTGTTAAGATTTCATCATTATAATAAATTTCTATACAGAGAAAGAATAAGTAAAGAATTATTGGATAATATACCTAATGAATTCTAAGAAACATCAATGAATGTTTTAATAGTAGAAAATACCTTTATTATATTACTAGAACATTTGATTATGAAAATTACCATTTAATTTTTAAAACATTTGTTTAATATATAATAATTTTCAGAAGATTAGGGAAACAATTTTAATTCCAAAAAAACATGGAAAACTATAAATTAATCTTCAGTGAAAAATAATATTCATGAATTTTGTAAAAAAATTCTTGCATGATAAACATTAAAACAAAGGTTTGGTTTAATCCTTTATTTAAAAGTACCTCATTTAGAAAACATCAAGATGATTCATTTTAAGTATTTTTATAATAATTAAAACATTGGTAAAAATTATTTTAATGAACAATTTGAGAATAGTAAAAGTATTATTGAAACCATTTAAAATAAAATTTTTATATGGAATAAAAATATGCCTCACTGAATAGAAAAAGAATGTCATCTTTCTTTAAATATATTCTTTTATCTTTTTGAGAAAATATAGAGGGGAAAATTAATTATAAAATTTTAATTTAAAAAAAATAATAAAATAAAAAAAATACTTTTTGAGGTATATCATTTAATTTTATCGCCATAAATTTAGGCATAAACAACCTCTGTGAGAAGTGAGATTGTAACATAAAACTGTTACCACTTTGGTTAATTTTGAATCATAAAACCCATGAAATAAATAAATTAAAATGAAAATATTAAATACAATGATTTTATATTGATTCATGATATAAATTTTATAAGGGGAAGCATATAAATTATAGGAAATAATTACATGGTGAATAAGTTATATGTGTCATAGAAATTAAAGTGAGACCAGAAACCCTTACCTCAAGTACAAATTTCTTAATAAACTCTATAACATCATTTATAATAAATTTATATTTATTATATTTATATAAAAATCCATATTCATACATATAATACCATACATGGTTTAATTATGGAATATTATGTCATGTTCATTAATAATATAACATTACCATCATCATTTTAAGTATTAACATCTTCATTTGTCATATATGTGTCAGTTTTAAAGTTATGGTCCTTACACATTAATCATGGTTCAATCATATCTAAAACATTAATAATTTCATAAGAATAATATTTAATCCTTATATATACTTTAATAACCTTTCATATAAAAAATAAATGTAAAATTAATTTCATCACTTCTTCGGGACAATAGTATGTACGTACACATGAGTGATGTTTTCACTTTCCAATGGATAAAAAAAGAAATGTAAATCATAATTAACATTTTCATAACCATAATTATATAATTAATATCATATATATTAATTAAATCTATCCTTATTTCCAATAATTCAAAATATAAACTAAAAATGAATCACATATTTCATGGAGGTGGTAGTCAACACATATGCCCTAGTAATTAAATACATCATAATAATAATCCATTAATTACGGTGATGAAAAAATGAATCATATTGTTACGTAGAGGAGACAATCTACACATACACATGAGTGATAGTTTCATTTATAACTTTATAGAAAGGTGTAGAAAATGGTTATTCCATAATAATAAAAAAATTATAAATAAATTTATGATACTAAATTCATTATTTTAGGATAGAAATAATATATTTCTATGAGTTATTACAATATATACACTTTTAAAGAGTTGGGTATGAATATTACCTCTTTTTTGAGAGACCTTTTTTAGATTACAACTTAATCCTTCCTAGGATAGTCTTAGGGTGATACCTGGCACTCAATAAAAAAGGTAAGTAATCTAGGGAGTTTTTTTATTAGGTATTTTCTAAGATATAATACTGAAATTTTGTGAATAAGGGAGGAGATATGGTTTCCATTTATATATTAGGGGAGGGACATATAATGAATTTGTTAAAATATTTAAATAATATAAGACCACTTTCATGTAAAAGTGAAAAATAGAAAACAATTCAATGTTAAGATATTACAAGTTCTAAATATCATAAAAAATGTGATTTAAATAATATTATGTGGAATTCGTACAATTATATCTTAGTTTAACACCTTCCCCCGATAAACCCAGTTTAACCCTAATAATGGTAAAAAAAACTTTTGTTATTTTAATTATTCATTTCAAAAAAATTAATGTGGAATTACTAATTATTTTTGAAATGATGATTAAATTTTGTTAACCATAATATCAAATTAAGTATCATTATGTTTCATAATATATTTTTTAAATAAACATGAAAAACCCAAAAAAGACAATAGTTTTTAGAAAAATGCATTTTTAAGCATAAACGTTAATTTTTATTCATTCAATGCCTTGTAAAAACTATTAAATGAATTTTAAAATATTTTATTCAATATGTATTACAAAAAATTATTTAAAATCATTAGTAAATATTTATTTATCAAATTTATTAATATAAAAACAAATTTCCCATATAATTACAGTTTTATGAAAAATAACACCTTTTCTTTCAAATGATTTTATCATCATTACTAACCATTAGATAACTAATTCATGAATTGTTATTAATAAATTAAAAATAAATTTAGTTAAAATTACCTCTTAATAGTGATCAATATATTATTTTTTATTAAAATTCATAACACCTGGAAAAGTACATTTCCCAAGAAGGATTTTTTTAATTAAGAAATGAATTTATTAAATTTTAATGATTATTTATTAGGAATTATTCAATACATTTTAATTAAATAAAAAAATTGTTTTTTTATAATGTGTTTAAGAGTAGCCATACCCTACAACACAATTTCTAGTATATAATGGTTATAATATGTCATGGCTCATTTAGACTCACAGTTGCGTTTAACCGAAACTACTAAATACTTCATATTTATTTCAGAAGAATACATTACAATAAAAGGGTTTTACATTACCCAAAATGAATATTGTTTATGAAAACATAAACTATATCAAAAAAGGACCTATCCAACCCATCTGAAAACAAAAACGTTTCCATGAATAAGAATTTATATTATTTTGAATCTTTTAAATAAATTACAAGAGTGTTACTCCCGTCAAATATAAAAGGACAAACCCTCAACTATATTATTCAAATAATTTGAGTCCTTTATCTAAAATATACCTAATAAAATATATTCCAAAAATCAAATAAATTTACTCGGGGTATGGCTTTAACCAAAAGACCAACCTACAAGGCTTAAGATGTAATCTAATATAGTTTTTCTAAAGATTAGATATAACTCTTAATCGAGGGTTTTTAGGCATATCTATTATTCCACATTAATAAAATATTCTATAATAATTCTTATATGAAATCATTAGTATCTCAAATATACTAAAACTTTTTTATGTTGATGGTATAACCCTTTTTAATATCATTTTTCATCACATAGGAAATGAAAATAATTCTTTTGTATACATGTGGACTGCCACCACCATGAGGTGATTTGTTTCATTTTTCATCCCCGCTTCACAAGGATGGTGATTATGAGATATGTTTTGAATATATATAGTTTTTATGAGATAATTATGATTCTAAAATGATAATATTTTACCTAATTTCTTACCCTTCCATCTTTTGTATAATGATAATGTGGTTGTTCGTACGTGTGAGACCCCACCTCTATGAAGCGATGTGATTCATTATTCAAGTATAACATTCATGGATGGTTTTAAAATTGCATTTAAAAACTAAAAATGATAAAAAATTAATAATTAATAGTCTAGAGATGATGGAACTATGAAACATTTGACAAAGATCAACTTACCAATTTTTTTTAGATTTTATACCGAACGTCTGACATGAACTTATTCAATTTAGTAACTATATAAGAAAGAATGATAAAAGAAATAAAATATTTTTTTATAAGGGAATAAAACTAAAATATATTTTTAAACACATAAAAAATAAATATAATATTTTATACATGAGTTTAAGAACGTACGTGGTTAGTTAGACTCAAAGTATGACATTTTTGTTTAAAATGATGTTTTAAATGTTTAAAATCCATCTATTATATTTTCATGTTCTAAAAATTGTGGTATGGATGTTATTATATAATAATAAATTATTGATAAAGTTATTTTTTACCACTATATAATTTATTTAATAATGACTAAAAAAAATACTTTTTAAATTTTTTCTGTACAACACACTTTTGACATTCATTAAAAAGTTTGAAAAGAATGGTTTTTAATGTTTATAGCATGACCAAATTTTCCAAAGAACATATATTTTTTTCATTATCATTATCCCTCTATAAATTTTAATGGTTTTTTAAAAGAAAACAGTTTTTTCAATTTTTCATGGAAATTTTTGTTTGAAATTTTTTCAAAGTAAAATTATTTTTATCTTTATTTTTATAAGAAACCTAAAATTCTTTTGTTGTATGTGTTTAAAAGAATATCTTATGATATATTATGTTGTAAATGCTGGATTATTTTTGTCTTAGGTATATTATATTCCTTGTAAATTTTTTATTTATATGAGTGATCCTGATATAACTCTCTAATGCATAGGGTAACGATTTTTTATCTGGAGAATTATGTTAGATTTAACTAAGTAGGTTATTCCATTGGTAAGGGTTATCATAAGCGTTGTTGAAAGGTATATATAAAGATTATGTACCATGGTACAAATATGTTTTTTTAAGTTTTAAATATGGTTTTTATATAAATACTTTTTTTTTCAAATGTTTATAAAACAGGATTATGATTTAAGAAATATTTTGTCCATTTTAAGGTAAAATATAACATTTTTCATGAAAATTTTTAATTGGTTATCATGTTTTATATGAAAAAATCATGTTTATTATTTTCACTGCATTATTTCATATAAAATTACTTATTAAAAACTTCTGGATACAAGTATTATTTCATAAGTAAAATAATATTTGTGGTAAAATTTTATTAGAAAACAATGCATAATTTCTTATGAATTTCATAGTTTTTCAAATGGACTATTAGGTTACATTTTTTATATATAATTTTACAAGGTTTTGGTGTTCATACAAAGATTTAAAATATTTACCGTTAGATCTATGGATGAGTAGAAACTATATCAAGGTCAATCATTCTTCTATGTTGATTCATATTATAAGAATAAATTTTTTTGAATAAAAAAATATTTTTCAAATAATAATTGTATTTTTATAGAAAATATTGACATTTAGGGGAAGTATAAATTTTGTTATATGTTTTTGATTTGTAAAATCTTATACTAATTCTATAAAACTCTAATCCAAAAGGATTATAAGAATATAAATAAGTATAATACTTTCAATTTAACTCATAGTTTTGTGATATTTAATGAATTAGTGATTATATTTTTCAGAAATTGAGAGGTAGGTGTGGGAAGTCTATAAATATTTGCTTACTACATGGGTCCTTTAGTTACAATGGAATGTTTGGTTTTGATTATTTATTTTTGAGCTCTTTCTTCTTTGATTTTGATGTATTCTTATTTGGTGGTGTGATATTTTGTTAGATGTTAATATTTTGTGTGTTTTATTTGAGATTTATCAACTCTTGGGGTGAAATGAGAAAGAAAATTGGCCACACTATTAGCTCTTAGGGTCATAAAACCATGTGGTTCCCATATGAAAGATTTATTATTGATCTCCTAGTTGTAATTTCATGGTTGGTGCATAGTCTACCAAAATATGAGGGAAAACAATGAACTGTCAGTAGCCCCCAAATAATTTTTCTTTTTCGGATAACTAAATCCTACATGGCTTACAATTTAGACTTCATATAATTTTGGACTAATCAAATTAATAATTCAAATTACTTGGATGTTATATGATCAAACATTTATAATTAACCAAGTTAAATACTCAATTTTATTGAAAAAATGTCAAGTTTTAAAGGTATTAATGGGTTTTCCAAATTAATTTGAAACAAGTTAATGTTTTTGGATTTACCAATGGTTATTATAAGGGGTTTTTTTAATTTTTTGTGTTATTTTAAATGGATTTTTAAATCATTATGATATCCTCTAAGGTAAATTAAAATGAATTTATTGTTTGGTCTTTTACAATGATTTTTATTAGTGAATTGTAAAATTTTATGTTGATTATTTAGTATATTTTTTTGGTTCCAAAAAAAGTATAGTTTATTTTAATCTCTATTTATTATTATAATTTTAAAATATGAATTTGTTTGATTTATAGTTTTATAAATGAAAACACAGTTTTATGTGGTGTATGTTTATGTTTTAAATTTATAATGAATCTTTTGAAGTATGTTCATATGAATTTTATATGGTGGGATGTGTTAATGATTTAAATATGAACTTCATGATGAATTTATTTTTCTTTTCGGGGAATGATAATTATTTTGGAAAATTTATTAGTCGAACATTTGATTTTGTTTGGTACTTCAAATTTATTAGTGGTTCTTATGAGTTGTTTCACTGTGTTTTTCATTCTACTATTTGTTTACTCTTTTTTTGATGAGTTTAATTTTGGTGTGTTTTGATTTAAATATTTTTATTATCTATTAAGCCTCCATGAAAATTACCAGTGGGTTAAAAAAATGCATGTTTTTTTATATATCTCAAAATTATATTTCTTGTGGTTTGTGAAGTGTGTTCCATTTGGAAAACAACATTATACGAACTATAAGTATAGTTTTGGACATGAACCCTTATTTATGGTTGATCCAGTCCCATGATTGTTTAGTTAGTTTTCATTAATATTTCACTAGGCAGATTTCTCTATTTTGATCATGTGGTTTTGGAATCGATCAATATTCATTTTTTATAGAGACCTTTGTTCAGACCATAATTTGAAGGTTTTCATATCCAGTCTAGATTCACATGACAATGTGGTTAATGGGGCCATGATGGTAAAGTGAGTTCCTATATCTTAGACCAAAATGGGAGGTGATCATCCTCCTATTTGTTTGTATGGTTATCTATATTCAGGGAAGAAATTACATGCATACTGTAATGTTTTGGTTTGGTATATTTAAGCAATCAAAATTGAAATTTCATTAAACATTCATCAACATGATATAATGAGTATCCTCAAGAAAATCACTTAATTAGAGTATTATAGTTTAATTTGGGATATGTTTCATTGTGGTCCTTTTAAGATGGTATCTCTCTATTATTACACCAAGTTTGTAGTGTACATAACTTTTCATGAGACCCATTATGAGTCACACCATTTTAGTTATTCATATAAATCTTATGTGTGACATTGATATTATATATTGGTGTATATGAGCTAATTTTTTTAGTAGAATTTGGATTTTTTCCTTGATTATACTAGTATCACTTATAATTTCAACTATGATTGGGTCCCTCTTGGTGTTTTATGTTTAGTGACCATGATCCTTTCTAAACTGGTAGCTTTTGAGGAGGATATAATGATATGTTGGGAAGAACTATCACATCCTAAGCTATCTTTATCTTATTATATTATTTATTTATTGGTGTTTTAACTTGTTACTATATCCTTTAAATTTTTATTTGTTTATTAATATTTTTTGGTAGTATTAAGGTTAAGATCTATTATTGGTTGGTCACCACACCATCGGGTGTAGGAGTAGGGAATTTAGGATAGACCGGAGGGAGATCCATGCTATGGATCCTATCATGGTGAAGGGGTGTGGTCCCCAATGTGAAAAAGATATGGGGCGTTGGGTCTTAAGAGTGATAATGGCTATAAGAGGGGGGGGGGTGATTGAATTATAGTTAAAAATCATTTAACATTAAAACCCAAATAACTTTATCATAGTTTATAAAATTTAGAATGAATATGATGATCAGAGAAACATGTAACATACTCAAAAACTTACCACTAAATCAAATTGAAAATATTAGTATAATTAACTTTTCTTTAATAAACACGTATCAGAATTAAAAAAAACATTTAAAAATAATAAAAATAAAAATTGTCAATGTTTTTTAGTAAACAAATTAAAAATTTATAAAAGGAATGAATACACATTATCCTTTAGTGAAATGCACTTCAATAAAATTATCTTAAGGTATCCTCTATTTAAATCAAACTTTCAGGTCTTTATTTCATCAATAGAAATCCCTCAATCACAAATATCAGTATTAGATACTTCTTCCTATCCCTGAAATCCATCTATTAGTGTAATCAGATCCCAACGTCTTCTTATCATCGTAAGTCATTGATTTAACCATGATCAGACATAGAATACAATTAATACATATATTATATAGATTTTAAAATCCTCATTGTGAATTCTCAGAACATAAAACTCTCTAAACTATTGTGATAAAAATAAAATCAAATAAATATAGTAGATAATTCATTAGTTAGATTGATTTTAATAAATAATAATCTACCGAATCCTTGAATTATCCTTTATTGATAGGCACACACCCAATGGTCATATTTCTGTGATTTTTAGAGACTTTTGCAACATCCTTAGATTCTATTCACTTGAAATCTCAACAAATACATCTTCATCCAATATTGTTTCGGTACACCCATTAAAATTCTAAAAAAATGTATTCCATCTGATAGAAATAATTGTAGCTCTTATTATAAACAAAATTATTTCTATGGAATAAAACTAGCTATTCAATTGGAATAAACATAGTTACACTGATAGACTATACTTGGTCACATCGATAGAAAATTCATTCATAATGATATACTAGATTCAGCCATACTGATAGACTATATTTTGTCATACCGATAGACTATATTTTTTCATAACAATATAATAGATTCAATAATACTGATAGACTAGACTTTGTTATAATGATAGACCAAATTAAGTCATACCAATAGACTAGATATTTTTTATACTGATAAAGAAAACTTAGGACAACACAATGTACCTGAATTTGGTTAATCTGATGGATTTGACTTAGGTCAATCTGATGGATTAGACTTTATTCAATTTTATGGGATAGAATTTAGTCAGTCTGATGGATCATATTTGAATGTAAAATTTATATGAGTTAGTTTAAGAAGTATTACTAAATTCGATAAAATAATTTTTATTGTAAAAAAACATTCTATAAACTTTTGAAATATAAATTTATTATAAAACAACGTTTAACAGCTTGTTGGGATTTTCAAAACTAAGGATAGAAACTATAGAAAGTAATATTTTGACTGAATAGGGGGAACCTCAATGTGGTGCCTCTATGGCCTTATTTTTAGGATAATAATGATAGAGGGGAATCAAATCATGTTATTTGTAGATCACACCTTGGTGGCTCCCAAGAAAACACATTTCTAAGTAATATTTATGTTTCCCACTCCCTGATTTCAATAATTTGTGGGTCTTTTCCTTATTTTTTTAATTCCCATGACCCCCTAGTGATTCTCCCATTTATTCTCCCACATCCTATAATTATTAACTAAATACCCCGCTAAGAATTGATTTGGTTTCCTCTTGGTAATCTCATTATATCTTCCTCCTCTTTTTTTCCTCCTTTCAGATCCTTCTTTTACACATAATGGGACCCCAATAACCTCAGTATAGATTTTTATTGATTTATAATTATATATTTCTTGATTTTTGGGTTTTTATTTTTCCTATAGATAGTCCTCGACTTTATTGAGTGGGAATGAAGCCACAAGTTGATAATGTGAAGTATTCAAGGTCGGTTACTCCTGGAATAATTATTTAAACGTAAATACATTGATTTTTGTCCTATTTTATATAAATATATGGATTATATTTCTTAGAGGGTGTGATATTTGAACTTTTTTATTATGGTCTCAATGATTTTCATTACTTACAAATCATTTTTTGTGATTATATAGTGAAAACTAATTTTGAGGTGATATAAATATTTTATAAAATATCTCTATGAAATTTTTGCGTGATATTTTATTTTAAAGGTATTTTTAAGAATATAAATTGATTTTAATTTTTTTTCATGATTATCAACTCATTATATTCTATTCTTTTAAAATTATGTAGATCATCATCAAGTAGTTTTGGATGATGTTGAAACTCTATTTTTCAGAAGATTAATTGTATTTATCCAAAAGAGGTATAATGAGTGTTTAAAATGATATTTGGAAAACACACTAAGTGTGATTCATGTTTTTATTATAGAATTGGGATTTAATTTGATTTAAGTATTTTTTAAGTATATTAAATTATCTCAATTTTTTAAGGAAGGGATTTCATGTTTTAAAACGTCATTTAATTCTCTAAATCCTTTTAGAAACATTTAATACTATTCAACTATTTTTATTGTTAAAGAGTTGTAAATTCCAAGTTAGAACTTCATGAAATATATTTATTCAAAATGAGGTGAATGTGGTGTTTATATGTTTTGGAAGTCCATGGGATTACCTATTTGATCTATGTAGTCACACAAGGATTGTTTATCACTGAAACCTTGGGAAAATGGAAAGAAAATACTACCACTATGTAACTAAAATCTAGATAATACTACACAAACTAAACATACTCATATTTGGATAACCTTGTATGGGGGTATTTTCCAGCGTGTTTCCCTGTGGATTGGACAGGTGAATGTACTACTTAAAGACTTCATATATGGTTGTGGTGCCATGGTAGGGTGTAACCATTATGATTAGCTTGGATAATTTTCTATAAAGTGGCTCTAAAATTGTATTTGGTTCTATGATCAGGTGTTACCATGCTACTAGACACATAATGATGCTCTCCCTAGAAGCAACACACACTATTGGATTGAGACTGTTTATATCACCAAAATTAAATAATGGTCCTATGTTTCCTTAACCTTATCTATCAAAGAGTCACTCCCTTTATTTCTATTTTTGGCTCCATAGTTTACCACATGGGATATAATATTGGTTATATTCGGTCATTTATTATCTTCTACTTATAACTTTCATTGCTTCTTATTTTCATTTAGTATTTCTAGTTCCACTAATTTGTTAATGTTTGGATGTAAAAATATATAATAAATTTGAATGTAAAATTATATAAAGACATTAATTTTCTAAATTAAAGTCATTAAACATTACTGTTTTTCAAAATAATTTATGTGTTTTCTTTAAAAATGTGACCAAAGTAAATTTTTATGTAACTTAATCAGTTTTTTTTAGTAAACATATTTGAATTTTAAAGAAAGATAGTTTTTATATAATTATTTGATTTGGTTTACATTAAACTATAATAAAGGGTTTAACTTTTATAAAATTTATATCAAACTAGAATGAATTTTTTTTAATTTTAAAGATAATTCTTAGTGGTATGTGGATGAAACACATTGAGAATATTTTTGGTTATACATAGTTCTTATAGGAATTACTCTCAATGGTCCCCTTACTTATATATTCTTTAAGATCATGTCCAATTTTGAAAGAATATGGTGACCACAGATCCCACATATGTTATTGCTTTTGTGTTTTCTTTTCTTTTGTTTATTTTTGTTTTTTGTTCGTTTCATCCCCTCTAGACATCTATTTTTGTGGTCTTAATTTTGGATTTTTTTCTATTTTATGTTATAAATATTTCATATATGTTTTCATTCGGATATTCTTTGTTTTTTTTGCTTTTTATTTAGTATATTTAATTCATTTATCATAGATATTCAACTTATGGATGATTCATGCAAGATTTCCACTGCATCTATTACTATTGGTTGGAAAAAATATTTCATTTGAGATTATATTTGATGCCTTGGTGATACTATCTAGGTATGGGAAATCAGGAATATGATATAGGTCATGTTGGAGGTCGTCATGAGTTTCTGGTTCGATTTTGTCCTGGGTTGGTTCATGACATTATTCAGTCATCGTAAATTTGAGAGAATAAATATGTGTGTTGAATATTTAGTAAATATTTTTTCTCTATTTTAGAATTATGTAATATTCATTTATTTGTTGATGGAATATTGAAGTGATATTTATTTATTAAAATAAACAGTAATTATTGAATGTTTGATAAATAAGAAATAGGAAAGATAGACTGAGTTAAGGGTCTAGTGGGAAGGATATATTACATATAGTTTGAAAAAATATTAATTTATTTATTTATGAAATTGTGTTTATTTATTCACAAATGTTGTGCATTTCATGGAAATTATAATAATAATAATAATATTATTACTATTCACGGGGTTCACTTAGAATTACGTAATTGGTTAAGGGACTTTTGGAAATTAATCATTCTTAACCTAGCCTTATAATTACTCTATTATATCATTTCTGTTGGATAGTCATGTTTTAAAACAACACATCCTCTATAGATATTCTTAAAACCTAAGAGTTAAAAATATCTAGAATTCTTGTAAGAAATAAGATAAATAATCATCCTACTCTCATTTTATAATTGAGGTAACTAGACTAATTCCAAAATTCTCAACATAATTCTTATTGCGATCAGTGAATAATGATGTAAGAATTATAATTATCCATGCTATCACCTTGGGATTTGTAAGGAGACATTACAATATTTTTAGAGAACATGTAGATCACTACTAGAGGGATTATACTATTGATTACTCTGATGAAAATATTGTATGGGAATTAATGGTCAACCAATTCATCATCAAATAAAACATTCTAAAGTTAGGTAATTATATATTAATATAAATTAATTATATGTTATATTTGAAAAACTTGTCTTTTTTGGATTTTATAGTTTCTGTTGATTTATTTTTGTTGGCTAATCTGAAGAAGTTTAAAAAACCATAGTTAGACATGGGATTTTCCTCTTCCAACGTGACCCATAATATTGAAGTCGGATTGATGTGGTCACATATCAACTTATAATTACGTATTTATTATCGATAGATTAACAAATTTTCTTGTTTCCTTTCATTTTGTATCTTATTAGTTATGTAACTTGAAATTCGATAGATATTATCTTTTCAACTGTATAGGAGAAAAAATATGTTATAAAAAGATGAACCACATCAAAATAACCAATTTAATGTGACAGAGGATTCTTGTTGGATAACATAGAACTACATGACCTGTTACCCATAAATACAAATCAAGTATTTAGGATCTTTTCACTAGGATTATCCTTAAATTAATTGGGGCTTTTCTTGAAAATAATAGAACATTAAATCATGTCACATTTCATATTGACTATGTCATACCAGTACATGGCATGTCAGAATACAAACATGTTGCTGGATTACATCCCATGTAGTCCATGTTCTTTTATAATGAATTTCATGGAAACCACTTGGTAAAATAGACATCATGTATTTATGACCCAATACACATGGGATGAATTCAATGAAACCTGGAGGTTACATGACATATAGATATTTTATACACGTTATATATAAAGAACCCAAACCTTGTAGCCTAGAGTCAGTGGTTACTTTATTATATTGTCATAGGATACATGTAATGAAATCCTAAAGGAACAAATAGACAAGAAGTCTTGGTAAGCTATAGTAATATTTTAATCTCACATTAAAATTGAAAACATAAATTACAATACTTTATTTTCATTGAGAAAACTATTACCCCCTTTATTATATCCATGCATATCAATAATAAATCACTTCTTAACATCCAATGGAAAGGAAAAATAAGTATGGTGGGAGATCTAATGCTTAGTAAGGGTATGCATACAATGGATTCTATCATGAATAAATAAGAAATAAACAATATGGTATGTTAAATAATATAAACACTTTCCATTTAATAAATTACTTCAAAATAATATGAAAGGACCAAATGATGATCAAATAATTCCATATAAATAATCACATGAGCTTGAAAATTAACCATAGATATTCTAACTAATCAAATAATCACATGGAATATTAATAATTAATCTCATAATGATGAAATTCAAAATGAATAACCTCATAAACATACTTAATGTTTCTTATTATATGACACCATATGAAAATGGGTAATCCCTTATCTAAATACCCAAGCAAGTTTTCCTTTTGAGTCCCACTAATATATCTAGGGAATTTGTAATTCAGAGCCTCACCCATCACTCAATATGTCCAATTAATTCCATATGTGAAAGGTGATAAATGTAAATAACTAAATAATTTTATTGAAAAATAGACCTATTGAATGTTAATACATTCCCTTATCAAAAAATCATAATCATAAACCATCTAGAGTAATATAAAGAATAGTATCGAATTAGTACATCCCCAGACAAAATTATAATAAAACATCTAGATAAATAATAAATATGGTGACACTAAAATATATACCTAGTATTGAATATGTAGAATATGGTTTACTCTTATTAATGAAAATAAATTTTGCTAAAATACCGTTAAAACGTTCTTTAGAAAAATAACATTTTCACTTTGAAAATCACCATTTAAAAAATAAAAGTTCACAAAATATTGTGAAAATAATCTTATTTGAAAAAAAATAGAGAATTATAACAGAATATTCTAAAAATTGAGGGGAAATGATGGTTTAAAATTATATTCGTACTGTACACATGAAACAAATATTCATTTCAAATTTTCATTAAGAGATAAAATAAAAATCCTTTAGAAAACAACAAGAAGAGATATTTCAGAACACATTGTAAGAAGTAAAAAATGGCCAAAATTTCTTGAATAAATAATTTTTATATTCTTAAATAAATTTGTAACTATTTTTTGAAATCATGGATATATAATAAAAATGGTTTTCAATGGAAGAGAGAAATAACATAGATTTTCCTTGAAAACACATAAACCCTTACCTCTTTAGTATCTTTTGAATCATAACCCAATGAAATAAATAAATAAAACTGAATATTAAATATATTAATATAAATATATTCATGATATAGAAAATCAAATGGGAATTATATACACAACACAACATAAATAAGGGATGAATATGAAATATGTCTCACATAAGTAAGGTGTGACGAGAAACCCTTCTCTCAGGTTTGAATTCCTTTGTATGTGTCTATAAATCCTATAAAACAAACATATATTTATTATAAATCTAATAAATAACTATAATATTATATTTAATACTATATATGATTTTTTTATAGTGATTATGACATATTTATTAACAATATGTTTCTAAAAATCACTACTTTGGGGGATAATTGTTTCATTTTTCTTGTTTGTTTTTGTTCGGTATTTTCAGTCTATTTTATTTGATCTTGATTAAATCATCTAAAAAATGATAAAATTAAATAAATATCATATATAATATTTATAAAAGTATGTATAATAGTAGGAAAAGTTAGATATGGGAAAATGAGTTACATCGTTCATGGAGAAGGTCGGTCGTATGTACGCACGAACACTGTTTTTTATTTTTCCCAAAGATGGAATTTAAGAAAGATAAATAATTTTTAATAATTATGGAAAAATAATTATATAAAATATGTTACTTATATTCCTTTAATATATATTTATTAACATCCATTTCAAAACAAAAATAAAATCATTTCACATCTCTATGTATAGGCGGTAGTCCACACGTACACATGATCGATATTATTTATTTGCAAAAAATTGTATAGTAAGAAGTTATATGTTATATTGTAATTAAAAAATTGTATTATTTTAATAAAAATAATATTAATATATTAAATCCATCATTATATATATCCTTTAATGTTGGTGGTTGAAAATGAATTACATCAGTTCATGAGGCGACATTCCGCCATACACACTTTGGATGGTTTCATTCCCCATTTGATGGAAGTGGAGATTTATCAAGGTAATTAAATTAAAATATTATCATATTCATATATATTAGATACTTCAGTTATTATTTAATCTTATTTGATGAATATTTTAAGGATTTGGAAGATGAAATAAAAAAAATGCAAGGTTAAGAATTTTACCTCTTCTTTAGAGAACCTCTTTAGTTTTATACCTAAATCCTCTTAGGAAGTATTTATAGTCAAAAAATGGATTCTAGTTCATGGGGAAGAATTAAAGGAATATATCTTGGTAGGGAATATATGAAACTGATCCCTTTAAAAATTTGAACATGACAGGAGATGGGAACCCCTTTTATAATTGAGGCGAGTGACATGCATTGTAATTTTCAACGTTTCTCAATAATTACTTGTAAATTTCATGAAAATAAGGATAAAAAATGGGAAATTTATAACCCTTGGAAGAAATAATATCTTAATATTTATATACAATAAAATTTATATGATTTTTCAGATTTTTTACCCTTATCCTTTTAGTTTTACCCCTGTTAAATTAGTTTTAACCTTAAATGTGGCAGTTAATTTTTACACTTTCAATAGTAATTATGCAAAGAAAAATAATTTAAAATTTTTATAAAAAATAAATTATTGTTATTAAAAATATATATTTTATTTTTAAAAATTAAATTAATATAATTGAACAAATTTAATTTAAAATAATACCTAAAGATGTGATGAAAAAACAATTTTGAAATGAAAAAAATTCCAAAGTTTAAAATGATTTTATATTTTAATAAAATATAAATATTATTCCAATGACATAAATAGTATTAGTTATTATATAATTTTTATAATTTTACTTTCAAAACCATTATAAAAATAGAACCTAAAAAATAATTAAATGAAATGGAAGTTTTTAATAAACACGAAATTTTTCACCATTCATCAAAAAATTAACATTTTTTGAAAATTGAGAAAAATTTACTCTAAGATAATTTCGAAATTATGATGTGATGAAATAGACCTATCCAGTCCATTACTTTGTTGAAATCTAGTGTCTGAGTTGTTTTAGGAGGTCCAGGTGACTTATCCTCTGCACTTTTCTAAATTTCTAGTTCTGTGAACAGTGTTTCCAGTTTTGTGAACCACGTTAATCCATCATCGAATAAAGGTAGTATCTACCTCTATTTTTGTGTTTTCATTGATTATTCTTCTCTTGATTCTCGTTTTCATGATATGGAATGTGGTCTCTATGATTTTAGTGAAGTTTTCATGGGTGTCGGTTGGTGTGGTCCTATCGCAGTGTCCTTAGGTGGATGAAGTTGTCACAGGGGAGGTGATCATGATTTGTTACATGGATTGTTATTGTCTAAATAATATAAAAAACATTTTGAGGTTGGTGATTCATTAATTATCTATTCTTTTATGATTAACTATAGAGTTATCATGTTTTAACCCACTGGATCACACCAGAATTGACATAATAAATATTTAAACAGGATAAATAAATTGATATCGATAATATGTTATTACCTGTCATTTTTCTAGATATTGTGATATATATGATTACTTAGTTTAGATATTCATTCTTGATGGAAATAGGTAAAAAACATAAATTGGGATTAATTGTAAATTAATTTTCAAAGACAACGAGGCATGTAAATGAATCTTGTTCTTCTTTTTGTAATTTTATGTGAATCAAATTGATTTTGTAAGAATGTTTAATTAACTTTTGATAGTTATGATAGCCTGATTTTTAGTTTACTCATAGTTGGAACCTACAAATAATAAATTGGATAATTCCAAATGGATTAAAGAATCAGCTGTTTGATTAAAATATAATGCCTGGTAGGGTTCTGGGTTACCCTCTTACTTGTTTATGGGCCACGAGCCCAATTGATATGTTGTTTACTTTTCCTTCTCCTGTTGTTGTGATGTGATCCTAGATGGCTGTTGTGATATGTGGTGGAAGGGAGGCCCATTGGTCGTGGCAACAGTTGAAGCCTATTTTGGCGAGGCACATCGATTTATGCATGTGGGTGTTAGGAAGGACAACAGAGATGATGAAACAAGTTGGATGTGAGTGTTTGAATGATTGATGAATCATTTTGGTTGTGTATCTTCTTTACATTCCCCACTATTCAAGGATTCTGGTCTTTTTTACCCTCCTTCCTAAAGGGGCGAAGACGCGCAAGGTATTTCATGTGCTTTCTGTGTTTAATTTCTCGAGGTAGGATGGGTCTATGGTCTTGCTATAGGTGGAAAAGACTTGAAAGGTAGTTCAAAAACCCACCATGTTGAGCCCAATTCTTTTTAGTAGCTTAGAATGTTTTTATATAATTCTTAAGAATATGGGAAATAGATAATGCTGTTAATAAATGATTGACTAAATTATGTTAAACGATGCGGTTGGGGCTTGCTTGGTTTCAATGATGAGGATTCAATTTTAAGGAACAATGGAATTTGGGTGTGATTGATGCTGACCATAATTGAGGTCTATCAATCTTTAAAATTTATAATCCTAATAAATACAGTATATGTGGAATATAGAGTCGAACCCACAGAGAAGGAAATTTTGAGAATTATTTTTCTAAAACTCTTCAAAAGACCCCACGGTTGTCAGTAATGGAGTAGATTTTTTATTTTTTATTTAATTTTTATAATTTTTAATTTTATTTACTTTTATACTGTAGTAAAGTAACTCAAACTTCTTTAGTATTTTATGTAGACTAAAATGATGAAGCAGAAAATAGTTTGAAAACAGCGAATAACAAATACAAAGAACGCTGACAAATGAACTGTCATAATGTAATGCCCTTGGAAAAATCTATATTCTACTGGTTTTAAAACTATTCCAATTCACTTAAAAGTTTTTGTAGTATAACATAATTTAAAGAGAATAACTTATTTCCCTCTCCAAGAGTTAATTTGGACAGGTTGATCAAGTCCAGAGTTCTCCACTCTAAAATATATCAACTTTGACAGTCATTTTTATAAATGACAACATGACTGACTCACCATAAGTCTTGAAGTCTGATGAATTTATTACCTTTTGAAATAAAATTCAACAATAAATCTTGCTAATTTATTTTGAAATTATGAAATTAAGTTCTAGTGGTAAAAGCAATTGAATGAATTCAGTATTGATCTCGCTGATCAATACAGAATACATTGAAATGATAAAATGAAAAATAAAATTAAAGGATAACTAGAGGAACATCAATTTATCCTCTAACTAGATGATTTATCCAATAGTCATGTTAATTATCAATACAAAAATGGTAACATACTAAAATAGAGTTCAAATACTAAAACACGAGGAAAAAATAACTCCCCAAATGATGTTCGGATCCTAAACTCCTTCAACTCCAGGAAGTGGTTCAAGAATCACCCTCCATTCTAGCTCTGATCGAATGTGATGATTGAATGTGTATGTGCTTCTCCCAATTCCACTAATTTCATTGATTTTTAAATCTGGTTGTCATAAGCTGCACGTCACCCCAAGTTTTCCACCGACTTCAAGTATCCCTCAGTTGTGCACCACACACTTGCGTTTTTTAATGATTGACACATTGCACTAACTTTTCCCTTATAACTAACTCTGAGCGAGTTAGTTTAATTCACTTGGTCATTTTCTTATCTCATGAATGAACCCACACAAGAAAAATAAACAAAAATATTAAAACATGAAGGAAATAAATAAAAATCTATAATTTAAGACAATATCTTAATAAAAAGTTTTATAAAAAATTTATAAAATTTTAAATAATGTTCTTAAATTAATTATTCTATTTTTATTATTAATAACCAGTAATTATATTATTATTTATTAAAAATAAAATTTATTATTAAAAATTTATTATTAAAAGTTTAATTAATAATTTAAGTATTATAAGTTGATCAAATTTGTTAATAATAAAGTAATTATAAAAATTAAAGTATAAAATGTTTTATTAATTATTAATTTTCGATGTTATCTTGTTATTAAGTTATTAATTAAAATTATTAATTTAAATTATAAACATTAAGTTTATTATTATTTAAAAATTAAAATTATTACCATTTTTTGATTAATTAGTTTAGTTTATTTATGACTAATAATTAAGTATTCTTTTATATCTTGTATTATTAAAAAATTATTTGATATGAAACATTAAAAAATAATTTATTTATTTCAACATAGAAGTCATTATAAAATAACATAGTTTAAAAAAACTTTATTAAAGTTAATTAAATTAGAAATTTAGTTATATGATTATTAAATATCATTTAATTTCTAAATATTTATAATTATTAAAGTTTCAAATATTGATTTATATATTTTTCTTTAAATTTTTATTTCATTTTATTTTGATATATAATTTTTTATAAAAAATTATTTCCCCCCCCCAATCATAGCATAACCCTAAGGGGGGGGGGGGGGTCTTCTTCGGCGTTGCAATCCAGCCCGACAACTTCTCCACACCTCGCGACGATGCGAGGTGGTTTCAAGCAGTGGATTCCAATACAATAGAGGTCAGGCACAAAAGACTTCTTCCACCTGTCATGGAAAATTTGTGGGTCTCCACTTGTGGAAACAATGAATATATGGACTAGCTCACAAGCAATGAAAACATCATCCTGGTCAACTCAGATGTGCATGGTTCGTCACGACAGACACCAACAGGCGGCCGTGCAATGTGCAAGTCTTGGCACTCAGTGGTGTTCGAAATTCAGTTACACAATGCTGGTCATCTCCTACAAATGAATGTGTCTTGATATATTTTAGATTTGAATCTGAGACATGGTGTCCGTTTCATAGAGTTTTGAAACTCCGGGTAGCAAAAAAACTCATTTTATAGTTCAACGATGTCACAACTCTTCAGTTCGGAGAAACCTGAAGCAGTGGTAGGATAGAATTCATCTTGTCTCCTCTTCTGCTCTAGTGCATCGTGATGGTGGTGAAACTAGACAAAGTTGAAAGAAGAATTGGGGTTGAAAATCTAAGTGTTCCTATAGTGCATCTACTATGAACCTGTTAATTTTTTTGGTTTTGATCATCTGAATTGTAGATACATAAATGTAGTTGCGGTCTACATAAATTTGTATTATTTATTGGTTGAATTTTGTCGATCCCTATGCGAATCGGTGGAAGGATGTCTTCGTCCAGAAGAAGAAAATTTTTCCAAGTCGGTGGGTGGTCATGGGCTGGGTAGAGAGTAGAAGTACAGACAAAACAGATGGGGAAGAGGTGCGTAGTAGGGGAAGCGATGGCGTGATGATGACTAAATAAGAGGAATGAATCATTCATGATGATAGGATGGAAAATGGTGAGGTGTAGGAATGAACCAGGGGAGTGAGGATCGCTAATAGTTAAAGAAAAAGAGAGGTCGCCGTAAGATTTAAAATAGAGGGTAAACAAGTCAAAGATAGTTATAAAATTAAAGGGTCACTGATAGTTTATAAAAGGTCACCATTGTAGATAAAATAAAAGTTCATTGTTGCGAATGAAAATAAATGGACACTATTAGTTGAAAAAGTAAGAGGCTACCAATAGTTAAAAATATGTAGGTCACCGTTAGTTAAAAATAAAGAGGTTACTAATATTTAAAAATAGTTAAAGGTCACTAATGTAATGAATTAAAGATCACTGATGGGGATGATTAATAGGACACCGATGTAGATAATCATCCGCAATGGTAACATACTAAAAAACAAACTAACAGCAGCTTAAAAAATGAACTAACGGTGATAAAAAAAATGAAAATAGAATAAATTAAACTTAAAATTAAATCTTAAGTTTAATAAATACAATGATTTAAAATAATTAATCTAACAACTATAAAAAACATAAAATCAAAAATACATTGATTAAAATTTTAAAAAAGAACAAGACTAAACAACATATAAATAAATATTATTATTATTAAACTTTAATGTTCAAAGTTACGATTTATGTTTTTAATTGTTAACAATTAAATTAAAAATAAGATTAATATTAAATTAAATTGATAAAAGAATAAATTAAAATTTATTATATAAATTAATGATAGGGTAATCAGATAGTGAAAAAGGATAGCATTGGTGACTCAATGAATCACTGATAGCTCCAGTCAGTCTCGCCCTTAGAATAAAAACACTTTTTAAATATTTAATAATTAAGCATCATACCTAAGATTAAATAGTTCATGTTTTAAAAACTTTAAATTAATTAATTAAATTAATAAGTTACTACTTAAAATTAGAAACAAACTATTCCATTAAATTAGATCCCAAATTATTATCTTAATTAATTAGCAGGAAAGTTAAAAATAAAAATTAATGAAGTTAGTTTATTCTAATAAATATAAATTAAAGGATAAAATATTAAATTAAAAACTAAGATAATTAATACACAAACAATATTATTAAATGATTATTTAGAATTAAAGTCAAATTATTAATTGGTGCGCAGATTAAAATTAACAAAACAAAATAACAAAGAATTAAACTAGAAAAGTAAAGTAAAATTATAATTACTATTTGAATGACTAAAAAAATAAAATTAAGAATAAAAATTTATTAATTAAAAAATTTAATTATAAAAATAAAAAAGAGTAATTATTTTGTAAAAAGTGTAAAAATAATTAGTTAAATCATTAAAAACTAATTAAAAAATGTGGAGAATTTATGTAAAATAAAGCCACATAAAATTCCCCCACACTTAAGCATTTTTTCCCTAAAAAATCTCACGCTTTGTTATCTTTGAAAAATAGGTAATAATATTTATGATTCATCCCAAACTGTAACATGTTTAGTACTTAAAAATAGAGGATATAAATAGGAAAAAGATGCTTTTTGAAAAAAATCAGTTCAAAAAAAGTCTTGCCACAAGAAAATTCTTATTGGTAAGTAAGAAGGAAATGAACCAACTATCAATGAAAGTGTCCTACCTCATATGTGACTCTACATAATGATCAAATCCAATGCAAGCTTAAAAGCTAACTTCAAGAGTGGAAAAAGGTTAAAATTCAGTATAGTTATGAACATAACGATAGGAACATTGTATAATGACTATTTCCAATGTTCCAGAAATATTTAGTTTTTTTTGTGAATCACCTTAATGATACAATCTAAATGACTTATATATAAACCAAATGATCCCATATTCATCTAGCATTCATCATTCCCCTCACCTTAGTGAACTCATTTTGACCATTGAGACTTTATTTTATTTTTCCCAAGACATGTATCATGTACTAAAATCTATGTAATTCACTTATTCAAGGTGTACAGAGGGATTATATTAAATAGAAATGCACCCAACATCTGGGGTCTTAGAGTTTCACCGTGGGATCCAAGATGCCCAGACTACTACAGTTTCAAAATATTTATATCAAAAATCATTTATGTTGTCTCACAAAAGTCATTACCTTTAAAAAAATAAATGAGTATGAATGAATCCCCTAAGATAGAGTCAAACTTCTAGTTCCATCAACTGTGATCATAGCTCCACAACATGTAACCCAAATCACTTTAAAAAGTAGTCCCTAAACCAAAATATCCATAAAATGACTAAGTAAAGATCACTCATCAATCATCCATTATCAATAATTTCAGACTCAAATCACAACTTAACTACCAAATAAATACTATTCATAAGAAATGCCCATTTAAATTTAATGTACAACCGAAAATTGTTCGTAGAATTTAAAAAAAATACATATTTTTTATAAATGTTTTTAAATTAGTCTATGAATTGATGGACTTATCATTTTACACAGTTCAAAACATTTAATAATTGACCCACTCCCCCTCACATAAAACTCAAATTTTCCCCCAAAGTTGACTTTGAAATATAGAGGAGAACAATTTGATAGTTTATGTTCAAAAAAGATTTTGTATTTTATTAGATAGACGACATATATAAAGGGTCTCTTTGATGTTCATTAATATTGTTTGGAATAATGAAAAAATTAATAGTAGGATCACATCTAGAGACATGCATTATCATTTATTCCAATGAATAATTTTCAATACAGCTCAAAAGTAACATGTGATATGTAAGTGCATAGTGTACTTGGTGCAAATATTTTAACAGATTATGTTCAATAATATGTATTTAATAGATTAGAATAATGAATTCTAAAACACCCCAACCTAAAGCAGTTTTAATACAAAATTTCTCATTATGCATGTACCCCCCACACTTATGTTCAAGCAGTGAGAAATTTTAATATATCAATGAAATCCAAATTTCAGCCAGAGGCACATGTAGAATTTTTTAAAAACAAAGTGATAAGAAGAAGATTTTTTTATAGAATTAAGGAGCAGAAAAAATGAATGAAACTAAAGGATAGATAACTTCCCTTAATCAAAGTTTATCATTAAATCCCCAATAAGGGAATCCCACTCCTTTGAAAACACAACACCAGCATCTCTGTAACCTTGAAACAAAACAAGGAGACCAAGAACAGGCCATAAGAAGGACTTACCAAAAATAGAGCACATAAGCAACACATTATTCAAGGATAAAAATGAAACACTGTAAAGACAAGAAAAAAGCATGGGTTGCCTCCCTTCCAGAGTTAAGTTTTAAAGTCTTCTGCCAGAATATAGTTAAGATCAGTTCTTAAGAACATTGATGGAAGCCAATCCCTTAGGCATTCCCTCCAAATAAAGCTTCACTCTCTGCCCACTAACCAACATGGGTTTGTTTCCTTCACCTATAATTTAAATAGCTCTATTATTTAGGACTCCCACTACTATAAAAGGTCTAGACCAGTTGTACATATGATTTCCAGGAAAAAGTTTAAGTCTAGAGTTAAAGAGAAGGAACTCCTATCAAGTTTTGAATTATTTGGTTTGAATGATGGAATCAAGAAATATTTTAGTCCTCTAAATATAAATTATTGAACTTTCATAACTCTCTCTTCTAATTTCATCATGCTCACTTAGCTCAAGTAATCTCCTCTCACCAGCACTCATAAAATCAATGTTGAGAGCCTTAATTTCCCAAAAGGACTTATGTTGCAACTCCACAGGTAAATGATTGCATTTCCAAAACAACATCTTATAAGGAGACAAACCTATTGGGGTCTTGACACAGTTCCATATACCATAAGGCTTCATCTAATTTAAGAGACTAGTCATTCCTAGTGGTTGAAATAGTTTTCACAAGTATTGTTTTTCTGTTCTCTATTTGAAATTTCCACCTGTCCACTGGATTGTGGATGATAAGGAGTTCCAATTTTATGAACACAACCATATTTTCCACCAAAGCATTAAATTTGTAGTTCTTAATGTGTTCTCCATTATCAGTGATAATGGCTATGGGAATTCCAAAACTTGAAAATATTCTCTTCTTGATAAATTTTATTATAGAGATGGCTTGATTGTCGAGCAGTGCAACTGCAACAACCCACTTCGACACGTAATCTACAACAAAAAGTATGTACTCATTCCCATGAGATAAGGGAAAAGGGACCATGAAATCTAAACCCCAAACATAAAAAAATATCTATTTCCAAAGTACATTTTTTGGGTAACTTCTGCTTCCTGCATACATTTCCTAACCTATGACACTTTTCACAACCAGTTACAAAGCATCTAGCAACCTTAAAAAGAGTGGGCCAATAGAAACAAGTTGGTAAGACTTTTTGAGCCATCCTTTCACCACCATGGTAACCTCCCCAAGATAAGATGTGGGAACTCTCTAAAATAGACAACATCTATTCCCCATGCACCCATCTCCTAAGGATACCATCAACACATCTTTTAAACAGTACATGATCGTCCCATAGATAGTATTTAATCTTAGAAATCAATTTGTTCCTTTGGTTAATGGAATGTTTTTTGTGAAAGACACCTACTGTGAGGAAGTTGGCACAATCTGTATACCATGAAGATTGCTTAACTGACAGAGTGAGTAGTTTTTCATTAGGAAAGGAAGAGTTTATTTCCTTGGGATCTTTAGATTGAGTAAGAAGAATCCTAGATAGGTGGTCAACACCTAGATTTTCAACTCACTTCTTATCCCTAATCTCTAAATAAAATTCTTATAACAATACAATCCATCTAATCAGTATGGGTTTTGTTTCATTCTTAGACAAAAAATACTTTAAATCAGAATGGTCACTGAAAATGATAACTTTTGGCCAAAAAAATATTGTCTAAACCTCTCTAGAGAAAAAAACAATAGCTATAATTCTTTTTTAGTACTAGTTTAGTTATTTTGGGTCTCATATAGTAGTCTACTAGAATAATACACCACATGCAGTTTCCTATCTTTGCTCTGTCCAAGGACAACACCTACAACCATGTCACTATCATCACACAAAAGTTCAAAAGGTAGTTCCCAATCCACTGTAGTGATGAAGGGTGATGTGCTGAGTTTCTCTTTAAAAAAATTAAATTATTTCCAATTGTTTTCATCAAAATTGAAATATGCATCCTTAACAAGCAAAAAACACAAAGGATTGGTTATTTTAGAAAAGTATTTTATAAACCTCTGTTAATAGCTGGAATTCACTAAGAAACTTCTAATACCTTTAACATTTTCAGGAGGTGGTAGTTTTTGAATAACATATGATTTAGCAATATTAACCTCTAGACATCTCTTGGATACCTTATTACCAAGAACAATGCCTTCTAAAACCTTGACACAAAAAGAAAACAGCCATTTAGCGGCGGTTTTTTCACGACGGCTTTAAAAACCGCCGCTAAACGTGCTTCGGGCCGCCATTTTGCGGCGGTTTTTAAACCACCGCGAAATGTCTTAATTTTTTTAATTTTTTTAAATTTATTTGTAAACTTCTTCTAGGATTAGTAGCGGTTTTTTAAAAAACCACCGCGAAATAGCGGCGGTTTGGGTAAAGCCGCCGCGAAATGAAAGGAAAAAATAAAAAAAACACGAGAAACCCTGAAATCACTAAAACGACCACAAATTTTGATCCGGGAGTCCGTTGGAGCGCAACGATCAGTCAAATCGAAGCTCATGAAGAGATCTAGAGGCACCTATAATCAAAAACGTGATACGGTCTAAGGTGTAGAAGATATGAGATTTATAAGAAAGTTTAAAAATGTTCTCCAACATCAAACGACCATAACCTTCGCTCAGGGTGTCCATTTGGGCTCTACCACATATCAAATCGAATCCAGCGAAGAAATCTACACACCAGTTCGACAAAAGATTGATTTTTTTTTATGTTTTTTCAACACCAAAAACCCCTCCGGAGGCCTCTAAAACCCAGTTTCCATCACCGATGTCCCGTCGAACTTGTCTTCAAATGGACCTAACTTTCGATCCGCGTGTCAGTTCGGACTCCTCCACCTGCCAGATCATAGCGCATTCCATGAGCTTCAGTTTGACTAGTCACGACACCCACATGCACTCCTGGATCATATGTTATGGCCTTTTTAGTGGGTATTAGGTTTATTATGTTTTTTGATGCCTCGTTTCTAGCACCCGTTCCCCGTTAGCTTTTTTTTTAAATGGCCATAACTTCCGATCCACCTTTCCATTTAGACTCTTTCACCTATCAGGTCGAAGATCGTTTTAGGATCTTTGATTTGACCGATCGCAGATCTGAAACGGACTCTTGGATCATAAGTAATCTCCATTAATCTGAGTCCAATGTTTTTGTCACTTTATGACCGTTTTGACGGGTTTTAATGGTTGCTCCATTTATTACTGTTTATTTGGGTTTCCATGACTTGTTATCTTTATCAATGGTTTTTTTGTGGGTTATTATCATGATTATGTTGATTTATTAATGAGTTTTCCAGAGTTTTCATGAGTTTTCATGCGTTCTCATTCTTTCTAATGCCTCATTCTTCATATGCTTCTCCATCTGTTTTCATGCGTTTTCATGAATTTTCATCCCGTATCACGTGTTTTCATTCTTTTTCATGTGTTTTTCTTTATTATTTATTATTTATAATATACTTTAATTTATTTATTATCTAT